>OY998180.1:107142946-107867242 GCA_963921935.1 Galeruca laticollis
TTGCGTGGCGCGCATCAGAGAGGCATCACAGGCGTACCAGAGGACATATATCCGAGACGCAACAGAGGCATCACTTTTGAAAAAAAAAATGATACCGTTCAGTCTTCCGTCCGACTGGGTGTTTACTTCTTACCATTGAGACACATCAGAGAAATCCTAGAGACACATCAGAGACACCCCAGAGACACCCCAGAAACAACTACAATTTAATGATGAACAACTAATTGTAGGTGGCAGAGTATTTAAAAGTACACCCGGTTTGAAACAGTTAATATTCTATAAGAATCCCAAACATTTCACCCCAATTGATTTACAATTATACAAACAGATACTGGAATTAACGGATATCCATCGTGATAGAAGAGGACATCTAAGACATCAGGCTTGTCCCACTAAATTCAGTGAAATAATTAAACCGCTCTTCAAAAAGCGTAAATACTCCGGAAATTCGGGTAATATTACAAAACAGTTCGATTACTCTCATAAATTTTGCATTAACAATAAGTTGAATAATAGCATAAAACAACTCAATGAACCAATTACAAGAGGGTTTCACACACCAAAAAGCTATGATATTCTTTCTAATTGGTCAGATCCGATTTTATTGGTAGACAGATTAAAACAACTACACCTGAATGATGATGAATTTCGTAAAATAATTGAAGAGCTCATTCTAGCAAACATTATTGAATAGAAAAAACATAAAGAAGAAGATCTCTAACACTTTGATGAATTACTATTGTATAACTAAAGTTTCGTAATAAAGTGAATCAATACGTAGAAACAAAAAAATTTTGTTGGAATCTCTTTGGCATCAGGATTTGCTCAACAATATATTTAGGTAGTTTTATAATACAGATGTACTTACCTAAAAAAAATTTCTCTGTAAAATCATACATTGATAAACCAGCGAAAATCTTCTTCAGCACATACGAATGGGCTACGCTAACCAATATTTTGAATGAAATTTCATTTATAAGTGCATCACTTCCAGCATGTTACAAAGAATATGATCCCGAGACGATGCCATGTGGGGACTACTACACCATTCTACAAGTAATATTTGATTATGTTAAATAGTTGGAAGTGATAAAACATGACATCAGCTTCTTTTTATGTGGAGAAGATATTCATCAAATTCTACAAGTCAATCATTGTCTCATTTCACACCGACTCACCTATTTAGAATCTCAAAGTTTTTGTGAATATTTTAAAAAATTGTAGATTTAACCAGGAATTTTGTTCAATATATAATTGAAATTTGAGTTATTGTAGTAGTAGTGTTGTACTTAGAGAATTATTATAAGTCAAAAGTTGTGAACGGTTTGGATGAAAACAATGTAATAAATTGATTTCATTGAAATGTTTGCGTTTCATTTTTCTCTCTCTTCTCCCTATAGTCATGCGGGTTGTAAGGATGATTTTTTAATAAACAAACTTATTACAACATACATATTGTTTCATTCATTTAATTTACAAATAAAATACGGAAAAATAGAATAGAGAAGACGAAAAAAAGCATATATCGGTTAAATTTAAAGAATACACAAATACGAAAAGCATATAACTATATTAAATAAATATACAAATAACGAGATTAAATTGAAAATCTGTATAAAGTTAATCAAAATTATCAATATCGATATCAACATCATACGTTTCTCTAAATCTTTAGTTCTAGGTGATTCATAATGAAATTCGGAAATACAAGATTCCCGATATTTTGTTTCAAAAGTACTGTTTGATTGCATCTTTGACACCAGGAAAAATGTCTATTGTGATAAAGATCATGATTCTGATTCGTAAACGTTATGAAGATGGTCATTGATTGCTAAAAAATATTTTTTAATTATTTTATAACATGTTTTAATGCTATCAAACACATATGTTATATCCATCAACTCTATAATAGTTAGATCCTACGCGATATTCAAGTTTATTTCCAAATACCTCTCTCCTCCAATAATATGTAGTAAGTACTGCATTTCTAAGATTGTATGGAATGACTTGTGAGCAAGTAATAAAGTTAATAAGATCTTTGTCAAAGCGTGATGGATCTTTTGAACTATTCTATTTAAAAAACCTCATTTATATTTAGAAATTTTTTGTGACTTGCTTGGTAACACTCCAAGGTAGGGAGATTCTACCAAAAAATTCTGTATGACATCCAATTGGAAAGCCACAGACATTTTCTTTTTAAAAATTTAGAAGCGTCTGTGAAGAATGAATTCATATCTTTATGATTCAAGTTATTGATAATTCCCGTTTTTAATCTACTATCAAAGGCCGGCATTCATGTTTTTCCCCAGTTGACTCTATTAATACTAGACTTTTTATGTTCTTTACTAACATCAATGACATGTTGTTTCTCCCCATTCCCTACTTTTATCAAACATCTCATGCGCTTCAAGTGTGTTGTTATTTGAATGAATTTTATGCTTTTGTCCTACCGAAAATTTGAAAAATTTCTAAGATGCATATTATCATGAAAAGCTTTATATTTTGTTTGAAAATGTTTGAATTTTGTTCAAGGAATTTATAATTTCATGAATTTGTTGCAAAGTTCTATCACTGTGAAGTTACACATTTTGAAATATTAATGGAAAATGTACCTGCTCTGATGTCACACATATTAAAATTGATTTTCTACATAAACAAGTAACATCTTTATGGCCATATCTTGTATATAAAAATGTCATCATCTGGTTATAAAACATTTTGTCCATGTTAAAATTATTGTAAGTACTGAAAGCCAAAATATGAAACTTTTCCTCCCTCTCTGCACTGCAAGCCGAGTTATGAAACATTAAAGTTGAAATAACAATTCAATGCCCTGTATCTCATTAACGATATGACATCAGCATTAACTTAGAATCAGATTTCTAATATGATGCTGGTGAAACCAATCACAAAATTTATAATCATCATCTGCTTCTTTCAATGATGAGCGATATTTTAATAATAAATTATGCGGTAAATGAACTTCAGTTATAAAAGTTAGTTTAGTCATTCCTAAAAATTATTCTATTTCCCACGGAAGTGTATCTAAAGAATTATGAAGAAATTTTCTTTTATCATTGTGAGGACTCAACGCGATTTTGGTTTGTTCAACACTATAACATTATGGACAAAGGAACGTATCGTATTTTGAGTAATTGTCATCTGTTTCCAATTTTTCATACAATCGACATAATCATCAAAAGTTATTTTTTACTACACATTCTTTAATACTCTTTAACGACTTTCTTCCCACACTGAACTTTGTAACCGTACATTTTGGACCAACGAAATGTGTGATGATTTGTTCATTAGACTCATCTTTCATTACGCATAATACTTTTTATTAACTCTAGGTATATTGTATGGATTATTAGTGTAGTAGTCTTATGTATCAAATTTGTCAATTTTTTTGTCAATTAAATATTTATATGCATCGTTACAAGTAAGTTGGTGAGCAAAACTGTTAGTGTCTGTGTACAATAGCTCACAATTGACTACTCCCATTGTTGGAAGCATAAAATTATAGTGAAAGTCGTACATTCCAGTTTTGGAAATATCCAGAATTGCCATATTCATATACATTGGTTTATTGAAAATGGAGATTTTTTGATTTTCCTTAGAGTCGGATCATCATTGAAAATTGTTCTATTGTGATAACGCGGACTAGAAATGAGATTTTTAGCACCATAACGACCATCATGGGAAGATACAAATTCTATGATTGCATATACATTCCTTACATTTTATGTAACACACAGCGGGTGAAATCTTTTTGACCCTTCGAGAATGTCATTGTTATTTTTCATATAAAATCTTACCTGCCCGTCGACCGTAATTTCTCTCTCCTATACAGACAAATCACAATATTTGAATAACATTTTGTGAGTTCCATTACTAAAATTGTTAGTTTTATAATCATGTTGTCGAAAGTGTTGTCACATTTCGGTATAATAATCCGTGCCTGAAGAGCGTAGTCTTACTGGGACTTGGGTAAAGCATATAACAGTTTAATTTCAAGAATTTACAAATACAGAAAATCATATAACTATATTAAATGAATATACAAATAACGTGATTAAATTATAAATAGCTATAATGTCTATGAAAATTATCAATATCGCCATCAGTATCATACGTCCCTCTAAATATTTGGGGTGATTCATAATGAAATTCGGAAATACAAGATTCCTGATATTTTGTTTCAAAGAGTACTGTTTGATACCAAAAATGTCAAACGTATAACGGTGATGCATGTCTGGTGCCTCTGTGGTGTATGTGTGCTAACCCTGTGATGTGTGTCTGCTGTCCATCTGCTTGAGTTGTAAAGTTGGTTCTTCTTTCACCACATCTATGATAAAAATGACATTCAGTGTATGACAAAGTTGTGAAATCATTGCTTCAAGATTTTTCTATTAGCGTAGCATTCTTTTTGAAGAACAGCTTAATTATATTAATTTAGTTGGGTGCAAGCCTAATGTCTTAGATGTCCTCTTCTATCACGATGGATATCCGTTAATGCCAGTATCTGTAAATATGTTTCTCTTTTGTTGGTTACCAATATCGCCATCAGTATCATACGCCCCTCTAAATATTTTGGGTGATTCATAATGAAATTCGGAAATACAAGATTCCTGATATTTTGTTTCAAAGAGTACTGTTTGATACCAAAAATGTCAAACGTATAACGGTGGTGCATGTCTGGTGCCACTGTGATGTGTGTCTGCTGTCCCTCTGCTTGAGTTGTAAAGTTGGCTCTTGTTTCACCGCAACTATAATAAAAATGACATTCAGTGTATGACAAAGTTGTGAAATCATTGCTTCATTTTGTTGTTTTCTTGGAAAATAATTCATATAAACCGAGTGTCGCAGTAAATTTGTTAGTACTAGCACTGTCAAACAGACTTCTGATGTGAGTCTGGGGTGTGTTTGTTATCCCTTCTGTTACCCCTCTGCTATCTATCTGATAGACTTCTGATGTGTGTTATCCGTTTAATAATATAATGAGTCACATCATATTTTACTATAGTGTAGTCGTACGAGCAACAAATCTCAAGCATGCAAACGCTTTGAGTGTCCTCTGTTGTCGAATAAAGTGGATTTGCCGTCATTGTCGTTGTCGTTCTAGTAACATCCTGTATGTGGAAATAATCTACCAATGCGGTTTGTTCGATGAAAATTTGAGCAATAATAGCAGAGATGCATTGTAACGTCCTTATCTTTATATACCCTGTGGCATCTTTTATGAAAAAATTCGGTAGTTTTATGACTACGACCTGTATATATAAAAAATACGGTATCTTTATGACTACACCCTGTATAAAATCGCATCTTTTATGACTACACTCTGTATATATGAACATCACATCTTTTTGACTACACCTGTATATAAAGAAAAATGGTATGTTTTATGACCACACCCTGTATAAAAAATGTGGTATCTGTATGTACGTTTATGGTTTCTCAGTATCATATTCAGACATATATTTGTTATAATTTACGTAGACATCCCGCTCAAAATACTACTAAACTGTGTGTGTCATTAACTTTTATATCTACATATTTCTACAGTCTTAATAATTACAAACACCCCATGTATATATCAATTTTAATCATAACATGCCTCGTATATTTTACGTAGATATTCCCCGCAGAATAATAATAGGGATGCAAATATCTTTTAACACCCTGTATTGAAAAAATATTCGTATACTGTAATGAACCTAATTTATGTATCATACAGCGGACTATTTTATATTGAAACATTAATAATCTTTATGATCTAAGCTCAACGGCTTGTTGGCTTCTCAAATCAACCACTATACAGAGTATTGTCATTCAAATATTTTAATGCGTTCCCCACCTGTATCCCAATGAAAGAATGCAGTTGGATTTTACCAAGAATGATTACAATGGTGCATATTTCAACTATACTGAATTTTATCCTAGCTATATGAATTCGACACAGAAGCGTCCTCTGTTGGATTATTCCTCATTCAAGAAGCGTGCATTGTTTGTTATCGATTGCTCGAAGCAAGAAGAAAGCATGAAGGCATCTACAGTTGATGTAAAACTTGACATTGAAGCAAACATTGGTTTCCCCAAAAATACCAAAGTATATTGCATCATAATACACGATTGTGTAATGGAGTATTTCCCTCTCACCGAAATTGTCAAGAATTTAAACTAGAATGTTCTGCTGTTGCCAGTAGCGCGAGCATTCCAAGGATCCATCGTGGACCCAAAGAATTGTTGCATCATGGTCAACTGGGATTCCTGCCACTGCACTCAAATGTACAGCGTCTCCTTCGACAATGATGGTTTTTTTTCTACCTTTGTAATGTTTAAATAAAATAAATAGCATTGAATGGATTTTTTATTAAAACTGCCCCCTACTCATCAATCTATATACATAACGATTTAAATTTACGTTCAACAATTTTCAATAGAATTTTAATTATTAAAACAAATATGGATGCTAATATTATACATGATAATGAAAAAGTTCATACGTTAAGATCGCGTACGCGTGCATATTTTTGTTGATAAATACAATCAACGATTACGAAGGATTCTGATTCAACTGCATTTGACATGTTCTAACAACTAAAACGATATTAGTACAAGGGAGTATTGAAGAAATTTACATTGAAGCAATCGTGAAATCCGATAATATATGAGACACCTCGGTGTACAGCTTTTAGTGCGTCATTTCAAAATAGTACGAATATATTTCATTCCAAAACATAATTTGTATGAATCCACCATGGCAATGGATGTAGCGGTCTAGGCTGGGAACGATGAGGTCGTGGGTTCGAAATTCACTCGGCGTAAATTTTTCGATTTTAATACATTTTTTTTTAAAATGTGGAACATATTCATGCATTAAAATCGGCGCATTGAAGAAAATTACATCGCATCGTGAAATCACGCCTCGTGAGATTTCAAAATACTTATCACTTTCAAAACTAAAATATATTGGAACCCTCATGGTAGACATGTAACGGTGTAGGCTGGGAACGATGAGGTCGTGAGCTCGAATCTCACTCGGGGCAAAAATTTTTTTCGGTTACGTCATGCACAAACTTACCGGATAAAAAATGGACGACACACATCTAAAAAAGAAATCTGCAAAATGCGCCATCTAGCGAAATCTACTGGATAAAAAAAATGGCCGACTGGATAAAAAATGGACGACATCGCCGACAGCGCCAACGCAGCGCCACCGCAGCGCCACCGTCGCCTAGCGGACCTTTTTCGAAGTAGTGAGTCTGAACTCTTATAGCTACACTACTTGTCATGGTCACATTCACTAACAAATTTGTTACTCTTCCGTTGTTACGTAGTTTTTGAGACAACTTGTTGGTATTTATTATACATAATCTAACAATATATTAAGAGTTGGCTGTGTGCTGAATATATCGAACAACTTGCTTTGAGAGATGTTTAATATATTTACACATTTTTTAGTGATAGACTTTTTGAAACAAGTTTTTAAGTCGCTGTAAATATATTGAAAATTAAGTACTCTATTAAAAAAATCTTGAATTTATATTTTTTTTGGATTCAGCTTTTTAGAAAAAATGGAAAATAATAATATTCGTGAGATTTCTGAAAAGACTTGGAAAAAATGCAGTTTATCAATGACACGTCGGTAGCAGTGGTGCCCATCCAGAAGATGGATTAATGTAGACAATTGTTTGTGGCCACCAGAGATTCTTATTGCTGCTATAAGGTCACATCAATTAAATACGTGCTGGCCTTCACTTAAGGCGAAGTTGTTTAGGGATAGAACTTATGGTAATATGTACAAATTCTGTATAAATTGCAAACTAAATATTAATATTCATTTCTAGATTCATATGAAACTGCTTGTCTAAAGTGCAGAAAGGCGGAGGTGGAGACCTCAATACCATATATGTAGACGAATCACATCCAAAAATAAGGGAATTTAAAATGAGGTTCCATTCTTCTTCAAAGTCCGACAGTGAGGTCAAAGAACTTGTAAGGCAAAAGAAGGGGTCTAGATTGCCATCACCACTAAAAGCAGCTCGCACAACCATAATAGGTAATTGATATCATAAAAATAATGATTTTGACCTTCCCCAGTAATATCTCATCGTTTTGTGAGTTTTTTAAATGAAACTATTATTTAATGTCCGCCATTGAAAAATAGTACCTTGTGTAAAAAATGGAGGTACTTGATCACTGTGTTAATTTTTTAGATACTGCAGAGCCCGAAATGAGCCACGTGGAACAAAGCAGAGAGGCAGTTTTGGGTACTAAAGAATGTGATGAGCCTTCAGCTAGGTCCAGGCGTAAAATTTAGTTGTTTTTTTTGTTCAAACTTATAAATTTGTAATTTGAAGTTATTGGAAAAGGGACTCAAGGTCCAACAATAAACCAGAGACATGGAATATTTGCAGTTTTTCATTTTAAAACTTACCTAAAAAACCTTTTTATGTGTGGAAAAAGTGTATTAAACCTCTGAGGAGTTGGGTGTGAGTTTAAAGGAGTCTTGGGTGGTTGCCTAAATTTCTCTGGTGCCTTATTTAGAATTCTTAATAAATATTGAAAAATCCACCCCTTCTTTGACTTGAAACTAGTCGACTGGCAAGCATAGATTTTTCTACAGGGCAATCTGACATCTAAAAGAGCACAGGAGGTAGGTATTGTGAATAGAAGTCTCGCTATAAATAAATAATAAACACCTACTCATTATTATATTATAACTAGTTAATAGTCAAAAGTAACTATAAATAAGTTTTCTTCCAAGTTGTTTTTGAAGTTCAATATTTTAATCTAATCCAGTGTGAGCTTTCTAACGTGTACTTTAATTAATAAGACCATACAGTTGAGCCCACAATTAAGTGATAAGGAACTTTATTCTAGCAACGTTATTAACATTGTGACAGGTAAACTCAAATTACCTTCAAAATTTTAATAATAAAGCTTCTTGAAACTAAATTGTGAGCTTTCATCTCTGTAGTCCGTTTACAAAGTATGTACTATCGATTCATACCAAGTACGTACAAACGATACGTACCAAGTACGTACAGACGGTACGTACCAAGTACGTACAAGCAGTAGGTATTTGGTATGTACATTTTATTGGAAAATGTACGTATTTAATACGTACAGAAAAGTACGTACATAATACGTACCTTACGTCTCATGAGTACGTATTATGTACGTACTCGTGCTGTCTGGGCATATCCTCCATCGTTTCATTGTCGACAAATTTAATGATTTATTACTAGTGCTTTTCAGCCATATTAATTTTATCTTCCTGGGTTGGAGGAACAAAACTGTGAAAATAAATATTTACTTTATTAATGCTGCATTTTTCAGTTAAGCTAATGTAAAGAACAACCATGATCTCTAAAGTTGTCGATTAAATTAGTAAAAATTGTGTGTTTTATAAAAATAAAGATAATGGTTGTTAATTGTGAAAGAAAAAATGCTCAAATTTTTTTAATAAAACTTACCGAGTACACCACTTATTAGAATACACTTTGACATTGTCTTTTCAATTAATAACAATAAAGCAACGAAACAACAGATAAATAATATACTATAGCAATTAAAAAATACACCAAAATACCGTAACCTTAAAATAACCTCTACACTTGAACTAAGAAATGATAACAGTATAACATATAACATGTGGGGATGGGGACGACCAATATGATATCGCGTATACGCAGTTATAAAAATCAATAAAATTTGATTACTAACGACGTTACAGTTTTCGTTAATTTTTTGGAATTGTCTACCGATTTTAGTTACTCGACAGGCTCTATAGATGGCACGGTCTGCAGTGTCCCTAGCCTGGCATCGATAGGTTCGCTACATCGACAGTCGGTTGCAAACGTCGAAATAAGAAGCATCGTCGCTTCAATCCGTTGTTTTGGTTTGCACGTGAATTTTACTATTTATTTTGGCTGGTAAACTTTATATCCACATTGGTGAGTTTCATATTTAGATTATAAATCTATTTCTTGTGGGTCAACCATATATTTAGAAGTGTTATGCGTGCAATAAGTACTCTCCATTATAATTAGTTTTTCTTCTGTGTGAGATTTCAATTCAGTGGGTATCTTTGATCAAGACTTGGTGTAACATTGATCGAGTGATCAATGTTACCCCATCACATAGATCTCATGAACAATTGAGCATGAAATTGTTTCCATTCATTTCAGAAATGCCAGGTGAGCATAATCGATTACTTGGCAGCCGAAAATACCGAGATTATTTATCTGAGATGTCATAGGAAGCTCTCCAAGCAGTGCTCGATGGCAGTTTGTCACTGCGTGGGTCATCTAGGCAGTTTGGAATTCCGTTTGGCACACTCTATAATACATTTAAAGGAAAACATGGACGAACTCCTGGCTGTCCAACGGTTTTCAGTATGCAATAAGAAGAGGCTGTCCTTCAAGCAGCTGCCAAATGTTCAGATTGGGGTTCTCCATTGAATCTTATGAATATAAGGATGATGGCAATGTACTATTTGGACAGAAAAGGGATAACGATAAACATGTTCGTGAATAAAATACCTGGAATTGACTGGACATACAGTCTTCTAAATAGGCATAAAAACTCGTTTGGACAGAGATTGGCCACCAACATAAAACGAGCGAGGGCCGCCGTATCCAGAGAAACTCTAGGAGTATTTTATGACAACTTGGAAATATCAATTAAGGACTTACCGAGTTCCAACTTATTCAATTACGATGAATCAAATTTATCAGATGACCCTGGATAAAAACGAGGAGTTTACAGACGAGGTGTGAAATATCTAGAGAAAATTATGAATCACTCGAAGAGCTGCACACCTATATGTGGTTCAGCGGACGGCACATTGTTACCTCCTTACGTTGTATTCAAAAGTATCCACCTTTATGATTCTTGGAAGGAAAATCGTATACGAGGACCTCCTTGCTGCGACAAACCATGTTGTAGTTCAGGCACACGGATGGCCTTACTTTCAGAGACTAGTTTCAAAGCTCTTTCTTACCGCATGCCAAACGTTTATAAGGCCGAAAGGCTCTTATTGGTGACAACCTATACTCTCGTATGGATGTTGACGTAATAAAGATGTGTGCGGTAAATGATATAGATTTCAGTCCCACACTCCACACACATGTGCCAGCCGGTATACGTTGGGTTCTTTCGGCCAATGAAAGAAGCTTGGCGCAAGACACTGTCGGAATGGAAATTACAAAATTTACGATTGTCCACTGTTCCGAAAGATACATTTGCCAGTCTTTTGAAAAAAACTTTAATTGACATGGGCGCGATAGCTGCAATAGTTAGTAATCAGCCACGGGAAGACACCTGCAACTCATCGGCCATCAGACGAAACTTGATAAGCTCATTTCGTTCTTCTGGTATCTATCCTTTAAATCGTCAACAAGTGTTCAAGAAATTACCAAATGAAACTGAACAAGAACATCCGACAAATGAGGTTGAAAGTGCACTAATTGCTTTGCTAAAAGAGCAAAGATTTGGGGGCCCAAGTCGGCCACAGAGGAAGAAAAAAAGGCTGGGACTGTTGCACCCGGATGTAGTATATCGACAGCAGGGGTTGATAATGGGACGACATATAATAATAATAGTGACGGTGTGTTACCCACCACTTCAACGCAGAATGCAGAGGATCACGCATCTAGAGAATCTATGCCAGACAGTGAACTGGAATTTGACAGTGGAGAAGCACCTGATACATTTGAAGTTGGTCAGTTTATTCTTACAGAATTTTCTCCACAACGAGAGAAAAAACATACAAATACATGTGTAACATTTTAGAAGTGGTACCCGAAATTGGTGTCGTGGAAATAACATTGGAAAAAATAAAAGAAAATTTAAATTCATTGCCGAAGATATCTTCGTGATTAGACGTGAAGATGTAATCAAGATCCAGGCCAAACCTTCAGAGCATATCGACTCTGATGGTAATTCGTTCTATGAATTTGAGACTGACATGGAAGTTCGCGAAGTTTGAAGTGTTTATTTTTTTTTTCGTATGTACCTACTCATTTGTATTACAATTTTTTTTCAAGGACTGAAAACTATATATGTGTTCATGCACCTTAATTGCATTATTTTTGTATAGAAGTTTACATTTTGTTTCCACTGGATAAATGAATATTTGACATAACTCATTTGTTTTCATCCGATCAAAGTTCCCCCACTGAATGAATTTGCTTGCACAACCTAAAATATCCACCGCAGATTTTAATTTTTTGTTTTTTTGTTCATTTCAGTGGGGTTACTTTAATATTCCATACAAAACGCAATGGCGATCAAAGTTTCCCCAATACCAGTATAACTTTGATCACATCATTTTTATTTTTTATCTCAGAAAATACTTATTTTCTTAATTTCATATCTTCAGGATATGTTAACTGGATAAAACCGATTAATCATGATTTTTAGTTCACCCGTATTGATTGATAAAGACAAGTTATTCAAGTCTGAAAAAAAATTGATCAAAGTATCCCCATGTTACGGTACCTTATATCTCGATTTATTAAGGAGAATTAGCGATTCAAATTTCAAATAACTTATTATTTTTCCCATCCCTGACTGAACTATGAGTATATTTTGAGACAGCAATTTTTTCGAACACAGCCAGGTGTTCATCATAGCTAAACCACACTCGCATTTTAGTTGGTAGGACATCAAGATAGAGTGTAGTGTGTAGTGGTATTGGTAAACAAAATATTAATACCTTTCATAGTCTAGCTCCGCAATATAACTTAAAAGGGATATACCATTAAACTGCTGCACAATATGTTTTGCGTGGACTATATGTACCGTGGCGACACGCCCTATTCATACTTATTTATATATTTTTTCTATATTCTAATATATTTGCGGTCAGTCGTAACCCATATAATTTTAATAATAATTGTTTTGGGTATTAAATAATTACCATATATTCGTAAACTTCCTGGAACAATTGCACACGAACTTTGTGTCTGATTATTAACTTGTCTGTTCGTAGTTACAATTTGGATAGTCAATAACTTTTCAATAATAATATGAATGTTTGGCCTTCAGCCTCTTTTATATGTGTTCTTTATATTTACATCGTTGTTCTTATATTTATAATTCTTGTTAAACTCATCCAGTCAAATTGTTCATACATTTTTCAATATTTAAATGAATTTCTGGCCTTCAGCCTCATTTATACTCTAGATCTTTAGCCTTCAGCTAAGTGCAGATGTTAGTTTAATTTTGTAATCATTTTCAGACTTGTAATTTTCAAGCTGAAAAGAGACAATAAATTTCATTTTTAAATCTTACCTGTTAACCTATTCAAGTGTGGGAGATCGTGTATTAACCCTCTAAGGAGTTGGGTGTTAATTTGAAGGAGTCTTGGGTGCTTGCCAAAACTTCTCTGGTGCTCTTTTATTGAAAACATAATTACGTTTTTAAGAATCCACCCTTTCTTTGACTCGAAGATAGTCAACGGCGAGCACTGATTGTCCTCTGGGATCATCTAACATCTTAACGGGCACTTTGTATGCTTATTGGAGTTATCTCGTTATACTGTTAAACATTATTCCCAAATAAAAGAGTAAATACCCTAATTCTTTGCACCAAGATTGTAGTATATATTTAAGTTTAGAGAAAAGAAGTTATTATTATTGGACAATCTCATATATAATTTGAAATTCCTTTACTGAAGAAGATGAACTTTACTTCCGGAAATCTTAATTCACAAGCTCCCCTTTAAAGTGTTTACATGAGTATACCCCGAAGACAAGAGAACAATTATGCCGTGGGTCACTGTTGTCTAAACTAAAAGTAATTAGGTCGGGCCTTGGTGAAGTTGGGTGATTAAAGGACGAAATAATTCCGTAGTTTCAACCGGTGCCGTATGACTACAGTTAATTGTTAATGAGCCAATAGGTGCGCTGTCGTACGTTTATTCAAAATTTATGATAAACTTATCAAAACTTAAGGACTGCTTTGTACCTTTATAGCCCGAGTTCGTCGTTGGATAAATTTCGACTTTGAATTGCCAAAAAAGTTTTACACAAATCTTTCAATTTATTATCTTTAAGTTGGAGGTTGGCTTTTTTGGTAAAATGACTGCGGACTAACAGTGGATAGGCCTTCAATGGTGTGGGTTTGCTTTAATTTGGCCTGAATTACGAGGCTCACTATACGTCGAGCGTAATGATTTATAATCAGTATTATCAGTGATAATATGAATTATATGATGTTAAACCTACGTTTGGCAGTTTTCGTAATTGAAGGTGTAATAATAATTATTATGAAGTCTTCCAATTGAAATGTATCCAATAAAAACTTCACGAAATTAGCATCCTATTAGCGTGACCCACAGCTTTGACAGTTTATTATATACAGTGCTATTCAAAAGTCCACCCTTCTCGTTTCTTTTTAACTTTTCCGTCAACCCTATCTACGATGCGAGAAAAGTTTTGTTTACACCAAAAAAGTTGAGATTTTTATTAGTTACTTTTACGTTTTCCAGTGAGAAAAACACGAAAAATAGGTTATTAGAAAAAATATCCTGTGTCGGCGTCGTTATCGTGGGCCACTTTTTGTAACAGGTCTTGTTAGCACAAAACAGCTTCCGAAGTGCATAAAGTCAACAACTTTATGATTTATATTTATTCAGAGCATCTCATATGTGAACCATATTGCTTTTTAGCTCACCAGAGCCAGTACCACGGGTGCTATGATACATGATGTACCATATATTTGATAATATTTTGAGGAATTTCACTTTATTCGCACGGTACAGCCTCCGGAGTGTATACATTTGATCAATTTTACGATTGGATATTATTTCTGGCGTGTCACAGATGAATCTTATTGCTTTTAAGCTTACCAGAGTCAGTACAAAAGGTCCCATTAATCCGAATATACTACATTTTTGGTAATTTTTTGAGAAATTTTACTTTGTTAACACGATACATCCATCGGAGATTGAACAAGTGACCAATTTTATGATTGCATATTGTTTCTGGCGTTTCACAGATAAACCCTATTGATTTTCAGCCCACCAGAGCCAGTACAATGGGTCCTATAAATCCAAATATACCACATTTTTGGTTTTTTGGAGAATTTTCGGTATGTTAGCACGAAAAAGTTAGTTTTAATCTTCAAAACCGTTCATTTAATTACCATCTTGATCGGTGTTAATTGTTTAAGTCCTGCACATAGCTTTAGACAATGTAGATCTCAAAATTCTTGTCATAAGTGCAAACAGAGTCATCATACTCTTTTGCATTTTTTAAAATTACCTGATGATGAAGTCAATAATGCAAACTTTCGTACTTCTAGTACCGTAGTTAATAATACTACTAATCATATTGTTTCAATTTCAACTGATATAAGTGATGACATCGCAACTCAATCTAGTCCCGCACTGCAATCAGTACCCGCACTTCACGCTTCTGCTTTGTCCCGCCCCTCTAGCGTTCTGTTGTCCACGGCAATGGTGGAGGTTTTAGATAATTTTGGAGATTATCAGCCTGTGCGTTCTTTCCTCGATTCAGGAAGTATGATGTCATTTATAACGTCAAAAGCAGTGAATCGTTTAGGTTTGAGTTCAAACAAATTCTCAATACAATTAAATGGCTTGGATTCGATGAAAACTATTACTACAGCTGGTGGAGTAGTTCTATCCCTTCGTCCAATTCATCAAAACCATCCAGTTTTTACCATTGATCTTACCAAATATTTGCACAAACTTACCACTTAAACATATATCTTCTGAAACTTGGTCACATATTTCGAACATTCTATTAGCGGATCCGCAATTTTCTAACCCAGGTGCTATAGATATTCTTCTAGGAGCTGATATATTTTCTCAAATATTGCTGAATGGTCTTATCGTTGGAAGTGCTGGTCAACCGGATGCCATCAATACCATGTTTGGATATGCTCTAACTGGAAATATTTATCAAAATATTCAAACTAATTATACTTCCCTCTTTTGCCAAATTGATGATACTTCAAGTCTTGAGAAGTCTGTACAAATATTTTGGGATATAGAAAGTGATCCAGATGTCGTTACCCGTTCTCCCGATAACGTTTACTGTGAGAGGAAGTTTGTAGAGACATGTCAAAGAGATCCCGCAGGAAGCTTCATTGTTTCACTTCCCTTTAGAAATGGTGATCCCCCCTTTTCTGACACTCGATCTTTGGCTGTTAATCTATTTCACTCTTTGGAAAGACGTCTTTCAAGGAATCCTCTGGTGTATGAACAGTACTCTTCTTTTATGAAAGAATATGTTGAGTTGGGTCACATGGAGCCTGTCGACGTCTTGACAGATTCATCCCAAACATATTACATTCCTCATAACTGCGTTTTGAAGCCCGAGAATGTCAGCACACACACAACTTAGAGTGGTCTTCAAGGCATCGGCCAGATTTCCCAATCAGTTATCATTAAATGATCATCTTCTTCCTGGTCCTAAGTTACAAAGAGATATTGCCACAATCCTGTTACATTTTCGTCTTCATAGATTTGCAATTATTGCAGATATAAAGATGATGTTTCGTCAAATACTAGTGAATGTTGCCCATCAGGCCTATCAGCGAATAGTGTAGAGATTTTCTCCTTCCGAACCTCTCCAAGACTTTCGACTGAAAACTATTACTTATGGAACTACTTCTGCTCCTTATTTAGCCTTCCGCACCATTTTACAGTTGGCTGAGGCAGAATGTTCTACTTATCCTGTGGCTTCCCAGGCTCTTCGTTTCGATACATATATGGATGATATTGTTACAGGTAGCTGATCATTTGAATCTCGTTGTCCTTTGACGAAGATACTTCACTTAAAATACTGGGTTTACGGTGGAGCACAACTTCAAATAGTTTCTTCTTCTCCGTACAACCTTTTGATGGTAATTGTACAAAACAAAGCCTATTATCTCATTTAGCTAGAATTTTCGACCCACTTGGGTTTATTTCTCCGGTCACTTTCCATTTAAAACACTTGATTCAGCGTAATTGGACTTATAAGTTAGATTGGGATCAACCCCCGCCAGAAGAGATTATTCGTCTTTGGAAATTTTACTCCACAGATTTCGTAACTCTTTCGTCTTTCCCGCACCTTTTGTCATTGGAACATACGGAGTTTTGAATTACATGGTTTTGGAGACCCAAGCGAGAAGGGGTACTGCGCCGTAGCGTATATTCTTGCTTATACTCGCACGGGAGAATGTTCCACATATTTTGTTGCATCAAAATCCAAATTGGCTCCATTGAATAGGATCACTTTGCCCTGGTTAGAGCTTTGTGCTTCTGTATTAGTGGCTCGCCTAGCTTCCTTTCTTCGCAACATACATTTATTTTGATAAAGTTGTTGGATGGTCTGACTCGCAGGTTGTACTATCTTGGATTAAGTCCTCTCCGCATCGCTGGAAAACTTTTGGTAGTAACAGAGTGCCTTTCATCCAGAATTAACTTCCCTCTTTTTCTTGGTTCTATGTCAGATCAGAGAACAACCCCGCAGATGTAGGTTATCGCGGCTTATCACCCTCAGAGTTGCTCACTTGCACCTTATGGTGGGCGGGACCATCGTTTCTTAAATGTATCTGTCCACCTTGGAATGAGCTTCCCCAACCTAATTTTAATACATCTTCTAGTGTTTCTGAAGAAGAGCGTCAATTAACATTTCACGTGGTACCCGCAGTGAGTCTTCTTGACTCGTTAATTTCGCAACATTCCTCTTTGATTAAGCTTACTCGAATTTTAGGTTATGTTCTTCGCTACATTTATAATTCTCGCAAACCAAATAACAAACGAACAGGTGGTCTAAATTCATATAAGCTGCATCTGACGTTGTTAGTTCTAGTAAAACGTACGCAGGAGTTGTCGTTTTCTGCAGAAATTAAGATGCTTCGAGACAATAAGAGTATACCCAAGGTTCTTCGTAAATTATCTCCATTTATTGATGATCAAGGCATCTTACGAGTTGAAGGGAGACTAGTTAATACTCCTCTCTCATTTGAGAGAAAACATCCTGCTCCTTTACCTAAACATGGCCGTTTTACTGATTTATTCATTGAATCATATCATCTTAAATATCTTCATGCAGGAGTTCAATCTGCGCAGTTTCTTCTGTCCCAACAATTTTGGATCTTATCATCTAAATGTTCAATTCGTCGTGTTTTGGGTGAGTGCCTTCAATGCTGGAAGACCAAACCTAAATTTGTTCAACCTATATGGGCGCCTTGCCATCAGCTCCCGTTACTCAAGTAAAACCTTTTCTTCATGTTGGTGTGGATTATGCAGGCCCATTTAACATTACTTTAAGTAAGGTCCATGGGGCCAAAGTGCTGAAGGCTTATCTTTGTTTATTTGTGTGCTTCACTACTAAAGCCCTTCATTTAGAATTGGTATATTATCTCTCAGCAGATGCATTTTTGGCAGCTTTACGGCGATTTCTGTCACGACGAGGACGCTGTAGTGATATTTACAGTGATTGTGGCAGTAATTTTGTATGTGCTACTCGATAAATTGACGTATTCCTCAAATCCGCTGCCGAGCAGGAATCTATCGCGTGGCATTTTAACTCACCCTCGTCTCCTCACTGTGACGGTTTATGGGAGAGTGGTGACAAATACGTTAAATATCACTTACCGCGAATTGTTGGTGACCAAGTTCTAACTTATGAAGAGCTTTCCACTGTTCTCATACAAATAGAGGCAGTGCTTAATCCTAGACCTCTTACCGCTTGTAGCAATGATCCTAATGATCTGACCGCTTTATGTCCCGCTATGTTTCTTGCCCTCGAACCATTGGCCTCATGTCCAGAACCGGATGTTTCTTCTCTTCCTTTAATTCGTCTGTCACGATGGCAGTTATTGTATCGCATTCATCAAACGTTTTGGCATAGATGGTCGAAAGAGTATCTTCACACACTTCACCAGAGGCATAAGTGGTTCGATATTACATCTTCTGTTTCTTCTGGTGTCCTTGTTTTAATAAAGGATGATAACCTTCCTCCTTTGCGGTGGACGATGGGGAGAGTGGTGGAGGTTTTTCCGGGTTCTGAAGGGATAGTGCGAGTTGCAATGGTAAAGACAACCAGAGGACTTTTGAAAAGACCAGCTGTGAAGCTTTGCCCGATTCCTCTCCATCTTTAAAATATCACCTATATTTTGGTGGGCGGTATATCGTGTCCCCGCTACTTTGTGTTGTGTATATAAGCGTCTTTCTTTTTTTTCTATTGTTATTCTTTAATTTCTTTTTTTTGTCAATTGTCTTCAAATATAATTTGCTTCTTCGTAACCTCTCGGCCCTTGTCGACGAGAAGCAGGAACGATAGATTGAATTGTTAAGCTGAAGTCGAATCGAGAGGTTATAACGAGACTTTGTGTTGTGTATGTGGTGTCTCCAATCTACCTAAAAGAAGGGGGCCCCAGACTTCTGCATCCACCTAGTTACTAATCTCATGAATATTATTCATTCGCGTGATACAATCCATTTTCTCTCAACTAGCTATCGGAAGGTTTAAGGGCGATCACAGCCCCAGTTATTTTGCAATCGGTGTGATGTTGACAAATGTAATAGAGCTTTTAATTCTCGAAATTATCTGCTTCATCAAATATCTAGTCAGGTCCCATACTTGAAATTACGGAATATACGATAGCACAATAGGAACGTTTCAAACTATTTTTTCGAAAAACTCCAGGCATTCACTTGGTTTTCAAATTTACATGAGAGTTGTGTACAAATAACATGAACTTATAAAATTACCAAAAGAGACGCCACTAGTCTTTACGCAGGCTCTATATAGTGAAACGCCTGGAGGTTTTTACTTTGGATTCTTATTCAGGTGAATGAATTTATATTTTTTTGTATGGGATTTGGTCGTTTATACCAGCGGCTCTCAACCTGGGGTACGCGAACCTCTTGAGGTTCGCAACAGGTCCGTGGTGGGTTCGCGGAACGAAAATATGTATTGGCGGATATGGGTAGGAAAATACTTGTAGCTAAATAATAACCTGCTACATCCGTTTACTGTAGCAACGAAGCTCGTGGAAGAGTCCACTGTGTATGAAGCGAGGAAGTAGATGCGGGCAGATACACCCCTCCGTTTTCTAATATTAGACTCGCCCAGGCTACTGTACTGTCGCCGTCAGTGATCTTGAGGCATGGGCAGGGTGCAGATGTAAACACATTGCTATTGTGTTTATCTGTAGTTGTTAAAATAGCTGTTTGTTAAAATACTATAAAACATGTCATGGATAAGTGGTTGAAACCTGGTGGTAAAGGAATAACTTCTTTGTAGAACAAGACCAACGACAGTGAAGTACCGAGTACATCAACGGACAATAAAATTCCCTCACAGGTTAGTGATAATACTGAGCGCAGCTTACATAAAAGAAAATGTGAAGGCACTGACACTGCCACTAAGAAGAGGAAATACTTTGATGAGTATTTAAAGTACGGATTTTATTTTGTCGGTGAAAATTACTGTCCCAGACCACAATGGGTAGTATGCGGCGAGCTGTTAGCAAATAGTAGGATGAAGCCTTCACTTCTAAAACTACATTTACAAACAAAACATGCTAGCTATGAAAATAAAGATCGTAGTTTTTTTGAGCGGCTTTCAAAACAAAAAAATGTAGTATCTTATTTTGGGATAGCTAACAAAGACAACGAACATGCGCTTGAAGCGTCATATAAAATAAGTTACCGCATTGATAAATCTGGCAAAGATCACACCATAACAGAAAATTTAGTAATTTGTCCGTGCATTTAGGTTGCCGTCAATTGCATGCTTGGTGAAGAAAGTGCGAATAAAATTGACACTATACCTGTTTCTAACTCAGCTATATCTCGCAGAATCAGTGAGATATCGGATGACGTTGAGGAAACAAAAATTAAGAATAGTAAATACTTTGCTATTCAAGTTGATGAAAGTACAGATGTATCGAAGTGCGCTGTGCTGCTTGTAATTGCACGATATATCTATGAAAATAATGTTGAAGAATATATTTTACTGTGTCATCAACTGCCGGAAACAACGAAAGGAAACGACATATTCAATGCTATTAATGCGTATTTTATTAAACATGACATTACCTGGGAAACTTGCTGCGGCATGTCTACCGATGGTGCAAAATATATGTCAGGATGTTTTATTGGACTTCAGGCCCGTGTTAAAGAAGTGACGCATCTTGTTCACTAGACGCACTGCTGCATTCACACACAAACTCTTGCCTGCAAAAACCTACCTGTTGGATTGAAAACTGTGCTTGACGAAGCCATTAAAATCGTCAACTTCATCAAATCACAGGCCTTAAATTCGATGCTGTTCAAATATCTGTGCGAGGAAATGGATAGCGTCCACATTAACTTGCTCTATCACACAGAAGTCAGATGGCTCTCCCGTGGTTAATTACTCCAAAGATTGTTTGAGTTAAGGTTTGAAGTACAGCTGTCCTTCCGGAATCATCCGTTCCATCTATCATCCAGATTACAAGATAGCGAGTGGCTGAAATCTTTGGCTTACCTGAGTGACATTTTTAACTAAGTCAACAAGCTAAATCTGAGTCTCCAAATAAGCTCAATAACAATTTTTAGAGTAGGAGAAAAAATGGAATCCATGACGAAAAAGATTGATTTTTGAAGTGTTGGAGACGTTGCACGACTTTTGGAAAGAGAACGAGCTACAACTCTCTAGTGCTGCCAAACTGGCAATTTCAGAGCACTTGAAGGAATTGAAATCTTCATTCGCGAAATACTTTCCGAAGCTTAATGAAGAAATTAAGTGGATTCAAAACCCTTTTTCTGAAGAGAATTTCCAATCTGCTGGGTTGGAGATTGCAGAAAAAGAAAGTTTAATAGAGATCCATACTGATAGTACGTTGAAGTTACCTTTCAAGACTAAACCTCTCGTCATTTTTTGGTTGGACGTAAGCAATGAATATAAACGTCTGTCTGATCTTGCAATGAAGGTGTTCTTACCTTTTCCATCTACAGTATTAGTGGAAAGAGTCTATTCATCATACGCTTTCATTAAGAATAAGTACAGAAACAAGTTGGATGCTTCACCAGATTTGAGATTGTACTTGGCTTCCTTCGAGCCCAACTTCAAAAAGCTGTGCGCAATGAAGCAAGGACAGGGATCACATTAACTTTTTATATTGTTATGTCTTTTTGTCAATAGGATGGATCAAAAAAACTTTTAGATTTTAGGTAATTTTTATAAAAATTGTATCCTTAACCCTTACATGTAACTACAAAATACATGCTGTTGCTTATATTGTTTTAATTTTATTTATTGTAACCCTAAATTTCACTTTTCACAATTGTCTCTGGGCCGACCCTACTAAAATATGATTCAGGGGTACAATTTATCTCAATAATTTGGTAAGGGGTACGCAGCTGGAAAAAGGGTGAGAACCGCTTGTTTATACCATAAAATGTAAAGTTCATCTATTTTTTGTGACGAAACTATCCCAAGTGATGAAAAGAAATGTGAATCTATCGCTCTGTGCCTCCAAGATCACCTATGCATGTTAGTTTGACTGCGATGTTTCATAGAAAATTTGGCTTCAAAAAAGTTATAAATATATGTCATTTCTTAGACTTTTGTGCTTCATACAAATAGGCTATGTTATACGAAGCTTCATCCAATTTTGTAACTTCATCAGAAATAAAACAGATTCGTTCCAATGAAATTGATAGGAAAGATACGTTCCGTTATAGGGCACAATAAGTCAATCATCAACTCCAAATAAGCTATTGCAAATGTTACTTTGTAATTATAAAGAAGGATGTGCGCTCCACTAAAACTCATATTTCCACTTCGAGGCACTGGTTTTAAGTAGATAGAAGAAATGAAAGAAAATTACCGTGAATAATGAAGTGGCATCTCGAGAAAATATGTCTAATAAAAAATATTATAATGAATGGACTATTCGTTGGCGTGAGTATTTTATTTCAGAAAAAAACGATTCAATAAATGTGGATCATTTTGTTGTAATCGAGATCAGTCCAAAAACTTGCGTGATATCACATCTTATGTAAGGGGTGTACTTGCATCACCTGTTTCTACCTCGTGAAGAGCTTTTTGGACTGATATCAGTACTGCTTTAAATGAAACTTCTGTTCTAGATATAAATACCTTTTGTACATATTTTAAATTATATTCTCATATAGATTACTTAAGAAAAGTAACATATATTTTTTCAATAATTTGTAAGAGGTATGCAGTATTTAAGGAAATTTTGATCTGAGGCCAAAAACAAAATAAATTGGAAAAAAACTTGAGAAAATTAAGAAAAAATCAAAGGGTGGACCACTTATTTTGGCTATAACTCCATAAGGGAACACAATATATCTCAAATATTTTATATCCCGTTGGAAAGGACGGACCTAAATAGAGCTACAAAAAATATTGGGTTTGTTTTTTCTGTATCTGAGGTCAAAAACTGTATAAATTGAAAAAAAACTTGAAGTACTCATATTTTCGAAATTTTAGATGGCTATTAGGACTCTTTAAGGATTTTTCAGGGGTGATGGTACGGTGGGATTGTAATAACTTTTAAATATCTATCATCCTGCAAAGTTTCATCGAAATCGTTAAAGCCATTACAAAGATACCACAAATATATTATAATGTGTTTCTTATTTATTAAAAGTTTTTATTACGGGTGGGATAAATTTCAAACACTCGGTATGGCTACTTACTAATTTATTTAAATACTAACTCACTAACACTTAATTTATATATACTTAACTAACCACTTAATTATTAATTTATATTAACTGTATATTCACTCAAACTAATTTATATAAACACTTTATATTCACTTATTTACTGTTTAACTCACGATGTCAAATTATAAACTAAACTAACTCCTCCTGATCAGTCCCTCATATATTAAAGCCGTTTTTACTAGTAAATTCTGGGCCGCGGCTTACACAGTCACAAATAATTTTTCTGGCCTTTTCTAGATAACTCTGGTCACAAAAACAATGTTTTCATAAGACAGTCGTTAACTCGTAAACAGTTTTTTATAACTGCGTATCCGCCATAATTTTAACTTTTATACCTGGCTTAGACAGAGTCGGTTTTAGGGACTATACCAGTGTGCCGTTTCGTAACATTACCCCCTCCTTAAATGGAAGTTCCTCCTGGAACTTTTGTGTACCCGAGACTGGATATTTGAATCGGCAACTGGCCCCATTTCTACACTTTCCGATCTTATGGAAATAGCAGGGCACCGTCTTCATCGGATACTGATAACGGAGGTTGTAGCTGCAAATTAATATCTGGACACCGGTATCTCTAAAGATAACCTCTACCATATTCCTGATAACTCGCCAATCCAACTGGTTACTCGCTATCTTAGGCATAGCCAGTTTCTTCACGCTGGATTGTAACACATGGTCTCGGAGGTTACGAAGTGCTTCCCACACATCGCGGTAGGTAGATCGTTCTTTAAATTCATCTTTAGTTACCAAGTAGAAGACGTACCGCGAATTATGTTTCAGTTTCACTGTCTTGCCAGGGGCTGGAATCTGGTCTTCAAGTTTTTCTAATTGCCCGAACTTCTTTCGAAAGACGGTTGCCAACCCTCGTGCGTTCTTGATACGGGCGGGGATGTTGTATGCCAGTGAATAATCTTCCGGGAGAGGGAACAGATCTTGTTGTTGTTCCGAAGTGTCTCCATATCTAGCTTTCCCGGTACCTCCATACGTGCCCATAAATTCCTCGAAGGTAGGGTCATACACATCTCGAATAAGGTTTACTCCTTCCTCCAGGTCATGGTCTGCTTCGAATGGCGCTAGTCGGTTTTGGTGAACTACTTTTGGTTTTCCGTTGGGGATCTTGCTTATGCGATATATAACATCATTGATCCTTTTCTTGATTAAGTATGGACCTTTCCAGGATTTTTGTAATTTCGGAGAAAATCCTTTTCTCCTCGCCGGGTTGTGTAGCCATACTTTGTCCTATTCTTTAAAACCACCTTCTGTGGCCTGCGTGTCGTACCGACTTTTCATTCGGTCGCTGGCAACTTGAAGATTTGTTCGAACTAATTCATGAATATCGTCCAGCCTTCTTCTCAATTGGATTGCGTAGTCTTCGCCTGCTAGATCTTCTCCAGGCCGGCAGCCAAATTCCAGGTCACAAGCAAGCCTCATTTCACGTCCAAACAGGATTTTCGCCGGTGTTTCACCCGTGGACTCATTGACGGCAGATCGATAAGCCAATGCGAATAGGGAAAGATACTGGTCCCAATCTCTGTTCATTCTCTCGACCATTCCATCTGACTGTGGATGTGATGATGTTGTCCTGGTCTTCTTCATTCCCAGCTTCTCGCAAATCTCCTGGAAAAGATGACTTTCGAAATTTCTTCCCTGGTCGCTGTGGACTTTCAAGCGCACTCCATATCGGATGATAAATTCTTTCACCAATACATCTGCTACAGTTGTGGCCTCTTGGTTGGGAATACCGTAAATTTCCACCCATTTTGTGAAATAATCCATTATAACCAGTATGTATTTGCTACCATTTTCTGTCGTCGGAAATGGTCCAGCGATATCTAAAGCAATCCTTTCGAAAGGGCTTCCAACATTGTACTGTTTCATGGGTGCCTTTCTCTTGCGATGTGGTCCATTACTCGTAGCACAAGTCGTACATTTCTTACACCAGTCCTTCACATCGTCGGAGCTGTTCATCCAATAAAACCTTTCACGGACTCGCTGAAGGGTTTTCTTCACTCCCAGATGACCTCCCGATGGACTGTCGTGTAACTTCTTCAGAACCTCAGCTACTCTTGTTCTCGGGATAACTAGCTGTCTCCTCATCTCAGAACCATCATCGTTTTCAAGAACTCTTTTCAACAGCCCTTCTTCCAGGACAAGGGAGTCCCACTGAGCCCAATACGCCTTGAGTTTCGTTGAAAACTTTGACACTTCTTGCCAGGTAGGTCGCCGATTTTCTTTCTTCCATTGCCGGATCATCTCCAGGTGAGGATCATTCTCCTGATCTTCTCTGATCCTGGTGGGTGACCTTTCCTCGTTGATTATAGTAGTTCTTGAAACTGCAGCTTCCCTAGATTCCACCTTGTTGCAGTGGGAGCAGTCTGTTGGGCACGGCCGTCTGGACAGGGAGTCGGCATTTCGGTGACTCACACCAGCTCGATGTTCGATGTTGAAATCGTATTCTTGAAGTCGTTCAATCCATCTAGCGATCTGGCCCTCGGGATTCTTGAACTTCATCAACCACTTGAGTGCTGCATGATCAGTCCGGATTAAAAACTTCCTACCATAGAGATACTGGTAAAAGTGTTCCACGGACTTCACTACTGCCAAAAGTTCTCTTCTTGTGACGCAGTAGTTTTGTTCTGGTTTGGAGAGGAGTTTACTGAAATATCCCAGCACTCTTTCTTGCCCTCCTTGGATCTGTGAGAGCACTCCACCAATTCCTACGTTGCTTGCGTCAGTGTCAAGAATAAAGTCTCCCTCTGGTAATGGATATCCTGATATCGGCGCCGAGGTTGAATGCCTCTTCAAAGTTTCGAAAGCCGTTTGACAGTGTTCATCCCATTGGAAAGCTCTTGCTTCTTCTGTAAGTCGCGTTAGAGGCTTGGCAATATCTCCAAACTTCCTTATAAATCTTCTATAATACGTGCAAAGTCCAAGGAAACTACTAATTTGATGTTTGTCGGTTGGTTGCGGCCATTGCTGAATGGAAGCAATTTTCTCTGGATCTACCACCACTCCTTCATTGCTCACTTTATGACCTAGATAGTTGACTCGGTTTTGGAACAGCTGACATTTCTTCGGGTTTAACATGAGCTGGGCAGCTTGGGATCGTTTGAATACGTCTTCCAAATTCTTCAGATGTTCGTAAAATGTCTTCCCCAGTACTACGATGTCGTCCAAATAGACCAGGCATGTCTTCCAAGACCACCCTCTCAAGACATTTTCCATAAGTCTTTCAAATGTCGCAGGCGCATTACAGAGCCCGAATGGCATGACGTTAACATAATCCAGATCCGGTGGTAAAAGCAGTCTTCTCTTTATCTTCTGGGTCCATTTCCACTTGCTCATAACCAGACTTCAGGTTCAAGGTGGAAAACAGTTTGCTGCCGGCCAAAGTGTCTAGCGTATCGTCAATTCGAGGCAGAGGATAGCTGTCTTTCTTCGTCACGTTGTTAAGCTGGCGATAATCCACGCAGAATCTGGTAGTTCCATCCTCTTTCATGACGAGCACTACTGGAGACACCCATGGACTAGTAGATGGTTCTATTACTTTTTCTTCTGCCATCTCTCAAATTATTCTTTCAGCTTCCTCTCTCTTCGCTCGTGGAAGTCTTCGAGCTAATTGTCTAATTGGCTTAGCATTACCAGTATCGATTTTGTGTTTGACGGCTGATGTTCTGCCAGTCTTTCCTCCTTTTGGTACGAATAAGTCTCGATACTGCAAGAGAAATTCTCTCATTCTCTTTTTTTCTGCTCGATCCAAAGATTGACCAGCTACTGATAACATTTGTTCGAATCTGGCATTGGAATTGTCAGTGGTCGTTGTTTGACGAACTATAGACGTCACTGGTACGCAGGATCCAATCTTAGTTTCCTTCTTGATGGTAATTGGGTAATCGTTCACGTTTATCACACGCACTGGGATCTCTTTCGCCGATGTAACCAATCCTTTTCCAATTAGTACTCCTTTGCCAACTTCTTCGTCGTGGTTCCTTGGCTCCATCATAACCGGTATACCTTCCTTCATGATTCCCTGTAGCCGTGCTACGATCATGGTTTCGCTTCGTGCAGGTAGAACGGTATCTTCCTGTACAGCTGCCAACACCGCGCTACCTTCATATGGATGCAGGAATACCTCCTCGGTTTGCAGGAGTCTTGGGGCGCTTACATGAACTACGTACATGCCCTAGCTCGCCACAATTCCAGCATCCGATCTTTCTCGGCTTCTTGTCCATCATATTTTTTATTAAACTGACGAACTGGTCAAATCTGTCTTCGTCACCTTCTTCTTGGATGGTCCTAATTTTGTTATATCCTGAAGCCTTCGTTGCTGCTTCATATTCAAGAGCAGCTGTCAATGCGTCAACTAATGTTTTGGGATGGGCTAAACGAAGCGTCCTCTGCATATCGAGGTCACGTAAGCCATCAATAAAGGCTTGGATGCCCAGTTATTCCATCATGTTCTCTGGTGCTGACGGATAAGCAAACCGAACTAGTCGGGCAATGTCCACCTCATATTCTTGAAGGGATTCATCACGTTTCTGCCTTCGGTTCTTCAGCTGCGATTGGTACAAATGTTCTAGATGTTCGTGACCATATCGCATGTCCAACCTCTTCTTAAGCTGCTCGAAATCATCCGTTTATTCAAGTGGTATCGTCTGAAGTACGTCTAAGGCATCTCCCCGAAGCGCCATGGTTAAGTTCACTGCTTTCTCCTTTCTCCAATTATTCACTCTAGCGGCTGCTTCAAACTGTTTCACATAATTAGTCCACGGTGTCTTTCCGTCGAATGTTGGGGTCTTGACTCGTGCAAAACTGCCAATGTCCTCTATCCTGGAGTTTATTTCTGGCTTGCAGGGTTTTATATGTTCAATCTTCTTCTCTTCTGCTGTCGTGTCTTATGTTCTTAAATCTGCCATATTTCTCTCCAATTCCTTGATTTTCTCGTCTATCGTTGTCATCTTGTTTTCAATGTCTGATTTTAGAGACGAAATTTTATTCTCGACGTCAGCAGCAATGTAATTTTTTAACGATAAGATATCGGCAGAAATGTCATTCTTCATAGTGGAAATCTTCTCGTCCATATTAGTAGAAATATCATTCTTCATAGTGGAAATCTTCTCGTCCATATTAGTAGAAATATCATTCTTCATAGTAGAAATATTCTCGTCCATATTAGTAGAAATATCATTCTTCATAGTAGAAATAGTGTTTTTTATAGCCGAAATATCGTTTTTCACATTCGTTGAAATCTTCTCTTCCATGGCAGAAATTGACGAGATTAAGGTAGAAGCCTCGTCATTAAATAAAAATGTTTCTGGATCCAAGCCGTCACTTACCAGTGCCACTTTGAGTCTTTCTACTAACTCACTCTTCTTACCGGACGTTTCCAACTCACGATCCTCCAATTCTGCTCTTAATTCCGTGACTTTCAGATCACATAGTCTCTTGGCTATTTTTACGTAGCAATTTATTTATATTATCCCACTTCTGACACCAATGTAATGTTTTTCTTATTTATTAAAAGTTTTTATTACGGGTGGGATAAATTTCCAACATTCGGTATGGCTACTTACTAATATATTTAAACACTAACTCACTAACACTTAATTTATATATACTTAACTAATCACTTAATTATTAATTTATATTAACTGTATATTCACTCCAACTAATTTATATAAACACTTCATATTCACTTATTTACTGTTTAACTCACGATATCAAATTATGAACTAAACTAACTTTTCCTGATCAGTCCCTTATATATTAAAGCCGTTTTTACTAGTAAATTCTGGGCTGCGGCTTACACAGTCACAAATAATTTTTCTGGCCTTTTCTAGATAACTGTGGTCACAAAAACAATGTTTACATAAGATAGTCGTTAACTCGTAAACAGTTTTTTATAACTGCGTATCCGCCATAATTTTAACTTTTATACCTAGCTTAGACAGAGTCGGTTTTAGGGACTATACCAGTGTGCTGTTTCGTAACAATATATACCGACAACCGACCTAAAACGAGGGTACCTGTATCTCAGCTTTTAGGACAGCTAGAAGGCTGAAAATTTGACTGTTGTATCACCTCAGCGCCCCGAGTCAACTGGCAGAACTCCATTCTGATTGGTGAAGACGTTCCTATTTTTTTGATCGATTTCCTTTTTTTAAATGAAAGGTATTTAGACACAGATATGTCATCAATCATTGAAATTTACTCAACTAACTACTAACTCCTTGTGGGGGTGTACTCGCGTCAGTTGGCAGCTGCCGTCACCTGTGATAGGGGCGTTAAGCAACACTAAATTATTTGGAGAAGGACCCAATATGGTTTGGGAAGTATTCCTCTGATAGCACGGATCTAGTAGTCAAATATTAAGGAACTATGACAGCTGACATGTACATACAAAACATCTTACATCGGCATGTAGTACCTTTTGCTTCATATATTAGCGAAAGGAAGGGAGACTTTTGAATAGCACTGTTTATGACGTTTTCTGCTACGTTGTGTCTCAAACAGAATTTATTCTGTGACCAGATTATAACCTGGGGTCTTTTTTGAATTAAGATTTGTTGTTCTTGTTTCTTTTCCTTCATATTTTTCGATATACATTGTGAATAATTCAGATTATTTTTATTCCTGATAATGATTTTGGTTTATTATTGTCTGAATTAGCTAAGCTATTTTCAATTCTTCTTTATCTGAAATAAAGAAAAAAAACAAATATTTTCTATCAAATAACGCTGACTGACACTAAACATGGATTATCACTTTCCTCTATAGTTTTGTTTGTCCATTTTTGTCTCTCTCATATTTTCCTTTTCCTAGCTGGTTTTAAATATATATCGCTGAACGAAAATATTTGCATTCACTAGCACATCCTTCACAAAGCCACCATATTCCTACCAGAAAATCGAGAGATATTACATACAAAAATGAGATTCAAATGTTCCATTCAGAAAAATCATCTCTTATTCGATATAGGATTTCATGAGGAGTACTTCCGGATATTCATACACATATTCAACGGAAAAAAGTAGAATAATATTCTATTTAAACGTTCCTATAACTCGGTTTTCATAGAGAAAACTAATATTTTTTTAAGGTGACTTGTTGAAACATTACCGAGTTGATTTAAATGTGTTTGGAATTGATAAATGCATATATTATTATACGAGTCGATTCGCAAGGTTTTATCTTAATGCAGATGTTCGGATTGCACCCGTTATCAAACGCAGGGCTAAATAATTGTCAAAACTGTACGTGTTTTTTATAAGTGATTTGTTGGCTGTTGAATATACAATTGGTTCGTAGTGTGGTTATGATCGAATGAATGTTCGGTACAGTGTTAATATTGTCTGGCTATTTGTACCCAATTCTTTGTTTGTTAGCGTTTTTATCAAGTTTAGTCGTTGATTGCATGTTAAGAGGAGATTTCTGATGTAAGGTAAGTGCGTGGTCAAAAACATAGCGAGAAATTTTATGGATATTTCTTCACTGCGCAGTTTTAAGGTCGGTAGGCTTAGTTTATTACCCTGTATTGAGAAAATAATACAACGTCCCTTTTTTGTTGAGAAACTGAAGTATGTCTTTTGTGACTACAGTTCTAAATCTTTAATGAAATCCTGAGTTTATGAGAAGAGATTCTAAATACTTTTTCCTTCACAGAAAATAAATAAATCATCTACGAACAATCGAGCTTTTACAGGTAATTCTAAGTTTTCTAGGATGTCGTTGATTGCAACTATGAACAGCGTAGGACAACAGTGTTGTATAATAATTATAGAATGTTTTTACCCACAAAATAGGTTTTTATTAACAAAAGAAACAACACAAACAAAACTTAAGAAAAGTAGAATTGTCATACCTGTCAACAATATTGACAGAAACAAAACTGCCACTAGTAGGAAAGAGTATGAAGAACGGAAAATAACACCTCCTATTAAAAAACAAGACAATCACAGTTAATATCATACAAAATACATTGAACAAACACAAAACTACATACAGTAATAAAAGTCATTTAGTTTTATAGTCTTTGAGATAAGAGGGAGGTTTTCTAACTCGCTGAGGTCATCGGTTCAAAGTTTCAACAGGTAGAGCCGAGCTTTCATTCTCCTGGTACTGAGGTTTTACAATAAGAGGAGTAGCTTTACACACAGAATTTTCTTCTAATGCAGGTAACTTGATTACCAGTAATGTGTATGGCGCTAGGTAGTTTAGTGCCCTGGGGGACAACCATCGAAGAGAAACCGTTGATTTCGATCCATCCTTTCTTATAAATCGTGCGTAATGAGAACTGGATTACAATAATTTGACTCCTTCTTCAGGATCTTCATATTTCCTGTGCTTCACATTTCTTTTGGCACATTTAGGGCCAGGGGTTAGCCATGATGAAAGAGTGACACCGTTGGCGGTTCGTCGCTGATGAGTGAAGAATATTTCATGAGGTGTACAATTTATAGCGGTACACGATAAGGATAGAATGACATGGAGGGAATCTTGCAGTACAACTTTCCAATCTACAGTCCTCAAACCACGTGTTTTCAAGACTAGCGTATTGGTTTTCCACAATTACCATTCAGATGCTCTGTCTGACAATTGCCCTGAAGGCTAGGGTGGTTTGGCTTGTAGTAACTCCATTTGCATTGAGAAAAGACTTAACTTCTTTGAACATGAAGTAAGCTTCTCGGTCCGAGTGTACAAACCCCGGGATCCCAAATAAGTCGAACAGGTTCTTCAGTTAACCACAGTAGCAGCAGAGACATAACGACATGCACAGGCAAAGGGGAAGCGGGAATTCGTCAATGATTGTGCGGAGATAGAAGATGCGTGTCTTGATCCTTTAAAGTCTACATCAAATCGCTCAAATGGTGAGGTATAGCCTTCACAAGAATTATGGAGGTTTTTAGAAATCTAGGCTTCACTCCAGCACAAACTGGACAGTTGGTATTCATTTTTCTGACATCCTCAAGTGAATATGATAGATTCTTACTCTTGAGCCAAGCGAACATGCGAGTTATACCTGGGGGCCACAATGATCGATGGAGCTGAAACACTTCAGTAATTCCAGCCGTGTTGCAGATCCGAGAGATTGCGTCAGCTTTTGTATTCACTTCGCCTGGGCTATATGTTATGTCATACAGAAAAGGAGGTAGCCCCAACCTCCATATTTTCTCGTTTTGAATTTTACTTGCATGCTTTCGGTGAAAAATTAAAAAAAGGGCTTCTTGATCTCTGATAAGTTGGAAATGTTTCCCAAGTAGAAAATGCCTCCAGTGTCTCAAAGGCCTGTTTTTCAATCGATGGAATGGATGGAAAAAAATTCAACAGGATGGCGATATTGGCGTAGAGTGGCAGCCAAGGCAGATCGAGAAGCGTCAGTTTCCACTACTGAAGGGTGGGATCCATTGACAGTAGCGACAAAAGAATTAGTAATTTCTTTCTTGAGATTCACAAACTCAGTAAAGGCTCCAGAATCCAGTGGAAATGAACGGCAATTGATTAGCTTTCTGATTTTGTCTGAAAATCATGGGAAGGTAAATCATGTGGGAGCGACATATGCAATAATGGAGCGAGGCGAGAAGGATACGTTTTGAATGAGTTATGGGAGGCTAGATGTCCAAGGAGATTTATCGATGTTAGGTCAAATTGACTTTTGCTACTGTTAACACTGATGCCCAACTCATCAAGTGCAGGTATTAGCTTGTTGAGGCTAAAGTCATGGTCAGACTTATCAATGCCGCAAACCGTAATATTATCTTGGTAAACGTATACACCAGTGATGTGCTTATCACATATGATCTGGTCAATCACGCGATGGAAACCGACGACTCCATTGGTCACACCGAATGTTATGCGTGTGAATTGATATAGCTTGCCCTTACCTTCAAAAGCGGTGAATTCCTTATCTTCCTCATAGGTGGTAAGCATTTTGAACATCGATCATTATGAATCTTAGTGGAATGTTTTATGCGTCGTTCTGACTGAACGAGAGTGAAAGTTGTTTATTTTTATAATATCTCCGAAAGTATATTATAGTGAATTATTTATAATATACATCCTGAAATAAATATCATACCCAAGCACAATGGTATTTACAGAAAGACAAAAAAGTGAATACATGCAAGTTGTTAAAGACACTTCACAAAAAGTGTTTGCTGATATAATTAGTACCGACAAGTTTTTAGAACAACTGACCAAAAAAGTGGCTGATTGTGTTATAACAACAATTGAAAAATAGTACAGTAATTGTATCCAAAATTTTCGATGTGATGTGAAAATAAAAATTTACGTGTCAAGTTGGGAGACCGAGATCAAAGAGATAAAATAAATCAGCTACGTATATATGGATTAACAGAAGCAACAGAAAATATGTTGGCGCACAATCTATTAACGATGTCTCGAGATAAGTTGCAGGTAAATGACATTAAAATTATGTAGTGCTACAGACTAGGAAAGAAACAAACGCAACAAAATCATCCAAGAACTGTAGCTATAAAGATAGGAACAAGGTGTTTTAAAATAAAAAGTAATTAAAAAATACCAAATTAATTATTACGGGTGATTTAATTCAAAGTAGATACCTACCATGTATTGCTTGGTGCAAAAGAAAAGTTTGGAAAACAAAAAGTATGGACCAAAGATGCTTTGATGTACACAAATGTGAGGTGCTTATCAGATATGATCTGGTCAATCACGCTCTGGAGACAGGCGACTCCATTGGTTACACCAATTTTAATGGTATGCGTGTGAATTGATATAGCTTCCCTTAGCTTAAAAAACTGTGAATCTTTTATCTTCCTCACATATTGGTATTTGATGGTAAGTATTTTTAGGGTCTATGGCACTGGAATACTTAAAACTAGCAACTTTTAGAACAAGTTCATCTACATAAGGTGGAAGATAAGCATCCAGTAGAGTGAACTTATTTATGGTCTGTGAAAAATCAATGACGAGGCGTTTTCTAGTATTTCCTTCTACAACCAGTACTTGTGCTCTCCACGGTGAATTGCTAGGTTCGATAACCTTCTCAGAAAGCAATCAAGCCACCTCAGGCTCAGTAAACTTTGAGTCAGCATCACAGTTAAGTCGGGACTTAGTGGCAATTGGATGGCAATCAGAAGAGAGATGGCTAAAGTGACGTGGAGGCTCAACTTTGGCAACAGAATAGCATTTCCACCAAAATTCAGAAGAATCTCTAAATAGTCTTTCAATATGTCATGGCCTATTAGAACGTCAGAGCAAAGTTTCTTCAAGACAGTCAACTTGCAGCTGGTGTATGTGTGTTCAGCAATTTCCAGTTTTATGAGACTTCACCCCTCAATTTTGGTCCAAAAAGAAGTGGAATCCATTGATACTCGACCTTCATTTGGAATGTTCTTGATATTATATTTGTTCAAAAAGTCTTGGCTAACAAATCTCCCAGAGCTTCCTGTGTCCACCTGACAACGACATGGAATTCCATTGACAGTGCCCAGAATAACGGCACGACTCAACTTTGGCAAAAAAACATTGTTTACTGCGCGCAAACAGCTGTACAAGATGACAGCGGATGACGATCAAACCCACAGAAAAATGATTTTCTGTTTTTACTAGATTGCACCACAGCACAAACGCCTTTCGAATGGTCCCTGCTTCAAGTCCTGGTACAGCGACAGTATTGTCAGGAACCGCGCTGTTGGTATTGAAGTCAGTACTGATGCCAGCACAGTCAAAATCGCTGTTACTCTGTGGGTGTGTATACACTTCAGATTGTTGTGGAGCAAGATCGAAAGCTCGTGCACGATAAATAGAGTTTCTTCAAGTAGGCGTTGACGCATTTGAGGGCAAAGTAACCCATTGATTAATTAATCTCGTATGTACTGGTTCTTGTGCTCTTCAGCAGTGACAGCTTAAAAATTACAATATTTTCCTAGCAGCTTCAGAGATTGAACATATTGATCAACACTTTCTCCCTGCTGTTGTTTTTGAACAGCAAGCAAGTGTCGAGCGTAAATCCCACTTTCATGCTTTACAAATAGCTCTAAGAGCATTGACAGTGGCTTCATTTGTGGTACATTCTGTCAATTAATTTGTAAACACCGAATTATAGAAACTTGAGTTTGTCGGCTTCTGTTAGCGGCTCAGGAGAAGCATCAACGAAGTTGTTAAAAGTTGCAAACTAATGTGTGAATACTTTGCCTGCGATTGGAGAATCCGGATTTGTACTGAATTTTTGGGGCTTCAAATATTTTTCCATTACAAATACTTTTGTTATTAAAATTGGTGTATAATTAAAGAATATTTTTACCCACAAAATAGGTTTTTCTTAACAAAAGAAACAACACAAACAGAACATAATAAAAGTAGAATTGTCAAACCCGTCAACAATATTTACAAAAACAAAGCGGCTGCCAATAGTAAGAAAGTTCTCTTTCTTACAGAATAGGGAGAACGGGAAATAACACCTCAATGTTGAAAATATTCAATGATAGAAATAAAATAAAAACATGTCCTAATATTTCTTCTGTTATTTTATCATCATATTAAGACAAGCAAGAGTTGCGTAACTTATTAGAGAAGATTTTTGTACAAATTTTTAATTTCATATAGGATTGTACTTAAAACAAACTTCGGAATTGAGTAACAAATAAAATAATAAAAGACATCTAGCTAAAGTATGTTGGCGGCCATTTTCAACAAAACAAAAGAATGCACTCAACTAAAAATTACAATAAAATGACAAACATTTGTGTAACTGTAACTATCCTTATACATGTCATCCACATTTTCAAGACCTTTTTACAGGGATCTACTTTAAACTTTATTACTGCAGCTTCTTCATATTTTTATGTAATCTAATGCCTTTGCCGATACTTTTTTTATGAGTATACTTACTAGTGATACCATGTAATCGTTGAATTACACTTATCGACTGACTACCATATATCAAGTTGCTTCGATATCATACAATCCAAGAGCCCATTCAATAAAGATGATTTATCTAAAGGGTGCCATTATTACTTTTCTACAAGCATTTCCTTCCAGTATCGGATCAGATTCGAGCGCAATTCATTCGAAAAATTAGAAGAAAATGGACATTTCGAAACATTATGAAAATCATTTTAATTTTTATATATACTTCCAGATATAACTATTTGCTTACATGAAGAAGATATCATTCAACTCATGATGTTTTCAGAAATTTGAAACACTGCACTTTGAGAGTGGTCACCACATGAAAAATAATATTTATGTTCATTGGACATGGAAGATGATTTGGATTTGTGAACGGTAAAAATTAATTTATGCTTTAAATTCAGTTTTATGCATACTGTTTATTATTTCTTAAAGCGAGCATTCAGAAGGTATGTCGTTCTCTTACTGAATTCTAGTTTAGACTAAAAACTCAACTGAATTATATTCTCTTTAGGCTCTCACATCTTGTAGCAACATCTGGTTTCTTTGTATATTTGTAAGCCCTATGCCGGCATTTCAATATAATTAAATGTATGGAGTAAATATATATTTTAAACATGTTCATAAAATATAACCTTACCATTAAGATAAGCTGAACTCGGTAAGATTGATATCAAAATATATCATATCTAAATATCGTGTTTGGTAGTTTAAAAACCTCTTCTTCATATGACACAAATGCTGGGGGCTCTTTGCTAAATCAAAACCGGTTAGAAGCAACTTGCTTTTTCAAAAATTTCACGTTGTAGCTATCAACAACTTCTTCTAGTTGAGTGGCATAATGTCTAACTTATTTTTTCCCAAACCACGAAATTATGTATCTCGAGTTGTGTAAGGTTCTCATTTTCATCATTATCCTGTTCCAAATCCAAGTTTGAGGACGAAACTGCTTCCTCATCGGAGAAGAATCACTCATAACTTTTTTCTTTACCTTCTCTATTTTATTTTGATTGATTGTTGCTGTTTTTTTTTCAATTTTTTTTCCGCAATTTTCTCGCGTTCCGGAGTATCGGTAGCTATTATGGATTTTTTTTACTGTGCCTTTTCTCGTTGGTTTCCGTTCTGGGTTTTTGATGGCGATATAAAATTTTGCTGGTGCTTGATTTTAACTGGAATTTGTGGCTCCGGTAATGGCTGTGCAGAATAGGTGGATGGCAGTAATCTACGTTTTTGTCAAAAAAATCATTTTTTGTTGGATGTGTTATTCTGCCTGTGATATATGAGCAAAGGAAGTCTTCTTCGCTATACATATTCCAGTGCAATAGAATCGAGATTTTATATTTGAGAGAGTTGCAGATCGATCCCAAGCTTTCATGCATATTAGTATCAGGTCATAAATTAACAGCGTCTGTCGTGGATGAGAGAGCATCCAGTCCTTGGTTAAAACATCTTTTGAATGGGCCGAAAATGGTCCTATCTAATGGCTGCAATTTGTTGGATGTCAAGGGTAGAGAAGTTAGAATCGTAATACCAATTTCTTTGCAGTAATAAATTGCAGGAACGGATAAATGGCATTCGTGATTGTCGATTATAAGAATGACTTGGCGTTCTTTATCACATCGAACATGAGCTGCAAAATGTTCTAAAATCCATAAAAAATTATCGCAGGTCATCCATCTAGACGAATGAACTAAGCCAGTTGCGCCATATTCGTCTGGAATACGAGTTAGCATTCGATGTTTGTAATTTTTTTTTGGAAACACCCACACAGGAGAAAGTGCTGTCATATACAACGTATGACAACGTTGCAAAGAAACATGTGAATTCTCTGGTGTTGTTATATACTCATGTTTTATAAATATAACTGACTTTAAATTGGTGCAAGTACCACAATCAACAAAGAAGAGGTGAATTACTTGAAAAAGGCACAAAATAAAAAAAATATTGTGATTTTTGGTCTCAATAAAAAGCGAGAAGAGGTTGTTGAAGGGAATTTGTGTCGGGATCTCAGAGACTTGATTGGGATAGAATTGAAGGAAAGTGATTTTGGCTACGTTTACCCACTCGGTAAATCGGATAACTGCCCAATAAAGATCGAGTTTGTTTCAACCCTCAAAAAGGAAGAAGTTCTAAAAAAATCAAATAAATTGAAAGGAAGGAACATATCTATAACCCACGACCAAACACCGGCACAAAGAACCGATAATAAAATATTGAGAAAACATCTTTTTCTCGCCAAGCAAAAGGGAAAATATACGGAGTACTACATAAAAGAAAACAAACTTATCGTTGACGGAACATCGTATGGAGCAGATGACATAGAAAAAGTAGATGGTCTGGAAAACAAATAAAATAGCGCCCCTTCCACACCTACAATTCTGGAACAAAACATGAAAATTCTACCGGAACTGCAAACTGGACCCAGCACCCCGAAGATTCCTGCCACGAAACACACACTCAACTCAACCGCACAAAACTACACAAGAAAAGCCAAGAATACGTTCGGTGAATAAATATAGTGAGTAGCATTAGAAAATTATAAACCGGTTGATACTGAGGGGTTAAATAATATGTGTCACTGTTTTGTTTTTGTTTTTATTACTTTTACTTGATAATATTAGTTTTAATCCAAATCAATTATGGACACATTTGTAAGAGTATATCAAAATGATCCTGTCAGAGCACAAAATATCAAAGAAGTCACAGACTTCGATACATATTTGAAGAAAGGACTCATACCAATATAAGAAGTATTTCCAAAAACATAGATTTACCTAAGCCAACTAGAAAGCAACTTCGATATAATCGCATTGACAGAGACTTTTAAAGTCACTAATGCCAGTATATATGGATTAAAAGGTTTGAACACGGTGTACAACGAATCCTCATTAAACAAAAATGATGGAGTCATAATATTCATTAAAAACGAACTCAGTTATATTCAGACAAATATTAGCATACGAAACATTAAACTTCTCGACCTCAATATAAAATTAAATGGAAAAAAAAATTAAAATAAGTTCGATATATCGATCTCCTAGTTCATGTTCATATGATTTCAATGAACACTTTTTTAACTATTTACAAAACATTAAATCAAGTGATATTCACGTAATAACTGGCGATATGAACATAGATTTACTATCAGAAAATAAATACATTGATGAATATAAAAATAATTTGGAATATTTCGAATTCATCTCTTATATAAACGATATCACTCGACCAGATAGTTCCACGTGATTCGACCATTTCTTTGTAAAAGCAAATATAGAAATGAATGATCGAATAAAGTCATGCATATTTCAGGATAAAATTAGTGACCACCGACCTATTGCTCTAACAGTAGATGTGGGTGAGAGAGTTGTTAATAAAGAATCCAAAAATACAAAAGTATATTAAAATTACAACAGGCTACGGGTGGCACTACAAAGTGAAACATGGGCAAACATTTATGAACAAAGCTCCAAATGTGATATATTCATAAACAGACTGAAATACCATGTAAAAAGCACACATCTGAAATCAAAATTGAAAATAAAGATAAAACTATAAAAAAATGGATCACGTCAGGGCTATCTGCATCAATAAAAGAAAAGAACAAGCTCTATAAACTACTAATTGAAAATTCCAATAACCTACAAATAAAACAAATATACAATAATTACAAACGAAACTTAAATAAAGTTACGAAGGAAGCAAAAAAACCATATTCTCAAAACGAAATTGGGAAGAATAAAAATAAAACAAAAGGGCTCTGGGAAAGTGTCAATGAGATTTAACAAAATTCGCCAAAAACAGAAATAACGAAAATAGAAATAAAAGAAAATTGTACCACTGAAAACAAACAGGTTATTAGTGCTGAATTCAATAAACACTATAGTGAAATAGGGCAAAAACTAGCAAATAAAATCGAAAAACCAAATTCCTTCCGAGTCATTACAACTGAAATAAACAAAAATATGTTCTTATACCCTTCAAACACTGGAGAAGTATCACAAATAATCAAACAACTTAAACTCAAAAAAAGTCCCGGGCATGACGGTTTTACTGCAGAAACGCTAAAACAAATAGACGACTTCATAACAGTCCTTCTCACTCACATTATAAAAAGCCGTATTGAAAATAGAATATTTCCGAACATTTTAAAGACTGGTGTTATCAAACCACTTTTTAAGAGTGGGGATAAACTGCAAATTTGAAATTATAGGCTCATCTCTTTGATATCAAACATAGCAAAAATTTTTGAAAAAATAATAAAAAAGTGAATGGTGCATTTCATGAAAAAACATGATATTCTATCCGATAATCAGTATGGGTTCAGAGAGGGGAGGTCAACCGAAGATGCAATACTAAAACTGACAATGTACATTTACAAATTACTCGACATTTCTAAACCGTCGCTATGTATCTTTGTAGATCTTTCCAAAGCCTTTGATACTGTTTGTCACAAAAGGTTTCTAGAGAAACTGGAAAAAATTGGTATGCGGGGTAAGCCGCAGGATCTTTTGAAATCATACCTGTCGAACCGAAAACAAGTAGTAGATATTGATGGTGTGGTGAGCAATCCGAGGACAATCACTTACGGGGTTCCTCAATGCACGGTCTTAGGTCCCCTACTATTCACTATCAATATAAACAGCCTGTTGAAAATGACAACTGTAGGTAATATTATAAGTTATGCTGATGACACGGCAGTAATTTACAGTAACAACACATGGCAACAACTGAAAGCAAAGACGGAAAAATACTTCAACAACATCTTTAAATGGTTCCGATACAATAAATTAACTATGAACGTGGAAAAGACCAAATACTTACCTTTCACCTCTTACAGCAATAACTTGCCGAATATGGATCCATTAAATATAAATCAAAATATATCCATTCCAGAAACCAGCTCCATAAAATACCTTGGTATACAAATTGACAGACATATGAAACGGAACTTACATATATCGTATCTAACAAGAAAACTACGTGGATTCGTATCAAGATTCAAACTGTTGAAAGAATTCCTCGAAAATTCTCACTTGAAAATTATATATTATAGCCTAATTCAATCACAACTTATATACGGTATTATAGGATGGGGAGGCGTAAATGATACGCATTCAAATAGTCAAAATAATCATTGGCAAAGGAAAGACGTACTCCACCGACAATCTGTATAACGAATGCGGCATTTTTGATATTAGACAACCCTATTGCCAAAATATGTTACAAGGGATTTACAAAAATAAAATTGAAATAACGCACCCAGATCATCTATATAATACAAGAAGGCGAAACCACAGCGTCGTGGTACCGAAATGTATTAAAACAGTGGGTCAGAGGCACTGCAGCTTTCTAGATCCAAAAATTTGGGAATTGTTGCATGAAACAATAAAAACCAACCAAAGCAACGAAATTTTCAAAATAAAAGTTAAAAAATGCTATGATAGACAGATATTCCAAAAAATAATTTAAACCCTCAACAAATTGTTCATCAAACTTATATACTGTAATGGATGTGTATGTGACCCTAAACCCCGATTATGACACTCACTTTATGTGAAACCTACCTGGATGCGACCCTTTTACCAATTGTGATATTAAATCTTGTGTGATACTCACATGGGATCAAAATCGTATGACTGTAATATATGTGTATATGAGACTCTGAACCCGATTATGATAAACACTTTATGTCAAAAATACCCAATGATACCTTTCGTTTGTGTCCTTTTAATCAGGAAGAATTATATGAACTCTACATGCCAAACTTAAAAATAAAACATCTTGTGGTTTCGATGAAGTACCAGCATTCTTAATTAAAAAAATATTGCCATTTATAATATCCCCACTGACATATCTTGTCAATCTTTCCTTTTCGAATGGAACTTTTCCGGATTTGATCAAAACTGGAAAAATAATTCCAATATTTAAGAAAGGTGATTCTAAACAGGTTAGAAATTACCGTCCTATAACTATTCCTTCTATATTTTCAAAATTTTTTGAGTATTGTTATCTGAAAAGGCTTAATGCATACCTACAGCTAAATAATACGATTGTGCAAAACCAACACGGTTTTCAAATTGCAAAATCAATTAACACCGCAATACATTCTTTTTATCAAGAACTTACAAATATGATGGAGTCGGGTGAGTGTCCTGTTGGGATCTTTTGTGATCTCAGCAGGGCATTTGACTGTGTCGATCATAACATCTTAACTATGAAATTGTATAATATAGGAATCCAGAATCACTCACTAAATTGGATCACATCTTACTTAAATGAACGTGAACAATACGTGAGCTTACCAAAAATAGCAAAGAACAGTATCGAAACCTGTACATCACATTATCTATCATCAACAGTAGGAGTGCCCCAAGGATCAATTATGGGTCCAATTCTGTTTTTAATTTATATAAATGACATTGTGTCAGTTAACTTATCAACTCACTTTACATTATATGCTAATGACACCTCGTTGTTGGTTTCTGATAAGTGTCAATCAGTAGTTGAAGATAATTGTAATAGTCTCTTGGCGGGTCTTTATAATTGGTTTTGCATGAATTCACTCTATCTTAATGCAGAGAAAACGCAAGTGATACAATTTCATCATAGACAAAAACAACTGCAGTTTGTAGATCTAAAAATTGATAATCAATCGATAAAGTGTGTCTCTTGTGTCAAATTTCTGGGCTTGCTGATCGACGAATGTCTTAATTGGAGTAAGCAATGTGAGGCAATTATTTCGAAGTTAAATTCCAGTAATTACTTATTTAAAAATCTGAGATCTGTTCTTACACAAATACACAAAAACAAATGATTATGCTGTATCACGCACAAGTGGAATCCCGTCTGAGGTATGGCATATCTTTCTGGGGAATGTCTACCAATTCTAAAGACGTATTTGTGTCACAGAAAAGAATAATTCGTTGTATTGCTGGTGTCTCTCGTCTAACTGGTTGTAGAGAACACTTTAAAAAATTGAAAATATTAACGTTGCCCTGTTTGTATATTTTAGATGTTTGTGTTCTCATATATAACAACATATGTGATTTTAAAACTAACTACCAGAAGCATAATATCAATACAAGACGCTGTACTAATCTGTCTTTGACTTTTCCTAAAAGTAATATTACTTTCAAATCCCCTCCTATAATGGGACTACGACTTTTTAATAAATTACCATTATATATTAAATCAAGTAAAACAATAAAATCATTCAAAATTTTACTCAAATCGTTTTTAGTAGATATGTGTTTTTATTCAGTCGATGAGTTTTTAAATGTGTAACAACTTTGTGTATATTATCCTATATCTTTCACTATGCGTCATTTTCACTTTACGTCATTTTCACTTTACTTTTAGGCTGTACTAGTTAGTTAGTTAGTTAGGTAGTTAGATTCGTTTTTAAGAAAACTGTTGACGAATTTTATACAAACTTTGTTTGTCATTCAAAAAATAAAGAATTTTATTTTATTTTATGTGTAACTTACCTGAAAGTGACACTTTTACCAATTGTGATATTTTATTTTATGTGATGCAATTTCTACCCATATGTTTTATACTTATACTTAATCTTATTCTAAATTCATATTTCAATCTTAAGTATTCTTATTATATTTAGAGGCCATATCACGCACAAGGAGTAATTTTCTACGATTGCTCCTTCAGTGATGCTATTGTTCATTTCACTCAGCTCACAAGTACTACTCACTTGACATGGTTTTATCAAAATTATACTTGATTGTACATTTATGATGAATAAACATTATTATTTACTCCAATAATGCACACTTTTGTAACTAGCTCTCCCCTTTCACGCGAAACGACCTTGCCCATTTGATGCTGGCCTTTGGTAGTAACCACTTTTTGCGTTTTATGGACTGTACTAACACCGGTCTCGTCCAAGTTAAATATGTTTGATCCAATAAATTGGTGCCTTTTTAGGATCTCCTTCTTAGCCTGAAATGTTCCAACCGTAAGTTTGTTAAAACTAGAAATTCTCGCTAATTTTGTGTTCTCTGGGGTTCTTATGGATAATTCAGTAAACCGATCCTTTCCAGCTGATTTATTTGCTTTCCAAGAGTCCGGAACTTTAAGGTGGTTTTTTTCGGCAAACTCATATGCCAATCTGCGTGTTGCTTTCGGAATTGAATCATGGTACATATTTGAGCATGTTTTAAGGTAACAGGCTAGTGAGACTTCCAATTCACTAGATAAAACTTGACAAGTGATGAAATTCGGGAAGAATAACAAATTATCAATTCCAATTTCTTTTGCTTATTTGACATATAAAGCTAGAATTTAATTTTTAACTTCATGTTCTTGCGCACTTTTCCAAATAAAGTATTTTCCAGACAAAACATCCCGCTTGATCTGTTAACAGTTTATATTTATAAGGCAAGATACCTGTAACAATTTTCATAATTTTGGGAGGGGTTGGACACTTGAGGGTCGATTTGGACAGGCGTCCATAACTTCACGCAACATGGTTTTACTAATAAAATACGAATATTTTTAAAGTATGTTCATATATCCTCAAAATAACAACAAATTTTAATTGTTAAATCTCACCCAATACTGGCAATAAATCAGCAACTGATAAATATTAGAAACCACGTGGAATAATAGGACATTCGTAATGCGTTGAAACGAAGCGACCTGTCTGCTTTCCGTCTAGACGCGTACAAAATACATTCAAATGCGAATATGGTTAAGTATCTCTTTGACCTGTTTCTAATTTGGTGGCAATTTTGAATGTATCCAATGCCTCCCCCTGTCCAAATCATCCCGGCGCTCCCCTATAGAGTGTCAGGGTAGATATGCTGCTGCACTGAATAACTACCCGATGACAACCGTTCATTGCGATCCTGCCACCAGTGCCAAGTAATAAAAGGGATACCATTAACAACATTCAAATAAATAGTTACAAAATAGTGAGTTATAATGGGAGCTAAGCAATCCAAGGAAGAGGTCATAATAGCGTAAGCGGGTGACAGCGGTGGACAAACCAGTGATGTGTGAAAAGCGTTACCGGCTGGTCGATGAAGAGCATCTTGGAAATAATCTTCGTAGTGTTAGTACTAGTTTTTATTGGGGCCTGCATACACAAAGTGTCAGAAACAAATGGAAAACAAGATAAAGTTGGAAATTTAGCCAAGTGTCAACAACAACAGAAAGAGTATAGTCTTAATTGTTAATGGAACATATATTGTTAAAAGGTAATGATTTTGAACGACTTCAGATATTTATTAGAAGATATTAGGTTTTTGCATAGAAATTTAGCTAAGGATAATCAACAAATGAAAAAAGATAATGAAAAAACAAAACGTAAATTAATTAAATTAGAAAAAATTGATGCTGATTTACAACAATTAAAAACAGATTTAATAACTCCAATCCAACTGCGAAGCAAATTAAAGAAGCTCACATCCATATTACTAACATATAGAAATGCATTGGGACAATTCGCAAAATTTTAAACTAACAAGTTTTAGAATCAACGGTGAATATTAGTACAAATTCAAAATTTTTGTTTCGAAACAGATATGGCTGAAAAGTGCGATCTTCGCACAGCTGCGGGGCTGTTGCCGGTAATGGACGGCAGAGTCTGTTACAATGCAACTAATATATACGGGAAAAAAACTATTAACAGTTTACATTTTGAGAAGTAAAGTATCACAAAATGCAAAAATTAGATTAAAACCTGTTTATGATAGTTGAAGTTGATTAACGATTTAAAAACACACTTTATACAAGAAAACGGCATCCATTTTGTCCGTTAAGCTAGTAAATGCCAAACAAAATCATAAAACTTTGGATCAATTTGCTAAATATGTGGAAGATCTGCTAGTAGACATTACGGTCAAGCAAGCCGACGGTAATGTTACCAATCTTAATATTATGAGGGAAATAAACGAAAAAGCAGCTGTAAATGTGTTTACAAATGGTTTACAAAATCCCGAATTACGAACCATAATAAAGTGCCGGAATTATAATACGTTGAGTGATGTGACTCAAGGCGCAAAAGATGCCGAATTTCCATGACAAATGGAGTAGACATTACATTTCAGAGGGCAATATAACAGTAGACGGGGTTGTAACGCGGAAGTTCATAATTATAATAATAGGGCGAATAAAATTAATAATAGAGGAAATAATTTTAACAATAGAGGAAATAATTTTAACAAAAGAGGAAATAGATCTTATACTAACAGTCTAAATTTGGGTAGCTATGTTACTCGAGACACAACAATCATATTAGTAGCTTCAATTCAAATAAGGGAAATTACAATTTCTAGAAATGGGAAAATAGGAATATGAGAAATAATTATAATTTTGGAAATTGCAGAAACAGAAAAAATAATACAGTCAGACAGCATACCATATTGTATAGGACACCAGTTTCATACAAAATGGGAATGATACAGCACAAGGCGCAAACCACAATAAAATTCAGTTTACTCGTTTCTAAAAACGTAAAGCTAACAGAAAATGTTTAAAAAATTGATGGTTTAAATGATGTAGAAATAGTTTTTAAAGGAAAATAAACGGTTTTAAAGATTAAAACTAACTTTTCCGCATCTGTGGCCCTGAATAATATTCTATCATAAAATTGTCACTTGTATACACTTCGGGGGATGTATCGTGCTAATAAACCGAAATTTGTCCAAAAATAACCAAAAATGTAATATATCTGGATTTATAGGACCCGCTGTATTCGCTCTAGTCAGCTGAAAATCAATAGGGTACATATGTGAGACACCTTCAACAATATTTAATCATAAAATTGGTCACTTGTATATACTCTGGAGGCTGTATCTTGCTAACAAACTGAAAATTCGCCAAAAATGACAAAAATTTGGTACTTCAAGTACCATAGAACTCGTTGTACTGGCTTTAGTTAGCTGAATTTCAATAGGATTAATCTTTGAGACGTTCTGAATAATATACAATCATAAAATTTGTCACTTGTATATACTCCGGAGGCTGTACCGTGAAACAAACTTAAATTTCTCCAAAAATGACAAAAATATCGTACTTAAAGTAGTATAGCACCTGTTGTACTGGCTCTGGTGAGCTCAAAATCGATAGGGTTCATCTGTGAAGTGTCCTGAATAATATTCAATTATGAAATTGGTGACTTGTTGAACTCCGGAGGCTGTATCGTGCTAACAAACTGAAATTTCTCAAAAAATGACTATAATGTCGTATTTCTAGTACCATAGCACCCGTTGTGCTGGCTCTGATCAGCTGAAAATCAATAGGGTTCATTTGTGACATGTCCTTAACAATATTCAATCATAAAATTGGTGACTTGTTGCACTCCGGAGGCTGTATCGTGCTAACAAGACATGTAACGAAAAGTGGCCGACGACGACGGAGACATACACACAGGATTTTTTTTCTAAAAACCGATTTTTTGGTTTGTTGTTGATGGAAAACGTAAAAATAGCTCTTAAATTCCAAGTTTCCAACTTTTTTTGGGGTAAACCAATACATTTCTCGCATATTAGATAGGTTGTGCGGAAAAGTAAAAATAATGTTACTAATAGACACTGGTGCATCTACGAGTATTATTACTTTTCTGCCCAACCTTTCTATATGCGAGAAAAGTATTGGTTAACCCCAAAAAAAGTTGGAATTTGAAATTTTTTTTGAGTTATATTTACGTTTCCCATCAACAACAACACGAAAAAACGGTTTTTAGAAAAAAAATCCTGTGTGTCGTCGTCGTCGTCGGCCACTTTTCCTTACATGTCTTGTTAGCACGATACAGCCTCTGCAGTGCAATAAGTCAGCAATTTTATGATTGAATATTGTTAAAGACATGTCATAGATGATCCTTATTGATTTTCAGTTCACCAGAGCCCGTACAACGGGTGCTATGGTACTTGAAGTACGACATTTTGTCATTTTTTGAGAAATTTCAGTTTGTTAGCACGATACAGCCTCCGGCGTTCAACAAGTCACCGATTTTATGATCGAATATTATTCAGGGCATCTCACGGATGAACCCTATTGATTTTCAGCTCACTAGAGCCAATACACCAGGTGCTACAGTACTTTAAGTACGATATTTTTGTCCTTCTTGGAGAAGTTTCAGTTTGTTAGCACGATACAGCGTCCAGAGTATATACAAGTCACCAATTGTATGATTGGATATTATTCAGAGTATCTCAAAGATGAACCCTATTGATATTCAGCTCACTAAAGCCAGTACAACGGGTGCTATGGTAGTTGAAGTACCAAATTTTTGTCATTTTTGGAGAATTTTCAGTTTGTTAGCACGATACAGCCTCCAGAGAGTATACAATTGATCAATTCTATGATTGAATATTGTTCAAGGTGTCTCACAGATGTAACCGGTTGATTTTCAGTTGACTAGAGCGAGTACAGCGGGTCCTATAAATCCAGATATACTGAATTTTTGGTTATTTTTGGAGAAATTTCGGTTTGTTAGCACGATACATCCCCCGAAGTATATATAAGCAACAATTTTATGATACAATATTGTTGAGGGCCACAGATGCGGAAAAGATAGTTTTAATTCTTAAAACCGTTTATATTTGAATCAGTTGTTAGGGGAAAAAGTCAGGTAAACATTGAACGTAAGATATAAATAAAGGGAATATCTGGTTAAATTTTTCATTTCGGACAGCGAATTTCCAATTAGAAGTAGGAGATGTATCATTGTTACACGAGTTTCATATAGTAGTTAAATTTTGTAGTAATATAAGTGGAATATTAGGCACATACTCTTTTTATAAATATCAGGCGAGCATTAACTATCAATAATTTCATTTTATTTTAAAGATCAAACAGTGGTCTTACGTATGTATTCGAAATCATACATTTCGATACCGGCGAGATGTGGGATATTCTTGTGTATGTAGAAATGGAGAATGATTGCGTAATTAGTCAAGAAGAGCTCTATGAACGCGTGTTTGTTCAATGTATGATAGCTAGAACAGTCAAAGGAAATAAACCTGTTGAAATTTTGAATGTACCAGCTCATGAATTCAAAATTAAAATCTTTACATCGAAAATGGAAACTTTAGATGATTTTAAACCATGCAAAATTGGACATAATGACCATATTTCGGTAGAGCGAGCGGATATGTTACCTCATTTAACTAAACTAGACCATTTAAATTAGGAAGAAAATGTTCCTACCCAAAAAATTTGTGCAAAATTTGCAGATAGATTTTATTTAGAATATGACAAATTATCAGTTAATAATCACAAGGCAAAAATTCAAATACAAAATAACACAAAAACGGTTTATGTAAAGTCATACGGAATTCCGCATGCACAAAAGGAAATATTACAAAGCGAAGTGAATAAAATGATAAAAAATTACAATATAATGGAAACAAAATCACTGTGGTCTTCACCCCTACATTAAATTCCAAAAAAGTAATAGTACAGAAAAAAATTGTAGTGCAGTAAAACACAGATTTCCAAATAAGCAAATAGTAGACGACAAATTTCCGTTCCCTTGTATCACATAGATTTTAGACTCTCCTTCAAGGGCGGTATATTTGTCACACCTTGGTTTTCCACAAGCTTACAATCAAGTTGAATTAGACGAGGATATTCGTCCTTATACAGCTTACAAAACGGACAGCGGACATTACCAGTTGAAAAGATTACCGATTGGGTTGAAAATCAGCACCCAATCCTTCTCTAGTGCATGACCGTTGTTATGTCAGGTTTAAATTATGATTATCTATTGATCTACCTGGATCACTTAATTGTTTTTGGGTACAACTTGGTGAGCCAGAATGGATATTTGGTCAGGGTAATAGAAATATTAAAAAGCATCCATATACAATTGGATCCTCAAAAATGTAATTTCTTAAATAAAGAGATATTATATTTGAGGAACATAATTTCCGGAAAAGGGTTATCGCCGTGTCCATCAGAAGGTAGGATAAATTTGGAATATATGCCCTATCGTAATTGATGCCACAATATCATTGAATATATTGACAATTACAAACTGGATTATGTTATGATTGCAATGAATTGATGTTCACAACAAAATGATATAATTGTAAACAGGTTAGTTAAGTCGAAAAACGACTGAAAAAAATTATTGAAATTTTTTACAGTGAGATAAACGCTCTCTTGATGGTATTTATGCCCCATGAGTTGAGGATTAATGCCCCTCATAGGGATATATGCCCTGGACACAGTTCAGTTAGATGATACAATGTTTCTCCTTCTATGATAAATACTAAATCAACTGTTGATAAAAAATCGAGAGTCAAGAAATCAACATTTATTATTGAATATTTCGAACAGCTCTAAATCTATTACAAATCGATGGTTTTTTTAACATTTTTCATTTTATTCTGTCTCTTCTTCAATCGACAACAGTTATCGCAACTGTTGCCATACATGGTAAAGGTTTCGTGCAACCATTTTTGACAGTCGATACAACGAATCCAGTCCACAGGTTCTTTTGTGTCATAGTAGTTTTCCAAACATTCTACGCAATCTGCATCATCATCACGTTGATCTTCACCTGATGAGCTGTCATCATTTGTTTAAGGGTTTGATTCGTTTAATATCAGAGTTTTTATTAATTTTCTTTTTTTCACCATTTTGGCTCTACTCGAACATGTAGGTACGTTTTCTTCATCTTCCTTTCCTTTTCTCTTCATCTTCGTCCCTTCAGATGATATGATTTTTGCTGATTGTTTCCTTGCATTCTTTTTAATAAAAATTATTTGCAATGGAGCAATTTCATGCAAATATTTAGATGGTGTTTCGTCCGTATCTCCTGATATTTGATTGTGCACTGGTGAATTGAGGTTCTTCATATGAGACTGTGAGTCCGATTTGGAACAGCTTGCAACTTCCTTGGTGTCAGGTATTGGTGATTCATCATGCATAGAACTATTATTTTTGTCAATATTTTCCATGTTTGCTACTGTACTAGGTTCTAGAATAAGCAAATCCTCGAATTCGAACACATAGTTATGATCATCTAGAAGGAAATTTTCATCTAGTATCAACTGATTTTTCTCCAATTCTTAATCGGGTTCATTTTCAGGTTCTACAGTTGGTTCTTTGACTTGTTCTTCAGACTGAAAATGGTCAGAAATTTGAAAGAAATAGTCAGGTATTGCATTCTCATTGAAGGGGTAGATTCCACTAGCCATGGATCCAGAAGTAGCATTAGTTATAGTTGCAGCTGCATTCCAAGCAGGGCCGATTAGTTTTCCGATAATGTTCCTGTTAATATTCTCATCTTTACTCTGGAAAATGTAGGAACCAGATTACCTCTTCAAAAAAGAATTAGGAGTTTTGAAGAATGATATATCGAGTGGTTGTAAGGCTTGTGTGGTCTGACTTGGGAGACATAACAAATTAATATTATTTTTTTCGGTGAATTCCAGCATGTCGATATTGTTGCAATGAGATGCATGACCATCAAGTATCAAGATAACTGGGCCATCTGGTTCCCTAGGAGCGAAAACTTCCTTTAACCATTTGAAAAATAATTCTGAATTAATGAAAGAAGACTGCTTATTCATGTAGAGATCAGATCCAGCAGGTATTCCTTCCAAGGTCATCAGATTTTTCGAACCCCTTTTAGAATCAGAACTGGTGGTAAAAAAATTCCTTCGGCACTTGCACATGCTATCAAAGACACGTTTTCTCCCCTTTATTTGGAATTGAGAACATGAACACATTTGCTTCCTTTCATAGCCACTACTTTATCTGGTTTATTATTTATTTGTATGACACTCTCATCCATATTGAAGATGGCCCATGGTTTCTGCACCAGATCATACTTTTCCAGAGTTCTTTTCAGTAATTCGTAAAACTCATCAACTTCTGCTCTATGCATACCTTTTGCTCTGGCAAGTGATAATCCTTCACTTTTTCTTATGGTAAATTCCGGGTGCCTTTCCATAAATGAATAAAACCAATACATATCTGCTGTTTCTGTCATTTCGCCTCGCTGTGAGAATACGTTTCCTAGACGTAGTTTCTTAGCAAAACTGAAAGTAATTGATCTGACAGTTGTTCTTGTAGGAGCGAATCCTGTCTGCTGTAATCTTTTATTATCATTTACTTAACGAATTTCGTTTGATACTCCAAGAGCAGGAGGCTTTCCTAAAGGAACTTTTTTGCAGTTATCAGAAGTCAATCTTCTTCTGAGAGTTCTAGAAGGTATATTAAATATCCTACAAGATCCATTGATGCCCATATTTCACATTTTCGATAGCTTCCCTCAAGTTCTGCTCAGACCACAAAACACGTGGTTTGATATTCTGCTTTCTAATATATTTTCTTGCCATCTGAAAAAATTGAGTCATTAGTAGGGATTCGTCTCAGATTAATAAATAAAATAGATATGCTTGTTTTGATTTTTTCCTGCCCCAAAGATTGAGTCACTTTCTAAGCTCACTTGCGGACACTTCCACTGCTTTGCCATATTTACAAATTCTCGTTAGTTGCAGGAAAAGTGAATATAGAAGTTTAATTGGAAATGTGTTAAAAAGTTATGCAAATAAAAAAATCATACTAGTTTATGCATTTGACTCACTGCTTTTAAAATCAATTAATAATACTAGAATTTTATTTAATAAAGGCATATTCTTCCATGCATTTTAAACAAGTATTTGTTGTATTCATAGATACTTTTATAGTTATAAATGAAAGTGGCAACATTACTCAAAATTTCAGTAGCTGATTGATGTGTCAATAGTAATATATTTAGTAGTTTTGTCCTTGTTTAATTACCATATAAAGAGAGATGCAAATATCGTCAGAGTGTGATCGACGATCATTTCCAATACGCCATAGTATTGTAGTAAATAATGTCAAACGTGGTTTGTTTATACTCGCGCTAATACGACTAGAGAGTAAACAGTTAGTTCTTTCGTTTTGATCTGTTTTTCACGACTTTTACTGACAAAATATACTTTTAAGTTAATAAATTTAATGTTTTTAGATTATCATGGTTCGTAGGTGCCAAGTTTGTCAGGAAAACAGCCGAAATGACGAAGGCCATGTATCTACAATACCATCCCCACTTTTTGTAATTCATTCATTATTTGACTACTGGCGTTTAGAATTGTTGACCGCAAAAATAAACGTGTTTATGAATGAATAGCCCTCTCTATGTTTATTATTACTCTAAGGGATTCGTTTCAAATTGAAGGGCATATATCCTCTGCTTTACTGGGTCATAAATCCTCCGAGTGTTATTTCGCATGGGATATATGCCCTAGCGAATTTCCTTGATATAATTGATCTATTCCACTAATTCTAACCTAGAAAACCAATTCCCAACTTATATCAACATTGGAGACGAAAGATCCGATAGATAGACTGTTGTTATTCTTCAGAAAACTAATATTTCAGTAGTCATGCATGATCAGAATTTACTAAGACTTTACCTTACTAATTGTTTCCAGTAATATTTTGCTAAATCGTAATCGAGCGATGGATATCGCACAACAGATCACGCACACTGCCGTGAGAACGAAGAAAGAGCGACCATATACGTATATTTTGCGAACTACGTGCTGGGGGCACATATCCTCCTAGGGCATATATTCTACATTTACCTTACAGAAAATATGTTGACGCACAATCTACTAAGGCTGTTTCGAGATAAGTTGTAGGTAAATGACATTAAAATTATGGAGTGCTACAGACTAGCAAAGAAACAAACGCAACAAAATCATCCAAGAACTGTTCTGGTACAGTTCGCTAGATATAAAGAGATATTATATTTGAGGAACATAATTTCCGGAAAAGGGTTATCGCCGTGCCCATCAAAGGTGGAGGAGATCAAAAGATATCCAGTACCGTCAAATGCCAAAGAGATGAAAAAGCTTGCGGCATTTGTGAACTATTACACTTGGTATATATAGAGAACTTTGCACAAATCGCGGCTCCACTAAATGCCCTATCTAGGAAAACAGTCCAATTCGAATGGATCGATAACTGCCATACGGAAGACTTTCCAATCCTCCAATATCCGTATTTCGCAAAATACGTTCATACTCAAAACCGACGCCTCACGAACATCTATCGGTGCAGTTCTATGCAATGGGGATTATCGACAGGTTGCGTATGCTAGTCGAACATTGAGTAAAGTATAGAAAAACTACCCAACGATACAAAAAGAGCTATTAGAAATAGTGTGGTGATGAACAAAGTTTCACCCATATTTATATCTACGACAATTGGAAATAAATACGGACCATAGACAACTAATTTATTTATTTAATGTGGTAAATACACGCAGTAGATTAACTAGATTTAGGTTAGCTTTGGAAGAATATAATATTAAATATGTTAAGGGTAAGGATAACGTGGTAAGCGATGCGTTGTCCAGAACTGAATTATGTTCAGGCAATCTAAGAGAAATGGGAGATAACATAAGTAATACAATACACGTGACAACTAGATCAAAAACAAGAACATTATTAATTCAATGAACAATGAAGGGATTGATCACTTCGGAGCTGTTAACCGTTAAAACCTCTTTAAATTATTCCGATATACTGAGAAAAGTAGTAAGTGTCAAAGGAAACGGTAACCAGCAAACGCGTTGGCCCTGAAAGCGATTCAAGAAAAAATCATGAGAAAAATTAACATTTCAGAATATTGAATTTCAATTGATGCTTGCTAAAAGGTAAGCAAAATGTGGAATTTGGTAACCTTTTAACTGATCAAAAATGTCCTTTTATTTGCTCAATCATTAATAACAATACTTATTTAAGCAATCTTCGTCACTTGCAGAATTGTTATCTGACAAAAGTAGCCTCATTCTTATTTCGCAAACGTGCGAATATTTTTCATCCAGTTTTTCGCTTCTGTTTCAACTCTTTTTACTCTTCTGCTACTGCTTTAGATATTTCCATAATTACTTTGGAAGCCCATTATAATTTATTTGTGGAGTAAAATTGGCAGATACTTAAGTGATACTGAAGAAAAATGGGGAGATATGGAGGAGTTTGTACACATCTTATTGTATATAAACTTCTCATCATGGCCCTAAAATTTACTATTTCGGATTTTATTTGTATCTGTGAAAAATGGAAGTTTATATAAAACAACGATTATCAGCCTTAATTCTATTTCTTGAAAATGATATCAAAATGTCTCAATTTTATCTATGGATAAATCTAAAAATATTGTCGTATCATATATTCCACACACATATTCTTCACAAAACATATATAGGTGGCACTTTTCGAGAAATATATCTGTATTACCGAAAGACTCTAGTCCAATACTGGTTTATATTAGACCGCCATAAACTAGAAAGGATAACAAAAAATATCCACTTGTCGATTTAGGATAGGCCGTCCGTTGTTTTTATAATTTATATCTATATAAAAATCTTTTTTTACCAAAAGGGCATATTTAAGTTTGAGTTAAATAATGATTTTCCATAATTATGTATTTTAACATACATAATAATTTATTAAGAGTCATCGGCCTCAATTTTTGTGTAAATTGTTTTCATTTAACATACTAATAAAAATTTTCAATTCATTTCCATTTTACTAGATAATGTACACGTTGTTTATAAGAAACTATTTCAATTATGCAGATCTGTAGTTTCTTCTACTAGATCACAGCCATCGTTATCGCCGTTTATGGACTGTTTGTTGTTACATGATGAATATCAGAAGTAGTTTAATGAAAATATTTCATAAAATTCCAGATGCTTAATAGACTAATATGGTTAGTTCAAACTTTATTTAAAATATATACCAAATTACTCGAAATAAACGGTTTTAAAGATTAAGACTAACTTTTTCGCACATTTGAACTCTGAGGCTAACAAATTTCTCCAAAAATATACGAAAATGAGGAATACCTGGATTTATAGAACCCGTTGTACTGGTTCTGGTAAGCGGAATAGAGTTTACCTGTGAGACACTGTGAACAAAATCCAATCATAAAATTGGTGACTTGTATGCACTCCAGAGGGTGTATCGTGTAAACAAATTGAAATTTCTCCAAAAATTACCATACATGTAGTATATCTGGATTTATAGGACCCGTTGTTCTGGCGCTATTGATTTGAGATGTAATAGGGTTCATCTGTGAGATGCCCTAAACAATACCCAATCATAAAATTGGTGAATTCTATGCATTCCGGAGGCAGTACTCGTTGTGCTAACTAACCGAAATTTCTACAAAAATTACCAAAAATTTAGTATATCTGGACATTCAATATCATATGAGATAAAGAATTTTCACTAGTTATATCACAAGAGGAGGTGAATATTTTTTGACATTTTTGTGTAAAATTTCTGTAAAAATTTCGCGAGACAAAAATTATTTAAAAATATCCGAAGCTGCGAAGCTGGAGGGATATTTTCTAGAAAGAATTTTTGTTTTCACCTCTCAGATGTTTACTTGACTAAGTCAGTCTTATTTTATTACTCGCTAATAAATTACCTACTGTACCGATTGATGTTCAATCTTGGACTCATTCGAAATTTACCGCTTGCGGATAAACGTTTTTATGATCCTGGATCAACCGCCCATATTACCCGAGCGTATTTTAAAATACGCTGGCGAGTCTGACGCTTTAAATACGATTTTTTAATATGTTTTAATGGGATAAATAAATTTCGCCGCGCCAAAAATCTCTACACTTTTTTGTAGTTCCGAGTCTCTTAGCGATTCTTTGCTTAAATTTTGAAAACTTGAAAATGTTCTTGAAGTATCCTGCAATCCCGATGATATGTTTTGCGAAAACTACTATAAAGATAAACGGTTTTGAAAATTAATACTCACTTTTCTGCATCTATGAGATTCCCTGGTTAACATTCTATCATAAAATTGTCACTTGTATACACTTCGGGGGATGTATCGTGTTAACAAACCGAAATTTCTCCAAAAGTAACTAAAAATGCAGTATATCTGGATTTATAGGACCCTCTGTACTCGCTATAGTCAGCTAAAAATCAATAGGGTACATCTGTAAGATACCTTGAACGATATTCAATAACAAAATTGATCAATCGTATACTCTATGGAGGCTGTATCGTGCTAACAAACTGAAAATTCTCCTAAAATAACAAAAATTTGGTACTTCAAGTACCATAGCACCCGTTGTACTTGCTTTAGTGAGCTGAATATCGATAGGGTTCATATTTGAGACACTCTGAATAATATCCAATGATAAAATTGGTCACTTGTATACACTCTGGAGGCTGTATCGTGTTAACAAATTGAAACTTTTCCAAAAATGTCGTACTTAAAGTACTGTAGTCCTTGTTGTATTGGTTCTGGTGAGCTGAAAATCAATAGGGTTCATCAGTGAGATGTCCTGAATAGTATTCAATCATAAAATTTGTGACTTATTGAACTCCGGAGGCTGTATCGTGCCAACAAACTGAAATTTCTCAAAAAATGACAAAATGTCGTACTTCAAGTACCATAGCACCCGTTGTACTGGCTCTGGTGAGCTGAAAATAAATAGGGTTCATCTGTGACATGTCCTTAACAATATTCAATCATAAAATTGGTGACTTATCACACTCCGGAGGCTGTATCGTGCTAACAAGACATGTAAGAAAAAGTGGCCGACGACAACGACGACGACGACATACACACAGGATTTTTTTTCTAAAAACCGTTTTATCGTGTTGTTGTTGATGGAAAACGTAAAAATAACTCAAATAATTTTTTCAAAATTTCACTTTTTTTGTGAGTAAACCAATACTTTTCTCGCATATAGATAGGTTGGGCGGAAAAGTAAAACTGTTGCCCGGACTGTTCAAAGCATTTATATAGTGTCAATGCCTTTTTGTATTGAACCTTCCATTTTTTTCGGAATTAGGGAACTTGCATTGAATCGTTTTCTATCCCTAGAACGCCGCATACTTAAACAACCTTCTGTTTATTCCCAATATTGTGGCTATATGCTGGATTACCTTGATTTAGGTCATATGTTCCTTGTTAAACTGACAACCTTGTGAAGGTAGATATTATATTCCACACCATTGTGACTTAAAACTTTGCAATATTTCTACTCGCTTACGTGTTATTTTCAACTCCTCGACTAAATTGTCGAATTAAAACTCATTAAATGATTGTTTATATGTCGGTCCAACACTACAGTAGGACGTTGTATCTATTTTACTTAATTTTCGCGTTCAGGAATATGTTATGTGCGCCGATATAAAACAAATGTATGGATTAATCTTTATTTCCTAGGATCAACGAGATTTTCAAAGACTCTTTTGGAGGTTTTCTGTCAATGATGAACTTCGAGAGTATCGCCTCAATATTGTAACGTATGGAGTCACCTGTAGTCCATTTCTAGCTCTTCGTAATGTAAATCAGCTGACCAAAGACGCTTTCGCTTTCCCCTTGCTGCTAAAATTTTTCAACTGTTTTTATATATAGAAGACTTTGTTTATGGAGATCCATCTCTTCAAAAAGCTCAAACTCTTTGGGATGATTTAATATCTTTATTAAAACTGGGAGGATTTGAACTTCGTAAGTGGTGCTTTAATCACCCTTCTATTTTGTGCTAACTTTCACCTACTTCTATTAATCCAAATTCTCTCTCTTTTGCCTCAGATGATTATTCTTCAGCTCTGAAAATCCTAGGTTTGCTGTCCATTCCAATTATCGACTCGTTCACATTCTCTGTTCGAACCCAAAGAAATGAAGTCTGCAGTAAACATTCGCTGCTATCTGAGCCAACTCAAGTATATGATCTTTTAGGATTTTTATCGCCTCTCACATTTTTTACCAATTATTTAATTCAAAAACTTTGGATGCTGGGTTTATATTGGGATGACAGTATCCCTTCTGAAATTGTTCATATTTGGTCACAATACCGAGAGGATCTACCTCTACTTGAAAAGCTGTACATCCCCCAAAAATGTCTTTCGGCAGATGCTGTTCAATATGAATTGCATGGATTCCGTGATTACAGTGAAAGGGGCTTTGCTGCTGTAATTTATCTTCGTAGTATTGGTAGCAATAGTAAAATGAAAGTCAGTTTTTTGTGTACCAAGTCACGGATTGCGCATGAAAAAAATTATCATTCGTCGTTTGAAACTATGCGCTGCAATTTTGTTGTTAAAATTAATTGCTTATGTCATAAAGACACTTCCTCAAATTTTGTTACATAAAATTTACTGTTGGTCAGATTTGGCATTGCACCTGGAATTGGCAAATAGTTTGTCGACAGAATCATTTCTTGGCGCCTTTCAAAGATTTATTGCTCGTGGAGGTCGTGTGTCCGATTTATATTGCGACAACGGCACACATTTTGTTTCCGTTAATAAGAACTACTGATATATTCACGCTCTGAAAATATTCGTTTCCATTTCAATCCTTCCTCTAGAGCCCATTTCGGTGGTCTCTGGGTAGCCGGAATAAAATCTGTCAAAACCCACATTACTCGCATCGTTGGGGAACAAATTTTTAGGTATGAAGAATTTTATACCGTGTTAACCTTAATTGAGCATATTTCAAACTCGCGTCCTATCACTCAATTAAGTAACGATAAATAAGATATTCTTGCTTCAACCGCTCTAGAACCACTGCAGACTATCTTGTTCCAAGTCTTGAATAAATTCCACTTAATCGTCTTTCGCGTTCACAGTTGTTGCAGAGAATGCATCAGTTATTTGTGCTCGCTGGTAGCAAGAGTACTTGTATTCGCTTCAACAACGTTTACAATAGCTCGACCTCCATGGAGTTGCTTCAAAAGAAGGTATGTTTGTATTGGCATAAGATGAAAATGTCCCTCCTTGTCACAGGACATTAGGATACATAAGTTGATTAATTTATGAGAACTGTCTGAGTAGAACTGTCTGAGTATGGCGTACACACTAGTTATTCACATTTCATTCACTTAATTAATTATTATATAGTTTTAGTGTATTCGAGGTAAATATGTGTTGCTCTGTCTCTCTAAAAATTACCGCTGTTACTTTTAAAAGTAAGTTATTTGTTTGAAACATAAATTTCTTATATTTCATTTCATTCAATTATCGCTTTGTTTATGTTTATATATTTCTTCAAATGCATAACTATGCAATTTAGGGGGGAGAATGTTAGGAATCTAGCAATAATTTACTTTCTTTCCCTGCAATTTTTTTCATTATTGCCTATGTTTGTCGATTCTGCTTTTTGCGCGACACCTGACACCTTAAATCGCCGGTGTCAGTTTTTAGTCGAAAAGTAGTTCGGCTACGGCTGCCAATTCGAGTCATAGTCGGAGAGCTGGCTACGAAAAAGTGAACTGATAAGGTGGGTGCATTTACGAATTTTGTATAAAATGTCTCCTTGGTACCCGATAAATACGTAGCGTTGCCGTCAGAACGCTCTCCCGGGGCGGGAGGCGTGGGTGGACGGTCAAAGTCGTAAATTTATATTTAGAGAAAAATGATAAGGTGCAGTCCTGAAATTTAGTGGAGTTATAGTTTTTCACTGTAGGAATCGAGGAAAATTATTGTCAGAAGTCTAGGTTGGGGCTTAAAGACTGTCAGAGGTCGACAAAGTTGTAAAAAAATTGTTAAAATTTAAACCACAAGGTGCAGTTCTAACAATTGCATTTTTATATTGTTTATGGCCTACTGAACTTGTATATAAATTGTCAGAAGTCTAAATAATGGCTAAGTACATGGAAATTGATAATATGGCCGGAAGTCGTTGAAGCGGCTATCGCGACGGAAAGCAATCTTTCGTAGCTTGTTTCAAATTTGAACCACAAGGTGCAGTTCTGACAATTGCATTTTTATATTGTTTATGGCTTACTGAACCTGTATATAAATTGTCAGAAGTCTAAATAATGGCTAAGTACATGGAAATTGATAATATGGCCGGAAGTCGTTGAAGCGGCTATCGCGACGGAAAGCAATCTTTCGTAGCTTGTTTCAAATTTAAATAACAAGGTTCAATTCTGACAATTGCATTTTTATATTGTTTATGGCTTACTGAACCTAAATATAAATTGTCAGAAGTCGAAATAATGGCTAAGTACATGAAAATCGATAACATGGTCGGAAGTCGCTGAAGCGCTATCGCAGCGGAAAGCAATCTTTCGAAGCTTTTGTTTTAAATTCAAATAACAAGGTGCAGATCTGGTTATTTCTTGTTATTAATTTTTACGTAGTTATTCAACTAAGTATGCAATGACAGAAGGCTAAGGAAGAGAGATTTAAAAGAAAACATGAAAATCGTTATGTAAAATGCCGAGTAAGCGCTAATTTATTTCTGTACTTTTGGCAATTTGTTATTTTTAATATTTTTGTATTAATTTTATTATAACAAAGTTAATAGTAGAGAAAGGGAAATGTAAGTATAAATAATTACATAAATTTTGTTTTATAATTTATAAAAAATATATTTAAAAAACAATTAACACTCGCAATCTGACTGCTCATGTTCATCCTCGTCACTAGCATACTCAATGTCTGATTCATCATCTGAAACATAAATTATTAACATTAAAATTGAATATTTTCAAAACTCTCGTCAAAACTTGTCGATTCTATTTTATTTCTTGTATTATTCATTTACTTTCTATATTTGTTTGAATACTAATTATTATTAAAAAGGAAGTTGTCTGTATAGCCAGTGTGTGGTTTTAAAAAATTAGCGCTTACTCGGCATCCCGATTTTTATGTTTTTTTAAATATCTCTCTTCCTTAGCCTTCTGTCATTGCATACTTACTTACATAACTACGTAAAAATTAAAAACAAGAAATAGCCAGATATGCATCTTGTTATTTAAATTTGGAACAAAAGCTTCGAAAGATTGCTTTCCGTTGCGATAGCCGCTTCAGCGACTTCCGGCCATGTTATCGATTTCCATGTACTTAGCCATTATTTAGACTTCTGACAATTCATATACAGGTTCAGTAAACCATAAACAATATAAAAATGCAATTGTCAGAACTGCACCTTGTGGTTTGAATTTGAAACAAGCTACGAAAGATTGCTTTCCGTCGCGATAGCCGCTTCAACGACTTCCGGCCATATTATCAATTTCCATGTACTTAGCCATTATTTAGACTTCTGACAATTTATATACAAGTTCAGTAAGCCATAAACAATATAAAAATGCAATTGTCAGAACTGCACCTTGTGGTTTAAATTTGAAACAAGCTACTGTAATATAATCTACGACCTTGATTCCGTGCTATAAAATCTAGGTAACTATTCAGCTGTCACCAGTCTAACAAAATCTACGGTCAACAGATATAAAGAAACCTCCTTAAGTGGAATTGTCACCACCTGAAATAAAAAGGAACCCTACTTTGTCTCCACTCTATATCGATCCCGACCTTCGAGTCACCAGTTTCTGTCTCCAATGAGCGGCTTAGCGTGTAAGGCAAATCCCGTCCGATTTTTGAGCTAGGTTCGCCTGGTCTTAAAAACGGTTTGATCTTCCTTTGCCAGGACAGGGTTGTTCTCCCGGTTCTGTCTCACTTCCGCGGTTGTTACACTCTCCAGAGGGGGAATTACGGGGCAGGAATGATAAATAAAATAAGGTAGAACCACAACGTTGTATAAAAAATATATAATAAAAAAATAAATTCTCTGAGTATACACGTATATATATATATATATATAAACCTTAACACAAAAATAAAATCCCGTATGACCCAAATAACTAAAGTTCCCTGGTATAAGCCTACCTATACATCTATCTATAAATTGTGCCTTTTAATCCTACCCCTGTATATCATATAACTATTCCGCAAAAAAACAAAGTTATGACAGAGTTCTCGTTTTTGCGACGGAACGACTAAACCACCCCCTTTATCGGCTTGGCCTTTTCAAAGTGCATGAGAGGCGTATGGTTTGTTTTTTTCTGTTTCAAACTTTCTAGTCACCGGTGTCGAGACAATAAATAAAATATTATGTGTAATTACCTTTTAACCGTATAATGTTTTAGCTTACGTCGGTTTGGTCGCCATTGACCTTGAGAAAATGAAAGTGAAATTTTATTTGTATAAAATTCTGCTGAGCTAGGAAACAATAAAATTATTTATCGACACAAGAATGATAACAATTTTCTCTATATTAATTCACTTATCAGCGCAAGTTCGCTGAAACCCACGAAAAATGGAAAATCATACGCTCCGGCCTTTGTGTTACCATGTACAAAGTTAACCTCGCCTAAATTTCTATCTCCTTCCTACCTACGCGGTGGAAGAGAATATGCGGCAACACAAAATAATAACTCCTAATTAAAAAATGAAAAGTGGTGGTATCATGTTATTGCAATATATCTCTTCTGCGTGGTTTTGTATTATTCTGGTTAGTGGAGCTCCTAATTAAAAAATGGAACCTAACTTTTGTCAGGTTGGCGAGACTCTGCAAAATTTAACTACATCAGCACACACGGTAAATTATATATTTATCAGGACGAAAAATTTAACTGAGAATGACCAGATGTGTCCAGTCCCTTTGAAAAATCAGAAAAAAACCAAAAAAATATATTTGCTATCGCTACTCCTTATGTACCGCAACTGGAAATATACTCCCAAGTTCAGAATCCAGCGCAAATAATAACGAATAAATGTCTCACTAGTGGAAAAAAAAATCATCCCAATCTAAATTTTGTTCAAAAACTTACTGCGTTGGCAAACTTCCTTCGTCTAGCCTGGATACTGCTTTTTGTGCTTTTTGTGTATCGAAACGGGGGACAGTGTTCACCGTCAAGGAATAAACTCAGTATCCCTATTACACCCTGACACAACGGAGAGAACTTTACCTCTCGTACCGCTAACACTAAAAAAAACTAGTACCGTTACCGTGACAAGGGAAGGACTTTTCCTTTCGCGTGTGCAACCGGCACTCTCCGCTGCTGCTCTCTACACCCGTTTTTTATTTTCCCCCGACTTCGGTTTGGGGTTTTTGTCGAATTGCAAAAACAACTTTTTGTGTTTTGAAGCGTGCTAATTTTCGTTATCGAAATAATTGTATTCAAAACAATTATTTTGCTTTGACCCAGTAAGATGTTTTATTTTTTTCTATTCTGTTTTGACTTCGTATTATTTTTTTAAACAAAATGTGGGTCGCATTCCAGTTTTTATTATGATTTAAAATAAAATATGTTTTACCGTGTGTTCTGAAATTTACTACAATAAAATTATCTTTAGGGTATTCGAATTTATTATACTACGAAAGATTACTTTCCGCCGCGATAGCCGCTTCAATAACTTCCGGCCATATTATCAATTTCCATGTACTTAGCCATTATTCAGACTTCTGACAATTTATATACAAGTTCAGTAGTCCATAAACAATATAAAAATGCAATTGTTAGAACTGCACCTTGTGGTTTAAATTTTAACAATTTTTTTACAAATTTGTCGACTTCTGACAGTCTTTAAGCCCCGACCTAGACTTTTGACAATAATTTTCCTCGATTCCTACAGTAAAAAACTATAACTGTACTAAATTTCAGGACTGCACCTTATCATTTTTTTCTAAATATAAATTTACGACTTTGACCGTCCACCCACGCCTCACGCCCCGGGAGAGCGTTCTGACGGCAACGCTACGTATTTATCGGGTACCAAGGAGACATTTTATACAAAATTCGTCAATGCACCTTATCAGTTCACTTTTCCGTAGCCAGCTCTTAGACTATCAACCGCAAAAATAATTGTGCCCATGGGTGTTCCCAGTACTGGTTTCAAAGAAGAATCACAACCCTCTCAAAGGTCGGTGGTAGCAAGTTTAAGGCAATAACTACAGCTCATTTTTTCTTGCAATTATATTTGAGCTATTCGTAACATCCGTTGTACTGGCTCTGGGGAACTGAAACTCGATAGAGTTCATCTGTGAGACGCCCTGCACAATATACAGTCATAAAACTGGTCACTTGTAAACATTTCTTTTTACAAAGCACGTCTTCATGGAGTCACCATCGAATGAAAGGTGTTAGATCAAAACTCTGTTAATTTTGATTGCTGAAATATGTTCTGGATACGCCGTACTATATTTCGTCGGAATCAGTGTTAAACGTTTTAATACTTCTACATTTATTCGAATTTATTTTCAGTTCAATTTTATAAAATATTTCCCCAATGAAAAATGGCATATTTTCATCGATTGGAGCTTGTTAACGAAATAATTGTGATACAATACAATGAACTATTCATTAAAACTTTTTAACTTTTTTTCATGGCATGCAACGTCACAGGCTAAAAAGTATATCGTTAGTGAGCATTTTTTTCAGTTCATTGTTAATATTTTTGCAATGAATGACATAATATCTCTAAAGTAATGTAAGAAATATGTATAAATACCCACCCTTTCGTCATTGACGTAGAGAGTAATGTTTGTGGCAGGGTATGATGGAGGGGCGTGGCAATCTGCTATCAGGGGTCTTCCATGCTCTAGACCTGCTTTATCTACACTAACTACTGGCACACCCACAGGAACAACTGAAAAAAAAAACATGAATTATATCAATAAGTATATCAGACAATTTACTAAATTATTTGGAAACACTGATTCTGAAGATGAAGGAAATATAAACATCGATGATAATAAAGATAAATACCATGAAACCCAGGCATTATCTTGTTATTCTCATGATGAGAACGGGGAAATTGAAGAAGATAACGACGAATCTTCAGGGATGGAGACCAAAATCAAGGAATAAAAAAAATAACCGCATCAGATCTTTATACAGTTGGTCCGGTGAATCTTTTCTCAGGTATGAAATTATTCACATACCATCAAATGGGGTTAAGTGAATCAATCGGTGTATTTTGGATATTTTCGGTTGTGGTCGGTATATTAAGTCGTTCCCAGCAGGCTAGGGACACTGCAGACCGTGCAATCTATAGAGCCTGTCGAGTAACTAAAATCGGTAGATAATCCCAAAAAATTAAGGAAAACTGTAACGTCGTTAGTACTCAAATTTTATTGATTTTTATTACTGCGTATCCGCGATATCATATTGCTCGTTCCCACATGTTATATGTTATACTGTTATCATTTCTTAATTCATGTGTAGAAGTTATTATAAGGTTACGGTATTTTGATGTATTTTTTAATTGCTATAATGTAATATTTATCTGTTGTTTCGTTGATTTATTGTTATTAATTGAAAAGACAATGTCAAAGTGTATTCTGAAGGAGTCTAATAAGTGGTGTACTCGGTAAGTTTTATTAAAAAAATTTGAGCATTTTTTCTTTCACAATTAACAACCATTATCTTTATTTTTATAAAACACAGAATTTATACTAATCGACAACTTTAGAGATCATGGTTGTTTTTACATTAGCTAGACTGAAAATAAAGTAAAATTTCTTTTTACAGTTTTGTTCCTCCAACCAAGGAAGATAAAATTAATATGGCTGAAAAGCAGTGGTAATAAATCATTAAATTTGTCGACGACGAAACGATGATCTCTTCATTTTCAAAAACGGTGTTTCTTTAGATTTGCGAAAGATGAAGAGAGGTTATTAAGACAGTTTGATTTGCCTTCCCATACGATTGGAAATTAACAAAAATTGATGGTAAGTTTTATTGTATTCAATATAGCATGCTATAATTTTGGACATTTTAAAATGTAAATTGAGTGAATGAAAAGACGAGCACTGAGTGTGTAATTTTATTTAAATTCCAGCTAAGCGCTTTCAGCCATTAGGCCATTCTGAAAGCTCTGGTCGATAAAAAAACATACAGAACGTGTCAAAAAACATGAAACCCTCTAGCTGCTACATACAATGAAATAAAATGTTTGATGTTACATCATTTAAGTAAAATTTGTTAAAATTACTCTATAAAGAGCGTGTACAATTGTAATTCACATAACGATACGTCTAATTTGAAATTATCAACTGAATGATATGTATGTACACCCTCTTTATGGTGATTTTAACAAATTTTTCTTAAATAATGATGTAACATCAAACATTTTATTTCTTTGTATGTACATTGTACCTGTTGTATGTTTTTCTCTTGTGGACAGCTTTGAGACTGGCTGAAAGCGCTTAGCTGGAATTTCAATAAAATAAACTCAGTATTCTTTTTTCATACACTCAATTTACATCTAGTGTTTACACCATACTCAGACAATTCCATTTCAAAATGTACCCATTGAAGAAATAATAATCTGGGTTTTATTTTATGTTATAGATATTCCCTCCACCAGCTATGGGATGGAAGGTATTAACTCCTTGTCGATTTTAATATATAGCCCATGCTATGACAATTTATGGGAAATGGAAGTGAGTATTAACTTTTGTTGCGGCATTACGTCTAAGTATTTGGTCTAGCGGTAACCAAAAATCCAAAATATCCAATAAAGACACGAAATAAAAAAATCAATGAATAAAAAAATAGTTAAAAACCAAAAAAAATCAAGAATTGCTAAAAAAATCGAAAGCTCCAAAAAAAGGAATTCAAAAAAACCAAAAAATTTAAACATTCAAACATTTTCTGATATTTTTTTTGGCTTAGTACAAAAACATGTGTAAACTTATTATTTCAATATTAAGCGCATTTTGTTTTCTTTTGTTGACATACATTTTCAAACATATTTGTGTGTTTACTTATTTATTGTTGTTATTTTGTGTGCTTACTTGTAGAACCTCAACCAGAAATGAGAAAGGACTTCCACGAGACGGTGGAATTTTTTAAAGCCCTTAAGAAACATTTTAACAATCATTGACTGCCAGGAACTGCAGAGTAACTTAAACTGCCTTATGCGATGGTTTCATAAGAGTTCAATGCTTTTAAATGTAGAAATGTTCAAATATGCAATGTACTAGGTTTAAGCTTGAGATATAAACCTATTTAATACTTCCAGTAAAGAAATAATATTATAATGTTGTACAGTCACAAGTGCTGTTTAGCACTCTTATATGTAATTACTTGGCACCTTGTAATTACAGAGCTGGGCAGTATTTAACAACTTTTCCTTTAAAAATAATTTAATTACTTTTGTTCTAACATTCACAGTCATTATACTCAAATGTTTTCTTTCACGGAAAGTTGCCAAAAATAGTAGTTAACTACTCATTGCTAACACTTTTTTAGATTAAGTAAGTAGCAGTTATACTCCAGCAGTTTGTCCAGCTCTCTGTGTTTATACGAGTATAATAATAAATAAATTAATATAAACTTATCATAAATAATTTTCTACTTTTATCTTGATTTAATATCATTTAAAAATCTAATGATACTCCAATCTAGAATGTATGTATTACTTTTTAATTACTGCATTGTTTTTACATTATAGTGTATTTATTGTCATTCTGTTTTATAAGAAAAGTAATTTGTGAAAGAAATCATTTGTTGTGTATTTTGATACCAAAATAAATAAAATGTTTATTTTTTCCAATTCAATTAACCATTTATGGTCCATCATTTGATATTTCATTTAATTTAATTCAACATCTAATCATTATTGAGTTAAATTGAATGAAATGTTAAATGATGGACCATAAATGGTTATTTTGAAATAAAATAATTAGAATACAGTAAATTTGAATTTACCGCCAAAACCTAAAATTACAGAAATCTTTTCAAAATCACTCAATTGTTTAGTCGACAGGCTCTTTAGATGGCGCCACAATCAGTGTCTCATCTATCTGTGGATTATCTGTGGTTCCCAGTGGATCTAACTGCAGTATGCTTTTGTTGATCCTAGAGGCAACATATAGAAGGTGTTGAATGCTGCGTTGATCGTAACGTGAGTAGAATACGTTAATGTATTTTCCCACGTTTTTTTCGCCGATTTTATTAATTGCTGAAACGTTTACTTCTGGAGAGCTCCAATTTTAATATTCGCGATGGGTATCACATAAAATAGGTTTCTTGGTTTGTTAAGAACTATATGCCCAGAGAAAAGTTGTAAAAATATACATAACCTAGGTTTTTTGTTGCATTTTTCTCTTTTACTCTAGTTTATGAGGTAAAATGAATCACTATGCGAATATCTATATAATTAGGTAATTTTCATTCAAATGATAATCTTTTAGTGTTGTTAATTTTTTCGTATTAAGTGGCGTAGATATAACTTTTTGCAATGAGTAAGGGGAGGAATTTTTTTTATAAATTTAGATTTAGGTTTTTGCCATCGTCATTGTTTTGTTTCAGCATGCCTAGAGTTTATAAGAAAAAGCTTCGTGCACACGGAAAATGCAATTACAACTCAGAGTTTGAACAACGAGCTGTAGCCGCCGTGCGTATTGGCAGGATGTCTATGCGTCAGGCTTCGGTGCAATACGGGGTTCCGTTCTCAACGGTTCAGAGGAGGGTGCGAGAAACACATTCCCTGAAATATGGTCGTCAACCTGTTTTATCAGAAGAAGAAGAGGCTCATATCGTCGAAGCGTGTAATATTTGCGCCGCATGGGGATTCCCTTTAAGATCAAGGGATATCAGTAATATTGTGCAACAATATCTGAATACGCAGGGCCGTACTACCAGATTTAATTAAAATAAACCATGCAATCACTGGTTCAAATGCTTTATGAGAAGAAGTCCTGCACTGACATTGAAATTAGCTGAAACTACAAAACGAGCCAGAGCAGGACTAAGTTATGACATGATTGAAGAATATTTTCAAAATCTGAAAGTAACGTTGAAAGATGTCCCTCCTGCTCATATCGTTAACTATGATGAAACCAATTTTGGAGACGACCCAGGAGCGGCTAAAGTCGTGACAAAAAGGGGATCCAAACACACATTCAGAACCATTGATACGTCTAAAAGCACTACGACTGTTATATTTGCTATAGCAGGCAATGGGGCCTTGCTACCACCATGTGGTATACTAGGCGAAACACATGTACGAGGGATGGACTGAAAATGGCGTCGAAGGAGCGAGGTATAATCGAAGTGTTAGCGGCTGGTTCGATTATGACCTTTTTGAGCACTGGTTCAACAGCATCGCAATACCGTACTTCCGAAAATTGACGAGTCCAACGGTGCTGTTGGGAGACAACTTAAACAGTCATCTCACAGTTAGTGTCGTCCAGAAATGTGAAGCCAATAACATTAGATTCGTTCTCCTGCCCCCTAACGCCACATATTTGTTACAACCGCTAGATGTAGCCTACTTCAGGCCATTAAAACGTGCTTGGAAATAAAATCTGGAGCAATGGAAATAAAAAAATCGAGGAGTTCTTCCAAAAACAATATTTCCGCAGCACCTCAAACAAACTATCGACACCATTGGAATACGATCAGCAGAAAACTGTCTAGCTGGTTTTGAAGCCTGTGGGATGATTCCCTTTAATCCCAATGGAGTTCTTCAAAAAATTCCACGGAACGTTCAACCCGATGGAACACAAAAGCGAGCGTGGAGTCTAGCAATTATTGATCATCTCGAGCAATTAAAAACGGAGCCTGGAGGCAGTGCACTGCTAAAAAGGGGCAAAAAGGTGAACATATCACCTGGAAAAAGCATTGCCACTGCTGATTTGATTATCAACTCTATTACTGATGAGGAGCCAAAAAAGCGTTAAAAAATAAACGGTTTTAGATCGTGGAACACACTGCGTATCTCTTGCAAGTAATAGACACGATTTCAAAGAAAAAACGAAAGTCCTACGAACAAATAAGACAGGACAGAGAGACAATGTTCCGTGCCCCGAAGCTATTGCAGATTATAATAGGCATATGGGAGGGGTAGATCTTCATGATCAATATCATGCCAATTACTCGATCGCTTGGAAATCTCGACGGTGGTGGCTGAAATTTTTTATTTTCTGGTAGATGCTGTAATAGTCAATAGCTATGTGCTCTATAAAGAGTCAGAAAAAAAAACAAAATCCCAAAGCAAAACCGATGACAGCTCTGCAGTTTAGAAGTGAACTAGCAGATCAGTTGATTGGAACTTTTTTATAAAAGAAAAAAAGGGGACCTCCACCGAAGAAGTCCTCAATTGCAAACGTCGGCTCTCATTTACCCATCAAAGGAATCTACCGACGCTGTGACCTCTGTAGCTCGTCCAAAAAGAAGCAAACTCGGTGTAATATTATATGTAAAACTTGTAATGTTGCTTTATGCAAGGATTGTTTTGCACCGTACCACTCAAAATAACTTCTCTTCATTTATATAACTTTTTGCAATGAAGATTTGATTTATAAAATTATCAATTTTTGATTGAAATGACATGTGAACAAATATAAAAATTTTGGTAGCCATAGCTACCACTGCTCAACATATGTTAGTATTTTGTATTAATGCTCAGTGGTAGCTATATTTACCTACAGCTACAGCCCAACTGGTTATTTTGAGATTTTTTTAAACATGTTTGCCTAATTTCTGACGTGGCTTTTAACAATATGCACTATCAAAAATTTTATATTTCCACCAACAATATATTGCGCCTTAAAGGGTTAAATCCTTTGAAATTTGTATATTTTCGTTAATTTCTACATAACTGCATAATAAACTCATTACCTCATTACTACCAAGTCTCTATTCAAAAAAGTCTCATTCCGTTGATCTGCAAAATTTCGTCTTAAGACAGATTTCAACTGATCCCAAGTATCGACATTTTGAATATTAACTACAGTTCTTGCACTTTCTACTAATTTACTTATTATAGACTGCAACAAGTATACATTATGACAATTATTACGTTTACTTCAGATTCAAATTAACAACAAAAACTAATTTACAACTGTTTTTATATCCTCGGTTCCGCACCCTGCTGGCTAGGCGTTTTTACTGCAATGTCATCAGGATGCGTTGAGGTAATTAACGGAAATGGAGGTTCAAGAACCTACAATTTAATTAAGGCAGTTATCGTCGTCAAGGGGCTTGAGTTTTACAAATTGTACCATATCAAATTTACGTTTAAATATTATAAATAATAAATAGATTCCCTCAAACTGTGATGTTTTGTTTAATTAAAAATTGCTGGATGTAAAAGTCTTTTTTGTTCTAGACTGTAAAAGTATTTTTTGGTGAGTTCCAGGAATGTGCGATTTTGCGTTCGAAAATCAGAACAAAAATGTCAACATTTTTTACACTTTTCGAAAAAAAACATTCATAAGACTAGGCTCAAGATTTGCACCCTTATACCTAAAATTGGGCTAAACCTTATACATTTTTTTTCTAGCCAAATGATTTTTTAGATCAGCTTAAAATTAGTTGGAAAATAACTATGTATATATAAAAATTTTGACTGAATAAGTTTCAGTCAATAAATCGAGAATTATATGGAAGAGTGTTTCTTTGTAAGTATCAATAGAAAATAGAAAAACTTGGATAAATTTAATAAACGACATGGTATTTTAGGTGATTTCAAAATTTTTTGTGTTTTAAATTTCAATACGTTAATAGTTTATTAATTGGAAATTTTATTCTACCTAGAGTCAGTTGACACGTGTACATTGTACATGGCGCAAAGTTTCACTAACATCCGTAGATGGCAGTTTTGGTAGGATTTATATATACCAGACTTTTTTAACGGGGATATTCTTTTTTTTCATTTAACAATTTTGTACTCACATTACTTTTTGTTTCAAAATAAATTGTTGAATTTGTTGCTAAAGATACTATCTTCGAAATATTATTACAAATATTACCATCATATGTGAGGGTTTTGTAATTTTGTATTTATTTAATTTATTTAGGAAATATTCGTTGTAATGCCACTTGTTTCTCTTTTTTCTTAAGTATTTTATTTATTATATATAATGGTTAACCGTTGGATATGGCTATTTGTTAGTTTGTAATAATTTTTCTATTAAAATAATATTTGTTCTTAGGAACTGGATATGCTTTCTGTATCATTAAATTATATGCTGATGTTATTTGTGACATGGGAATTATATGATATAATCACATCAGTATGTGCTGGTTTACTGTAAATTGAATAGTCAAGTACATTATTAACTCTTTGAATTTATAAATTGAGAAAATTGATTGAGTTATTTACTTAAAGTTCGCATTAAAGTTAAACTGTTTGGTGTAAATTATTAATGTGATTGAAAAATATATCTAATTGTCGTTCACTACCTATAAAACAAGCTAATATATCAATAACATATCCAAATCAAAATAAGATGTTCTTTGAAATGTTACATTCAAAGGTTTGTCTTTGTAAACTGTCCTAAAAAATGTTAACCAAAATTGAGGACCATTTTCTTAAAACTCGATAACTACAAAATAAATAATTTTCATTGGAGCTTTTTTTATGTAGCTTATAGTACAATACGTATCAAGTAATGTGAACATTTAATTAAAAAAGTAATAATATAGGGGAATAAATAAATGAGGAATAATTATATAGTATTAACTTTATTATGTGCAAACAAACAATTAACAAATACGCTGTTTTCTCAAAACTCGATAAGTAATATACTTTAATAATAAAAATCCGAATAAACACCTTCACGTTAAAAGAAAATAACGTTTTTTGAAAACAAAATAAATATATTTCACACATCCGCTTCGAAATCATCACATGGCTCTGACTCATCGGCATTATCGTCAGTACTACGTGTAGCTCCCATCATAACTTCATAACAACATGATGCTTTATTAGTAAGAATAAAGCCACGTAATAGCTTTTTGACATCAGCTTTCTTGAAGACACTAACATGATATTGACTGCTGGAAAGTTTTGAGCTGCCAATATCTGATAAGCATTTTTGATATCTTTTTTGAAAATGCTGACTTCTATGTCATGACCAGAGTACGTGGTATGAACTTTGCAAATCACTGTTTTCTTTTTGTTCTGATACGTTAAGACTCGAGTTTCAATTTTCTGCGCTACTTACTTATAATCAAATATATTTCAGTCTTGTCCCCAAACATTAACGATTCCATGATTTTTCAAAAACTCGTGGTACTCCCTAAGTTCTAAAATTTCTTCTCGTCCTCGATATTCCTTCTCCACTCTTCCAAAAACTCTGTCTGGGGGTATGAAACTATGACCTTTTATGGGGAAAAAATTACGTATTTCTTTAAAAACTTTAGACTTTTCCAAGAAGTAGATAAGAGTTGACATCGTGATGCCATTCTTGTTTTGAAAGGAACACGAGTCTGACAACAACTCCAAGATCAACTCATGATTGCCTTCATCAGACAACTGTCTGAGATAATCTCCATTCAACGGCAAATTTGAAAATATCTACTTACCAAGTACTTCATTTCTTGTCAATTTTCCTGCATTACAAACAACGCCTTTTGTATTGTTTTCGAAATGATTACATGCGATGTCCGCTTCACCTAACCTCTCTTTTCTGTAGCGCGTATTTTTTGGTCTCACTTGATCGCGGTTATCTTTAGAAATACGAAATTTTCTTCCGTAAAGTTGACGTTTTCATTGTATTCTCCAGATTCTATTTCATCCATATTTTAAAAAGAAAAACAAAGCACAAAATACGTGGTGACACTGGTGACGAGAAGCATTTATCTGGACAGCAGTAAAGCCTAATCTGCATTAAGGACAGAATTGACAGAAATGCTTCATTCAAATAATGTATTTAGATTCGTTACTTATCGAGTTTTTAAAAAGTCCGCGTAGTTATCGAGTATTGAAAAATCGCAAAAATTTGGCTACGCTATAGATCCTGTAGTTGTCGCATTTTCATGAATCTGACACTACCAGCTGGTCGGACATTGACTTTTTACATAGAATCTATGTATAACTTCGCAAAAATGTACTTATCGAGTTTTGAAGTAACGGTCCTCAATTGGTGATATAAGGCTGGCTTCCCATTGGAAAAATTTCTTTTTGAATATAACACCTATTGTCAAAACTGAAATAATGCCGATTAATACATACATCAAATGAGCTAAGTATATCTGATATTATTCCTGGATTAACATTTTTATCTTCTAGTAATTTTCTTACAAGTGTTATGCATTCTTTTGGAGGAATTTTGGAGAACATATTGGTAACATCAAACTAAATAAGTTTAGTGTCATCTTATAAGTTGAATGATTTTAATGTTTTGATTATTTCTATTGGATTTGGAATTGAGTATATATATATATATATATATATATATATATATAAATATATGAATATATATATATATATATATATATATATATATATATATACATATGTCCAAAAGTTTGGAATATTGGAATATTTCATCTTTTTTTTTGATTTTTATATAAAAAAAATTCTGAATAATTAAACATCATTTTGCTACAACTCCCACCAATACTAAATAGATCTCAAAGCTAGATAGATGCAAAAAAATTATTTATTCTTTTGGAGTGAAAAATTTACAATGTACCACTTACATTTAAAATTCAATTAGTATAGAAAAAAATATTTTTTTATAAAATTAATAATCACTATTTCCAGCATGCATGTAGGCGATTTGGCATGCTGTCGATTAAATGGTCGAGCTGGGCTTGCGGAATTCTCTCCCATTCTTCACGAGCAGCATCTTTTAGTTCTCGCAGTGTAATAGGGGGATTGTTCATCTTCTTAATGCGTGTTTTCAGAATGTCCCAGGCATATTCAATGACGTTCATGTCAGGGGAATTCGAGGGCCACCATATTGTGTAGATTCCTTCTTCTTCCAGAAAATTTTGTACTGCTGCCGTTCGATGCGGGGGTGCGTTGTCATGCATAAACATAAATCTATCACCTACTGCCCCTCGGAATAGACGCACGACAGGATTCAAAACCTCCTCGATATATACAGCACCAGTGACTCTTCTCTCCAGAACCAGTAGAGGCGTCCGTGTGCCACTCATAAAACCACCCCAAACCATAATACTCCCACCATCAAATGGGACACGCGGTTGGGCGATTTATAGTCAGGTTTGTCGTCCTGCGGCCCTCCAAACTAGTGTTCTTCGCAAATCAGAAACCAAGCCAATTTTTTATTCATCAGAGACACGTTATTCCAGTTAGGACCATGATGTACCATTTCTCGTGTCCATTGCAACCTTACAATTTTGTGATGATAGGTTAGTTTGGGAATACGTAAGGGTCTTCTACGATACATTTAGTCTGCGTGTTATTGTTAGTCGTGAAATATTCAGTCCTTCAAGCCTAACAGTTTCTCTGGATATACCAGTTGTAGATTCCAGGCGGTTTCTTCGAGCTATCAATGTTATCTGCTGGTCTTGTGCTGCTGTTGTACACTGATTTCTGCCACTTCTGGGGCGATCATTCACGTCACTTGTGTCTTGAATTTTTGATACAGCACTCTGAGTGATGTCAATAATATTGGCGATATCACTTTGAATGAAGCCCTGTTGTAACAATACAATTACTCTAGATCTGTCGAAATGAGATATCATGTTTCTAGGTATTTTTAAACGGCTCGAATGAAATTTAAACAAGAGCTGAAATAATGTGTAAATACCAACATTAGTTTAATATGACCTAATTGCTACAAAAACGAATCAAATTTCTGATAATTTTCATTTAAAAACGCTCTAGAATAAATATCAACAACAGTTTTTTAACCACCATAGGCGTAGATATATTATTTGTACGTATTCCAAACTTTTGGACATATGTGTATATATAATTTGTCTTTGAATTGAAAACAAACTAAAAAATATTGCAGTTCCAAATAATTATGTATTAAATTCGTTGGATGTCGTATCCTTGTATATACCAATGTTCCAATTGGTTTAGCTTTGGAAATAATAAGAAAAAAATCCCTTGGCCGAATTTATAAAAGCCATCGAACTTACATTAACTTCTACATATTTCATGTACGGAAATAATGTATATAAGCAATTGGAGGGTTGCGTAATGGGATCATCAATTTCTAGTGTTATTGCGCAAATAGTAATGGAAGACCTCGAAACAACTGCCCTCTCAAAAATTGATGGTGAAGTCCCCTTTTTCGTTAGATATGTGGACGATTGTATCACTGCTGTCCCAGCACTACACGTTAATAATATTTTTTAAAAATTCAATTCATATCATGAAAAACTTCAATTTACCTTCAAAAATGAACAACACATAAATAATAATATTCCAACTGAATTGTATACCAGGAAAACCTGGGCATCTAGGTACCTTAATTTTAATTCACATCCTTCAGTCAATAAAAAAAGCAGTTGTCATTGGACTGGCTAACCTTGCAATTCAACTATCAGACCCGGAATACAGAAGAATTGCTATCACCAAAGCCGAAGAAGCCTTAAACCTTAATATAGAACAAAACAATAACAGTAATAGAATAGTATATTCTTCAACAAGTGTAGAATGATGACTATTATTCACGCGGATGAAGTTTCAAAAACGAGCGAGCGCAGCGAGTGAGATTTGGAGTCATCCAAGTGAATAATAGCAATTCGACACAAGTAAAAGACTATACTTTCTACACGACTATGCATAAAAAAATTCTTCTATTGGGAATCGAACCTCGATCTTCCGCGTGTAAGAGTCAAGTATCTCTCTACCACTGAGCTATCGACCACATTTATTAATGAAAATGTAAAGAATATAGATAAGGTAACTCAAATTTTTAATAGAAACCTTTACATTTTTAAATGAAATTATAACATTATTAGGAATAATAATGAAGATAACATAAATGTAGGTACTTACTTAGATTCATTCTTTTGCAAAATTTCTGATAAAGTTATTACAATTGCTAATATTCAATGAGGTTGGTACTGAATTATGATTAAAACTAGTAGTGCTAGTACTGCTAGTCTGTGCTGTATGTAGTTGGGTGATTCCGGTTTGATGTATCGACTGCATTATGTTCGCAGTGTTCGTTTTATTTGTCATTGAGTCATCCAGGTAGTTCTCAGCTACGGATGTACTTTTCCAGCCACCGTGTCGTTTGAGAGCTGTAATATCTCCCCCCGCATCAATTAATAGTGTGGCAGAAGATCTACGAACACTATGTCCGGTGTACAGATTTACATTTGGTAAGTTTAAGTAGGCTGCTATTTGTCGGCCCATTGATGCAAATTTGTTGATGCCAATTATCTCAACAGTACATTTGCCGCGTTGGTAGTTCAAGAAGAAAGAAGTATTTGTTACATTAGTTGGGCGTAGTGCTATATACTTATTGCATATGTCATAAAATACACCTGTCACTCTAAATTTTCTAACAATCTTTGTTTTAGTGCTAGGTATGGTTATTAAAAGAGCTGAATTAAGGTCTTGAATGTCTTCCTTTTTCATTAAATACATTTCGTTATTACGACAAGCACCCATAATCCCTATGATTAATCCAACCCACAGACTTAGGATCAATGGACTACTAATTGTATATTCGGTTTGACTCCTCTACGGTGGTCGCCATGTTGTGCTAATTTTAAGTTGGCCGGCCTGAGTCATGTGATTCGTACAGGACTGGTTTAAACAATAAATCAGAAATCATTTATAAAATAGGAAAATATGAAACGGTGAGAGAAAAAAGTATACCTACTTTATTATTCATACTAGCTAATACGTATTGTGTATCTACCTAAGTTGGGATTATGGAAAACATTTTCATAAATTTTAAGAAGTGTTTATTTATAAATTATATTATTATATATTCTTATTCAAATTCAATTAATCAGGAAATAAATAAAATAACCGTTGATTTTAATTTCACATTCACATTAATACAATATGGAAATATAAAAAAATGCTACAAGTACAGGATGGGTCGCTTTAGACCGGGAACTGTGACGTCACTCGTGACCTTGACCTATTTTTGGGGGTTTGGCCCGGGCCATATGCCAAAATTTTTTGTTGGCCCGGGCCAATTGACAAAATTTGGAAGGTCAATGACCCCAAGTCCCAAAATTTGGAAGGTCAAAGGTTATTGACCTTTCGTGACCTTGACCTACTTTTCGTGACCTTGACCTAGTTTTCGTGACGTCACATGACCACGCCCTATGACGTAACATGACCACGCCCTATGACGTAACATGACCGCACCCTATGACGTCACATTGTCTATGTGCCGTATGTACGTTTCGTCGTATGTGTCATCCGTCAAATGTCTCATCTGTCATATGTGACGTATGTTCGTTCCGTCGTATGTGTAATCCGTCAAATCCTTGCCATCTATCGTCGTCGTCGTCAACCTACATTATCCAACAGGTGTCGGTAATACAGTTACCTTGTCTTGCTATCTATCGTCGTCGTCGTCAACCTACACTATCCAACAGGTGTCGGTAATACAGTTACCTTATCTTGCCATCTATCGTCGTCGTCGTCAACCTACATTATCCAACAGGTGTCGGTAATACAGTAGCTGGCTTTTTCCGTATACTGCGCATGTTTTCCGTTACATATAGGCCAAAAAAGACACATTTCAACGTTCTGCGCACGTACTAAAGGCATTTCCCCATATCTCTGTTATTATTTGTCGGATTGGAGTTTAATAAACGGCATTTTGATTGTTAGAATATTATCGTATACAGGATGTACGAAAAAAAAAGATGCCATTAGGGCAATAACGTATATCTCTGTGAGTATTGGTCGGAATGAAGTCAAATAAACGCTATTATATTTGTTAGATTATTATCGTATTCAGGATGTGCAAAAAAGATGCCACTAGGGCACTAACGTATATCTCTGCTATTATTGGTTAGATTTTTATGGAACAAACAATATTATGATTGTTAGATTATTGTCGTATACAGGATATGCTCATATGCTCACAATGTATTCAGTATATATTAAATCCCCATATTTTGGTATGGCTACCCTGTTTAAATTCAGAAGTGTAAATAAAACAAAATAATTTCAATCAATCAATTTAATAATCTTAATCGTTCACAACTTTAGGTTTATAGAAGTATATAAATTCTCTAAGGGCCACTGCCATTATACTATTACTACAATCACAAATGGTCTACAATAGTTCAAATTTACTCAAATGTCCATTATTTTGAGTGAATTTCTTGATAATTTCAATCACATTTCTATAGAATTCACAAAAATGTAGAGATTCTAAATGAGTGAGACGATGAGAAATGAGACAATTATCAACTTGTATAATTTGAAGGACATCTTCTATTCGTAGAAGGAAACTGATGCCGTGCTTAGTCACTTCCAAACATTTAACATCATCAAATATTAGTTGTCGAATAGTGCAATAGTCTCCACATCGTATCGTCTCTGGCTTATATTCTTCGTATAATGCTGGAAGTGGGGCACTTATGCATGAATTGTTATTTAAAATATCGATAAAAGAGTCCCATTCGTAAGTGCTGAAGGAGATTTTGGTATCAACGTATGCGAGAGTGATCACACTACTAAACGTCCGTGCTGGACCACATCCAATTCGAAAATTCGTATCTGTAGAATACTCGCTATAAAGTAAGTAGTGTTTTTCCATTTTGGAAGCAATTTCATACTTTTCTAAAATATGATCTAGTTCAGCATCATAAGTATAACTTTCTGGAGCACTAGTACTACAACTACTACTATAACCACTATCTTGAGAATTCATATTGACGACTAACAATGTGGCTTGCAGCTCTCTCCAATTTATACCCACTCCTATCTCTTCGAGGATAATAATGTGCCCGTTACAAAACCTTGTATTCACATGCGACAATCAATGTGAAAGTAGTTACACAACAACAACATCTGCGTTTTCTATCCAACTGTTATGTTTTTTGTCTAAACCCAACCATTTAACATACATCCTGTTGCCTTTTCTTCTTAGCACCTTTTCCACCAAGTATATGTCTGGATTTAACGTTTTCTGCAGCTCTTCCTCGTAAAACCCTCCACTGATTGGTATACCATACATGTCTTCAAGCAAATACGTGATAGGATTAGTGATTTTGATTTTAACGATTTTGAATAGTTCTGTCGTACAATTGGGGGTGTATCCTTTTTCAAAGACATGTTTCGACTTGCTTATACGTACAATATCACCAACTTTAAATTTTCGTGGCCCAACTATCTTTAGATGACTATAGGTTTTGTGTAAAATCGTTTTTTCGTTGGATTTATTGACTTGGAAAGGTTTATACTTGGTAGTTGAATGCTTTGTATCATTGTATTTCTCAGTTATTTCGGGTAGAATGTCTATCCATTTATAGGTGCCGTTTAAACTGAAATGTTTATATAGTTTTGATTTGATTGTTCGTATTACTCGTTTGGCCATAGAAGCTTTTTTCGTACTAAATACGCTATAGTGATTAATTGTATGTTTTTTCATTAATTGTTGAAACTTGTTGTTGTAAAATTCCGTTCCTTGGTCCGATTGAAGATTTTTGGGTGTTCGACCTGTGTGGGCGAGAATGTCCGAGAATGCACGAGTTAGCTCTTCGCCAGTCTTTGTCTTTAATGGTCGTGTCCACAAAAACTTTGATGAGCGTAAGATCGCATTTCAGCCAAATCCATTTGCCATAAATCATCTATGCCTCTGACAATTGTACGTATGCGCGGATAATTTTTACGTATCGGTTTGTGGAGTTCGTTTACAAGCTAAATTTTGGATGACATGCTTCGTAAGCACATACACGTTCTCAACTGATGATATCTTTTCGATACTATTTGATACCTTTCTTCAAGTAATTTGTTCGTAATTCGTTTATGGATACTTCATGCTCATTGATTTTTCCTTGGAGTTGTTGATGTATATCTTTTAAAAATATTTCCCCAAAACCTTGAACAAAAGATTTGAATTCTTGTCTCATATTATCTTTGGTCACAACAATCACATCATCGACGTACTTTTTAGTTGCCATATCTCGAGCTGCGACGGGCGGATTTCTCGAAATAAATGAATTAATGTAGAGGATTTCATCTCGGTTATTTTCTACCTTCTTTTGTAATGTAGGAATGAGTGTTTTATGAAGTTCTTGCAGATCATTATTATACACTTGCATTTGCTCATCGACATAAAGTTTATTGGCAGCATCGCTATTTGTAGTCGGCGCCTTAACATTACAGATTCTCACATTTTTAGCATCAATATTACCGTCCGAAGTGTGTGGATATGATACTTTCGACATATACGGTGTAATACGTTCATTAGCATGACGACGGCGGTGTCCGAACTTATCGAGAGGCATGATTGAAATGAATAGACTTCATTTTTGGTTATTCTATTATATTTGCTTCCTTTAGTTCATTTATGAAGGCAATTATTTCGTTGTCGTTGGACGTATTACCTGCCTCTTTTGAAGCAATCAATAATTTCAAACGTTCAACCAATTCATTTGAATCATCGCAATAAATATATTCCATAGGTTTTTCGTTGTACGTTAAGCCAAGTCCTTTTCCTCTATTAATTGGAATTGATTTTAGGCGAGTTCTTGTTGACATGGATCCAGATCGTTGAATTGAAGACGTATTTTGTGAACTACTCGGTGCTGAGTCTGATCGCTGAAATTTAAATAATGGTTTAATTATATATTTGAATTTGTCAGTACTTGAACCTTTAAGACGATTAAGAGTATCAAGATGGACTTGTGTATTGTTTAACAGAATTTTGTAATGTTTTAGATCTTCCTCTTTATAATGGGGATCGTTGTAAAATAAAAGCTCATACAATCCTTGATTTCCAGGTAGGTATCCCGCCTCTTTGTTACCATCCTGTAGCACGTTTATATTACCGTTTGTTTTATCAAAGGCAACTCGACGTTTACCCAGCATCCATCCAAACATATCATCATAGATAGGACCGTAATTTTTGTCAATTTTATCATCTTTTTGAAAATAATCCTCAATGTATTTTAAACTGATCGGAGGGTATTGATCCATATATTCTTGAAAAGCTTCATGTGAAACGTTAGGACGTATCTCCTCTGGAGATTCGGGGCGTATAATATCTCCTGCCTCATCTGTTTCAGCTACAGATTCCGATTCGAGAAAAGATGGTGGTACAAACACATCATCAGCATCTAGTTTTTCTTCTTTCTTTACTTCCTCCTCCTCCTCCTCTTTTTTAATTGGATTCAAATTTGAAATTGTTTTCTGCAATGTCTTTGAAGACTCTACAATTTCCTTCAATGGCATAGATATTGGTTTGAAGAGTTTATTAAGAGACTCATCGTGCTCTGATTTACCCAATTTCAAAGCTAATTATTTTTTGCGAATTGATTTGGCTAGTTCAGCCACCTTTTTCTTACGCAAGGCAGCAGCTACTTTATCGTCTGACATATTGATGTGAACTGAAGACTTAGCTTAAATCATTATGTATTTATCAAATCCTTGGCGAAATCTACCATTATTCAGAGCAAAATCCTTTACTATTGCTAAAGTTCCATAGTTGTCTGACAACCAACATTGAGAACACATTTTTTTGAGTTTTTCGAAAGTCATGTCTGGAGAAACATGTTCGTCGAATATATGTTTGAGATTAATTTCGTCTTTCTTGAATAGTACAATCAAATTACAATTATCTCGTATTAGCTGTTTGGGAATTTTCGAATATGTCTGGAAAAGATAGGCAGCATCTATGTCCTTATGTCTACACATGGAGTAATATTGTCAAATTTTCTGTTGTCCATCACACGCTACATCATCGAATATAAACACGGAGTTTGGTCGAGCTTCTTCCGGGCTAATAATGTCCTCATTGTCTTTGAATGGAAAATACCCAACGCCTTTGAGTTGAGCTATAACATCTTGCAGCAGTTGATATTTTGGTTGAAATAGTGACTTTGAATAAACATAAATATTTTTGAATCTTGCACCATTAGGATTGAACAGAAGTGTCAACATTATATTCGTCTTTCCACACCCGCTTGGTCCGCATATTATAGCTCTAAATGAGTTTGGTAATAGTTTTCCATGTTTACCAACAGTTGGTTTAGATGTAAAGTCCAGATTTTCAATGGGTAGCGTCTATTCTTGTTGAATGATCTTCATCTTGTGATGGGTGCTATTAAAGTATTTTCAATATCTATATCTATATCTATTTATATACATATATATATACATATATATATATATATATATATATATATATATATATATCTATATATATATATATATATATATATCTATATATATATATATATATATATATATATATCTATATATATATATATATATATATATATATATATATATATATATATATATATATATATATATATATATATATATATGGGTTTCATTACATCGTCGCAGATCAGTCTTAATGTTGGTGTTTGAGGGAGAAGGTCTTTTGAATTCTCTAATCAATAAACTTCATTTACCCACCTACAATTATTGTGGACGTATGTGATGATTATGATGGAAATAATTTGTTAACTGTTGAAGACTTACACTCTCTCTCTCTCTCCTTTTACAGCAGGAACAAAGTTACAAAAACGACTTATACGTGGTGACGTCGGTATTAATCCTTTAGACGACGCCTGTAAACAACACGATATCGCATATTAACAAAATAAAACTCTTGAAGAACGCCACAAAGCAGATAAGGAGTTGGAAGATAAAGCTTGGGATCGAGTCAAATCAAAAGACGCATCTTTTGGTGAAAAGAGTGCTGCATTACTTGTTACGGGCGGCATGAAGGTTAAACGAAAGTTGGGAATGGGAATGGGAAAACGTCGTTCCTTCCATCGATATGTCGTGCTAAAGGTAGGCAAATCCATGAAGAGAGAGGCATCTTTGAAATAAAGTGCCTTGTTTGCTTTACGAGCAGCCAAATCACTTATTCGACAGTTTGGAGGATCACCGAAAATTGATGTTCCTCGCGTGATACCTGTAGTGAAATCTGGAGGTTTTCTACCCCTTATACCTCTGTTTGCTGGACTCTTAGCACTTGGAGCGTTATTGGGTGGAGCTGCAGGGGTGGCAAAGACCGTCATTGATGCCAATAATGCTCGAAAAAAATTGGAAGAAGATATACGTCATAATAAGGCTATGGAACATGTCGGGAATGGTTTATATCTGAAAAAGTATGGCGGAGGCAAAGCATTTGGATTGTATTTAAAAAAGTCAAAAAACTCTCGATAAAGCTACCCAATCGTCCACTGTACGACAATGATATTGCACGTTATGCAAAATTATATAAAATTAAACATTTTCGAGGTGTTTTCATGAGAGATTCTCTACCTAAATCTCCTCCTCGACAACAAGAGTGTGTAGTGGTTAACTTGGACTCATCAAAAAATAACGGAACAAATTGGGTAGCATATATAAAGAAAAACAATGTCGTTGAGTATTTCAATTCATTTGGTAATTTGAAACCGCCCAAAGAACTTGTAAAGTATCTGGGTGGAAAAAAAGTTGAAATTTTTTATAACAATAATCAGTACCAAAACTACGATCAGATCAATTGTGGACATTTGTGTTTGAATTTCTAATTCAACATTCATCGAACAATGGGAGATAAGGATATCAAATTATTAATATATCACCGAAAACCTCAGAAGTTTTACTGCTGAAGAACTGAAACAAGTCCCCATTCGATATTTGATACAGTGTGTTGGTCCATCTGAATTGTTAGATATTTGGCATAAACTTCCTAATGATTATAAAGCATATTTTGAGCTACAAATTCGTCTGCCGTGCTTCGTTCACTATAACCGCCCAGATTGGACAACGCATTGGGATGGTCCTGCAAGTTCTCAAGCATCTTGTTTTCTATGTCAAAGTGTATTAAATAAATCTTGAACATAGTTCTGTGTATTATTATTTAAAGTACCTTCATCCCTTGACATGCATCAGTCATCATGTCGCAGTTGTTGAGAGTTAATAGCACAAATCACGTATTTACCTTCCAACCTCCTACACCTATTGTAATACATCCGGAGAAAGACTACGAATTAGCGCTGCGTTCTTTTCACTCATACCATAGCATACCAAACATTGATAATTCCAATTTTTACTATTATGACGATAATAACAAGCTGCAAAGTTTTGATTTTCCCACAAGATGTTACGAAATTGCTGACATTGACTCGTTTATACTGGACAAGTTAGATGGCTGCAATTCACTGAGACCAGAATCAATATTTGCACTGAAACCTAATAATAATACGTTACAATGTATTATTTTCAGTAAATATAGAATTTCGTTTGAACAACCCAACAGTCTGGGTAACATATTAGGATTTTCTGCAAAAATACTAGAACCCAAACGATAGCACTCTTCAGATCTACCCGTCAAAATTATAAAAGTATCTAGCATACGTTTCGAATGTAACATTACCACTGGAGCCTTCGACGCAAACAGACCTGCTCATACTATTTACGAATTGGTCATAAAAGTAGATCCTGGTTACGCCATTGACGAAACACCACATAATTTACTTTATTCACCTGTTATACCACAACGTGAAATAACCAACGTTACTGTGTTGGCTGTAGACCAAGACGGACGTCCCATAAATTTTCGTCGTGAAAAGAGTACCTTGGTGTTGGAGCTTAGAGCGAGAAGCAACAGATGTGATTGATAATTAATCATAAAAGACGTTCCGACGTACATTCAAAGTCAAGAGTTACGCGACAACCTTTAAAGCAACAGCAGCTTACCTTTGCTAACAAATTGTTCCTGCAGTCTTTAGGCTTTTTGTTGAAATAGAAACAACAATGACGACAATGTATGGAAAACGTTCTCGTATGAACGATATGCCACCAATGTTTGATATTTACCGTAACCCGCAATTTGATGAGTCAAACCGTGAAGCTGAATACAGAACATATGCACCGTTCATCAAATCGTTCAGTTGCAGTGATATTGTAGAATTAGCACAAATCAAGTTGATTCGTTTTTTGCCATGAACGAAATTTTGTTGTGTATTAAAGGGACACTCGATGTACAAGGAGCCGGTGATGTAAAACTGGCTAATAATGTTGGTGCTTTCCTTTTCGATTCGTGTACATACAGTGAAAGTGCAAGAGAAATGGAAACCGTTAGAGATCCTGGAATCGTTAGCGCTGTACGTGCCATGACTTGCTACAATCAAGAAGATTCCATGGCTATAGCAGGCTGGAATTATCCTAAAGACACCATCCTAAATTCCATCGACAAATCATTTAACCTTCAAATTCCTCTCAAACATATTTTAAACATTTTCAATGAATATCCTATGATTACGTGTGGACGACAAACAATACGTTTAGTTCGAGCTCGAAACGATAATGACTGTGTTCATATCACGGAAAAAACTGTTGCTGGAGTGACTTCTAATACAACTGTTAACATTAAAATTACCAATTAAAAATCAGGCATATCCATCCTAATGACGATATTAAGTTGGAACTTATGAAGGCCATTCAAAAGGATCTGCCTATAGTTATTCCGTTTAGAAAGTGGGAGATACACGAACTGCCTGCAACTACCAGAAATGCTAAACGTGAAGTTTGGGCTGTTAAAACTACAACCTCAGTCGAACAACCTCGTTATGTTATTGTTTTCTTTCAAACCAACAAACGTCACAACAGCAAAGTCGATCCCACTCTGCTCGATAATGCAGACATTCAAAGTATACGTTTATCGTTGAATGGCGAATATTTTCCCAATGAAAGAATGCAGTTGGACTTTAGTAGAAACGATTACAATGAAGCCTATTTCAACTATACTGAATTCATCCCAGCTATATGAATTCGACACAGAAGCGGCCTCTCTTGGATTATTCCTCTTTTAAGAAACGCGCCTTGTTTGTTATCAATTGCTCGAAACAAGAAGAAAGCATGAAGGCATCTACTATCGATGTAAAACTTGACAGTGAAGCAAACATTGGTTTTCCCGAAAACACTCGAGTATATTGTATCATATTTCACGACTGCGTAATGGAGTACTTCCCCCTCACCGAAATAGTAAAGACTTTAAATTGAAGTGTGTTTGGCTGCTGCAAGTCAGTATTCAAACAGTCATCATCATGAGAATAGCAATCGTAGACATTCAGGGGTTCGTTATAAATGGTCTGTATGTTGCTAAAGAACTTACCATCGAAATTGGATTTAAACAGAGTCATTACATATTTTTACCACCCCATTCAATTGCTACGTTGAGCAACAAAGATAAGAAGACTGTGTCATACTTGGAAAAGAATGTGCATGGTATTCGATACTCTTCGGGTGACATCGAGTACTCCAAATTAGATGATATATTGGAAAATAAGCTATTGTATGCTGCAGATTTCATATACGTACGCGGACAACAAAAAGCAGAATTCCTACTAAAGAAATGCCATATATTCAATGTGTTTCCACATATTATTGATGTTTGCAAGTTTGACGGTACATCATGTGATAGTGGAAACTTTAAACGTTATCCAAATCCCTGTCACGCCACTGGGCTGTACTCTTGCACACAAAGAAACGTAGAAAATCTCCGACGCTGGATTTTCAATAGTGTATTACCGTTGTAAATATTATATATTAATAATAATAAATTGATTTTTGAAATGAATGACATTTGTTTTTATTAAAACACCTTGTATTTACCTAATATCTATTCATCGATTATAAATTACATTACATTTGCTTGTTTAACTCTAACAATTTTAAAATAACAAATATTTGTATTAATGTTATACATGTCATCTTTCATGTTGGTCATATTGAACACTTGTAGGCTTTATTCGTTTCAATGGATATGTTGTCGTTTGTGGTGTCTGACGCCAAAAGATGTGATCTAAGGCACTTGCAATCTCCTGTTGTTGTTCCCCGTTTTTCAATTCTTCAGGTATCCAATTTATCGTAAGCTTATCCCATATTCTTCGACTTGAGTCAGCTAAACATAGTTTTTCAATTTGCTTCATAACCTTTCTTTTATCTTCATGAAAAGTAAACGTCCTTATTCAATTGATTTATTTTTATTAGATATTTCTCAATTCGATGTCTATATTCTGCGAGAGACATACTGCAACTAAGTATTGAGTACTCTAAATTGAATGAAATAAAATATGAAAAATCATCATCATAATATTCATTGTAATGTTAATTATAAACATTACCGACAAATATTCCACCACACCTGTATATGAATTTGATAAAAATCCACAATTAGCAGCCTTGACACCAAAATGTTTTTAACTTATATATATATATATATATATATATATATATATATATATATATATATATACATTTCTTATTACATGATCTGACGGTCTAATAATTATTTTATTCTAATATTAGATCTGATTCAGATGTACACAAACCAATTATTAATTTTTGTTTACAATTCCAAGTTTTCTCAAGTTTGAAAGTTTTAAGTATCACTTTTCTACAAACTAAACAAACTATTGTTTCAAAAGTTTTACACATAGGTGGATCAATTAGATTATTCATTTTGCAAACTAGGTACAACAATAATTATACTAATACAATATATGTTGAAATGTATAATTTATTGATTTTTTCACATATGTTCACATGCACATTTTGTCATTGGTTTTAGTCACCTCCAGAATGATTCTTCGTCATCAATTTTAGATAATGTACTGCGGTATTTGTCCATAATATTATATAACTCACCAACTAAATTCCTATAATTTCGAATGATGTTGCTGGATGAGGTTTACCAACTTCCACTGCCCCTTTAAATATAAACGCGTATTTTCCGTCTTCAAAATAGTTGATATAGGGTTTGTACGTCTTTGTTACCCTCTGCGGAAGGAATATTATTTCTTTTTCCAGCTCTAACAATACTGTTTCTCCAAATTTACTTTGTACTAATTCCGCTGATATAATCTTCTTAGGTTCGCCCAATATTAAGTCGTGAATTTTTGTTATAGGCTTCGAATCTCTTTCTAGAAGCGAAGAAGAATTTATAGTTTTTAAATCCATTACAATGAAATTAATGATAATATTATGATTAAATCATTCCAAGTAATATAAAATGAAAATGTCTTACCTGTTGTTTTTTTTTGGAAACTGCTGAGTTCAGAAATAGATACGAAGAATGAATGTCATACGACAAAACTGATCTTATATATATATATATACAAATCGAATCTAATATTTTTTTTATTTTTCAAAATGTGTAACCTTCGAGAGAATGCAAATACATTGAATACTTATCTAGATACATAATTTTATCTATTACGCAAGACTCTTACTTTGTTCGCACCAACCGGACTTGTTTTTTATAACAGGATGATGTAACTTTTTTATTACTTTCGTTCACATCGATTGAATTTATACAGGGTAGCCTTCCGCAAATAGCTTCTTATATACTTAGTGCATTTTAAATATTTGTATGTCAAAAGTTGTACCGTGTATGTCTACGTTTTGATCTGAGGAAACAACGTCTTCAATATGGTCCAGTAAATTTTCAAAATTGAAAATATAATAAAAAATAGTTGAAGTGTTAATAAGGAATAAGGAATTTATATAATATATCCTGTATGTATTGAAATGAGTTAATTATTATTAATATTTGATATACATTGTAACAGGAGGTGTATCCAAAAGGTCAAAATGATTCGTTTTTTTATTGCATTTCTATTTTATCAATAGCAAATTGTAACTTGGTATCCGAAATTATAGAGTGAGTTTTTTCCATATAAATACGAGTAAGAATAAGGAGTTTGTGTCAAATAAGATCGTTCTGATAGGATTGTTGTTTGTTCCTGAAACCCTATCATAAAAGAAAAAAGTAAGTTGTTTAGAATTCCCCTATCTTTATGTGTTATTTATATGTTAAACTGTTTTTTTATAGTATTAGTTTTAATCTTTTTGGGAAATGTCTTACCAGTTGTTGTATATATATATATATATATATATATATATATATATATATATATATATATATATATATATGAAATTAACTGTCTCTAGTTAATTCCACAATATAAGAAAAGTTATTGAAAATTCTAAAAATTGACAATTGTTCCGATAATATTGATTTATTTGAAGTAAGTAAGTTTTTTAGACGAAACCAATGTAGATACATTGAGTGATTTATCTCCTATTTAACACACTGTACAAAGGCTCATATAGAATAGTGAATTAGCTACCTTTTTCTGTTGTTGTAGATCATGTCAACCAATCAACATAAGGATGAGTGTTGGGACGAAGAGTGGGTTGAGTCACCACTGCTCTATATTAAGGAGTTCCCATCGTCTCACTCATTTGGAATCTCTAAATTTTTGTGAATTCTATAGGAATGTGATTGAAATTATCAGGAATTTCACTCAAAATAATGGACATTTGAGTAAATTTGAACTATTCTACACCATTTGTGATTGTAGTAATAGTATAATGGCAGTGGCCCTTAGAGAATTTATATACTTCTATAAACCTAAAGTTGTGAACGATTTAGATCAATAAATTGATTGATTGAAATTATTTTGTTTTATTTACACTTCTGAATTTAAACAGGGTAACCATACCAAAATATGGGGATTTATTATATACTGAATACATTGTGAGCATATGAGCATATCCTGTATACGACAATAATTTAACAATCATAATATCGTTTATTCCATAAAAGTCCGACCAATAATAGCAGAGATATACGTTAGTGCCCTAATGGCATCTTTTTTTTTCGTACATCCTGTATACGATAATATTCTAACAATCAAAATGCCGTTTATTAGACTCCAATCCGACAAATAATAACAGATATATGGGGAAATGCCTTTAGTACGTGCGCAGAACGTTGAAATGTGTCTTTTTTGGCCTATATGTAACGGAAAACATGCGCAGTATACGGAAAAAGCCAGCCTCCCACGGCCGTTTTGGCACTCTGGTGAATAACAAATAGATATATGTTAGTGCCGTTATGGCGATGACGCCGACGACGATAGATGGCAAGACAAGGTAACTGTATTACCGACACCTGTTGGATAATGTAGGTTGACGACGACGACAACAGATGGCAAGACAAGGTAACTGTATTACCGACACCTGTTGGATAGTGTAGGTTGACGACGACGACGATAGATGGCAAGACAAGGTAATTGTATTACCGACACCTGTTGGATAATGTAGGTTGACGACGACGACGATAGATGGCAAGGATTTGACGGATGACACATACGACGGAACGCACATACGTCACATATGACAGATGAGACATTTGACGGATGGCCATACGGCACGTACGTCACATATGACAGATGAGACATTTGACGGATGACACATACGACGGAACGTACATACGGCACATAGACAATGTGACGTCATAGGGTGTGGTCATGTTACGTCATAGGGCGTGGTCATGTTACGTCATAGGGCGTGGTCATATTACGCCATAGGGCGTGGTCATGTGACGTCACGAACACTAGGTCAAGGTCACGAAATGTCATTGACCTTTGACCTTCCAAATTGTGGAACTTGGGGTCATTGACCCTCCAAATTTTGGCAATTGGCCCGGGCGAAACCCCCCAAAAATAGGTCAAGGTCACGAGTGACGTCACAGTTCCCGGTCTAAAGCGACCAATCCTCTACTGCTACAATAACAAAAAAAGAAAAATATATAAAACTAGAACAAGATAGAACAATTGACACATGCATTATACTTATCTATAGAACAAAAGGAAAAACATAAAGTATAGTATAAATCACAAGAAAAATGCAAATAAAGTAAGAGGAGCGATAACACATCAAACCAGCAATAAAAGATGTACGCTCTAAAGTGGAAGCTCCAGCAAATGTTCTTTAAACTTGAAAGTGGACACATCAAAAATTAAAATTCCATCGACAGAATTTGCTAATCTAAGTGTCCTAGGTAGAAAACTATTCATTGCATAGTTGTACCTATGAAATGCGACATGAAACGTTTCTAACTTCCTAGAAAGACGAGAAGGGACAACTAAATATATTTTAGAGAGAAGCTTGGGACTATCACAAATACCATTTACTATGTTGAGCAGCTGTATCAGATCCCTTTGCCTTCAGCGAACCACCAGAGTAGGAATGTTTAAAAAACGTTCTAAGAAATCATAACAAAGGTAAATGTGCATCTTAAAAGCAATGTATCTTAAAGAATTGTGCTGAACAGTTTCATGGAATATAATGAGGAGACCATACTGGTAAACAATAATCAAGATAAGTTCTGACCAGTGAGCAATATAGAGATCTAATAGCAGTGATGTTAGTAAAATTAGAAGTGGTTCCCTTTATAAAACCCAACATCTTCATAGATTTTTGAACAACAGCGGTAACATGAGACTTATAATTGAGTGTGGAGTCCAATATAACACCCCAGCCCTTAGTTTGAGAAGCACATTTCAGAGTTTCATTATTAATATTGTAATCAAAAGCTATTGGGTGGTGTATCCCATGAAAACGCATTACATGACATTTGGATGCATTTAAATTCACACCATTAAGTGTACACCAATTTGAGAGACTATCTAAATCAGATTGTAATATTAGAGCATCATCCATGCCACTAATCACACTAAAACATGTCAGGTGGTCATCAGCAAATAACAGGACTTTGCTACCTTGAAAACAATTCATTATATTATTAATAAATATGTAAAATGATAATGGCCCTAAATGAGACCCTTGGGGAACTCCAGAGGTTATTGGAAATGTATGAGAATATTCATGAGTAACTCTGACCATTTGGAAACTATTCGTAAGATAATCACTTAGCCATTGTAATACAAGACCGTCAACACCATAATGAAAAAGTTTATGTAGCAAGAGCTCATGATTTACCCTGTCAAAAGCTTTAGAGAAATCAGTGTACACATAATCAATCTGCAGACCCCCTTCCAAACCATCAGACAAAAAGTCAACATATGTGAGTAAGCCCAAATCTGCAGACCTTTTAGAAGTGAAGCCAAATTGTTGTGATGTCATAATACTCGAACAGTCATAGGTGAGATAATCTAAAATAATACTATGAAAGACTTTGGGAATTATGCTAAGGATTGATATAGGACGATAGTTTGAGATGTCTGATTTTCTACCCAATTTATACACTGATGTGACGTATGAAGTTTTCCAATGATCTGGAAATTCGCCTGTAACAAGAGACTTATATATGAAAGAGCGGACGAGATAAAAGGAAGCTAAATTCCCTAAGAATGGAAGGTATTCCGTCAGGACCGGGGCGTTTTTTAATATCAAGTTTAGATAACTTTGCATAGATGTTCGAAGCCAGAGGTTGATTTGAATAAACTGATGAGAAATGTTTAGCAAATAGATTTGCAATATCATTCCCATTACCAGCATTAAGGTCCCCAAGAGTCATTTCAGAAGGTATAGTGTTACTGTTTACACACTTCCAAAAAACTTAACATTATCTGTAACACAATTTCAGTATATTTTACATAATTTCGGTAGCACTCTTGTGATAAAAGTTTACACTGAGCCCTTAATCTACTAAATTCCATTTAGTTTACAGGACACCTAGTAATTTTGTGATTTTGTGAGCCACTACTTTCTCGCACAAATGCCTCTTCAACGCCGGAGTATACCAACATGGAAACCTCTTCTTGCAAAACTTTGTCAGCGGAACAAAGCAATTTATTATAGTGTACATTATATCGTAAAATATGGACAGCATCTCAGTCAATTGATTCCAAGAAAAGGCACATTGCTTCATAATTTGTAAGATTAAAATCGTAGTTTTCGCCTCCTGCTTGTTTTTCTGCAAATTTTCAGTTTGTTTCTGCATACTCTTAATTGCCTCTTCAAAAAGCGAATCTTCTCTCTCAATTTTACATTGGTATCTTCTGTGGAAGGTTTGCTGAAAATAGAACATTTCTTTAGACGAGTTAAACTTAGGTAATAAGGCGTTATATAAATGCTACGTAAAATTTATATAAATAAAATACATATTACATTTTGATTTTAAAGAAAATTTGATATTAAACTTACCTATACGAGTAGAGTATGGGTTACCTTAGACCAAGGTCATTGTGTGTGACGTCACATGACCACGCCCCATGAGGTAGCTGTCATCTGTCACACGTGTCATCTGTCATCTGTCAAATGTGTCAACAGTCATGTGTTCTGTACCATATGTCATAAGTGTCGTGTCATCTGTCAACAGTCAAATCTATCTTATGTTCTGTGTCGACTCTCATGTGTTCCGTGTGTCATCTGTCAACCCCCGTCACGTGTACCAACTGTCAAATGTGTCGTATGCCTGTTCTGTGATTTCATATTCTCTATGATTTGTCTATGTACCGTATGTGCGTTCCGTCGTGACCACACCCTATGACGTCACGTTGTCTGGGTACCGTATATGCGCTCCGTCGTATGTGTCATCCGTCAAATGTCTCATCTGTCATACGTGACGTACGTGCCGTATGGCCATCCGTCAAATGTCTCATCTGTCATATGTGACGTATATGCGTTCCGTCGTACGTGTCATCCGTCAAATCCTTGCAATCTATCGTCGTCGTCGTCAACATACACTATCCAACAGGTGTCGGTAATACAGTTACCTTGTCCTGCCATCTATCGTCGTCGTCGTCAACCTACACTATCCAACAGGTGTCGGTAATACAGTTACCTTGTCCTGCCATCTATCGTCGTCGTCGTCAACCTACATTATCATACAGGTGTCGGTAATACAGTTGCCTTGTCTTGCCATCTATCGTCGTCGTCGTCAACCTACATTATCCAATATGTGTCGGTAATACAGTTACCTTGCCATCTATCGTCGTCGTCGTCGTCGTCGTCATCACCATCACGGCACTAACATATATCCATTTGTTATTCACCAGAGTGCCAAAACGGCCGTGGGTAGCTGGGGTAGCAAAGCTACTTTTTCCGTATACTGCGCATGTTTTCCGTTACATATAAGCCGAAAAAGACACATTTCAAAATTCTGCGCACCTACAAAAGGCATTTCCCCATATCTCTGTTATTATTGGTCGGATTGAAGTCAAATAAACGCTATTATATTTGTTAGATTATTATCGTATACAAGATGTGCAAAAGAGATGCCATTAGGGCACTAGCACATATCTCTGCTATTATTGGTCAGATTGAAGTCGATTAAACGCGCTGGAAGATGGACTTATACCAATAACAGAACCAATTTCGTGACAACATAATGATTGTAAAGTTATGCGACTAAGAGGACTGCGATAGAAATTCTTACCTTGTTAAAAAAAGGAATATGTGGTACTTTTAATAGTTATATACGTGGAAAGTTTGGCGAATTAGTTTCTGTAAAACACGGTGTTAAGGCTAAGCTGCCTTTCCTCTTACTAACTAACAACAAAGTAGAATTGACGGCCGTTAAACTCGATAGGCTACTTAAAGAAATACCAAATTTTCCGACAAATAAATTTTTTAACTTTTGCATCCAAGAAGAGTACAAGGAAAGGTGCGACGTTATTGTAAACAACGATAAAACAGCAAAGATTTCCTCACTTGACTCACATCTAAAGCAAGATTTAAAATATACAACAAATTTATTTGTCAAATAACCAGTCCTGGATTTAACAAGAGCATTGGAAACCAAATTATAGATATCGTCAACAGCATTACCAGATTGTAGTAAAAGTAAACAATATACGGTGGAGTGAAAAAGATAGAAGAAAAAATATTATTGAATTTAATACAGCATGCCTTCGTACAAATAAGTCGTATAGGTAAGAAAACCACATTACTCTGCTTTATAAGGGCACTTTGTTATTATTAATCAGATTAATAATGAATGAACGGTATTATGTTAGGTACGTCACTACGACGATGTGTAGTCGTAAAATATTATAAAGGGTGTAGTCGTAAAAATATTAGGGTGTAAAGGTATACAGGGTTGTGTGAAAGAAGCAAACCCCGCGAGGATGAGTCAAGTCGGGGCATCCTCGTCTCTGTTTGATCAGCGTCCTGCTGTATGATTGGACTCGTTCTCTGGTTGGTTAGCGTCATCGTGCCTGATTGGCCAAACTACACCACCAGATGTCGATAATGCAGTTACGTTGCCATCTATCGTCGTCGTCGTCAACCTACATTATCCACCAGGTGTCGGTAATACAGTTACCTTGTATTGCTATCTATCGTCGTCAGCCTACATTATCCACCCAATATACAACTACTCTATTGGAAATTTCCATGTAGAAGGCTATACTCCTTTTAGAAGATTGCATAACTCTGCTACAAGATAGTAAATTGTACTTCCAGAATTCTCTGTTAAACTCTTTGTCGATTGCAAAAATGTGGGCAAAGTTGTCAAAAAAAAAGTCTGCAAAACAGTTGCTGTCTTGTGTTTAATAATATGTTGCAATATGTTTATATTGTTTATAGTGGGTAATAGCAATACAAGAAAGTTGACGGCGATACAAATAAATTTACTACTAAAAGAAATCGACGCAAAGAAGAAGGTTATAAATTACATTCTCTCTGTATGCACCTTTAATAGCCTCTCCTGTTAACCATATAGAAATTGCAGAAGAAGAAAGGAGAACAGAGACAATGTTCGAATTTTACAAAAGTGTTACATTATAGCTGGAGAGACTTACTTGTCTAGAGCCAGCACCCCATTACCATAAACAATAAAAATCAAATATATATTTTTTAAGTGTTTACAACAACAATAGAGCAGTTCTTATTGCAGATGGTTATGTTACAATACTTTATAATAAATGTATGGAGATAATATGTTTGCCTACAGAAGAAACGTTTTTTAACATTTACTTCAAATGGTCTTACGTCTTACCTAAGACAACACATTCGCTAAGATAGAGAATATTTATAATTTTGTGTAACAGAGTAACGTAATTGTAAATAATAATAATAAAACAGTTGGCATAGATTGCCTTTACTTGGCTCACCTCTAATACAAGGATTAAAATATACAACAAATTTATTTGTCAAATAACCAGTCCTGGTGTTAACAAGAGCATTGGTAACCATATAATAGATTCCGTCAACTACCCAGATAAGAGAGATTAAGAGACACATTTTCCAACACTTTAGCCAGAGAACAGGGGATTACAAGATTAGAAGTAACCATATATAATTATTCCATAGCCGATAACAAAACAGAAGGAATACATTTGCTTAGAAGACTGTCTATCCTTACTGGAGGTAAGCAAACTTTATTTGTAAAATGCACCATAATACTCTATCTCGTTTGCTAAAATGTGGACAAAGTTGTCAAAAAGTCTGCGCAACAGTTTGATGTCTTGTATTTAACAATATACTGCAATATGTATACTGGTAGTGGAACAGTAATACAAGGAAATTAACTGGTCTACAGATAAGTTTACCAATGGTACCCAACGCAAGAAAAAAGTTGTGAATTATTGTCTTTCTGCATTTAGTTCTAACTTCTTACCTATTAATTATATAGAGATCGTAGAAGATACGAATAATAATAAGGAGAAAAATGTTCCAACCTCTCAAAAATGCTATATTAATGTTGGAGAGACATTCTTTACATACAGGAGCTCGGACGGGGTATATACATGTAATATTATACCCAAAGTTCTAAGAAAGAGAGAGTGAACAAAAATAGTAAGCTAATGCCTTATGTGCTAAAAGAAGTAACACCAATTTCCCCCCATATTTCTGTAATAAAGAACTGAAGATGGAGTATTTAGAAAATACAGCTACCGGTAAAAAGGAATATAGACCGTCCAAGTGGATGTGGAGAGGGTTAACGTCGTTACAATACAAGAAATTGCGGATAGCATTAAATTTAGGTATTGTCATCGACTAGAAGAATTTGCAGAAGGTACAGAAGTGGTAATATTTGGAATTAAAGAAGTTATGCATAGAGGTAGAATCCGGTACATATTAAAATTAGACAATATATAAATGTTTTTTACCTTTCGAATTACTTGTTTCGCATTTACAATAAGAGAGAAGCTCTTGTTGCATACGGTTATATCACACTACCATATAACAATAGAACGGAATTAATATGTTTACCAACCGAAAAACCATAACAACCTAACATAATACCGTTTGTTCAACTTCAATCCGACCAATAGTAGCAGATCTACTTATGGTTCCTTGCTAACCGCATTATCAATATATATTTCTACTATTTATAGAAACTTTGCACTTTAAAATGTCTGTGACGCCTATCTAAGCTAATAGTGTCGACATAGAAATGTCCTTAGGGTACTCTGCGCGCACGCAAGTAGAGTAAAAAACTTTTAAAGATATCGTTGTTTTACAAATTTTTTTTCCACTTTTGTTCTTATTTAATGTTAAATAAATATATAATAAATCCCCATATTTTAATTGAGAAAATTCAGCTACTTTTAAAAAGGAATATGAACATTTTTTTTGGAGAAAGAACAGAAGATAGCAGAATTAAAGGCGAGACTGGAACATTATTTTTGCACCAGGTGGAAAAAACTTAGGGCCCTCTGAATACCACAACGTTTCCGCGTTCACCGTTAACAACAAAAATAAATATATTTATGTGGGAGTTTTGGTGAATAAGGAAGGGCGAAATACGTCTACTACTACTTAAAGGGTTACCACAAAAATACGTTTTTTCGCGTTTACAATAATAGAGAAGCTCTTGTTGCATACGGTTATATCAAATTACCATATAACAATGGAATGGAATTAATATGTTTAGCAATCGAAAAACCATTTGCTACCTTAACTACAAATAGATATACGAGTTTTAACGATAACATATTTTCCAAAATCGAAAACTTACAATTTTACACGGATGCATGGAAAAATATAGACCGTCCAAGTGGACGTGGAGAGGGTTAACGTCGTTACAATGCAAGAAACTGCGGATAGCATAAAATTCAGGTATTGTCATCGAATAAAAGAATTTGCACGTTTTGTTAAACCTGTATAAATATTCTAATAAAACTTTTAAAGATATCGTTGTTTTACAAATTTTTTCCTCTTACCAAGTAACAACCCGCTTATCATTGGAACAAGAGAAGTAGTCGTAGAAGATTTGAAAATTATTAAAAGGAAACATAAAGAACCTGTGTGCATTCCATACAAAAGTAGAACTGGGGAACGTTAAACTCGACAGGCTACTTAAAGAAATGTGAAATTTATTGGAGCAACTCCAGAAGGAAGATTACTACTACATAATGGACTTGGACATAACGCAAGATTTTTGCAAGAAGTTTTAACAAAAAAAGAAATGATTAACTATATAACAAACAACTTTAACTTTTGCATCCAAGAAGAGTACAAGAAAAGGTGCAACGTTATCGTAAACAACGATAAAACAGTTAGTATAGATTGCCTTATTTGACTCACATCTAATGCAGGGCTTAAAATATATAACAATTTTATTTGTCAAATAATCAGTCTTGGAGTTAACAAGAACGTTGGAAGCCATATTATAGATATCGTTAATTACTTCAGACGCGAGATTGAAGGAAACTTTCTCTTCTGCATTAGCCAAGAAGCACGGCATTACCAGATTGGAAGCTACGAACATCGTAGTGACGTATCTAACATAATACCGTTTGTTCAACTTAAATCCGACCAACTGTAGCAGAGTTCCCTTATGACATCTTTATGTCGACACCCTGTATATTGATCGAACGTCGTAATGACGTATTGTTTTCGTTATCAAACCAATAATAGCAGAGTGTCTTTTTTTTACATCTTCATGTCGACACCCTGTATATTGACCAATCGATGTATTGACCTATTGTTTTGGTTCGATAAAAACGCATCGTATTGGTATATATATATGTATATATGTATATATGTATATATGTATATATGTATATATCTATATATATATATATATATATATATATATATATATATATATATATATATATATATATAGAAAGAAATGTATTAAAATTTTATAGAAAATTAAATACATATTTCCACTATTGCGTAAGACTCACGCTCCGAGTGCCTCAGGGTGGGCTGGTTTTTTTATAACAGAAAGGTCACTGCAGAGTCTTGCTGCATTTCATTATCTCAATTAAAATATGGGGATTCATTATATATTTCTTTTACATTAAATAAGAACAAAAGTGGACAAAAAAACATTTGCAAAACAACGATATCTTTAAAAGTTTTTATTAGAATATTAATACAGGTTTAACAAAACGTATACACAAAATATAACTCTTTCTTTGTTTCTGTCAAGTGTATATTTTACCACGTCAATTTTTATTTTAATCCTTCAATCTAAATCTATTTCTTCTAATTCTCGTTCTAACCAGTAATTCGAAAGGTAAAAAAAACATTTATATATTGTCTGTCTATATTCCTTTTTAACGGTAGCTGTATTCTCTAAATACTCCATCTTCCTTTTCTTACATACAGAAATATGGGGGAAATTGGTGTTACTTCTTCTAGCACAAAAGGCATTAGCTTACTATTTTTGTTCACTCTCTCTTTCTTAGAACTTTGGGTATAATATTACATGTATACACCCCGTCCGAGCTCCTGTATGTAAAGAATGTATTTCCAACCTTAATATAGCATTTTTGAGAGGTTCGAACAATTTTCTCCTTATTATTCGTATCTTCTACGATCTCTATATAATTAATAGGTAAGAAGTCTTATCTGGGGTAGTTGACGGAATCTATTATATGGTTACCAATGCTCTTGTTAACACCAGGACTGGTGATTTGACAAATAAATTTGTTGTATATTTCAATCCTTGTATTAAAGGTGAGCCAAGTAAAGGCAATCTATTCCAACTGTTTTATGATTATTGTTTACAATTACGTTACAATTCTCCCGATACATTCCATCTTACTCTGTTACACAAAATTATAAATATTTTCTATCTTAGCGAATGTGTTGTCTTAGGTAAGACGTAATACCATTTATAGTAAATGTTAAAAAAACGTTTCTTCTGTAGGCAAACATATTATCTCCATACATTTATTATAAAGTATTGTAACATAACCATCTGCAATAAGAACTGCTCTATTGTTGTTGTAAACACTTAGAAAATATATATTTGTTTTTTATTGTTTATGGTAATGGGTGCTGGCTCTAGACAAGTAAGTCTCTCCAGCTATAATGTAACACTTTTGTATAATTCGAACATTGTCTCTGTTCTCCTTTCTCCTTCTACAATTTCCATATGGTTAACAGGAGAGGCTATTAAACGTGCATGCAGAGAGAATGTAATTTATAACCTTCTTCTTTGCGTCGATTTCTTTTAGTAGTAAATTTATCTGTATCGCCGTCAACTTTCTTGTATTGCTATTACCCACTATAAACATATTGCAACATATTATTAAACACAAGACAGCAACTGTTTTGCAGACTTTTTTTTTGACAACTTTGCCCACATTTTTGCAATCGACACAGAGTTTACCGGAGAATTCTGGAAGTACAATTTACTATCTTGTAGCAGAGTTATGCAATCTTCTAAAAGGAGTATAGCCTTCTACATGGAAATTTCCAATAGAGTAGTTGTATATTGGGTGGATAATGTAGGCTGACGACGATAGATAGCAAGACAAGGTAACTGTATTACCGACACCTGGTGGATAAGGTAGGTTGACGACGACGACGATAGATGGCAACGTAACTGCATTGTCGACATCTGGTGGTGTAGTTTGGCCAATCAGACACGATGACGCTTACCAACCAGAGAACGAGTCCAATCCGATAATAATTTGGGTTTACTTCCGCTACACAAGATTTCGTGGGTTTGCTATGTTAGGTTATCGCCATTCGACCTTTCCGGTGACGTCACGGCTAGATAGAAGATGACACAAGGTTAACTGTATTAAGGACACGTGGTGGACCATGTAGGTTGACGACGACAGATGGCAAGACAAGGTAACTGTATTACCGACACCTAGTGGATAATGTAGGTTGACGACGATAGATGGCAAGGTAACTGCATTGTCGACATCTGGTGGTGTAGTTTGGCCAATCAGACACGAGGACGCTAACCAACCAGAGAACGAGTCCAATCATACACCAGGACGCTGATCAAACATAGACGAGGATGCCCCGACTTGACTCATCCTCGCGGGGTTTGCTTCTTTCACACAACCCTGTATACCTTTACACCCTAATATTTTTGCGACTACACCCGTTATAATATTTTATGACTACACATCGTCATAGTGACGTACCTAACATAATACCGTTTATTCAACATTAATCTGATTAATAATAACAAAGTGCCCTTATAAAGCAAAGTAATGTGGTTTTCTTACCTATACGATTTATTTGTACGAAGTTGACGACGATAGATGGCAAGGTAACTGCATTGTCGACATCTGGTGGATTATGTAGTTTGGCCAATCAGACACGAGGACGCTAACCAACCAGAGAACGAGTCCAATCATACACCAGGACGCTGACCAAACAGAGACGAGTATGCCCCGACTTGACTCATCCTCGCGGGGTTTGCTTCTTTTACACAACCCTGTATACCTTCACACCCTAATATTTCTACGACTACACCCTGTATAACATTTTACGACTACACATCGTCGTAGTGACGTACATAACATAATACCGTTTATTCAACATTAATCTGATTAATAATAACAAAGTGCCCTTATAATGCAAAGTATTGTGGTTTTCTTACGTATACGATTTATTTGTACGAAGTTGACGACGATAGATGGCAAGGTAACTGCATTGTCAACATCTGGTGGAATATGTAGTTTTGCCAATCAGACACAAGGACGCTTACCAACCAGAGAACGAGTCCAATCATACACCAGGATGCTGACCAACCAGAGACGAGGATGCCCTGACTTGACTCATCCTCGTGGAGTTTGCTTCTTCTACACAACCCTGTATACCTTTACACCCTAATATTTTTACGACTACACCCTGTATAATATTTTACGACTACACATCGTCGTAGTGACGTACCTAACATAATACCGTTTATTCAACATTAATCTGATTAATAATAACAAAGTGCCCCCTTATAAAGCAAAGTAATGTGGTTTTCTTACCTATACGATTTATTTGTACGAAGGAAAGCTGTTTAAAATTCAAATAATATTTTTTCTTCTATCTTTTTCACTCCACCGTATATTGTTCACTTTTACTCCAATCTGGTAATGCTGTTGACGATATCTATAATATGGTTTCCAATGTTCTTGTTAAATCCAGGACTGGTTATTTGACAAATAAATTTGTTGTATATTTTAAATCTTGCATTAGATGTGAGTCAAGTGAAGAAATCCTTGCCAACTGTTTTATCGTTGTTTACAATAACGTCGCACCTTTCCTTGTACTCTTCTTGGATGCAAAAGTTAAAAAAGTTGTTTGTCGGAAAATTTGGTATTTATTTAAGTAGCTTATCGAGTTTAACGGCAGTCAATTCTACTTTGTTGTTAGTTAGTAAGAGGAAAGACAGCTTAGCCTTAACACCGTGTTTTACAGAAACCAATTCGCCAAACTTTCCACGTATATAACTATTAAAAGAACCACATATTTCTTTTTTTAACAAGTTAAGAATTTCTATCGCAGTCCTCTAAGTCGCATAACTTTACAATCATTATGTTGTCACGAAATTGGTTCTGTCATTGGTATAAGTCCTTCTTCCAGTGCGTTTGATCGACTTCAATCTGACCAATAATAGCAGAGATATGTGCTAGTGCCCTAATGGCATCTCTTTAGCACATTATGTATACGATAATAATCTAACAAATATAATAGCGTTTATTTGACTGCAATCCGACCAATAATAGCAGATATAAACGTTAGTGCCCTAATGGCATCTTTTTTTGTACATCCTGTATACGATAATATACTAAAAAAATCATATTGCCGTTTATTAGACTCCAATCCGGCAATTAATAACAGAGATATGGGGGAATGCCTTTAGTACGTGCGCAGAATGTTGAAATGTGTCTTTTTAGGCCTATATGTAACGGAAAACATGCGCAGTATACGGAAAAAGTAGCTTGGCTACCTCAGCTACCCACGGCTGTTTTGGCACTCTGGTGAATAACAAATAGATATATGTTAGTGCCGTTATGGCGATGACGACGACGACGACGATAGATGGCAAGGTCACTGTATTACCGACACCAGTGGATAGTGTAGGTTGACGACGACGACGACAGATGGCAGGATAAGGTAACTGTATTACCGACACCTATTGGATAGTGTAAGTTGACGACGACGATGATAGATGGCAAGACAAGGTAACTGTATTACCGACACGCGTTGGATAGTGTAGGTTGACGACGACGACGACGACAGATGGCAGGATAAGGTAACTGTATTACCGACACCTGTTGGATAGTGTAAGTTGACATCGACGATGATAGATGGCAAGACAAGGTAACTGTATTACCGACACCCGTTGGATAGTGTAGGTTGACGACGACGACGATAGATGGCAGGATAAGGTAACTGTATTACCGACACCTGTTGGATAGTGTAGGTTGACGACGACAGATGGCTAGATAACTGTATTACCGACACCTATTGGATATTGTAGGTTGACGACGACGACGACGATAGATGGTAAGGATTTGAAGAATGACACGTACGACGGAACGCATATACGTCACATATGACAGATGAGACATTTGACGGATGGCCATACGGCACGTACGTCACGTATGACAGATGAGACATTTGACGGATGACACATACGACGGAACTCACATACGGTACGTAGAGAACGTGACGTCATAGGGTGTGGTCACGACGGAACGCACATACGGTACATAGACGAATCATAGAGAATATGAAATCACAGAACAGGCATACGACACATTTGACAGTTGGTACACGTGACGGGGGTTGACAGATGACACACGGAACACATGAGAGTCGACACAGAACTTAAGATGGATATGACTGTTGACAGATGACACGACACTTATGACATATGGTACAGAACACATGACTGTTGACACATGACTGTTGACACATTTGACAGATGACACATTTGACATATAACATATGACACGTGTGACAGATGACGGATGCCAGCTACGTCATAGGGCGTGGTCATGTGACGTCACATACAATGACCTTGGTCTAAGGTAACCCATACTCTACTTATACGGTTGAAAGAATTGTACCATCCGTAATATATCAGAAGAATGAGCAGATGGAGACGAGTCTGAATCACTCCGTTTTATTGGAGAAAGTTATGTCGCGCGATTTTGGTGAACTACTTTGAGGTGAATCAACACTCTCCAGCTTGCTGCTACGATAAAAAAATATTTCTTGATTCTTTGTGAGTACTTAGTGAAACTTAACATACCATGTAGGTGGAGGTGAGCTAGGTAAATAACTTTTCTCCATGTGATCTACTTCAAAACATTGAGGTAGTTTTAGGGTTGGAATTGACCCTATTCTCAAACGTTTCCGTTCGCCAGCCACTTCAAAATTGGTTTGTCCAAAATGTTCGGAGCACACCCTTTCATAGGCAATATTATAAGCTGCATCTTTTCCAAGTGCTACCAACCAGGACCTTTTAAGCGTATTGTCACTGGGAAATCTACAAATTGGAGAAAAAGGAAAATGTAAATTAACTTACATACAAAAAAAACCATATAACTTACTTATGAAATGTTACACCCTCTTTCAAACGAGAAATGTAAGTAGCGTTAGAGCAACCTCGTACAAAACAGGAAGGCATTTTAGCAGTTTGTAGCTAGTCTCCTACAGTTCTAGATCTTACAAATAACACTATACCATTAACTACCTTACTAAAATAACACTACTTATAAAATGTGATTAACCACTATTAATTTGCAATAAACACGAATATAATCCAAAAGTTCACACACAAATATCAAACTTGCGCTCAATAAAATACAATGCGAAAATTGTGAAATGTGACCTGATGCCACTCCTGACGCTGTCACAAATCAGTCAAATCGCATTGCAACAACGGAACAAAGGAAACAGAAATTGACAGAACGAAAATTTCGCGTCAGTTCATCCAGCTAAATTCTAATTGGTTAATTAATTCTATTATGCTGTCAATTATTTCGCGCAACCAACCAACGTTCCATCCTCAATATCAAGAAAACGCATATGAACTGTAACTTCTTAATACCAACTTAAAATTAGCCCAACACGGCGGCCATGTGTAGACAAAAAGAGGGGTCATTTCGGATGTATGGGAAACATATACTATTAGAAGTCCATGGATCCTAAGTCCGTGATCCAACCTAAAATAAATACTAAGTGAAACAATTAAATTTGTTACCTTATTTCCGACATATATATTGTCTGGAGATTCTGTGATAAATTTATTTATATCTTCTGAGGTAAACGTTTTCGATTTCTTCGCTTGAAATCCTTCTCCTTTTCGTTTAAGGAACGCCCGCAATTTTGAATAATTAACCCATTTCATTATTAACCTTCAATGTACTTCTTAGTATAGAGTATATTTTCTATAAAGTTGAAGATTTATAATTTTCGGAAAGTTTTGTGAAATATACTAGGAGAACTTTTTCCGAAAAGGAACTTACTTTATTGGAATGTCTCCATGCTATAAATGATTCATAAATCTTATTATAGTCTTACTTTGATCTGTCCGGTGGCAAATTCATTATGGATGATTGAGTAATTTGTTTAATTTCGGGAGGCGTACATATTAAATATTCACTAATGCTACTGTTGTCCATTTTATTCTTTATATATACGTAAAATTATGATTATATGTTTATTTTGACGTTTCAAACGACGCGCTGTCAGAAGCGATTTGCGTAGTTGGGTATTGACGTTTTAAAAGAGACGATTTGATTTATTCATTTTAGCGTGATTTCTGATAATCATAGAATGTGATTGGCTAGCGAGAGTGAATTCTTTTTCATTCCTCACTAGTATGAATAATTTATATCATTATTTAGCTGAATATGTCAAAATAATTTGTGCATTATTATATAGTCGTGGAGAAAATATATTTCCATGCCATTCATAAACGGATTATCGCAACAAATACTGGGGCTTTTTTGTAAACACAATATTACCATATGCCATAAAGCAAATAAAATGCTCTTCAACAATTTTTCAAAATTAAAATCAAAAACGCCGAAAAATAAAAAAAAGTAATATAATTTATCAAATTCCGTGTAACGATTGCAATGGTGTTTAAATTGGATAAACCAGCCAGTATTTGGAAAATCGGATAAAAGGACATAAATACGACAAAAAAAATACACACACACACACACAGCTCTCACTTGCCACGAAAACTCAAAAAAACATAAATTTAATTTTGAAAACACAAAAATTATAGGGTCGGAACACAGTACAAAAAAAGAGGGAAATTTTAGAATCAATAGCTATCCAAAAAAACAGCATGCCATTAACAATAAAAGAGATTTATACAACTTTAGTAAGATATATCTATCACTACTGTAAATAGTTTTAATGTGTATGTACGTTATGGATTATTTGTTGTGAATATTGTTTTTTGTGGAGTGATAAGAGTATTTTATATTTTGACGAAGTTCGTGACTGGACATTTTAATGTATGTTTTATCAATTAATCTACGTTTGGAGTAAGTAAAAAAGATTTTTGTTGTATGGTATCCCTTAGTGGAGAAATCACTTTATTTTAGGTGTAGATATATTTTGAAAAAGGCTTGAGTAGGCCGAAACGTTAAATAAATGATGGTAATTCCAACTTATACGTCTTTTTGTATTTATATTTTATAAAGATGACCTAAAACCAAGAAAAACTTTAGATATATGTATATAGAAATATTATTCACTCGGAAATGTTACTTTTAAAAAATAAACTTCATTTATTACACAAGACTCAAAATGTTCACAATGGATTTATTAATGACTTTTATACAATGATGTGACACAACTAAAAATGTACAGTGAAAAGAACAAGAGTTAAATGATTACTCCATATTTATAATATTTCATTGCTGACGCATCTTCTTCGTGTAACGTTTACATTACTATATATACACAAAAAAAGTCAAGTAAAAAAGAAAAATCTTTGAATGTAACATTTCAAAAAATATCTTATTTTGGTATAGTTATGTTGATGACATATTAGCTTGTTTTATAGGTAGTGAACAACAATTAGGTGTGTTTTTCAATCATATTTATAATTTAGACCCCAAAATTAAATTCACATTAGAAGTTGGAGGAAATAACTCAATCCATTTCCTTGATACAAAAACTCAAAGAGTTGATAATGTACTTGATTATTCAATTTATAGAAAACCAATACATATTGATGTAACTATACCATATAATTCCAATCATCTCATGTCACATAAATTAGCAGCATATAATTCAATGATACATAGAGTATTTTCAGTTTCAATGAACAAATATAATTTTGATTGAGAAATTCAAAGATAGTATCTTTAACAACAAATACATCAATTTCTTTCAAAAGAGAAGGTAACGTGAGTTTAAAATTGTTAAATGTAAGATCAAAAATATTCGGAGTAAAATGTCTGGTATATATAAACTTAAATGTTCAGGATATGATGCTGTCTATTTGGGTCAAACCCTCGGAAATTTTGAAATTAGACACAGTGAACATATACGAGCATACAGATTGAAACAACCAGAGAACTAGAATTAGAAATTATAAGACCCTTGAGAGACCCACAGTATGAAGTCGTCAATGAGCGAATAAATCTAGGTTGCAGTCCACTTTTAAACTTAAGGATATCCCCATAGGGCTAATAATATCTAAGCTTTAATATTTGTCATATCGTACTTCCTTTTTTCTACCCATTTATATTAAGTCAATTACAAGATAGGTCACTTCTTGGTCTGGCCAATAGTAATTATTAAGCATCAGATGAAATGTAACTTCTATCATTCTGTAGATGGTATTTAGTAATATCGAAATAATTGTAACTATTTAGAATTTTGATCATATTTTCATTATACATATTGTAATAAGCACAAATATGGCAAGGAAATTTAGGTAGGGACACCCTATATAGAATATCATTTTCCTTAAATCAAATATAAGTTGAATTCAATATAAAAAAATTAATAAAACCTCCTAGTTTCGCTAACAGAGCTAGAAAAAGTTAATCAAGCAATTACACAGAACACAAGGTCGACACGCAAATAAATTGAAATCAAAAACATACAGATGTTTTGATTATCAGAAAATACAGACGAACTTAGCATAGAGAAATTAATTAAAGTTAACCTTCAATTATGAAAACAAGAAATAAAAAGCAAGGGCAAAATGAATGACGGACAATAACACAGCTACATTTGATGTTTTGAATAACTAAACTCGTCCCAAAATATTTCAAATAAATAGAAAGGAAATTTGGACGATGGGAGAGTTGACAGGCAGTGACCGTGCGGCCTAGAACTCCCATTTACGACGGCCCGTGTGTGGACAGTGATTTTTTTAGTGATTGCCGCGAAGTATTGAAAACAGAGATAGCCTATCAGAGCTAATCCTTTTTCTGTGACGTTCGACAAAGATTTTCCAAACCGTAAGTTTTGAAACCTGACAATTTTTTTCATTTGTCTTTTTTTTGAGCAAAAATCATATTGGTACTGATTAATTTTTATGTGTCTGACGATTCATCCTGGTCATATTCGTGCACTACTGAAACTTGAACCATCTACTACCATAATCAGTAAGAGTATGTTTTATAATTTGTTCTTTCTCTTATAAATATAAAACTTGATTCAAGGGATTTTTTGCGTGGGATACATCCCCCGTATAAAACGGAGACAGGTAATTCACTTCGCTCACCCTCTCTAAAGGTTGTATCAATTGTTGCTCTCTAATGTTTTATTCAGAGATATTTATTTACGCAAATCGTTTGTTTATACTATAATCAGGGGAAAATTTTTTCAGTCCATGAAATATGTTTAATTGTACATAAATTGACATTTGCTAAACAATAGGATTTCATTATTTATTCCAACCTTATCAGGCAACGGAGTTTTTCACTCAGCTAATTGTTGTATTACGTAAATTCAAAGGTTATGGATGGCCACTGAAGTAACCGTTAGATAGGTCAAGGTTAGATCGCTTTTTCTTGCTAATAAAATCCTGACCACTTTCTCTGACGAATGAACTCTGTTGTTCTTACCGGACGTTAACTGTAAAAGAGGGCGATTGTATTTTAGGAACTCCTCTTGAGTTCTATTTGACTGCCGGACAAATAACGCTATTAATATATTGTACCATATACCGTAGGCATCAGGGTTAAGTTATTATTTTTTTTATTTAGTTTGCTCATAATATATATATATATATATATATATATATATATATATATACATATTATCTACCCAGACAGTTTCCTTTGCCAACAAACCCCTCCACCCGACCTAGTTGGATTGAACCCTGGAAATTGGACGACACGACGAACCCTAGAACTCAGGCTTGGCACATCGTATAAGCCCAAGAGGGCCTCACGAATACCTTTACGTTCGAGCCAGGAAACCCCCTTTCCCCGAGGTTTCTCCACAGGGGATTCCCGGCTCTATTGTGCCCTACGGTACTGGTGACAGCACGCTGCAGAGAAAAAAAGGGAAGCACAAAACCACAACAATACGGGACAATATTGTTACACTAGGTGACAAACAGTTAGTTTCAATTGAAAAAGTAATTCAATTACTACCGTAAAGACAGTGAATTCAAATATGGTACAGCGTTTCTAGTTGACTGAAGTGATGTTTTAATTCAAGTAATTATTATTACATGAAAACATAGTTAATATATCTACTCCCTATCCATCCACTACTGCCATTATATAATATTTCCACCAAAAGGCATATTATAAGGATACAGGACACAGTTCACAATAACGCCTAATGCTTAATATTAGGTGCATATCGAATGTTACCGATGTTACCTTTATTCGCTCAACAACAATCGAGTCTAACGTACTGTGATCGCGTGAGGCAATACAAAGCAGATCTTCAAGTCAAATCCGTTCCTATATTTAAGTTTGAACAATCATATTTATCTTGTCAAAATTCCAAACCACTCTTACTTCTTAAAAAATTACCCAGTTTGCTGATAAATTTTTTTTAAGATAATTCTCATTGAATATAATGACTATAACAAAATACATACAGATGCCTCGGAAACTCCAATTGGCGTCGTAGCTGCGGTTGTTATAACAAATAGTAAACTATCTTTTAAATTCCCAACATGCAGTACAGTTTTTATTGGAGAAATGTATGCATTGTTACAATCCCTTAAATTGTCCAAAAATATGAATGCTTCCAAAGTCCTTATAATCACAGATTCTTTTAATTCACTAAAATCCATGCAACAAGTTTATAATAGTCATCCTATCACCATCGGAATAAAAACTCTTTCAACTACAAAATCCCAAATAAGTGAAATTTATGTGGATCCCCTTTCATATAGAAATCCAGGGTAATGGAGAAGTAGACCAACAGGCAAAAGAAGCAGCAGAAAGAGCGGCTGTAGTAAACGCGATGATAATCAGTGATTTGAAGCGTACCGTGAAAAAAAAGTGATAAGTGCATGGCAAAATCAGTGGCTTGAAATCAAAATTACCCGAGGTAACGCCCAGTGTAAAACCCTGGAATATAATACCAAGCAGGTGATCCAAGCAAGTACTACTGACAAAGACATACTAAACTGACCGATCAACATTCACTTGTCAAGATCGAATTGCCTAAGTGTACAACATGTTTGAAGCAAATAACAGTGAATCATATTTTGGTTGAGTGTCCTAGATATGAAGACGCCCGAGTGAGAAACAATATATCATGCATATTGAAATCGGTATTAGGTCAAAGTTGCGACATAAACATATTAGTTAGATAAATGTATTAAAAATAATCTTTATCCCTAATAACCAGCGTATTTGATGCGACAGTAAAACTGGAACTGAAAAAAATATTTCCAAAAAAGAAAATGAGACATAAATTTATTAATTTGAGAATAATGAAGTGCAAGTGTACTTTAAAAAAGAGAGCAGCGGATTCTTTTAACTCGCTTAGGACCGTTTAAAGCACAGTTTTCTAAATAGGCTTTTCAACCATTTTCCGTCTAAAGTAAATAAATCAATTCTACCCTCTTAATACCGACCGCGAAGAATCAAGAAAACGGCATTTGCTTGTTCAAATTTATTATCTTTCGTATCAACACCGTCACAACTTTCAATGACAATCAACGAAATAGCCCGTCGAGAACGTTAAATCCAGACAAACAAATTCAACAAATCTCTTCTGATAGCGTTAAATACGGAAATAAATTCACGTCGCTCCTATCCAATTATCTTTCCGTGCACATTCTCTCCGGAAAGATTTATGGACATTCACTTGTACCGACTCGACGTCCAATTTAAGAAAACAGACGCGATGCACCGACTCACTTGGACATACATCTTAGAAAATGTGGTTTCATTTGTGGCTTTTACGAATTTACAGACAATAATGTTGCTTTCTACAGATGTAAAGATATCATTTATTAGATTGATGCATGCACCAGACGATGGAGAATCAAAGTTAATATGAATAATGAACAAGATATGTCAATTAGATTGAATATAACCATGGAACACGAAAACAATCGGAGGCGTCTCTCTTCGTCGGCTCTTTTGAACTATTTCAACAAGAAATTTAAATGACGTTTAAAATTTGTGATGCTGAAATTACAGTCGGCCTTAATAAATTTGAGGGTTGTAAAATAAACAGGTATGGCGTCAGATATAATTACTTTGTATATATTTGGCCGATTTTACCAACGTAATTTTTATCTCTGATTCTACATTGATTTTAATTGTTCAAGATTTTACTGGAACTATGATTGATTTTTGGATATTTTTTACAGTTTTATTTCAATTATTTGGAGATTTCAATTATTGTTTAAATCTCATCAAAGGAGAATTTTCTTTCAATTACTTGTATAAATCTTGCATAAGTTACCCAAAACTTTAATTCACATTAACTTATTGTTGACTATGAATAATGGTATCACAAGAAATGAAACAAAAATATTTTGTATTTCTTTAGATCCAACAAAGTTTCTCCGATATAAATACATAATTTTCACTGTATACATTCAAATTAAGTAATACATACCATTAATGGTAATGCATCAACAAAATAAAATTTAAAACAAATCATGCAACATTCTAAGTACCTACATTTTTAGAAACTAAAAAAGAGTAAATCCAATGAGTCCAATCAATTTGTTGTTCCTTTTATTGATTAATTTATTGTAGATACATGATGTGGCTTAAGTGTTGATATTAAATTTATTACCAAAATGACCTTGTCTGCTATTTATCTATGAAATGTATGCAAAAAGCTTATGTAAGATAGGGTGATTTGGATAACAAGGAATTTTTTACCTAATAGGTGACGTTTATCAATAGTAACCACACCTACTATATATATATGAACATAATGTCCTAAATGATTTCAAAGAGCTTTTTTCATATTTACTGATACCTCCAGATGCTCAGCTTTTCTTTTCATACACCTACCATTACTATCTTTGCAACGTTTACATGCTTGTATATGGACGGGGAGTTTGGCTTGGCTTGCGTGAGCTTGTTGTTGATGGTCACCGATCCAGGCCAGAGTAGATTTCTGAACACAGATTAAAGGAAGCTTGTGGGGTGTTTAAAGTCGAGACACATAATTACAGGACCGTGTCAGGACAGGATTATATCAGTTTTAGGGCCGTCGCACGGTTAGCGTCTAGCCCTGAGAAATTAAGTTTATCTGTTCAGACTTATCCTGGAAGTGCATTCAATGTGCTGCGAGCCATGACAAAAGAGGTAGGCAGTATACCTATACTGCAGTAGTCCTGTCCTGACACTGTCCTGTAATGTGTGTCTCGACCTTCATTGTCTCTCACGAACTCTATAAACTACTCCTCCCGCTGGTAGGTAGTCTTTATATATTAGGTGCCTTTTACTCCAGACACTTCTCGATTTCGGCTTCCACAAACAATCGACCTCAATGGAAATATCTAGATAAGAATTGTCACAAAAAAGTAATGATAAATAATTTCGAAGGGTTATAAAATTAAATTCTGTATCAATTTATGTTTTTATTGACGTTTCGCTCTCTAATTCGGAGCATTTTCAAAAATTTAATACATTGATGCTTAGCAATAAATTGGAAACGATTGAATACAAAGAGATTCATGGGTAATTCACGCAACAAGAAAAAGGGCTACGTGAATTACCCATGAATCTCTTTGTTGTTGTTGTTAACGCGACATTCCTATATCTTCTTTGTTATATATATATATATATATATATATATATATATATATATATATATACATATATATATATATACATATATATATATATATATATATATATATATATATAGAAGGTAGTTATTTTGCCAATAACTAGTTAGAACAAATATTAGTGGGGGACTTGGCATCTGAGACAAAGAATACTCTGTTTAATTAGTCCGAGCTTTCGAAAATGTTTATTCCCATCCTCAGGGACACTACAATTGATAAAAATAGTCAAAATTTAAAATCAAACAATAAAATTATTGTTTGATTTTAAATTTTGACTATTTTTATCTCTATATATATATTTATTTATATATATATATATATATATTCCTTCCATTGTTTTTGGGCATCAGGTTAATTATAAATAATGTATCAAATTCTATTTCTATCTAAAAATAGAATTTGATACATTATTTATAATTAACCTGATGCCGAAGAACAATGGAAGGAATTTATATACAAGGTTAAAGAAAAACAAATAATATATATATATATATATATATATATATATATATATATATATATATATACATATATATATATATTGTAATGTTCGTCTTATTTATTTACAAAGTTTTTATAACGAAGGATGTGATAACTTCATACACAAGGTAGGTTTACTAACTTAATTTATTTATTCACTAGACTATTCACTATTTTATGTCATATACCCCCGAACAGCACTGTACGTACAGGTTACGTACATTTTATATCCGTATTTTGCCTGAACGTACAAGGACAACAAGGACATACATTGTACACCCCATGTACGTACATTTTAGTACGTTATATGTACATTATTATGTCTTTTTTATATCCATTATACGTACAATAGACGCTCCCATCAGTTTTAAGCAACATAACCTGAACCATAGACAATACAATATGTTACTCACTAATATCTCACTTTCTCTATGTCTTAAACTCTAATCATATTTCTCTGTTTTGGCGATTTTTTTGGCGTCTATTTACGGATTGAGTTCCCGGAACATTTTTAGTGTTTTTAATTTATATATAAAACAAGGAAGATCCAACTATACAAGGTAAGTTGAATAATGAATTCGTCTAAAATAATTAAACATTACCAAAAGACCACTAAAAATATTGAAGCTGTCAAAATACCTTCCAGTCACTTCCCTAATTCAGAAGACCATTTAATTATGTCTACCATTGCATGCAATTTTTGGCATGAATCTGATATTAATCAGGTATCAGAGCTTGATATTGGGGTTGCTGAAAGTGCGGCAGATATTCTAAAACATCATAGTACAGATATTAGTATGGAGTTAGAGGTCACAAATAATGGTTATAATTCTAGTAGCACTGATTCTACTATCTTAGAATCATCAGATTTCTCTCAAATAAATGATGTTTTAACATCAGATGAGATTGGCGAAGTCACTAATGAAACAGCCAAAACTCTTCAAGAGGCTACCTCTTCATCAAATTTCCATAATATCGGTTCCACTAATGATACTAGTAGCCCCTCTTTCATTTCTCAGTTATCCGAATGGGCTGTGAAACATAACATAACCCATGTTGCCATAAATGATCTTTTAAAAATACTGAAGCCAGAACACACTCTCATTCCTCGTGATGCAAGGACATCAATGCATACTCCTCGATCTATCATATTAAAAGAGGTTGACCCAGGAAAATATTATCATTTTGGCTTAGAATATTGTGTTAGAAATTTATTATTGAAACAAAACAAATTCAGTATTGAGGGTAAACAAATTGAAATTCGTATCAACATTGATGGTTTACCGCTATCTACTAGCTCAAGCAGTCAGTTTTACCAAATACTATGCAGTATTTATGACACGGAAGATGTAGAAATTATAAGAATATATCATGGAAATGCAAAGCCTGAAGATTCCAATTTATTTTTAAATGATTTTGTTAATGAGGCTATGCAGCTAATTAGTAATAAATGTCACATCGAGGGAACATTTTTCAATGTAATTTGTTTTTCTCAAGTAAAAAATTCAAAACTTCGTTTAGACTCAGATTTCAGGAATCGTTTACAGAGGGAACATCATACTGGAGATTCAATAATTCAGATATGCCTGGTTTAGATATGATTAAGTCATCTCCACTCGATTACATGCATTTAGTTTGTTTAGGGGTCATGAGAAAATTAATTTGTTTATGGATAACTGGAAAGCCTTCGTTCAAATTATCATTTAGACAAGTGTGCAATCTTTCTGATTTACTTCTTGAACAGAAGCCTCATGTAACAATTGATTTTAATAGAAAACCTAGAACTATACTTGAGTATAAAAGATGGAAAGCTACAGAATTCCGTCAATTTCTACTATATACTGATGTAATCGTTTTGAAATCTATTTTGCCAATCGATAAATATAATAATTTTCTATCATTGCATGTTGCTATAACAATTTCATTATGCGAGGGACATTTCTCTAAACTTGAATATGCTGAAAGGTTGTTGGAATATTTTGTTGAGATTTTTCTAACTTTGTATGGGAAAGAATATGTGTGACATAATGTGCATAGTATTTTACATTAAACAAATGAAAACAAAGAATTTGGGCCTTTAGACAAATTCAGTGCATTTAAATTTGAAAATAATATGCAAACTTTGAAAAAAAGTATCAGAAAGCAAGAGAAACTACTGCAGCAGATAGTTAACAGAACTCAAGAACAAAATAATTTAAATAGAAATCGAATTTTCACTGTTAGTTTTCCTGCATATTCCAAAATTCATTTTAATGGTCCAGTTCTGAATTGTCAACAACCTTCACAACAATTCGAGTAAATCAAGTTTAAAGCAATAAATGTTTGGTAGGTATTCAAATGGGAGATATAGAAACATGGTCAGTTGTGAAATTTCTGGAAGAGAATTCTGTCAGTGTGGTCCCAACCAAGTGGATTAATAATGACAAATGTCTGTGGCCTTCACTCCCTGCAGAGAAAATAACCAATGTTATAAGGTCCCAGATGATGAATACTTGCTGGCCAATCTACATGGTGTCGGTCTTCAAAAATTCAACATATGGTAAGCACATTGTTACGGGTTCATTTTGCACAATGAAACCCTTCCTTTTGTTTAAGGAGAAGAATGTCTTTCTTGATCGATATGTTATAATTCGATAGAGACAAACTCTTCACCCTTCGTCATAACCGAACGCACTCCTGTTCACTGCACTTCTGCTGACTATAATTGTCTATGATTAGAATCAACAGACCATGGCCATTGGTCATTACGATTGCTTGAAGGTGTAGCGTGGTGTAACGTAATTTTCACCACACTTTGAGTAGAGTGTAGTTCAGTGCACTTAGGAATGAGTTAATATTGAGTATCGAGTGTAAGGTATTGAGTGTCAATTACACCGCGTGTGGGGAATAGCTACACTTCGATACATATAAATGAACCTAACATTACTCTTGTTTATTGTGCAAGCCAGCTTAGTTTCCCAAATGTTATTGTGTCCTTGAATTCATCTCAACTATCTCTAGTTTTTCCACAATACCTAATTATCTATGTGATTTGACTAATGTCATATGCCTTATTGTAGTTGTGTTGGTTCGGCCAGAGATGAAGTGATTGGCCACTTTAAAATTTTCCTGGTATTGATATAACCATTATATTTCAATGACAGATGGCTGATTATTAATTGTCTCTTATATCGAATACAAATATATTAGGCATGATCTGCAGTGAAAATTTGATAAAGTCATGACATTTGTATTCTACTCAATGTTGACGTCTATGTTCCAAGTATACTGCTAACGCACCTTGGCGGGTGACAGATGACTAAAAGTACACATCTGCCAGCTTCTGTCATTTATTCTTGAATCTCCGTGTTGAGCTGGAAGGAGATTGACTGAGTCGAATTTCCCAACCCTTCGCTGGAAAGTTTCAATTATATAGTTCATCGTTGCACAGTTCTGACAAATTTCTGGCTGAGAGATTTCCTTATATTGTTAGCGATTATAGACGATGTATATTTTAAGGAAAATCTTTCCGATTTACGGGATTTTGGGAGTCAAGGTTAGTTCTTCGTAAAACTTCTCGAGCATGGCTCTGAGACTTTTCGTTGTGTATTTTAGGAAGTCCATTCGTCAATTGATTTAATCACGAAAATGAGCTGGTTGTCAGACGGTAAATAGACCAACAGGGCCGTCCAAGAACCCTTTGTCACATTGAGGTTAGTATTATGACTAATAAGAGCCGCCGTACTCAATTGGAATCGGAAGTTAGACCTTCACATCAGTTTGGAGATTCATTTTCGGATATCAAGTTTGAAGCCACTGCATTCGAATTTCAACTCCCAGCTTGGTGCCAGCTCCATCTTCAACATTCACCCATCACTGTCAACGTGTATTGTCTCCGCTGTTCATAGTATTTGTCCTCACACAGTCTACCTTCTATTTCCTTCCTTACTACGTGCTTGTCTTCGTGTGTTGTACACCTTCTAGAGTCCACACACCCACCAAGGCGCTGGATTCTTTGGTAAACATATTGAGAAGCTGAGAGGCCACTGCCACTACCATACAAAAACCACAGCTAAGTCTTAGATTTTAAATTGATACCGCCCTTAAGGCATTTTTTAAAATACATTGCTGTTAGCTATCATAGTGACGTCACATATAGTCTCAATTCTCAATCTTAGTCTACCCACTCATTTGGTGGGGTACTTATTTATATATTGTTGTGTGCTTCATTTGTGCCAATACATTATAACAGGTTCAATATATTTTGTGTAGTAAGGTTAATGAATATTACTTTGTTCTGATCCAAGTTAATAATACCAGTTACCCCGGTAATCAGAAGTGAGCAAGAACCTTTTCTTATTTTTTTTAATGAGATTTACATAACCTTATAGCCAATCTTTATTATTTAGTAATATTAGTGCAGTGGGTTGTCCCATCCCATCTGAGTGGTTTCAGATTTTGACTGGCTAGAAATCTGTGGCGCTCTAAAAAATTTAACCCGATACATTTCAGTAAAATCGAAATCAATTTTTATTGTCGAACCTACGCCCGACTGAGCTACTGGGATAGTTAGAAGCGAGGAACACTAGTGCACAATCACTGCTCTCATCCCCTAAATTTCGCCCCTAATAACATCTCTAATTTCCTTTGATATATTTGGCCTCGATATGTAGCAGAATGCATTAAACTAGAATATTTGTTAATATTTACTTTAATTTCCTTCGACATATTTAGTCCACATGAAGAAGAATGCATTGAACTAGAATATGTGTTAATATCTATATAAAAGTAAGTTTTTTTAGACGACTATAATGTTGCCAGGACAAAGGCTCGAAGGGCCGAGGAGACGAGTGACCTAACATCAGATGATGAGTTTATGAGCATCAAGAGAAGAAGAATAATTAGACGGCGGTTTTCTTCTGACGAGGAGGGGGATGAGCAAGAAACTATATTTTAGAAACCTCCATCAAAACTGGAAAAGAGTAAAGAGAAAGGTATTGATTTTTTATAACTATAAGTTATGATACCTAGTCAAGCTAATAAAACTATATATCTGTTCAATTCTTATAGCTCTTAATAGTGAAGATAACAGGATAACAAGACAAATAACAACCTCCTTAACAATCAATCTGCTGGATAACAATGACCCAGGGTTATCAAAGACACCACATGATGGTTCTTTGCAGAAACCTAGTATGTTTTTGTTATATTTGAAAAAATGAGAAAGTAAAAATTATGGTTATAAAGATTTAAGTTATAAAACCAATTTCACTTTTCAGGAAGTGAAACCATTAGAGAATCTTTACCTGCGACACCATCAGGTACTAGAGGAATATGTGGAGATTCCTGCACCTGCTGTCCACATGTTGCAAAATTCATGAAGGAAATTTTAAGACAGCAACACTTGACAAGGGCATTGTTGAGTGATATATACCAGAAATTAGACCAAAAAGAGAAAGAACCACAGGAGAATAAATCATCAATATTCAGAGGTTTTGATTTAGCATTGAAGAACAAGGAAGAATTCACTAAATTTAATGGTTATTTGAAAAATGAAACAAATTTTTCAGAAGGTGTAAGCTTAAAATAACATGTACTTTTTTAACAGGATGAGTTTCCCAAAAAATTTTTTGCATGTATTTCATTTTTTTTCAAGCAATATGTTTTTGTTTTTGGTCCGAATATATCTTCGTCCTAGGACATTCTGTATCCTGTGTTCTTTATAGTAATAAATGTATTTCTTAATTTAAGTTGGGAAGTGTAGGGTGTGTATAATTATCTTTACAGGTTGATGGAATAACAAAAATGGTAGGCAGTAACATTTATGATTTTGTCAAGAGGGCCCTGACATTCCTCATCATAAATGATTTAGCGGTGGAATATAGTTGGTTGGGAAGAAGGACTAAGAAATGTTTTTCAGATTTACTTGTTGCGCTTTTGGTAATTGGTAGGTTTTTTTTTAAATTCACAACCAACTAATAAAAAGTTTAATTAAATAGTAAAAATATGATTTTTATTCTATTTACTTAAAACTATTATTAATTCATTTAGTTTGTACTAAAAAATATATTTTTTACCTATAGAGACGAAATTGAAGCTCTAAAAAATATATATTTTCAGCTGCTGCTGACAAATCAAATAAAGCCTCGGACAATAAAGCAACGGAAGAAGCGCTAAGCAAATGGCTTAGGCGAGCAGGAGATCGCAAAAACACTTTATAGAGTAAATAAAATACATTATTAAGTGTTATGGTTAATTTTATATTACTAAATAAATATGCTATTTATCTATACCTATTTTTTGATTTATTTTTAAATAATACTTTATTTAAAAGCTCTGACATTAATTTTTCAAATTATAATAGTCTTCATTTTGAAAGATTGAAGAAAACTTTTTTAATATGTAAGTTGCAGCTTACTGGCTTACATGTAAGCCAGTTTCAGTCACAGAGTCGAATTTTTGTTCTACATATGGAACAAAGTTAGCATATCAAACATCAACGTGGGTTACTTTGTAATGGAAACAAATATATAAAACACTTTTTTAGCCTAGGTATTTTATCATCTACCATAAATTTGTATTATTGAGCGATGTTGACATTAACATTTCAACATCACATTTTCAAGCAAAAAAATATCCGTAGGAGTCCTGGGTAAGAGTGAAAGCTACAACCATGCATTGTTTTACATTTGATTTGATGTTCGTTCTTTGAAGATACATAATAAATATAAAGGCTTATGATGCAAATTCCTGCATGCGGGGCGTAAAAACTGTACCCGATTGTACGACTTATGTACGTACTGTGATACCAAATAGTAAAGTTTAATGTTTTGTCTTTCATATTAGACAACACTTTAGGTATAATTTTTTTTGTAAACATGGATGTCAGGTTGCGTCAACCAGCCCCGGGCCGGGGTTGATTGACGCATACCATGGGGTTGGTTGACGCAGACAAAAAAGTAAAGTACACATCTGTTATAATCCAAATTAAAAAAAAATTATATCTAATTCTAAAAATGGTAACTATTCAAGGAACAAACATAAAAAAGGTAACTTTGCAAGGAACAAAAGATGCATTAATTCTAAAAAAGGTAACTTAATTAACAAATTTAATATTATACCTTAAAAAAAATATAAGTCATTATTCGCTTTCACAGTTTACACAAACAAAGAAGACACCAGGTTCCTCAGCACAAGCTTCATTTGCCCACATTTCGCAACTAGTGCACCGGATCCATTTTTCGGATGAGGCACTATTTTTATAGCTATCTGTGCAATAAAGGCAAAAGCATTCCTCTTCATCGGACTCATCATCGTCTTTGACTATTTTCCTCTTTTTTGTTATTTTCTCTTTTGCATCGGACTTCTTATTTGAGCAAATATTTCTTTTAACAGACTTTACATTTTTCTCTTGTTCTTCAAGAGTATCTTCTATTGGCGTGTCAGTTAGAATTGCTGTCACACGCTTTCTTCTATTAGGTTTAGCGTCCTACTTCCTAGGTCCGGCTTTTGGTAGCGGTTTCAATTGAAATGGACTTACAGTAGGAGGCGAGCTCTCATTTTTTTCTTGAATAGAACTGTTAGTTGAAATGTTGTCTTCTTTCCCAGGCAGTGGACTTTTTGCTAACACTATGTCTTTGGAGCATCCTGGCTGGTTAAGATCATCAGGTTTCTGTGAACACCCCGGCCATGGTTTTAAAATCGAGTTTAGCTAAACTGGAACCACGTCCTTGTCAGCATTAGTTTCTGCGGAGAAGGGACGGTCAATTGCATATCCTGGTAAAAACTCTTGATCGTCAAAAACGTCTCTATTGAAAGGGCTAATTCCAGACACCTTGAATCCCGCCATAATATTTTTTGGTGTTGCTGCCAGTGGCAGTGAGTCTCGAACTATTAGAGGGACATCGTATATTGACATCGTGCGTCCGAAATTGCTAGTGATCCAGGAGTCACTGGCTGAATTAACGTAATGTTTTAATGGTCCATAGACAGACCGATCGAGAGGCTGGAGCTTATGTGAGCAATGGGCTGGAAATGACAACGCCGTTACACATTTACTTTTAAGATAATCCAGGGCAGCTACAGACAAATGCGAACCATGATTTTCTAGCAAAAGTAGTACCTGTCTCTCTTTAGAACAACCAACGTGCTTGACAAAATGCTTAACAAACTCCAAATAGTGTTTTTTTTTCATCCAACCTGAAGGATTTCCGGTTCTAACTGCTCCAGGAGGGCCATTAGCGAGAAAATGTTCTCTGAAGTTAACCCTTGGAAAAACAATGAACGGCGGGACAGAATTTCCCGTTGCATATACCGCCAAAGCCATAGTAACTAAGGTGCCGCGTTTCTGGGAGGTTACGCGTCCCACCGGCTTATATCCACGCCTGCCAACAATTCGGTTACGCTTTTGCACGGTCGTAATCCCAGTTTCATCCATGTTCCATATTTGTGCTGCTTCTAATTTTAGGCGGATGAGGACCGTTTTTAAGTTGCCAAAGAACATTGAAACATTTTCTCTGTTGAAACTAGAAGCGCGAGCTAAGCTGGTTGCTTCTGGAGTTCTTATCGAAAGAGCACGATGTCGTCTCATGTAGTATGTAAACCAATCCTCTCCAGCCATTTTTGTCACGTTCTAGGATTCAGGGTATTTAATGAGCAAAGCAGTGGCATAATCATACGCGAATTTCCTTACTTCTCTGACAGACAATCCAAAATATATGGCGCTTGCCGTTTTAAGGTATTCCTCCAAATGATTTTCTTGTTGATCTGTAAACACCTAAAAATTATAAAAGACGTAAGGCATTTTTTGAAGCTTTAATATTTTTAAAAATAATTTAAAATATAATATACCTGGCGATTCCTGTAATATCCAACTTTTGTCGTTATTACGGCATCACCATTCATTTCTTCCTCAGTGAATTTTTTGCAAAAACGTCTCAAAATTACCTCCGGGATCTCAGAGTCTTTTGCAGTTGTTCTAATGGATTTGTTGTTCATTTTAACCTCTCTAACTGCCCTTAGCATGATATCTGGTGGAGTGATACCCCTTTCTGATGTTTGTTTACGAGAACGCATCTCGCTAAAATATAAAACAAAAATTAAAAGATTTTATTTTAAACTCGGGGTTGGTTGACGCATGCGTCAAGCAGCCCCTTGTTGTGGGCGTCAACTAGCCCCTGACCACGTTTTTGTATGTGTGATGCAACAAAAAGTTTTTCAAATAGCATTGGAAAAGGAAAACAGAGGAATAAAAGTTAATGGAATTCCAATAATCAACATCAGATATGCGGATGATACCGCTATATTGGCGAATTCTCCTGAAGACCTTCAACAAACTGTTGACAGAATCAACCAAATAGGAAAACAATTTGGCCTGACGATCAACAAAAATAAAACAGAAGTTATGGTAATAGCTCGACACCACAGTAACCTCTATGGGGCAGAAACATGGTCTCTAAAAATCAAAACTCTGAATCGGATAGAGGCATTTGAAATGTGGACAATTCGTAGACTCCTACGCATCCCATGGACTGCACATAAAACTAATGAAGAGGTCCTGGAAATGGCCGGTATGCATAGAGAACTTCTGCAAATCGTGAAGAAGAGAAAGGTATCCTATCTTGGACACATACTCAGAGGCGCCAGATACTCAATACCTAGGTTGATTTTGCAAGGAAAAATAGAAGGTAGAAGAGGCCCAGGAAGAAAACAACATTCATGGCTGCGAAACATTAGGGACTGGTGCGGAACTAGAGATGCAGCCACAATCTTCCGAAAGGCAGAAAATGGCACCTTACATTTGACATGAAAGAAGTACAAAAGACCGCCAACGTGCGAGAAGCACAAGGCACAAGAAGAAGAAGAAGATGCAACTGCACCTGTACTATTTTATTCTTAGAAAATTTATTTAACAGTTCTTGTTTGGGACGGTTGAAGCTTTATGTATCATCCAACCGATCTCAATTATCTTTAAAAATAAAGTTTCTAGAACAAAAACTGTAAAAAAGTAAAAAATTACTTACCACTGCCAATAAACAACAAACCGCACTGTACGCAACACCACTGATGCAATCAAACTGAAACGAACGTTCGAGAGTTGTTTTTAATGGCGGCTTTAAGACAAACCGGTCGGCGACGTTGCCAAGTGTACTGTTTTAAAAAAAATTGAGGTGCGTCAACCAACCTGGTGCGTCAACCAGCCCCGGGCTCCCCTACACACTGTATATACATGGGACGTGCAGGCGGGACGTACATTGAACGTATTATTTGTACGCACATTTAAGGTAAGCAAAATCGGAAAATGTATGTACAATTAACAACTGATGTACATACTGGGGACGTTTTTTGTACGTACACTGGACGTACATTACGTTGATGCAGTAGTAGATCTAACGTACATATGATGTACAATGGCTGTTTGGGACAGTATATTCACTTACATTAATTTTTATAAACACTTCACTACTTAGACTATTTACTTGTTCGATGTTTATATCACGAGATCACTTTATAAATTAAACTTCTCCCGCTGGTCGGTCCTTTATATATTAGTGCATTTTCCTAGATAATTCTAGATTGCGGCTTACACAAAAACAATTGGCTCTCTGGAATTTTCTAGATAAGATTGGTCACAAAAACAATGTCTAGATAAGATAGTCACAAAAAATCGTAAACAGTTCTAAGAAATCCCTGAGCATCCGCTAAAATTTCAACTTTCATACATGGCTTAGACAGAATCGGATTCAGGGAATACACTAGTGTGCTATTTCGTAACAATATTGTGTTGTAACTTAACTATTATTCCATATATAGTGTATACTCTTTACATCGATTATCTGTGGTCAATGTCAATACTGTCAACTGTCAGTGTGAATTCTAAGGTTAGGGGGAAATAAAGCGAACTTTACGTTACGTCTTTTATTTTAATTAATTTATAACAAGTTTTCACAATTGTTGTTAGTTGTGGTTTTAAATAAGTGATCCAAATAATTATCCACAACAATCTCAGGTGTGGGGTATAGGCATTTTATTCGAAATAAGCCCGATGTTTACGGATTTCGAAAAGCGTGCCTTTCATTAGCTCCCTTAAAACATAGATCAGACTTCGAAAAAAAAACCCAGGAACCCAGTATAAGCATTACGGAAGCGAACAATGGCATTCCTGAACAACAATTTGAGACGTTTATGATGCAAAATCAAAGAGATGGCTTGCCAAATAATAACACAGGTGATACAATTTATGATATGGGCCGCTTACTTAATTCTATGAACCAAATTAAGAGTCAAAACGCCCTATTATTACAAACTATGGTTCAAAATGCACAGTTAACACAAGCCCAAGTAGAAACCCAACGAAATTACACCGTTATACCTGATTTTAGTCAGTCTATTCAGACTTTTGCTGGAGACGACCTCAATAAAAGTAAACAGTGGCTGAAATCTATTGAGGGAGCTGCCACCCTTCATCACTGGCCACCTGAATTTCTTATGGAAACTGCCCGCTCAAGGTTAATTGGTGCTGCTAAACATTGGTATGAAGCTAATAGGAGTCAGCTAACAAATTGGACCGATTTTAAAGATCAATTTACAAATAAATTTATTCCACACAAAAATTTAACTTATTTATGGAAGACAATGACTAGTCGTACACAAAAACCATCTGAAGGCTTAAGTAGTTATTTTCATGAGAAAATCAAGCTTTGTAAAAATTTATCTTTAAGCATGGACGAACAAAAGGAGCAGATTGTTATTGGGTTAGCTTCAAGGAAAATAGCGAACATGCTTCTTACAAAAGACCATCAAAATAGCAACGATATCTATCACGACCTAATAAACTTTGACAGAATAATAAATGAACGTAGAAGCAAAAATTTTAAAAATACTTCACCATACAGGTCAAGTTTTTCATCCAGTTCTTCTACTTCTTTTCGTGTAAATAATGATCAAAACCAAATAGGACAGTCTGTTAGGTGCTTCAACTGTTTAGAAGAAAGTCATATAATATCAGTATGCCTAAAGCTTAAGAGAGAAGGAGGGTCCTGCTTTTTATGTGGATTAATGTCACACCAACAAAAAGACTGCCCCAACCGAAGACCACAGTCCAGAGATGGAACAACTACAAACTTGGCCGGAACGTCTCAACACCGAGCAACCTCCCTAAGGTCAGACCCAGATAGTTCTACAAATTTGGTTGACATAACTCCATCTTACCAGGCCTAGGAGGCTCTCATATCTAAAGAAAGAACAAGTCAATAAAATAACCAATGATCTTTTGTCCAGAGGCATAATTCAAAGAAGTCATTCAGAGTATGCGTCTCCCATAGTTTTAGTACCAAAAAAATCCAATGGCGTACGTATGTGCATAGATTACCGTAAGTTAAATGAGCAGTGTTTAAGAGATAATTTTCCGTTACCTATTATTGATGATCAAATCGATCAATTAAGAAATAAAACATGTTTTACTCGACTAGATCTCAAAGATGCATTTCATTCTATTTCTATGCATCAAGACTCGATTAAATATACAGCTTTTGTGACACCTAGCGGTCAATTTTAATATATAAAAATGCCTTCTGGTATGAAAAATAGTCCTGCAAATTGAAGTAGATTTGTTAGTTTGATTTTTCGAGAACTTATTGAGCAGGCTAAAATGTCTCTTTATTTTGATGACATATGCAAAGCTACTGACTCTTTTGAGGAAAATTTAAGTACTTTGCATAAAGTTTTTGATTTATTAATAAGAAATGAGCTTGAATTGCGTTTGGATGAGTGTTCATTAGTACTACATTTTTAGGTTATATCATTGACAACATTGATATCAAGCCTTCCTATGAAAATTTGAAAGCCGTTAGTAATTTTCCTATTCCAAAAAATTTTGGTGAAGTTAGAAGCTTTTTGGGACTCACATCCTACTTTAGGCGTATTATAAAAGCTTACTCTTCACTTTCTAGACCTTTATATGACTTATTAAAAAATGATGCAATTTTTCAGTTTGGTCCTGTTCAGTTGGAAACTTATGAAAAATTGAAGTCTTTACTTTTAACTAAACCCGTTTTAGCAATATATAATCCACAAGCAGAGACTCAATTGCATTGTGATGCATCATCTCAAGGTTTTGGAAGTATTCTTTTACAGAAACAGTCTGATAATAAATTTCATCCTATATTTTATTTTTCTAAAACTACTAGTCCAAGTGAAAGCAAAATGCACAGTTATGAGCTTGAATTGTTATGTATTGTTTAGGACCTATTTACAGGGCTTAGATTTTAAAATTCTTACTGATTGTAACAGTATAAAATATGCTTTAAATAAAAAGGGAATAAACCCTAAAATAATGCGCTGGGCTCTTGAGCTTCAGAATTTTAGTTACACTGTAGAACATAGAAAGGCAGATTATATGAAACACTCTGATTGCTTAAGTAGAAATTCAATTTTAATTATAGATGACAATAGTTTCGAACAAAATTTGAGCATTAAACAAGATTGCGATCCTCAAATAACAAAAACTCGAGATTCACTTCTTAAGACTGAGAGTAAACTTTTTGAAATTAGAAACGGTTTAGTGTACAGGAAAAACAAAAATAAACTACAGCTTCATGTACCTTCTATGATGGGGGCTAGTGTAATAAACACTTATCATGATCAGTTAGGTCACATGGGAGAAAATAAAACCGTTGAAAATATCCTTAGAACATACTGGTTTCCAAATATAAAACAAAAAGTAAAAGATTATATCAGAAATTGCTTAAAGTGTATAACTTATTCTCCATTAACTGGTAAACCCGAGGGTTTGCTACACCCTATTCCTAAAGGTAACTTACCCTTTCAAGTACTTCATATAGATCACTATGGACCTCTTGAAAAAACCCGATTTCAACACAAATATGCACTTCTGGTCGTTAACGGTTTCACAAAATTTACTAAGCTGTATCTGAGTACTTCTACTCAATCAAAACCCGTTCTTAAGAGTCTAGAGTCCTATTTTCGTCATTATTCTCGTTCAATTGAAATTGTTTCAGATAGAGCTACATGTTTTACATCTCAAGACCTTAAAGAATTTGTAGAACAACATGATATAATACATACTCTCATAACAACAGGCGTTCCTCGTGCGAATGGACAGGTGGAGATTTTCAATGAGTCTCTTAATTCTATTTGTTCCAAAATAACCAAAGACAGCCATAAATGGGACGAAGTATTACAAAAAATTGAATTTGCGATTAATAACACAGTAAATCGATCTACAGGATTCACTCCCAGTATGTTATTATTTGGTGTTGATCAAAAGGGTCACATTTATGACAATTTAAGAGTTTATATAGAATCGCAAGATCCTAGAGACCGTGATTTAGTTCTTATTAGGCAGGAAGCTTCTAACAACATACAAAAGTCACAAAATTATAGTAAATTAAATTATGACAAGTCTCATAAACCTGACAAAATTTATGAAATTGGCGATTATGTAATGGTGGCTAGTACAGACACTACAGCTGGGATAAATAAGAAGATTATTCCTTAATTTAGAGGCACCTATAAAATTAAAGATACTTTAGACAACAATAGATACGTAATTGCTGATATTGAGGGTTTTCAAGTGACACAATTGCAATTTGAAGGTGTTATGGCTGCTTCGCCAATGAAACCTTGGCTTCAACATTAAAAGAAAAAAAAATCTGATTTGACTTATACCCAGAAACAATAATTTTTATTTTATTTTTCTCATCAAATTAAAAGACATGTTTGCTTGACTTTTACTCGAATATTATGGAAATTATGTAACTTATGTGCTTTATGACTTGCGAAAATGATTATGCTGATGAATTTTATGTTTATAATGTTTATTCTTATCATACTGTTACGAAACAGCACACTGGTATAGACCCTAAATCCGACTCTGTCTAAGCCAGGTATAAAAGTTAGAATTATGGCGGATACGCAGTTATAAAAAACTGTTTACGAGTTTACGACTATCTTATGTAAACACTGTTTTTGTGACCAGAGTTATCTAGAAAAGGCCAGAATCAATTGTTTTTATTTAAGCCGCAGTCCGGAATTTACTAGTAAAAATCGCTTTAATATATAAGGGGACTGATCAGGAAGAGTTGGGAGGGTTGATAAAGTGATCTCGGGAAATAAATACACCAAAATAGCAAACAGTAAATATAAATTAGTTAAGTGTTCATATAAACTAGTTTAAGTGAATATACTGAGTATATATAAATTAAGTGGTAGTAATTAGTTTAGTGTTTAAATAAATTAGTAAGTAGCCATACCGAGTGTTTGAAATTTATCCTACCAGTAATAAAAACTTTTAATAAATAAGAAAAACATTACATTGGTGTCAGAAGTGGGATTATATAAATAAATTGCTACGTAAAAATGGCCAAGAGACTATGTGACCTCAAAGTGGTGGAACTAAGAGCAGAATTGGAAGACCGTGAGTTGAAAACGTCCGATAAGGAAAGTGAATTAGTAGAAAGACTTAAAGTGGCACTGGAAAATGACGGCTTTGATCCAGAAACATTATTATTCAAAGACGAGGCTTCCACCTTAATCTCGTCAATTTCTGATATGAAGAACGATTTTTCTGCCATGGACGAGAAGATTTCAACCATGAAGAACGATATTTCTGCTAACATGGACAAGGTTTCTACTAATATGGACGAGAAGGTTTCTGCTATGGAGAATGATATATCTGCAGATATCTTATCATTGAAAAATGACATTTCTGCTGAAGTTGAGAATAAAATTTCGTCTCTAAAATCAGACATGGAGAATAAGATGACAACGATGGAAAATCAGATGGACGAGAAAATCAAGGAGTTAGAGACAAAGATTGCCGATTTAAAAACACAAGACACTTCAGCAGAAGAAAAGAAGATCGAGATCTGCAAGTCAGAAACACAATACAAGACAGATGATATTGGCAGTTTTACCCGAGTCAAAGCCCCAACGTTCGACGGAAAGACATCGTGGACCAATTATGTGAAACTATTTGAAACGGCCGCTAGAGTAAATAATTGGTAAACTTAACCATCGCGCTTCGGGGAGATGCCTTAGATGTACTCCAGACGATACCAGTTGAAGAAACGGATGACTTTGAGCAGCTGAAGAAGAAGCTGGACATACGATGCGGTCACGAACATTCAGAACATTTGTACAGATTCCAGCTGAAGAACCGAAGGCGGTAACGTGACGAAACCCTTCAAGAGTATGAAATGGATATTGCCCGACTAGTCCGATTTGCTTATCCATTAGCACCAGAGAACATGATGGAATGTTTAGGCATCCAGGCCTTTATTGACGGCTTATGTGACCACGAAATGGAGAAGACGCTTCGATTAGCCCATCCTAAAACATTGGTCGATGCATTGACTGCTGCTCTTGAATATGAAGCAGCCACGTTGGCTTCGGGATACAGTAAAGGTAGGACCATGCAGGAAAAAGGTGACGATGACAGACTTGACCAGACCGTCAACCTGTTGAAAGGTATGGTAGACGTGAAGCCGAAGAAGATCAGGTGCTGTAATTGTGGCGAGCTAGAGCATGCACGCAGTTCGTGTAAGCGTACTACGACTCCTGCAAACCAAGAACCTCTTAAATGCAAAGCAGCCACGGAGGGCCCGCGGTACAACAAAGGTAGGACTATGCAGGAAGAAGATGACGATGACAAACTTGACCAGATCGTCAACTTGTTGAAAGGTATGGCAGACAAGACGCAGAAGAAGATCATATGCCGGAAATGTGGCGAGCTACAGCACGTACGCAGTCCGTCTAAGCGCCCCAAGACTCCTGTAACCCATGAACGCCAGTCACAGGGGAAATCAGACGGGGGTGAACATCCAGCTGATGTGAATCACTGAAAAGCCAACTCTTTGCCTAGACGGTCATGCCCTGTAGACTATCCACAATGCAACAAGTCGAAATCTAAGGAAGTTGCAGTGTCAAGAATTACAGTAATCAACGAGGAATGGTCACCCACCAGGATCAGAGAAGATCAGGAGAATGATCCTCACCTGAAGATGATCCGGCAATGGAAGGAGGAAAATCGGCGACATACCTGGCAAGAAGTGTCAAAATTTCCACCGAAACTCAAGGCGTATTGGGCTCAGTGGGACTCCCTTGTCCTGTAAAAAGGGTTGCTGAAAAGAGTCCTTGAAAACGATGATGGTTCTGAGATGAGAAGACAGCTAGTTATCCCGAGAACAAGAGTAGCTGAGGTACTGAAGAAGTTACACGACAGTAAATCGGGAGGTCATCTGGTAGTGAAGAAAACCCTTCAGCGAGTTCGTGAAAGGTTTTATTGGATGAACAGCTCCGACGATGTGAAGGACTGGTGTAAGAAATGTACGACTTGTGCTACGAGTAATGAACCACATCGTATGAAACTGTACAATGTTGGAAGCCCTTTCGAACGGATTGCTTTAGATATCGCTGGGCCATTTCCAATGACAGAAAATGCTGGCAAATACATACTGGTTGTAATGGATTATTTCACAAAGTGGGTGGAAATTTACGCTATCCCGAATCAAGAGGCCACAACTGTCGCAGATGTATTGGCGAAAGAATTTATCAGCCGATATGGAGTGCCCTTGGAAGTCCACAGCGACCAGGGAAGAAATTTCGAAAGTCATCTATTCCAGGAGATTTGCGAGAAGCTGGGAATGAAGAAGACCAGCACAACAGCATTACATCCACAGTCAGATGGAATGGTCGAGAGAATGAACAGGACTATTGGAAAATACCTGTCCAAAGTAGTATTCAGCCATCAGAGAGATTGGGACCAGTATCTCTCCCTATTCGCATTGGCTTATCGATCTGCCGTCAATGAGTCCACGGGTGAACACCTGCGAAAATCCTGTTTGGACGTGAAATGAGGCTTGAGAAGATCTAGCAGGCGAAGACTACGTGATCCAATTGAGAAGAAGGCTGGACGATATTCAAGAATTAGTTCGAACAAATCTCCAAGTTGCCAGCGATAGAATGAAAAGTCGGTACGACACGCAGGCCACAGAAGGCGGTTTTAAAGAAGGGGACAAAGTATGGTTACACAACCCGACGAGGAGAAAAGGATTTTCTCCAAAATTACAAAAATCCTGGGAACGTCCATACTTAATCAAGAAAAGGACCAATGATGTTAAATATCGCATAAGTAAGATCCTCAACGGGAAACCAAAAGTAGTTCACCAAAACCGACTAGCGCCATTCGAAGGAGACCATGACATAGAGGCAGGAGTAAACCTTATTCGAGATGTGTCTGACCCCACCTTCGATGAATTTATGGGCGCGTATGGAGGTATCGGGAAAGCTATATATGGAGTCACTTCGGAGCAACAACAAGATTTGTTCACTCTCCCGGAAGATTATTCACGGGCATACAACATCCCCGCCCGTATCAAGAACGCACGAGTGTTGGCAACCGTCTTTCGAAAGAAGTTCGGGCAATTAGAAAAACTTGAAGAACAGATTCCAGCCCCTGGCAAGACACTGACACTGAAACATAATTCGCGGTACGTCTTCTACGTGGTAACTAAAAATGAATTCCAAGATCGATCTACCTACCGCGATGTGTGGGAAGCACTTCGAAACCTCCGAGACCATGTGTTGGAATCCAACGTGAAGAAACTGGCTATGCCTAAGATAGCGAGTAACCAGATGGATTGGCGAATCATCAGGAACATAGTAGAGATTATCTTTCAAGTTACCGGTATCCAGATATTAATTTGCAGCTACAACCCACGTTATCAGTATCCGATGAAGACGGTGCCCTGCTATTTCCATAAGATCGGAAAGTGTAGAAATAGGACCAGTTGCCGATTCAAACATCCAGTCTCGGCTACACAAAAGTTCCAGGAGGAACTTCCATTTAAGGAGGGGGTAATGTTACGAAACAGCACACTGGTATAGACCCTAAATACGACTCTGTCTAAGCCAGATATGAAAGTTAAAATTATGGCGGATACGCAGTTATAAAAAACTGTTTACGAGTTTACGACTATCTTATGTAAACATAGTTTTTGTGACCAGAGTTATCTAAAAAAGGCCAGAATCAATTGTTTTTATTTAAGCCGCAGTCCGGAATTTACTAGTAAAAATGGCTTTAATATATAAGGGGACTGATCAGGAAGAGTTGGGAGAGTTGATAATGTGATTTCGGGAAATAAATACACCAAAATAGCAAACAGTAAATATAAATTAGTTAAGTGTTCATATAAATTAGTTTAAGTGAATATACTGAGTATATATAAATTAAGTGTTAGTAATTAGTTTAGTGTTTAAATAAATTACTAAGTAGCCATACCGAGTGTTTGAAATTTATCCCACCCGTAATAAAAACTTTTAATAAATAAGAAAAACATTACAATACCTATGTTTTTCTTTTTGTTTTGACCAAATTGTATTAATGAGAAAAACAATTTTATTTTATGTACTGAACCTGATTGTGACAAATTATTCACCCATTATAACTATTTTTCTACCAATTATGACTTGTTTGTATCAAAATTAGATAATTAAGATTAAGTAATTGGATATGAATGGATATTTTATTTTGTTAATTTTTATGTACATAGTGTTGACCGAGGCCGGTCAAAATGTCAGGATGGCCGAACTGTTGTAACTTAACTATTATTCCATATATAGTGTATACTTTTTACATCCATTATCTGTATTCAATGTCAATACTGTCAACTGTCACTGTGAATTGTAAGGTTAGAGGGAAATAATAATACGTCTTTCATTTTAATTAATTTATAACCAGTTTTCACAATTGTTGTTAGTTGTGGTTTTAAATAAGTGATTCAAATAATTATCCACAACAATTGGTAATTGAAGAGCTAATAAACAACAAGAGCTTTGGAAATATATATTTCCACACAACGTGGCGGATGGGCGGAGTGTCATATTTATTGTCGTCACTGTCCAAGTGTGAAGTCACTGTACAAAATACTGAACTGTCGGTCCATATAGAGTTTTAGCACAAATTCAACAATATTTCGCGGAATTTTCCAAAAATAATAAATTTCAGTATAAATAGATGTTAGGTTTGCCGTTCTGACATTTTACTAATACCTTATACGCCACTGCATAAACATCTTGAAACCTATACATATTAAGTAAGCACCAAGTTATCTATCATATAAATTGGGTTTCCTGTTAGCAACATAATGAGATTAGTGGCTGGAAGTTTTCGATGAAGTTGGAACAAGAGATAGCGATTAGATATGGAGTACAAAACACTAATCCTTCGTAAGGGAATTTCATAGATTATCGATTTCCGGTGAATACATTTTAACGTTTAGTCGCTATCAAAGAAAATTAATATTTCAATGAAAACTAATTAGGCTTTGACGACGAAAATTATTATACCAGGTTGGTATCTTTGAAGCTGATCTGCAGCAATTCGGTCAAGTATCGTTTTTCATTGCAAAATATTGGGAATATTTTTAAAGATTTAAGTAGCGTTGATCATTGAAAAGTCTCCATGATACGTTTAGAATGAACGTAATCTAAATTCATTAAATTTTCTCATAAAACTATTGAAGTATAGATGGAAAACATTAGAAAACAACAAAAATATGAAGGGAAATAAAAATTTTTGGATTACAACTCACGAGCGAAAAGAGATGCATCCAATTTGTATGTAAAATATAATGATGTTATTGGGATTTTCGAATCATTTCATCACATAACCCGTAAAGGTAAATTGGATTATTCTATACACACAACGAAATAGATAACGTTTTCATTTTTTATTCGATTCAATTACAAGTGACCTTGTTTCGTGTATATCGATACCGCTTCAGGACACAACAAACAAATAAGTTTCTAAAAACATAGTTGATTATATGGGATGTTTGTTGTTTGTTCACCTATCACAAATTAGCAGAATTCAGATACTGAAACATTTTTACAGTAAATATTTAGAGAATTATTTACAGAAAAATAGAAAATGAAAGTTAAGTGAATATGTAATGAATTTATTGAAGAGAGAAATAATTTAAAAAGTACGTAATTACAGTTTTTCTTCTCAAACTTCCTGCATAGTTACAAATCGCATCAGTTTAAACTATCAAACTGACACTCTTTGTAATGTTACGGAACAGCACCATGGTATAGTCCCTAAATCCGATTCTGTCTAAGCCAGGTAGGAAAGTTAAAATTATGGCGGATGCGCAGGGTCTTAGAATCGTTTACGATTGTGACTATCTTATCTAGACATTGTTTTTGTGACCAGTCTTATCTAGAAAATGTCAGAAAGCCAATTGTTTTTGTAATCTAGAATTATCTAGTAAAAAAGGCACTAATATATAAATGACCGTGATCTCGACAAATAAACAAGAATACAACGTAATAGCAAACAGTAAATAAGTGAATATAAATTAGATAAGTGTTTATAAAAATTAGTTTAAGTGAATATACTGTGTATATAATTCGTGAATAGTGTAGTGAATAAATAAATTAACTAAGTGAACCTACCGTGTGTTTAAAATTTATCCCACCCGTTCACTGTTTAAATAAATTAGAAAAACATTACATTGGTGTCAGGTGTGGGGTATTATAAATAAATTGCTACGTAAAAATGGCCAAGAGACTATGTGACTTGAAAGTGGCTGAGTTAAGAGCAGAATTGGAAGATTGTGAGTTGGAAACGTCCGGTAAGAAAAGAGAATTAGTAGAAAGACTTAAAGTGGCACAGGAAAATGACAGCTTTGATCCAGAAACAGTTTTATTTAATGACGAGGCTTCCACCTTAATCTCGTCTATTTCTGCTAATATTTCTACTAATATTTCTGCTAACATGAACGAGAAGATTTCTGCCATGGAAGAGAACATGGACGAGAAGATTTGTGATATGAAGAACGACATTTCTGCTAATATTTCTGCCAACATGGACGAGAAGTTTTCTGCCATGGAAGAGAAAATTTCAACGAATGTGAAAAACGATATTTCTGCTATGAAGACCGATATTTCTGCTAATATTGACGACAAGATTTTCGTCTCTAAAATTTGAAATCGAGAATAAGATGTCAACGATGGACGAGAAAATCGAGAATAAAATGTCAATGTCAATGGAAGAGAAGATTGAGAATAAGATTACCACGATGGACGAGAAGATTGAGAAGAAGATGACAACGATGGACGAGAAAATCAAGGAGTTATAAGAACTCAAGACACGCCAGCGGAAGAAAAGAAGATCGAGCAAACGAAACCTTGCAAGACAGAAACACACCCTAAGTTAGAAGACATTGGCAGTTTTACGCGAGTCAAGGCCCCAACGTTCGATGGAAAAATATCGTGGACCAATTATGTGAAACAATTTAAAGCAGCCGCTAGAGTGAATAATTGGTCCGATAGAGACAAGGCAGTGAACTTAACTATCGCGCTTAAATGTACTTCAGCCGATACCTCTGGAAGAAACGGATGATTTCGAGCAGCTGAAGAAGAGGTTGGACATGCGATATGGTCACAAACATCTGGAACATTTGCACCAATCCCAGCCGGAGGCAGAAACGTGACGAAGCACTTCAAGAGTATGAGCTGGATATTGCCCGACTAGTTCGATTTGCTTATCCATCAGCACCAGATAACATGATGGAATGTTTAGGCATACAGGCCTTTATTGATGGCTTACGTGACCCCGCAGAAGACGCTTTGTTTAGCCCATCCGAAAACATTGGTCGACGCATTGACAGCTGTTCTTGAATATGAAGCAGCCACGACGGCTTCCGGATACAACAAAGCTAGTACGATGACAGACTTGACCAGATCGTCAACTTGTTGAAAGGTATGGTAGACAAGAAGCCGAAGAAAATCAGGTGCTGTAATTGTGGCGAGCTAGAGCATGCACGCAGTTCGTGTAAGCGTCCTACGACTCCTGCAAACCAATAACCTCTTAAATGCAAAGCAGCCAAGAAAAGCTTGCGGTACAACAAAGGTAGGACCATGCAGGAAGAAGATAACGATGACAAACTTGACCAGATCGTCAACTTGTTGAAAGGTATGGCAGACAAGATGCCGAAGAAGATCAAATGCCGGACGTGTGGCGAGCTAGAGCACGTACGCAGTCCGTCTAAGCGCCCCAAGATTCCTGTAACCCAAAAACTCTACTCACAGAATCAGACAGGAGTGAACATCCAGCTGATGTGTATCACCGAAAAGCCAACTCTTTGCCTAGACGGTCATGCCCTAAAGACTATTCAAAATTCAACAAGTCGAAATCTAAGGAAGTTGCAGTTTCAAGAATTACAGTAGTCAATGACGAATGGTCACCCACCAGAATCAGAAAAGATCAGGAGAATGATCCTCACCTGAAGATGATCCGGCAATGGAAAAAAGAAGATCGGCGACCTACCCGGCGAGAAGTGTCAAGATTTTCACCGAAACTCAAGGTGTATTGGACTCAGTGAGACTCCCTTGTCCTGTAAGAAGTGCTGTTGAAAAGAGCCCTTGGAAACCATGATGGTTCCGAGATGAGGAGACAGCTAGTTATCCCTAGAACGAGAGTAGCTGAGGTACTGGAAAAGTCACAGGACAGTCCATCGGGAGATCATCTGGGAGTGAAGAAAACCTTTCAGCGAGTCCGTGAAAGGTTTTATTGGATGAACAGCTCCGACGATGGGAAGGACTGGTGTAAGAAATGTACGACTTGTGGTACGAGTAATGGATCACATCGCAAAAGAAAGACACCTATGAAACAGTATATTGTTGAAAGCCATTTCGAAAAGATTGCTTCAGATATCGCTGGACCATTTCCGACGACAGAAAATGGTAGCAAATATATACTGGTTGTAACGGATTATTTCACAAAGTGGGTGGAAATTTACGCTATTCCGAACCAAGAGGCCACAACTGTCGCGGATGTATTGGTGAAATAATTTATTAGCCGATATAGAGTGCCCATGGAAGTCCACAGCGACCAGGGAAGAAATTTCGAAAGCCATCTATTCCAGGACATTTGCGAGAAGCTGGGAAGGAAGAAGACCAGGACAACATCATTACATCCACAGTCAGATAGAATGAACATGACTATTTTAAAAGACCTGTCCAAAGTAGTTTCAAGCCATCAGAGAGATTGGGACAAGTATCTTTCCGTATTCACATTGGCTTATCGATCTGCCATCAATGAGTCCACGGGTGAAACACCTACGTAAATCTTGTTTAAACGTAAAATGAGGCTCCCTTTTGACCTGGAATTTGGCTGTCGGCCTGGAGAAGATCTAGCAGGCGAAGACTACGTGATCCAATTGAAAAGAAGGCTGGACAAATCTTAAAGTTGCCAGCGACAGAATGAAAAGTCGGTACGACATGCATGACACAGTAGGGGGTTTTAAAAAAGGGGGCAAAGTATGGTTACACAACCCGACAAGGAGAAAAGGATTTTCTCCAAAATTACAAAAATCCTGGGAAGGTCCATACTTAATCAAGAAAAGGACCAATGATGTTAAATATCGCATAAGCAAGATCCTCAACGGGAAACCAAAAGTAGTTCACCAAAACCGACTAGCGCCATTCGAAGGAGACCATGGCCTAGAGAAAGGCGTAAACCATATTCGAGATGTGTCTGATCCTAGCTTCGATGAATTTATGGGCGCATATGGAGGTACCGGGAAAGCTAGATATGGAGTCACTTCGGAACAACAACAAGATTTGTTCACTCTCCCGGAAGATAATTCACTGGCATACAACATCCCCGCCCGTATCCAGAGCGCAAGAGGGTTGGCAACCGTCTTTCGAAAGAAGTTCGGGTAATTAGAAAAACTTGAATACCAGATTCCAGCCCCTGGTAAGACACTGAAACTGGAACATAATTCGCGGTACGTCTTCTATGTGGTAACTAAAAATGAATTTCAAGATCGATCCACCTACCGCGATGTGTGGGAAGCTCTTCGAAACCTCCGAGACCATGTGTTAGAATCCAGCGTGAAGACACTGGCTATACCTAAGATAGCGAGTAACCAGTTGGATTGGCGAATCATCCGGAACATGGTAGAAATTATCTTTCAAGATACCGGTGTCAAGATATTAATTTGCAGTTACAACCCCCGTTATGAGTATCCGATGAAGATGGTCCCTTGTTATTACCATAAGATCGGAAAGTGTAGAAATGGGGCCAGTTGCCGATTCAAACATCCAGTCTCAGCTACACAAAAGTTCCAGGAGGAACTTCCATTTAAGGAGGGGGTAATGTTACGGAACAGCACACTGGTATAGTCCCTAAATCCGAGTCTGTCCATGCCAGGTAAGAAAATTAAATTTATGGCGGACGCGCAGGATGTTCTCAGAATTGTTTACGATTGTGACTATCTTATCTAGACATTGTTTTTGTGGCCAGTCTTATCCAGAAAATGCCAGAAAGCCAATTGTTTTTGTAAGCTAGAATTATCTAGTAAAAAGGCACTAATATATAAGTGACCGACCCGGGAGAGTCAATAGAGTTGATAAAGTGATCTCGACAAATAAACAAGAATACACCGAAATAGCAAACAGTAAATAAGTGAATATAAATTAGTTAAGTGTTTATACAAATTAGTTTAAGTGAATATACTGTGTATATAATTAGTGAAAAGTGTAGTGAATAAATAAAGTAAGTAAGTGAACCTACCGTGTGTTTAAAATGTATGCCACCTGTTTACTGTTTAAATAAATTAGAAAAACATTACAGTAATTATGCAACATGTTATCTATGTAACCTTATTATTTTGAAGTATTTATAGTATTAATACTGAATATAATAAATCTTTACAATAAATATGTAAGATTCTACATTTTGTATTTAATTTAATATTCCAGTGACCTATCAATGTGGCTTCGGCATCTAAAAATATATATGTAGTGACAAAAAAGGTTATCTTACTCCAGCGAGAGAGATCATCTGACGTAAGGGTCAAGAAGTTGATAAATCGTAGGTACTCGATGAAACGTGAGCACGAATGAACAGGGGAGTAGCGCGCGACTCCCATGAAAAATGAATAACATCAAACGAAATGCTTGACCACAGAGAAGACTAGACCACAAGATGACATGGAATCCTGAGCTCCGTGCAACTATATCAATCATATTCGCACTCAAGTTGTTTCTTCGAGAAGTGATTTATAATACGTATTGCGGTCGATTTGTGCCATGCCAAGCTGCGATTTGACGTAATTTGTTACGTCCCGGGTGTAAACACTTAGTTCCATTGCTGGTTCATGACTATATTATCTGTTATACTGGGAGCAATAAAAGTTTGTTTGTTGAATTCAATAAAAAATTTCCATTGACTTCGTATATTATAATGCATGACTGATGAATAATCAGTTTCTTCCAATTCTTTCATCATGAGTTACTTCTTTGAGCCTCACAAAAAAAACGAATAAATTTTTAAGACAGAAAAGCTAAATACACGTTTTTTGTCGATATTCTGAAAAACGTGGATTTATTTTTGTTGAAATCTCTTTGTTGTGATTAGTTTCATTTGATCGTTGCGTTTTAGTATTTGAATGCCACCCATAGTCCAGTACCACAATTGTAGAGAGTGAATTATAATTTCAACTAGACCTTTGCAAGTCTCAAAGGAAAGGAAACCGAAGAGATCATATGATAAACCTGTCGATAAATTATCTAGAAAAGCTTGATATATGTTTCTTATATTTAAATCCTGCCATTTAGTCACACTATGTCCTTCATTTAACAAAATATCATCTGTATAATATATTTTTAACCATCTCTTAACTACTGTCAGATATTCTAATAAAAATTGGCATGTATGTCTCTAGTTAATTTGCTCTGTTTATTGTTTTTCATAAATAAAAGTACGAACACTGTTCGCAAAGAAAATATTACTTTTTCTACGACGTAGTTTTTGATCATGGAATAGGCTGGTTCTAGCCATAGGGTAAGAATATTCATTCTCGCCCTTGGTATGGAATGAATACTTGTGGCGCCCTCTAAATGTGACGGTTCATTTGACAGAGAGAGAAAATAGGCGTGTTCCGTGCTGAAATATCAAAATGCATGAAAAATCCACCAAAGTGGACGTAAAACGACTAATATGTTAGTTGAGTATTGAATGGTAGAGCCAGAAGTGCAGCATACGTGTATTTTGGCCGATTGAACACTTTTAGCTTGGTTTTTACAAGTATCCATATCCGTATTGGAGTTACTTTGACGTAAAGAAGTTGTCAAGAAAACCTTTGGAGCAACTAACGTATCGTTTCGTTCTGTTTTTAATTATATAACCTCAAAACTTTTTAGGTTCTCACTAATTTGTCTAGGTTAAAGAAAAAAAAATTGAAAATGAACTTTCTGGTTATAATCAAACCAATATCATAGAAGACCTGTAAAATAGCACTAATAGCACAAGATACTAATTTTGTTCGGGATACGGATATATATAGGAAGTAGGGGACGTAAAAATCCGTTCAACGCATCGTTTCGATTTAGCCGTAACGGGTCTACGCATGCGCAGTTCGTTACGGATACGGATACGTGAGAAATTTAAGACAAGCTAAAAGTACTTATTGTTGAAATTGTTTAATTATTATCTCTTTTGTTACATTTCACATTAAAATTGATTAATACTTCATCAAAACTATCAAAAGTAACTAAATTTATATAATTTCATTTTAATATAATAATATAATAATAATTTATTCACAAGGTGAAGATAAAGAATGACAATTTATATACAGGTAATGTGTGAATAAATAGAGGTTAATCTGCGAGGTATAGTATGTATATCAGAATACACATATATACCTGTATGTAGCATGAGAATATATAAATAAATAAACAAACAAATATACAAAACAGCACACAAAATATAAGATGAATTGAAATGTATAGAATAGTTCCTAATTATAAAGTTAAAATTTAGAGTTAAAAATACATAAAAAGTAGTGCTTAAATAACCTAATTAAATATATGAAAAAATAATATTAGTAGTACTCTAACATCATACCAATTGTTAATAATATAAATAGTTTTCATTTTAATTATCATTATTAATTGTTTTAGTTTCCTATTATTGGTTCTACGTAGGTGGTTGGTAGCTCTCTGATATAATCTTTGATTGTTCTAGTGAAGCGTTGGATTGTGGGTGCGTTTTTAATATTATCAGGTAAGCAATTGAATACCTTTGGTCCCAGATATCGGTAGCATCTCTGACCGACTGATTTCTTCATAAATGGGGGTATATACTTGTCCTTTTGTCGCGTCTTATGTTGGTGAGAATGTGTAAGGAGTTCGATCTTATGCATATATTGTGTTTTTCCTAGTTTCAAGAAATAAAGTTTCCTCAAATCATAAACTTGTGTCTCCTCAAATAGCGCTTCACTTGGATATCGGTTTTTTCTACACATTATTAGTTTCAAGAATCGCTTTTGTATGATTTATAATGATTTCAGGTATGTTTTGAATACTCCACCCCATCCTTTAATACCATAGCCCAGATGCGATTCAACTAAACTGTGGTAAATAATTTTTTTATGTTTAAAGTAGAGTATATGTGAGACTTGTTTGATTCTATATAGAACACTACGTAATTTTTTTACTAAATAGTTTATATGTGCATCCCATCTAAGGTGGCTGTCTATCATAATATCAAAGTATTTAACCCTTTTCGATGGTAAGATTTCAAGGTCATCTTCTATTGATGTTTTGTCAAATGGGAGGCTCGCAGATAAGCTACAGAACGGCAGGTAGAAAGTTTTTTTGAGATTAATTGATAGTAGTCTATTACCGAACTATTTCTTAATGTTATCAAAGTCAGTTTCTATTTTATTGTTTAAGTCGTCCCATGTGTTACTTTCATAGAATATGACCGTATCATCTGCAAAACTTATGATGCTGCCTTGTGTTCGTATGGAGAATAAATTATTTAGATAAATATTGAATAGCAAAGGTCCCAACACCGTTCCCTGGGGTACACCACATGATATAGTTTCTTTTTTGCTGAGTATGTTTTGTATTTTTGTTTGCTGTTTCCTGTCAGTTAAGTATGAGTTGAAAAGGTCATGTGATTTACCCTTCACTCCCAGATCGTCAAGGCTTGATAACAGTATATTGTGGTCCACGGTATCGAATGCCTTTGCCAAGAAAAATTCCAATGGAGGGTTTTTTTATCTATAGTATCATATATTTTGCTCGTGAGTTCTAATATCGCATCGCTGGTGGACTTGCTTTCTGTGAATCCATACTGCGCTCCTGAGAACAGATTGTATTTCTTCAGAAACGAGTTTAGTCTTTTTTTATGATCTTTTCCATAATTTTACCCAAATTTGATATAAGTGTTATAGGTCGATAATTTGAAACCTGTGTCTTTTCGCCAGTTTTGTAAACAGGTACCACAGTTCACATTTTGAAAGCAGAAGGAAGGTGACCACTTGACAAGGATTTATTGATAATATAACTTAGAGGTTTGGCTATGTAAGTTGATATGAGTTTCAGTGTTTCCGATTTCAAGCCATCAGGTCCTGGTGATTTTTTATTTTTCAACTGCAAAATAGTTTCTTGTATTTCATAGGTGTCAGTGGGAAAAAAAAATGTGTAATCTGATTTAATTTTCGTTTCCGTATAATTTCTGTCCTGCTTTATATTTTTTGCTAGATTTGCACCTACATTGCTCAATAATCAGTTGAATTTTTCAGAGATTATAATTGGATCGCAAGTTATATTTCCATCCTCAGTCTGCATCAATGATATATCGATATGTTGTCTTGCCTTCGTTAATTCATTTACCAATTGCCATAATCGTTTTGAATCTGTCCCTTCTTGTTCTATCTTGTTTTTGTAGTATTTCATTTTTGTGTCTTTTATTGCTTTCTCTAGTATTTTTCTGTAAGTATTGTATTCAGTTTTTAAAATTTCATGTTGTGGATTTTTCTTTAATATAGCATACATAGTATTCTTCCTATTAATGGATTCCAGTAATGATCCAATAACCCATGGTTTCCTCTTTATATCTTTGTTTTTATCTTTTATGAATTTCGAGGATCCATCTATTGCAGTTAGGACTAGTCTGACAAATTCAGTAACCGAGTTTTCCAAATCATTTATTTCAAAGAAATATGTCCAATCCGTGCTTTTAATTATTTGTATCAATTTTTTTTTCGTTTATAGAATTTGGAATTGGCTGTAGTTTCTTTCGCATACTTATCGTTGAATATTATTTGCACCAGTATTGTGTAATGGGCGGTAATACAAGTCTCCACAGTCAGCGGAATGATAGATTCAAGATTTCCCTTTTTCGACTTAACAAAAATGTGGTCTATGCATGTACCTGACTATGTGACTGTTGACTGTTAAATAATCTATTACATGGCTTCATTCCTTTTTAGTGTTTGATACTAACAGCACTAATGGTTTCACCACGACTCCTCCAGAAATTGAGGAGTTAGCATTTCAATATATGTTGTTTTGTTTTTTCATTTGAGAGTCGTAGAAAAATAAAACTCGGGTGGAATTCAAATTTCTACACTCGTAGAACCGTTGCCCTCTCCTACTGTTTGGGAAACAAACCTTTCTACTCGTGTAGAATTTTGCTTATTCCACCCTTGATATGGAATATACTACTCTACTATAACCTTCTAGTTTTCATCCCGTTTGGAAGGAGGGCCTCTTGTGTTCCTAATATGTTTATTTTTGTTTATCAAAACATGCAAAGGCTGAAATTGCTATTTTCTAGATTAAGTTAAACATCATAGAACTAATGGAAATATGTTATGTTCTCCATCTCGCACACTCTGATGAGTTTAGTTACTCCACGTCATCATGTATTTGTATTAATTGTCTGATATTAATCTATAAAATATGGACAACCAATTTGAATAATAAGTAGCATTTTATTTTCATTTTATCTTTAAATTGATTCAGCATATAATTTTAAATTTTGGTGCATGTTTAGTATAGAAATTGGTGAGTCCGCCAGAATCCATCCAGCAAAAAATCAACGTAGCGGTAAGCTTAATAAGTTCAGTACCACAATTGAAATTCTTGACCTTCAGTAGATCTAAGAAAAGCGTAAAATGGTTTCGTATTCTTCGGGAGCGAATTATAGAATTGCTCTTATTCATTCATTCGATTGTGTTGTGCTCAACAGCCTGGGCACTTGACCTAAGTCATTGTACTGTAAAGTTTTTCTAATTTATTTAATCAGGAAACGGGTGGGTAAACTTTAAACACACGGTATGGCTACTTACTAATTTATTTAAACACTAAACTTATCACTAACACTTAATTTATATATACTCAACTAATCACTTAATTATATACACAGTATATTCACTAAAATTAATTTATATAAACAGTTTAATTTATATTCACTTATTTACTTGTTTATCTCACGATGTCAAATTATCAACTAACTAACTCTTCCTGGTGGGTTCCTTATATATTAATGCCTTTTTCACTAGATAATTCTAGATTGCGGCTTACTCAAAAACAATTGGCTTTCTGGCATTTTCCAGATAAGACTTTTATGATTGGATATTGTCTTCCATATGAACTTCATTGATTTTAATCTAGTAGAGATAGTACAACTAGTGCTATGGTACCTGAAGTGCAACATTTTTGGAGAAATGTCACATTTTTGGGGAAATGTCAGGTAGTTAGCACGATACAGCCTCCGGAGTGTATACAAGTGACCAATTTTATCATTGGATATTTTGTAGGGTGTCTCACAGATGAACCCTATTGATTTTCAACTGATTAGAGCCACTACAAAGTGTCCTATAAATCCAGATATACTACATTATTGGTTATTTTTGCAGAAATTTCAGTTTGTTAGCACGATACCGCCTCCGAAGTGTATACAAGTGACAATCTTCTGGTAGGGTATTGTTCAGGGCGTCACATATGCGGAAAAGTTAGTTTTAATCTTCAAAACCGTTTATTTTTTTTTCAATTATTGTTATTATTCCGTATTATTATTGCTAAAAGCTATATAACACAAAATTTTCAAATTTTTAAGTTTCATTATTTAAATAACAGTTACAAACAAATACATTGTTATCAATATCTTAGGATTTTTTGGCGATTTAGGATTTAGTCCCTGATGAAAATAATGATTTTTAAGATTTTTGTTAATAATAAAAAACGCACTTGGTAATTAATAATCTTTTTGTGTTACCAAATATTAATATTAAGGAACCTTTTTTTAAAATCATAATTTATCACGTACATTCATATTATGAGAGAAAAATTTTGGTTATTAAATTTTCATTTATTTTTAAACTAACAATTTGTTATTAACAAATAAATTTTTGCGCAATTTGTTTTTAAGTACTACAAATTATTTTGGAAACCACCATGCGTCTACTTTTATGTTGAATGTTTCTTCTATTTTTCATATGATTTTTAAACATACTATACTTTTGGACTTGTCACTTTGTTCCTTTTATTCCTCATTGTTATTATTATAACTCATAATCTATTGCAAATACGGTAAAAACGATTCAAGACTTTTTGTTTTTTGTCAATCAATGAACAAATTGAGCTTGGAACCTGCGATTCAAATAGTTTAGTTATTTTAAAGTCAATGAAGAAAAACAGAAAGAAGACGACAATTCCAAGAGATGTTAACAAAATATATAAAAAATTAAAAAAAAAAATTCACTTAAAAATAGACGTATGGTTGTAATATTTAAAAATATTGCGCAAATATTCATTTGTTTAAAACAAATTCAATAAAAAAAATTCTTTCATAATGTGCAAGTACGTGATAAATAATAATTGCTCTTTCGAGATTTTTTCTCAAATTTTCATTATCTCATATAGTTTTCTAAATATTTTCAACAAACCAAACCAAACCGTTCTCCTGTTCTTACGTAATTGTTTAGATCTTTTGCCGGTCCCATTGTCCCGTTGATTGTTTATTTTAGATGCCATTTCGAATCGAATTAGACCAAAATCATAATTTTCGATTAGTGTTTTAAATGAAACTCACGGTTTCTAGTTAATATCACAATATAATAAAAATTGTTGAAAATTATAAGAAAATTTTTAGAATTTTCAACAATTTTTATTATATTGTGGTATTAACTAGAAACCGCGAGTTTCATTTAAAACCTTAATAGGAGTAGATTCCACGAAGTAAGGGTCGAAACAGTTTATTTCGTAATTTTCGATGGTCCTGTATAGATTTATCACGGATTGGTACTTGTGAATTAGACTATTTCATGTTGTAGCCGATTATCCTTGTCTATATAATGTGGCAGTTATTATTTTTTGTTGGAATATTTTTTTGATATTCAATCATTTCTTTTTAAAGCGATTTTATTCTTGTTAAAAGTGAGTTTAATTCCAACCCACTTGTAAATGGCATTGAAAACTTGGTTGGGTTAAAGTTATCTTTTTTGTTTATAAATTTTAGACTCATCGCGTAGTGAAGTTTTATTTTTTTATCTATTCTTTCGTTTATTTCGGCTTCTTGTTTACCAGTTTGAAATAGTGTTATTCCTAAATATTTGAATTCTTTAACTTTCTCTATTTTAATATTATTTATTCCGACTCTAGTTTCATTGTTACGATAGCAATATTTTGGTTTCGGTAGTATTTGTTATTATTCCTTCTTCTGTCATAACTTCGTTTCATATGTTCAAATTTTCTTGCAGTTGTTCCTCATTTCCTGCTACTAATACCACATCATCTGCAAAAAATTCATCTGATATTTCAAGTTTCTCCATATATCCTACATACATCGCTTTTATATTACTTTCGCACTTCTTAATTTTATCATCCATATATACATTAAATAGGATTAAACTCAATCCTCCACCTTGTCTTAATCACATCTCTGTTTTGAAACCTCCTGATTTTTTATTGTTTTCTATAAGGTACATAATTAGTGTTTGTTGTATAAAGATCTTAGATAACTTTTATGCCTTACTATTTATAACTATTTCTTCCAATCCATTCCATATATTTGATCTGGGAACTGTATCGAACGCTTTTCCTGAATCTATAAATCCAGATAGATGTTTTTAGTTGTCGTTTTTCTGCTAGTTTTATTGTAAAATATGGTCTTGAGTGCTTCTTCCAGGTCGTCTAAATTCATTTTGTGATTCTGATAATTGTGGTTCTAATATTGGTTTCAATATCTTATTTATTATCTGTACTTGTATTATTTTTGTTATTGTACTTAATAATCTTATACCTCTATAATTATTACAATTATTTTGGTCTCCTTTTTTAAATATAAGTGTTATTAACGCTGTTACCCAATTTTCTGGTATTTTTTCGTTATCCCAAGCTTTATTTGATATAATATGGAGTGTTAGCTGGAGTTTTAGCTGTGATTTGTCTACTTTTCCATTTTTTAATGTTTTAGTCACTTTCTTGAATTTTTAAAATTACCATCTGTCTCTTGGTCATCATGTTGGTTTTCAGGTTTTGTTGTATTCTATTCGACGTTTTGTGTTTGTTGGAATTGCTCTTTACATCTCGTAATGATACCCTTTCCATTTGTTAATATTTATTGTTTTATTTGTTGTTGACATAAAATTCATTTACAGGTTTCCCTTTTCTGATTGCTTTTAATGCTTTATTGTTTTGGGTTGTTATTAATATTAGTATGAGAAAAACACTTCGTAGTAATGTCAATTTTATTGGAACTATTTATGTAGGTTGAATAATTTTATTATGGAATTTACTCGTTGTTTATTCTTATGAATATGTAGTTATATTTTCTATTCTGAAAAATGGCTCACGAAATATAAGCTCTAGGTGCCAACACAAGATAATATTTAACAGAATGAAAGTCATAAATAAATCAAATACTGTTGTACGTTCTTAACTCTAAAATAGACCATTAGCGAAGACTGTTGCAGCGTTCCTTACATTATTATCCAGCTTCCGCTGTGATAAACGATATATCATAACCTGGATTGTGCCTGTGCATTCTATATATTGCATAACACTGAACTATGTTTCACGTTTACATACACTTAATAAGGAGAGGTTATCCTGAATAAACTGCAAACTTCAGTGTCTCAAGAATAATGAACTTTTGAAACTTTGTATACAGTGTGTGGTCGTTATACAAACTACTTTTTCAAAATTAGTTTTAATCATTAGCAAAAGTCAAGAAACTAAAACATGTTTAATAATATACCCGATTATTGAGATATTGCTAGCCGCAAAGCGGATTGTGCGCATTGAAATCACCTACGAACAGAAAGGGTGCGTGTAATTGGTTGAAGATTGCTTGTATATCTTCTGTCTCCCAGTTATCATTTGGTTGATATATATTACAGACTCTTAACGCAGTTGGTAAATTCAGTCGGATTGCTACTACTTGTAATTGACTCTGGATGGTTATGGGATCGAATTTTATGTCTTCTCTAACCATCGTTAGTACGGCGCCAAGGGCTTGTAGATTTCGTTGCACATCTTTTCTGGAGGTCTTGTAGCCGCTAAGAGAATAAGGTGCTCTAGTTTAAGATGATTTTCCTGGATACATACGCAAATAGGGCTTGTTTCGTTAATAGTATCCTTAAATATTCATAATGATGTATAACTTCATTACAGTTCCACTGTATGATTTTGAATTTTATGTTTTATTTAGACTATCACAGGTATATTAACGGAATTGTATAGGAGAATGGTGAGTCAATAATATGTAAAAGATAAAGATAAAATATGTTTAAAAATATGAATAAAATAAATATAATATATAAAAAGAGAATTATAGAATTTAAAATGATAATAAAATTATAGTAATCTATTAATAACGCAAATAGTTAATTAGGTGGCTTTCTGGGTTTTCCCGGAGGCCATCCATTCTTTCTTTTCGGTTTTTTTCCTTCCTCTGAGTGGGAAGTTTCTGGGGAGTCGCGATCTTCGCTTCGTTTTCTCTTTTCATTTGATGATGATGAGTAGCTTTGCACGCTTTCGCAATCTGAGACCATACTCTCTTCAGCATCTGATTGTTTAGATGCGGGTGTTTTGAAACTGCTCTCAGTATTTACAGGTTTTATATTCTTACGGACAAAAATTTCCTTCAATGCTGTAACTAGCTGTGGAACTATTTCTTTAATTAGTGATTCAGAATCTACTCTGACTATCATAGCTGCTGCCTTTGCATATGAGATTCCCGGTTGCGGAGTTGCTACCATTACTTTTTTCTTAGCTTCGAAGTGAGATAGTTCTTCTATTACTTTAATTTCTTGGATAGCCATCTCCTGCTTGTAAATAGCACAGTCTTCCGATCGCGCAGAGTGGTTACCTTCACAGTTTACACATCTTTTAGGTTCCCCACATTGCTGTTCCTCATGAAGAGGTTTCCCACGCACACATACCTGTTGATTTTTACATTTAGTAGATGTATGTCCAAATTTTTGGCACCTAAAACATCTCATTGGACTGGGAATGTAATGTCTTACCGGTAGGTAATTGAAAGCGGCTTGTACGTGGCTTGGTAGCTTGGTCTTGTTGAATGTTGATATTTGGCTAGCTTTCAGGTAGATGGATTTCCTACAAGGCAAATTGGGAAGAATTCAAATCAAACCTAGTACCACCAACCCTAGACGGAATCCTGACAGAAGATGTGCAAACTCTTACCAGTTGTATCACTGAGGCAGCTACAACGAGTATTCCTAGAAGCAAGGATGGCCCACGAAAAAGAGTGGTCCCCTGGTGGAATGAGAATGTCAGTAGTGCTATTTAAATTAGGAAGAAAGCTTTCAGCAGGTTCCGAAGAATCACAACTTCCGATAATCTGATAGCTTTCAAAAAAGCGAGGGCTGCAGCCCACCGTGAAAACTTAACGAGTAAACGTACCTCCTGGAATAACTTCACAGTAAAAATTACAACAGATACACTGACCACAGAAATATGGGAGAAAATAAAAGCAATAGAGGGAAGAAAATCAAAAACTCTACTTACCTGTATAATAATAATAATAATAATAATAATGAAAATAATAATAATATTAATAATAATAATAATAATAGAAATTTCCATACCTAACACACACAATCTACAAAAAAAAATTGGAGAGAAAATTGAAAAATACATACATCTCTCAGAAGAAATTAAAGACATGTGGCATCAGGACAGAGTGATTATAATACCGATAATATTATCTAACACAGGAGTTATACCAAAAAATCTACACGACAGCATCCAGAAATTACAACTTCATCCAACAACATACATACCACTACAGAAGTCCGTTATACTTGATACTTGCTCTATAACTAGAAAAATTTTAAATGCGAACTACAGGGAATAATAAAAACAGAATGGAAACTATGCTTGACTTAACGTCCGCATTTATTTCTAAATTCACCAGAGAATATCTGAGAAAAAAGATAGATAATAATAATAATAATAGGAATAATAATAATAATGATAATAATAATCATGAAACCTTTTAAGAGCAATACCCTAGTATCCCAGTCACAGAACAAAGAGTAGCTGACCAAAGAAATGCCATACTGAGGAAGAATTACTCATCAACAGAGATATTGGTACAAATCAAGAGGGAAAAACGGGAAACCATCGAACGAGAAACAAGGGCAACAAATGACTTGGAAATCGCAGAACCTGAGCTCTAATAACGGCGCCCAAGCATTACAAATTCAATTTCTAATAAACTCTGATAACGAGCTAAAAGACAACTTAACCATGACACGAAGAACCGATACAGACGTCGAAAAATCAGACAGCCTAACACAACAAACCAACCGTCTTAAGGACTTGATAGCCTGCACTCCACACTTTATTTAACTCGAAGGACCTTGTTTTACACTGAATTAATTACGTGTATTAATGTAGGATTTGGATGGTTCAATAAATTAAACTATTATATCACTTTCACTTGTTGTATATATTAGCGGTATGTTACATGTGGTTCATTTGTGACACAACTAAGAACTTCACTAATTTTTTTCTATATTTTGTATATCTTTATCACATGATCTGATATAAATGAATGAAAATTAATGAATGTTAAATCTTGTACCGGTGAAAACGCCGATATTATAATGAGAGTACTATTATGTATCAAGGTTGACCGGAAAAGTGAGGAAAAATAGGGTATTATTCCTATTTATAGGTCGTTCAAAGTGTGTGGTAACAAGGAGCATCATGTGAAGAAGTAGCCCATGGGGAGTAAGGATTTAAAATATAACAGTCAGGCAACTGTTGGAAATATCAGCCGAGGCACGCATTTTTTGTGAATAAATGAAATTGTTGTTTGTTGCGTTTTTATGACGCGATTAGAAATGGAAAGCTTTGATGTACGCAGTGAGTGGAGATGTAACATAAGATAAGGCAATGGTTATCTGTGTTTTTGTGAAAGGGACTATGAAATGGAATTTTGTGTAGTTACAGAAATATTATACAAATGAAGGGGATTATATTTATATTTAAGATGTATATGGAATATATGAATTTTGATATACAGGGTGAACACAAAGTAAGAATTTACAGTAAGAATTCGTGCACCTAGCAAACGTCCTTGGATTCCAAAATAAAAGACCTCCAGAAATCTTGCAGAAACTATCGAGTTGATCAACACAAGCATTATACCGACATTAACTGAGACAAAAACGTTTGTGGAACTGCATGATCTGATTTATTGTTCGGCATACACCATTGCTATAGCCAACGGAGCAAGGATAAATGAGCAAGGAACAGCAAAGAACGACAGAAAATGTATCCCGCCATGGAAAAGGAGACCCATAAAAAAGATCAAAATAAAATGAGCCGAAATCGCAAGGCTAATTGAATGGGGAGCCGAGCAGGAAGCTATCCCGGAAACTACAATTATTCTTCGACAAGTACAAGGTACACACACCAAAGGATGCGCATAATACTACACCTACCGAATTCCTCGACACGCTCCAACAAAAAATGACGTCAGCACTCGCATAGAGAATTCGAAGATACTCAAAGTGCAGTAAAAGAAAAGATAAAAAGAAAGAGTTCAAGAATAACGATTGGAAGTACTATAGGATACTGAAAGAAAACGTGAGAAAAAAACTTGAAAGTGATCTAGAAGAATTACCTGAACAAAAACAAATAGCTGAATACTGGTCATCGATTTAGAGCGGAACACCGCGGAGTGAGATGAATGCAAACTAGATAAACAAAGAATAAGAAGAAAATAGAGGTACAAGTCAAATGAACCTAATACTTAACTGAACATAATCCAAAGGCAAATCCATTTGAAGATATTGAATTCCAAAGTACCAGGCAAGCGGGTCTTGCAAAAAGGCGAAATCTGCAAAGTTGTCCTCAAAAGAGGAAGGAAACTCCAGAAACACTTGCTTTAGATGAATTAAATGCTATTATAGACAGCTATGATGAGAATACCCCAGACAGTCTTTAGAAGACATTTTTTCAAATAGTATCTGTAGAGTTCGGCTGCCGTATCTGTTGCAAAATCGATTATTTTAAGAGAGAAATGAGAAACGGCGTAACCTATTCTGGCAAGAACGAATATAATCCTGTATTTACAAAAACTTCTCAAGGAGAAAACCCAAAGTGCGCAGATGGTAAATAGCTCACGGTTAACAGTCAGAATATAAATCATTGTCCTGTAGGTATTTTCTTGAAACTTCTTAGCCATCGAACTGCAAAGATAGCCACCGACCATTTTTTCTTAACTCCAAATCCGTACTGAAGTAAAGGGATCGGCTTGAAAAAAAAATTGGTCTATCGGAAAAAATGAATATTCGGAATGGATAACATGTGCAGAAAGTATTGGTTTGGACGTAAAGAGAAGAAAAATTACGAATCATTCAAGTCGCTCTACAGCCGTTTCACAACTAGCAAAAGTTGGCACGAAGGAACAGGAACTAATCAAAATGACGGATCACACAAATGTATTATCTATCAAATCTTACCTCCAGTTCGATGGGGTGCACTACAACAAAATTATGAATAGGACGCTACAGTTAGAAGAAACACAGACTTCTACTTCAGCAGCACAGGTCATACAAGAAAAGGTAGAAAAGGCGATACGAATAGGTTCTTTGATTCATCTCGAGCCTATGAAGAAAGCTTCTTCAACAAGCTTTGGAGAAATCGGTATAAACAGTATCAATCTGAGTCACTCGATCAATGCATTCCGCAAGATATTGCGAAAATTCAACCAAATGTGTAACAGTAGGACGACTTTTAAAGAAGCCGTGTTGCTGAGATGTAATGACAGGTGTATAGACTGTTATGAAGTTAAATTTTAGACACTTTCGCGAAGATACCCATAATGAAACTAAATGTTTTTATTGGTTGAAAATAATTAAGTAATGAAACAAAAAAACTCACTGATTCAGTAATCAGTTTAATCACTCACTCCAACCAATAGAAAATGCATGTATTATATAAATATTCTTGAATAGTCATAAAAAACTATTAAACGATTCAATTTATTAAAAACAGTCATATTATATTGGAAGCACGCCCGCTAGATTCCGAACATAAATCTATGAATAAATAATATCAAACTTCTTATTCTGTCATTTTTATTCATCGCCAAATTTATGAGACGTGGGTCTGCGGTCCACCTACTAGAAAAAAAATTGGTTGCTTCGCAGAAGTATCTGTTCCTTATCTCCCGATAATACTCGACAGATCGTGACATCCAAGCAAAGTGATAAATTTTATTCTGTTTGCCTCTACCATCTGTTGCGACGTCCATCTTAATAACCGCAGTTTCCAAAATCGCAAACCTCACTAACCGCTAACCGGTCAATGGCTGTGCTATGTCATGAATAACACCTCGTTTCAACGGTGTTGGATTGGATTGGTCCTTTTAGTTGCGCGAAAAATTAAATTTGTGACTAATTAGGAATATAGCCCAGTCATATTAGAGGTTTCACGTCGGAATTACAGATAATAAGCTGACATTCAATACACATTCATTTTAGTGTTCTAAATGTTGTCTCAGTAGTCTCATAAACTCTCGTCTGCGTTATTCAAGGTCAAAAGTCACAACAATAGGTTTATCATGATTATCTCGGTTACTTTGAGTCCAATGATAATATTATTTATTATAAAAGTTCTAGAGTATAAAATTCGCTACACGTTTTGCTAAGAACTTTTTTTCATGCGCCCATAGTTTTTGAGTGTGGAGAACGCGCGGACATTAACCATACATACTGTAATGTAAGGTCAACCACAAATCTCTGTGCATAATACCTTGTATTAATTTATTAAAACTTTAAAAAATCATTGATAATAGAAAATTTGTATTATTTATTAGTGAATACATTATATTTAACAACATTTTACGTATACATGCCGCGTAAAGGGATGTCGAAATTCTTTTTGTTGACACAACTAGCCTCAGGAATATATCTTGCAGTATTTTACTGACGTAGTTAACTGCTTGCTTGACGGTCTTTGTCAACAAATTTCATTCCATATGAAATTGACTGTCTCGACCCTTACTTCATGGAATATGCTCATATTAGTGTTTTTAAATGAAACTCAAGGTCTCTAGTTAATTCCACAATATAATACAAGTTATTGAAAATTCTAAAAAATTGACAATTGTTTCGATAAATCTGACGATGATATTGATTTATCGAAACAATTGTCAATTTTTTAGAATTTTCAATAACTTGTATTATATTGTGGAATTAACTAGAGACCTTGAGTTTCATTTAAAAACACTTCATTCCATATATTTCCAAACTATAAACCTCTGTGGAAATGTAGTTCTAAGCATCGAATACCTCAATTTTTCTTTGTTAGGAGCATCGAAAATGAAGAATCCGTTTATATCATGTCAATAACTCGATTAGGAAACTCGTGTTTAGCACAAATCACCACTAGTTCCATTATACAATGGCTGATGTTTTCAAATGATTGAATATAATGTAGTAATTTCTAATCTATATACTCCATCCCTTCATCCAAAATTCGCTAATGTATTACATTAATAGAATCCTCCATTCAATTTCGAAATACCTAAATGAGTTATCAGAATAACATCCATCCTATTACTTCCTCTTGGTTAACAACGTTCGTTACGTATGCGTCATTGTGTTTCATTTGTTACGGTATATATTGTTATTATTTATTTTATTTTGATTTATATTTAGTTATATTCTTTGTTTTGGCTAGCTCAAATATAACCGGGGCACGAATGTTTTACAAAATGTTACTGAAAAGTGTCCAAAACTAAAATTTTACATCATGAAATGGAATAAATGTTTTGGAATTATTTACGTATTGAATTTCGTCTCACACTGTATTTATAAATTTTAAAGTTCGATAATCGACTATACGAAGTTTTTGATTGAATAATAAATACCTTATATAGATGCCGGCGTTCTGTTATCAGCTGTGTTGTGGGTAATAATTTTCTTTACCACGTGGTTCTCATTCTGGACTGTTAGCTCGGGTTTGTTCAGGACTCACAGGTTCTGGTTGGGATGTGACGGCTTCCTGCTAAGAACAATAATCACTTTGCTGATCCGGCTTGAATTAGCTAGCATGGACAAACTTTCTGTCGATATCTTATTATTGAAAAATGACATTGCCGCTGACGTGGAAAATAAAATTTCGTCTCTTAAATCGGATATTGAGGATAAAATGACAACGATGGAAGAGAAAATGGGGAATAAAGCGACAACGATGGACAAAAGAAATCGAGGAGTTAGAGAGAAAGCTAACAGATTCAAGACACGCCAGCAGAAGAAAATAACAGAACAAATAAAACCTTGCCAGAGAAATACTTTCCAAGGTAGAAGATATTTGCAGTTTCACCCAAGTCAAGGCCCCAACGTTCGACGAGATTGATTTCTGCTATGAAGAACGACATTTCTGCTAATATTTCTGCTAACATGGACGAGAAGATTTTTGCTATGAAGAACGACATTTCTGTTAATATGGACGAGAAAATTTCTACTTTGAAGAACGATATATCTGCCGATATCGTATTAATGAAAAACGACATTGCCGCTGACGTTGAAAATGAAATTTCGTCTCTAAAATCTGAAATCGACAATAAGATGACAACGATGAACGAGAAAATAAAATCAGACATGGAGAATAAGATGACAACGATGGAAAATCGGATGGACGAGAAAATCAAGGAGTTAGAAAAAAATATGACAGATATAAGAACTCAAGACACGCCAGCGGAAGAAAAGAAGCAAACGAAACCTTGCAAGACAGAAACACACCCTAAGTTAGAAGACATTGGCAGTTTCACCCGAGTCAAGGCCCCAACGGTCGATGGAAAAATGTCGTCGGCCAATGATGTAAAACAGTTTGAAGCAGCCGCTACAGTGAATGATTGGTCCAATAAGGAGAAAGCAGTGAATTTAACTATCGCGCTTCGGGACGATGCCTTAGTTGTACTTCAGACGATACCTCTGGAAGAAATGGATGACTTTGAGCAGATGAATAAGAGGTTGGACATGCGATATGGTCACGAACATCTAGAACGTTTGTACCAATCCCAGCTGGTGAACCCTAGACCGAAGCGTGAAGAGTATGAAGTGGATATTGCCAGACTAGTTCGATTTGCTTTTCCATCAGCACCAGAGAACATGATGGAATGTCTGGGCATCCAGGCCTTTATTGGTGGCTTACGTGACCCCGATATGCAGAGGACGCTTCGTTTAGCCCATCCCAAAAAATTAGTTGACGCATTAACAGCTGCTCTTGAATATGAAACCGCAACAGAAGCTTCGGGTAATAACAAAGTTAGGACCATCTGATAGGAAGGCGACGAGGACAGATCAGACCAGATCGTCAGCTTGATAAAAAGTATGATGAACAAGAAGCCGAGAAAGATCAGATGCTGGAACTGTGGTGAGCTAGGACATGTACGCAGTTTGTGTAAGCGCCCCAGGACTCCTGCAAACGAACAACCATAGTCACAGGAAAGCTAAAACGTGTCGGTTACGAGGGGCAGCACAGACCCATGATCGTTTCAAAGACCCGCTCATACTGATAGTTTCTCTCAGATGTCGCAACGACAGTGTATATGTAGATTTTCACGCGCTTTCTTTGTGCCTAATTAACGACAAAAGGAAAAAAAATGATTATGAAGTTAAAGAAAATATTAGTGAAAGTGGAAGAAATGAAAGAAATATGGAAAATACGAGTTAAGCTGATAGATCGTAGCGAAGTGAGCGTGCAATTATGCCGAGCTATCTCAAATACCGGAGAGTAGGGGTGGGTTTAAGTTAACAGGGCGCCACTGTTTTCTTTTCGCTGAGCCAAAACAAAAGCTCTCCTTGTTGTCCTGGAACTCCCTATCAGTTAACGTAGTATATATAAAAAAATATGAATATCTAAGTAAAATATTTGTATTATTATTGAAAGAAAAAAAAGAGATTAATAATAACAAGTTCTAAACATCTAAAAGCGGAGGCCTGGTGGTGAGCAAATAAAACAACGGAGTTGAACTATAGTTTGATCTATTTAACAAAAAAAATGTGTACGAGTATACAGATATGTTACAAGCACAATGTCTAAATATATAAACAAAATAATAAAGGTAACACACAAAGCAAGAAAATTTTCACCAATATTCCAGTCGTAGCCGGGTTGTACCAACGGCTGGGAGCTGGTGAAACGTATTGATATAGCTGTATATCAATCAGAAGCTACTTTTAATAATTTCTTGCTCAAAAACCTTGTAGCCCGTGCTTAAAACCCTAAAATACAATCAGTAATGAAGACATTGATAATTCCCAAAGTAGATCTTCAAATAGATTCTAGCTACATTATTAATATAAATGTACTAGATAATAAGTGCGTGCTCAATCATTGTGAAGAAAATCTTACAAAACTGATAATACTAAATAAAGAAAAATAATGAATGTTCACAAAATTCTATTATTAATGACTCTAATGTAGCATCAAAGAACAAAGTAAATTCAGGGAAGATAAATATAAGGAAAATCATCGATGAAAGTTATCAAATTAAATTTACATACAGTAATTACAGAAGGTCATCGAATCCGAAGCTGATTTACATAAAAATAAGATTCAAATTCGATTGTTATCAGAAAAAAAAAATAAAGTGGTGCATGATACAAATAGATATTTATATTCGTGTTTTAAATAAGGTATAACAAATACACGGTTGAGCTAAATGAGAAAGTAGGTAAAAATAATTAAATACTAAGAGACTTTAAAAAATTAAGAAAACAGAAATTACAGATACTCAAAGTATTGTGTGAATGAAGCAAGATAAATAATTTAAAAACTCGATAGCATAATGAAAAAATTCAGAAGCTAATTAAGTAATAAAAAAAAACTTTGTATTGGTTGTTCTAAATTTTAGGCAAAGTTCTAAACATATCAACTATAATCAAATAACCCAATGAAATATAATATTTTAAAACAATGTGTCACATAATTTTGTTACATGGAGCTAGTTGACATAGCCAATATATTATTAAAAATAATAAACGATTCAAACAACAGTGATGATTAACGCAAAGAATGAGTAATAAATGAAATGTAACTTGAATTGAGCAATATAAAAAGCAAATAATTGAAAGTCTTTTGTCGAACAAACTCCAAAATTATATATACTGGCCAAATTATGTCACCTGATGGTACACTACATAATGTAATGAGTAATCCTTTATGGATTAGGCATAATATATGAAAATACAAATAACAAGACAAAAATATATAAATATGCCGTGACTATATGATCATTAATTCTAAGTTAATTTGAATAAAAAGAAATAATAAGTAAAGATACGGTATTTGGAGAAAGACTTAAATGAAATAAAAAAAACTGATAACCATTAAAAAAATGGAACTATATTATTTGTCTGTACGAATGGACACAGGTTTCTGTTTTAAATACAAAGTAATGAGTTAACGAGTTCAACATCAATCAGATAACTCTATGTAGATTTAGAAATATATATACACACATACAGGGTGTCCCACGACGTTTTGACAGTCAAATTTCTCGAAAACTGTTCATATGACATGTATGAAATTTCGCAGATGTAAACAGTCGAAACTGATCCTTATAGTTATTATACAATAACTTCCGTTTTTCCTGTCATTTCGGCTCACGTGACCACAACATATTTTTTTTAAATGGGACAACCTGTATAATATCACAATTATGGATATATCATGCAAAAACAAATTCAACGATACCACTCTTGTCATCATTGTATTGTGCAGTATTGATAATATGGGCAATTAAATGGGGGTGGCTATGGAATTGCACCATTTCGACCAATCCATTTTTCAGGAAATGTGTTATCAAGATATTCTCCAATTGGCTCATAAAAGTGAGGAGATACTCCATCTTGCTGCCTCCACATCGTTTGCCTTTCATGTAAGGGGATATCTGTAAGTAGTTCTGGAAGAGTATTTTGAAAAAAATCTAAGTATCTTTGACCTGTTAATATTCCTTCATAAAAATAGCATACCATAGTTCTGAAATCTACTATCATCATTCCATAATATTTTTTCTAAAATTACTGTGTACTAACATTTCAGCAATAAAATTTATTCTGCTTTCAAGATCTGTGTTAAAAGTAACTATTTTATAAGGTTGGTTTTGTGATTTTTTAATATTCTTTGTATTTAACTACTACATATTTGTAGTAATTTTTGTTCAAGAAATTGTATTGAGGTGTATGGATTTACCTGAAGATAAGACAAAATATTTATGTTTTGACGAGGAACTCGATTTTTACCGCTTGAAAAAGAACCAGTTCTTAGCTTTCGTTCGACATAGAAAAAAGTATTGTTGCTTGGAGTTATTCTATGAGGAAGCGATTTCTGAACAAACCTTGAGCATGAGTTTTGTTTTTTCCACATTCTCCATAAATAAATTGTATGTCAACATATTCATCGTAAGTAAAAATTGAAGGCATTATTTACTTATTAGTACAGTGTCTTCACAAGATTATGACCAATAATCAATGACAGTTCTTGAATGAACTTCACCAAACAATAATGAATGAAAACCTATGTTGTTGCTACTATAGTTATTTGTTTCATAGCCACCTAAATTTTGAGTGCAAAATATTTGCTTTAATAAATTTAGTAAAAATTAATAGCCCTTATTATCATTACTGCACAATACAATGATGACAAATGTGGTATCGTTGAATATGTTTTTGAATGATATATCCAAAATTATAATATTATACAGGTTGCCCCATTTAAAAAAATTATGTTGGGGTCACGTGACCCGAAATGACAGGAAAAACGGAAGTCATTTTATAATGAATATAAGCATAAGTTTCAATTGTTTATATCTACCAAATTTCATTAATGACATATGAACAATTTTCGAGAAATTTGACTGTCAAAACGTCGTGGGACACCCTGTATACAGTGCGGTGGAATAAGTGTTACTCGCCCCCCCTATTAACTACTCTATTTTTATATCTTGAGAAAAAAGCTCAAACAAGTCAATTTTCATATTAAACGTAGTATGTTATGACATAAAGGTTTCGAACCTGACATAATCCCTCTTCATGGGGGTGTCATCCCTTCGATTTTTTTAAATGAGAAAGTGCATTATACGACACCTCATTTGAAACCTATTGAAACACTGATTTCAAAAATGTATAACACTTTGGTTCAAAAATTAACAGAGTCTGAGTTATGCGAGATTAACGGATTATGAGTGTCGATTTTTTCTCAATCCGTAATTGCCTTTTTCCGTTACCTAGCAAATTTATTATTATCAGTTGTCACTGTCAAATAATATCGAAGTAATTTCAGTTTTGTTACTACATGAAGATAAGTTTGTTTATTGTGAATAATAAAAATGGTACAAACTCGCAATTTACAAGAAAAATGCGAAATATTGTTATTTATGGCGAAGCTGGTGGTAATTATCATGAGGCGGTCAGAATTTTTAATGAACGCTTTCCTAACCGCCCAATAGACCGACATTATTTTAAATCTGTGGTCGGTAAATTTTTTCAAATAGGTGGTGTCGAAAATAAAAAACGGTTTGGCAGAAACAAACCCTATATCCGAAGATAAGCAGGTTTCTATATTGAGTGAGTTTGTCGTAAATACATCTACTTCAACCAGAAATGTAGCAAAAACTTATGAAGTAGATAAGAAGACAGTGCTAAAGGTGTTGAAGAAAAATAAATTCCATCCCTACAAATGTTGCATGAGCTCACAGAGGATGACCCAGATAGACGGATGGAATATTGTGAAACTATCACAAATATTATTGCGCACAATCAGGATTATCTCCGACACATTTGTTTTAGTGACGAGGCGACATTTTTTGTAAACAGATATGTACATCGGCAAAATGTGAGGTATTGGTCTGATGAAAATCCCAGAATATTCCGAGAAGGCCACACACAATTTCCGCAAAAACTAAATGTATGGGCAGGCATACTAGGGAATTACATGGTAGGCCCAATATTTATTGACGGGAATTTAAATGGTGATAATTATTTGAATATGTTAGAGACAGAGATAACCGCCGCAATAAATAACATCATCACAAACCACCCGCATGAATTTCCTCAGCATGTCATATTTCAGCAAGACGGAGCTTCGCCTCATTATGCTGTCGAGTGCGAAATTATTTAAACACAGTTTTTCCAGGAAGATCGATTGGACGACGGGGACATATCGAGTGGCCACCTCGATCACCGGACTTAACTCCATTAGATTTTTTTCTATGGGGCTACTCAAAGTCCAAAGTGTATCAAACCCAAGTGGATACAATTAACCAACTGCGCGAAAGAATTATTGCAGAATGTGGTAATATTAGTCCAGAGATGTTGCAAAGGGTTAGAGAGCAAACCCAAAATAGGCTGTATTATAGTCAAGAAGTAAATGGGAAACATTTTGAACACCTTTTACGTTAAGAAATTATTTAGTTGCAGTTACTGTTAAAGTTTAAAGTTAAAATTTATTTAGTTTTCAGTACACCCTTAGTTGTTACTTGTAATTTATTACATTAAATGATTAAATTCAGTTACCAACATTTACAATTTAGGAAAGATTTATTTAGAGACAAAACAATTCCAACCCTCCAATGAAAAAACCTACCGTCAAGCCAACAGAATTCATTGAATTCTTGCAAAAGAAGACTAAAACTCTCGAATAACTCAGACTCCGTTAATTTTTGAACCAAAGTGTTATACATTTTTGAAATCAGTGTTCTAATAGGTATCAAATGAGGTGTCGCATGATGCACTTTCTCAATTAAAAAAATCGAAGGTGTGACACCCCCATGAAGAGGGATTATGTCAGGTACGAAACTTTTAAGTCATAACATACTCTGTTTAATATAAAAATAGACCTGTTTGAGCTCAAGATATAAAAATAGAGTAGTTAATAGTATTCCACCGCACAGTATATATATATATATATATATATATATATATAATATATATATATATATATATATATATATATATATATATATATATATATATATACCTCACGATATTCTTTTTTCCTCGGATAAAAATAATTCGCAGTGGATGAGCTCGTTTATATTCCACGAAATAAGATAATGACCAAAATATTATTGCAATTAACATACCTACGTGAAATATTGAACAAAAATCTGATAAAATAAATAACCAAAAATTATTATTCGCCATTTTGACAAAAACTATCCAATTTAGGTACTTATAAATGGAAGCAGAATAATAAATAACCTTGGTATTGATTCCAACAACAAAAACTAGTGTGGTCCAAATGAATATATACCAAAGGAAGGAAATCACATACTAATTTGCACTGTACAATTTAATTTTTTTCTGAAAATAATTACTGAATAAAACATTTTCTCGAACAATGAGGTGACTTGATCTACAAAATCATAGAAAATAAATGATATGAAACTAGAAAACTGTGTCCCAATAGTTAATAAGATTTAGCACATAGTAAAAAAAACGAATTAACTATATTTTCCACGAATAATAAAATATATTGAGTAATGTTGGCCAGGAATAAATAGAAAATTACTTCAAGTTTCTTTAAATTGAAAATGAGAAAAATGATAAAGTAATTACACTCTGACCCCTAATTAACCCAACCACCACGTGTCAAAATTAACCCAGAAATAAATTATACCGAAAATTACTCAATTCCAGGATGGAATAAAACAAACTAGACTTATAATAAAAAAAATTACGAATACCAATTAACGGAATAAGTAAAGGAAAATAATATCTAACCCTGGGATGGTTTATATGGGTTTCAAAGAAATGTGTAGTCGGTGGTCTCAGAATCCTGAATTTCAGATAAATCTTCACGTATTCAACCAAAGAACCAGTTTAGAACTAAATATCCATGAAGATTTCTTCGGAGAAGAGGCTCCAAAATCCACAAAAAAGTGACAAGATACGGGGTATTAAATCTCCAACCAGCCGAACACAACTCATGAAGTGAAGAGAAATAAAAATTCTCTTCAAATTTCGTTCTCACAGACCCCCATAAAAATAAATCAAATAAAAAGACATTTGATGGCAAAAACTAATCCGCTTGGTAAATAACGAAAATGTAGAAACGACAGTGAAGGCTTGTATACAAGCATTGTTTCAAAATAATAGATTACAATTTCCTTTATTATAAAACCCTACATTTTACCGAATTGATTCGTAAAAAAAATGTTGATTTCAGCAAAACACAATGCTATTTGCCTGTATGCAACTAGCATAAAATGAAACATTACATAGGTATTTGAATTATAAAGGTTAAATCACGATTTAGTTGAAAGAGTTGCAAAAGTAGAACGTGAACTGGGCATAGCAGTCAGTTGTGGGTGAATTAACCAGATATTTCACTTGAATATATCGAGATTATACTAAAATAATAAGAATTATAATTTATGAATACTAAAAAATGTTTAATAGTAAAATCAAACCGTGACAAGATGGCCAAGTGAATGGCAAAAAATATACTCTGCTGGTAGACACTGGAGAAACAGGAACTATTATACGACCGTAGATAATAAACCCCAAGAAAAAGCTTCTACCAACGAGACTGCGACGGCGGACCGCCCCAGGAGAGGGTGCCAACGTTCTCGGGGAAACACAAATCCAATTGAGAATTGGCGCAGAAAAGTTCACGCATACGGCAATCGTAGCAGACATTGAAGAAGACGTGATTCTGGGAATGGACGTAATGAATCTACATGGTTTCATGTGTCTTTAGAAAAAGAACCATTAAAGTGGGTTCCGAGGAAGTATTCCTTCATTCATATGAAGGCAGCAAGGTGTTGGCAGTTGTACAGGAAGTGTTTCGCAGTGTCTTACTTTGCATTTAGTAAGAGTGAGAAATGCGGTAATAATATTTATATATAGATAGACCAGCCACTTTGATGTTACAAGAGTTGCTTAGTTGAGTGTATTGTATGATAAATTAAATGCTGCCGCACTATTCACTGATGTTTATTCAGGTTTCAGTACAAAGGGTGATTGTTTGCTTAACAATCAAGAATGTAGCACTGTTTACTAGTTATGCTGTATAATATTATAATACATCATTTGATTCTATTGAATGCTTATTGGAGTTTTAATTATACCGGTCAATTCGCCGGCTGGAGATGAAAGTTAATCACATTTTTGTACGTTGAGTGAATGGTAAGCGTGTTGTTGTGTTGGGGCCGTATTTATGCGCTCAGAGTGGGTGTAAGCAGTGGATATCAAGTGGGTAATTAGCCAATGGATTGTATGATTTTAAGCTTTAACTGTCGTAAACTACGGTTGAGTTATGCGTAGGCTAGGGTCGTTTTTTGTCATGAAGAGGTTGTTTTTGTTATAGAGAAAGGAAGGTTTTTAAGTTAATTTTTTGTATGTGAAGATATGGTTAAAATTGATGTTTGTGGATTTTAAAGTGTTAAATAGATATTATGAACGAACTTTAAGCAGGAATTATGTATGTATAATATAATTATTATACAGGGGTGGAATATAAAATAAATGTAATTAATGTATGTTTTTACAGCAAGAATTTAAGTTTGTTTTGAATTCGTACAATAAGATACCGTTCTATCTGCACGAAGTGAAACCATGAGAGTACCACGGCTACAGGGAATCATGGAGAAAGGTACACCGGTTATGACGGAGCCAAGTAACCACGACGAAGAAGTTGGCAAAGGAATACTAATTGGGAAAGTATTGGTAACGTCGTCTAAGAAGATCCCAGTACGTGTGATAAACGTGAACGATTACCGAATTACCATCAAGAAAGAAGCCGGAACTGGCTCCTGCGTACCAGTGACGTCTATAGTTCGCAAAACAACGGCAACTGCCAACTTCAATGCCAGATTCGAAAAGATGTTATTAGTAGCTGGTCAATCCTTGAATCGAGCTGAGTAAAGGATGATGAGAGAATTTCTCTAGCAGTATCAAGATCTGTTCGTTCCAAAAGAAGAGAAGACTGGTAGAACATCAGCCGTCAAATACAAAATCAATACTGGTAAGGCCAAGCCCAGCCTTCTACAACCAGTACTTGTGCTCTCACGGGGAATTGCTAGGTTCGATGACCTTCTCAGAAAACAACCGAGCCACATAAGCGTCAATAAACTTTGAGTCAGCATCACAGTACCGACGGGACTTCGTCGAAATTGGACGACAGTCAGAAGAGACAAGACTAAAGACATTTGGAGGTTCAATTTTGGCCACAGAAGAGCAGCTTGCGAAGGGATCGTTTATTCCACCAAAAGTCCAAAGAGAAGTAGAAGCCGTTGATACTCGACCTTCATTTGGTATGATTTGGATATTACGTTTGTTCAGAAAGTCTTGGCTAACAAAGCTCCCGGAACTTCCCGTGTTCACCAGACAGCGACATGGAATTCCATTGACAGTGCCCAGAATAACGGCATGACCAATCTGTGCTAAAAATACATTGTTCACCGAGACGAGAATGGTGGTAACGACTTCTCTAGGTTTTCTGATGACTCTCTTCGGCTTTTGATAAACCCCGGCATAGTGTCCTTTGATTCTACAATTTCCACAACGCGCGTCAAGAGCTGGACAAAATGACCATGGTTGACGATCAAATCCACACAGAGGGCATTTTCTGTTTTTACTAGAGTATTTCAAGTCCTGGTACAGCGTCAGTGTTGATAGGAACAGCGCTGTTTGTGCTGGTATTCCTACTTTTGCAAGTACTGACAAGATCTCTGTTACTCTGTGGTTGTGTATAGCCTTTAGATTGTTGTTGATCAAGTTTGAGGGCTCATGCACGATAACTAAAGTCATCCAAACTAAGTGTTTCATTTTCCTCAAGTAGGCGCTGAGGTATTTGGGGAGAAAGTAACCCATTGACGAATAAATCTCGTCTGTACTGGCTATTATGGTCTTCAGCAGTGACAGCTTTAAAATTACAATCTTTTCGTAGCAGCTTCCGAGCTTGAACATATTGATCAACACTCTCTCCCTGCGGTTGTTACCGAATAGCAAGTATGTGTCGATTGTAAATATCACTTTAATGCTTTACAAATATGGCATTAAAAGCTTTGACAGCTGTTCCATATGTGGTACATTCAGTAATTAATTCGTAAACACCGAATAATAGAAAATTAGCAAGTACCTTGAGTTTGTCGGCTTCTGTTAGCAGCTCAGGAGAAGCATCAACGAAGTTGTTAAAAATTGCTAACCAATGTGTGAATTCCTTGCCAGCGCTTGGAGAATCCGGATTTGCATTGAATTTTTTGGGCCTCAAATATTTTTCCATCACAAATACTCTTGTTATTAAAATTATTGTATAATTAAAGAATCAACAAAAGAAACAACACAAACAGAATATAATAAAAGTAGAATTGTCAAACCTGTCATCAATATTGACAGAAACAAGGCTGCCAATAGTAGGAAAATTCTCTTACAGAATAGTGAGAACGGGAAATAACACCTCATACGTGTGTCTTATAATATCATTATTAATTTTGTCCATTTTCATTATAAATGAGCTAGTCTTAATTATAATAACGTTCGCGTGATGTCGAAATTCTTTTTGTTGACTCAACTAGCTTCTGCACAAAGTATCTATCCTTAATTCCGCATCTCAAGTGAAATAATATGTCACATAAACATTTCGGTGTACGCATTCAACGAATCCAAAAACGGTGGAGATGTAGTGGAAGATTTGTCTTGCTCTGGCAGGATATCAAAGTCTTTAACTAAACTACATTGAGAAATGCAGAAAAAATGTAAGTTAATACCATGGTTTAAGTCTGAGAAGGATAGCTGCGGTAGCTTGTGTATCTCATGAATCAATTTATAGCATTTCAAAAAGATGACTTTGGCACCATAACGATCTACATATCCTCACCGGATAAAGCTCCAGCTATTTTTCTTTCAAATCTGAAGCTAACCGTTCTCAGTCAGAGATGACATAAAAGAGCAATCACAGCGCATGCTGAACTCTATTTTTGAGAATTCTTTCGAGAATTGTTTTGTTGAATGCATATTTTATACACGTGAGTTAATTATTCCGGATGGAAGTGTGGGCTTCTGTATGGGTCGTTAGTCAAAAGTTGTGAGCCTGCAATATCCATTTACTTCAAATTAGGGGTGAAATTAGTTCCTCCTAACAAACACATTCAAATTACTACTCACAAAGAATCAAAATTATTAACCATAACCAACGTCAGTCAAATTGCCTTCTCTTAAAAACCATCTCTACTTTCGATTTTGAATCCCTGTTTTTCAGCTAAATTTCAGGAACATCCCGGCAAAAAAATCCATGGAATCACACCTTTGCACCGAGGACTAAGTATCTAGACCACTCTCAAACAAATGGATAATGATTTAATTAGCAAGGAGCCAAGAGAAACTGTTTATTCTTGGATTATTTGAGAGTAGGAAATGAAAAATAAATGAAAATGGTTATTTATGTAACAAGTGTGTAAAGTAGCCTTTTTTCGACGAATGTGAATATTGTCGCATGAGCCGCGCAGGCGAATGCGACAATCACATGAGTCGAAAAAAGGCATTTACACACGAATTGCATACACTATTTTTTCTACTACCGAAACTGTTATCACAGAAGTTTAATAGTAATTTTCTTTGCGCACTAGAGTAGGTTTAATTTTTCTTCGGAAGAAACTATAACGCTTTTAGTGATTATTAATAAAATATATCATATATTGATTAATATTTTATTCAAAATTACAACAAATTAACAAAACAACAGACGAATTCAATTATTAACAATAATAATGATAAAGGTGCAATTTGTGCACTCGGACATTTTCGGAATATTTTGTTATTTGATTTTTCCTACGCCATTCTTTAAGCAAATTGTATTTTGTTTCGTAAATATTCACAGATTTTTGGGGAAATAAATCATTAGAAGCCTTCTGTGCTACGTGTAATATGTTTGTTGGTGTATTTTCTCTATAATTATCTTCTTTATAATTATATGTACCTACCTATTCCGTTTTCTAAAAAAAGAATCTAAAATAACATCATAGTTTCCTGAAAATGTTCAATACTTAAATATAAATACTTTTGCTTACCCTAGGTATAGTCAGAAGATCTCAATTTCAAATTTAAATGTCAGATTCAATGCACAAAGAAATGTCAGTCACTAACAGCAAACTTATATGTACCTACCTATGCACCCTATTCTATTATTTTCCAGTATCCAATAATTATGTATGTACTTTACTGAATTCTATATGTTTCAATCTCTGATTTAAAAAAAACTTAGACTTAATATCCGTTTATTATACCTACCTATATTTTTATAAGACTAGATAAAACTACATACAAATTGAAAGTTTTTCTTTACGCACTAGTGCGTAAAGTAAAGTTTTACGCACTCGAAAGTGTGTCTAAAGTACGTACTTTCCTGCACGGTAGTAGAAAAAGACATTTTTAATAATAATACTTCTATGAAGTAATTTCTGACAGCAAAATTCTAGTTAATGTCAATTATAATTGTAGTTTGTTTTTATAAATAATTTAATTTCGGAGGTCTCAAATAAAATATCATGAAGTATTTTCATAATTCATGATATCAGAACAATCCTAAATAGATAGAGTGTGATATAGTTGACAAAACCTTTTTGGAGAATTATCTACATCGTTTTTAATGATATATCATAACTTAAAATAAAATATGGCATCCGTTAAAATCAAATTGAGTCGCAGATTCTTTTCCCCACATCATTAATAGTAATTTTTTCAACCGACACATCGACTTTTAGCAGTTCCAGATCTAAAAGGAAAATTTTACATCACAAAAGGCCAGACATGGAGTCTATTACGATCTAATAACAGCCAGGCTGGTTTTGTCCGATCAAAAAACCGGACACTAAAGATTTTAGATAAAAAGTCAAATTGAATAAAATTCCATCTAGAATGAGAGCAGTGATTTGCTGGATTCCAGAAAATATTGCTAAATCACATTTTATTTGATAAATGATTTAGAATTATCCAATCGCTGGGCTCCTGCATACATTTTTTATATTTTTATAATATAAATACACACATAAACAGATTTCCATGGACTTTTAGGTTTGCGGCAAGCATTTCAGTTTATTTCAATCATATGCATTGTCGTGGCGATGTCTTCATCCCAATTTATGTTCTCTTTTATTGTCCATTTTATTAACCACAATAATTGTTGTTATAAGAAAAGGAAAAATATGCAAATGCATTCTGCAAAGAAAAAAGGGAATATGGCTAGATGCTCAGATGAACGAATTAGAAACAAACAGTAAAAATCGCTGTAAACAATTTCGTTTTTTATCCTCTTGAGAAAATTACCAATATAAAACAATATTCTTGTTTTAAATCAATAAAATGGAGAGTATACGATTAGGTTTCCAGATATACAGTGCATAAGATTCTGTATAATTAATTGAAATCGATAATATTTATTGAATTCAAAACTGATATTACGCGAAAAAATTATTGACACATAATAACCTTTTTACTAACTTGATATTTTTGTTAAAATGAAATGTTTATACATGACATTGCTGCTTTGAATTTAAAATCATTAATAATATCAATTGAAATTGAACGTAGCCCCCACCTTGAAGGCCAACTTCAAAATAACAAAATTATTAATAGAAAATTATTTTACAAAAATAGTTCATAAAATTTGCAAGCTGGCTAAAAACATAAAACAAACAATTTAACTTTAAGCACCTGCTTCTTTTCATTGAAAAGTTTGTAAAACATTAATTATCTTGGGTAGGAAGTGTACGTAAATCTTTCATATGTCGTTGAATGGTTCCTTGAGTTTTGATGTCTGCGACTCGAGAAACATTATTTTTTTTGGGATAGAGCCTCAAAATTCTGCCAGTATTCCAATTAAAAGATGGTTGGTTGGTGTGGGTGTTTTACAAAAACTAATGTGCCCACATCAATAGGAGTTAATTAACCTCCCAGAATGATTCGATGCCCTTATCAGTCTCATATAGTGTCCCAAACTTGACATTTTTAAGTTGAACGGTTACAAAGAAATAAATTTTTTTTTTTGAAATTTTGCGCCCTACTTTGAGGCCCTATAACTCTTATTATTATTATTATTATTTTTTTTTTATTCACGTTAACCGGATGTTTAGCGTGAGAACCGGCAAGCATTATTATTATTATTTAAGTTTGCCATTTCGTTTGACATTTTTCCTTATGTAAGGTTTGTGATTTTTGGTTTCCTGTACCGCTTCTGCACCAGGGTTTTATGAATTTTTCTTGTTTCCTTGATTTTTGTTGCTATTTTGTTTCTTCGTCCGGCTTTCTTACGGCTTAAGTCGGGCGTTGTGTGAATTTGTCGTTTTGTTTTGAGCTTCTTTGGTTTTCACCTGCCTTCTTCGTTAAGGTTCATATTTCCTTTTTTGCTGCAAGTTTGTGTTTTGTCTGATGTGTTTTGTGAGTGGGTTATTTGGAATTTTTTCTTCGTAGAATTGTTTTTGTTTGTATTCTATGGTATCCTTAATGTTGATAACGTGATATTTGTCATGTAGTTCGTTGTTTGATATTTCTAGTTTATTTTTTCCTGCTACAAGTCTGTAGCAGGCGTTTTCTATTGTTTGGAGTTTTTCTATATTTTTCTTCGACGTCGAGCCCCATATCGTAGCTCCATACATTATTATTGACCTTACGTATGTTTTGTAGAGTGTAATTTTCATTTTTTGTTCGAGCTGGCTTGTCTTGTAAATGTACGGTTGTATGAGTCTTTTTGCCACTAGGGCTTTTCTTTTTGTTTCTGTTGCGTGTTTTGTGTATGTCAGTCTTCTGTCTAGGTGGACTCCCAGGTATTTCAGTGTTTTTTCCTCTTCTATTGTTTTGTTGTTAATTTTTATTTTGGCTGGCGTCTTCGGTAGGTCGTTTCCGAAAATTATTAGTTGAGTTTTTTCTTCATTAATTTTTATTTTCCATTTTTCGCAGTATTGATTGATTTCTTTTATGTGATTTTCGAGGTTCTTTGTTATTATTTGTCTGTGTTTTGATGTCGTGTATATTGTGGTGTCGTCTGCAAACAAGGCAATATTTGTTTTTTGATTTTTTGGAATATCGTTGATGTAAATGTTGAAGAGTGTTGGAGAGAGCACGCTGCTCTGTGGGAGTCCTTCTGGCATGTCGTATTTGTCGCTTCTCCTTCTGTTGGCTGTTACTTCGTAAGTTCGTCCTGTTAGGTAGCTGTTTACTGATTGTATTAAGTTGGTTGGTATTTTTGTTTCCTTCATCTTATATATTAGTGCTTCTTTCCACACTGTATCGTATGCCTTTTCTAAATCCAGGGTGGCCATTCCTGTTTTCCTCTTCTTGTTTATTTCTGTTTCTGCGGACTTTGTTATTCTTGCCAACTGCAGTTCGGTGGTGTGGTTTTTCTTGAATCCAAACTGTTCTGGAATTATGCTTTTATTCTCGTTCAGGTGTTTATTTATTCTGTTTAAAATTATTCTCTCCCATACTTTTCCCATGGTGTTCAGGAGTGCTATAGGGCGATAGCTGCTTGGCCTGTTTGCATTTTTGTTGGGTTTTCGTATTGGCATTGTTTGTGCATTTTTCCAAGTTTTTGGGAAGTATTTTAGTTTTAACGTTGCTTCCATTATGTAATATATTTGTACTATCGCTTTTTTGGTAGGTTTTTTAGTACGATTGCTTGAATTCCGTCTTCACCCGGGGCTTTATTTTTCATTTTTTGGATTACTCTCTTTATTTCTTGAGGGTTTGTGTGTGTTTCGCTTGTTCCTACTTCTTGTATTATTTCTTCGTATTTTGTTTGGATTAGTGTTTTCGTCTCTTCGTCTGATTTATTTCTTGTCAGTAAGTGATTTCTTCTTAACTGTTCTGCTATGGCGTTTAGTTTCTCTTTCGGTTCTTGTATCAAGATGTTATCCATGATTAGTGGCGGTATTTCATTGTTTTGTTGTTTGTTTTTCCTCGCCTTTATCATTTTCCAAACGTTCGTTTTGTTGTCGTTTGCTCTCCTTATTCTTTTATGCCATTGTTCCAGTTCTATGGACTCTAGCCTTGCGTTGATTTCGGTATTAATGTCATTTATTTCTGTTCGTAATTGTGTCGTCGGGTTTCTTTGGAATTGTCGTCTTAATCGGTTTTTCTCGATTATTAGTTATCTTGTTTCATTGTTTACTTGAACTCCTCTTGTGTTGTGTTTCATGATTGGGATATTGTCTTTGCTGGCTTTTTGTATTATTTTTGTTAATTGTTTGATTTCTTGTTCTATTTGTTCTTCGGTGTTTATTTGCCTGTTAATTGTGATATTTTTGTTTATTTGGTTCCTTAGTTCTTTCCAGTTGGCGTTTTTGTAGTCGTTTATGTCTCTTTCTGGGATGTCTATGTATTTTATTTTGCTTGCCGTTTCTGCCTCTACCGGTTTGTGGTCAGAGTTTAGTTCGTCTAATGTTTTGGTATTTTTCAGCGTGATGTTTTTTGTTATGTATAAGTCTATTGTCGAGTTTGTCTGGTCCATTATGTTGCTTATTCTTGTGGCGTCGTCCGGTGCATGTACCTGGTATCCGTTTTCTTCAGTTATTCTCTGTATTTTATTGCCAATACTGTCGCTTCTGTGGTTAACTCCCCAGTCTGTGTGCCATGCATTCAGATCTCCGGCTAGTATAACTTTTTCATTACTTTCCATTATGTTTACTATTTCGTTTTCGTCGATTGCTTCTACCGTGCTTCCGGCTGATGGTGTTCGGTAGGCTGCATATATGCTTAAGTTTTCTATTTTCACTCCAGTGGTTACAATTTTTCTGGTATTTGTTTCGATTTTGCTGTGTTCGATTGTGGATTTTGTATAAATTGCCACACCATCTTCTGATTTCCCTTCGTTATTTTTGAACGTTATTGTGTAGTTGTTTATGAATGGAGGTGCGCAGTTTCCCTTGCACTTGGTTTCTGTTAGTATTAGTACGTCTGGGTTCCTTCTTCCTACTAGTTCCCTCAGTTGGTTTATTTTCTTTTTTATGCCATTGGCATTCCATTGCATGATTTTTATATTTTTTGTTTGTTTATGGTTCATTGAAAAGTTCTTCATATTTCATGAACACTTGAGCCTTTTCTATGAAGCTGTTGGCTCCGAGTAGTTCTTGCTTGAGTTTTCTTAGAATGCTGATCATTTTATCGATATTGCAGATTTCGTTGATTTCTTTCATCAGCTCGGTCAGTTCTGTCGTCTTGTCTGTTAGTCCGGTTGGTTTTTCAGTTTTTCTCGTTTGGTTTTGCCCCGCTGTAGCTTGGGCGTAGCTTGTGTTTCCTCTGACGTTGTTGCTTGTAAATGTTCTAGGTTGTTGTTGCGTTATTTTCGGTTTATATTTTCTCTCTTTCTGTTGTTCGATTTTATCGATGTACTCAAGGTATTTTGTGCACTGTGTATAGTTCGCTGTGTGCTGTCCTCCGCAATTTACACACAGCGGTGCTGTATCTGGAGTTTTTTGACAACTTCTTGTGTCGTGCTGGAGGCCACACTTGACACAGTTCGGTTGAGCGTTACAGTTAGCTTGGGAGTGCCCAAACCGCTGGCATCTGAAGCATTGGGAAATTGTGTTCTTCTTAGCGTAATTTTCCCATTTAACACTTATGTTTTGGACTCCTCGTATCGCCCTCACTTCTTTGAGGTTTATTGATTTTTTTAAGTGGACCAGGTAGCTGTGGCTTTGATAATTACTTTTTCGTGACTTGAGTTCGATGATTTTTTCTACCTCGATTTTATATTCGTCTCTAAATTCTTCGACCATTGCCTCGGTGTTGAGACCTGGGGCCGCTTTCATTACCAGTTTTTTAAGCACTTCATCTCTCTTGGTATATGTGTAAAACTCGCTGTTCGAGTTGACGAGTTCTTCCTTGACTTTGTCGTAGTGTTCTTGGGTTTTTACGTTAATTTTTGTCTCCTGTTTGTTCCGGTTAATTGTTAACCTAAAATCTCTGGAGCCTATTATTTTCGTTAGCTCTCGTATGATTTCATCATACTTGGGTATTTTGCCAATCAGTACCAGGGGTGGGATGGTTTTTTCTTTTTTCTCTTGACTTTTGGGTTCTTCGTATTTGCTGTTCTCTTCGGTTAGCACCCCGAATTTGTTTTTCAGGGGTACGCTTTCAAGCACTTCTTGGATTTCTTCGTGCTCCATGTTAGATGAACTGAGAGTGCTGATTTTTGGTTTTTTATTTGAGCTCATTCCGCTGCTTATTGGATTTTTGGCTGAGAATGTTTTTTGGGGGGGTCCCTTTACTGTGAATCTTCTTTTTTCGCCAAACTTGTTTTGGTAAGTGGATTTTATTCGCATTTTATTCTTCAACGTGATATCAGGGGGCTTGCCGCCCCATATAGGTTGAGTTTTCTTCTTGACGCGTGATTTTTTAGGTATACTAATACCACTTATTCTGCTTTAGTGTTGAAAAATACTGTTTTTTCATAAATAGAAAGTAACAATTTGTTACAACTACAAAATCAACTTCGCCCTGAAACGTGCGTATTTGATTCTCCGTCCGTCGCCAAAGGCTGAAAACTTCCTATAACTCTTCAGGGATGCAACTTGGTATAGAGGTAAATTGCCCCCAATCGTCCTATTTTGGGCTCCCCTAAACGCCTCTGTTCTGTGTCGTTTTTTACGCGGGACACCTTGTATATATAATTGTTGAATGTTAGTATTAGTAGTATTCGTTCTATCTAGAACTGCTCTGAGCTACTAAATCTGACTAGCTTCAAGTCTTGATTTGATTCTATCTCTCTATACCAAGTGTTAAGATGTATAAACTTCTCAAAATATATTCCCAGACATTAACTGATAAGAGTTTATTGAAGAGGACACGTCGGAAACGCAAATACTTGATATTAACCGTGAAGGACTTTTCTCAAATACATTTTTGTTATGTAAAATTTTCTCAACGCCGCCGCTTCAACGAAAAATAAATAGTCCTGAATGCTAAGGAGCGTTGTGATATTTGAATTGTAAATATAGGATAAACAGATTGCAAAGTAAATGATATTCTGGAAAATATTCCTCTTCAGGCTGGAAATCAAATTAGGCCACATTATTCAACGGTGTTGTCGGTAGCATTTTAAAATTAATGTACATTTTTGCATTTCAATAGTATACCGTTGTGATAGGAAAAAAAGACAACGCAGAATAAGACGTCTGTCAGTAATGAGGATAGTGAATAAGTTCTTACACTTTTTCTATAAAATAAATGAAAAGTATTTTATCTGTCCAGTGATAGATATTCAGTCTAAGGACAATAATTTTTTAATGATCAATTCTGTATATCCTTGAATAATTTGAGCCAATATTGGGTGGAGGAGGAATCATAAATCATAAAACCTAAGGACAATAATTTTTTAATGATCAATTCTGTATATCCTTGAATAATTTGAGCCAATATTGGGTGGAGGAGGAATCATAAATTGAGTAACATTATATGGAATCATGATAATATTGGAAGCATGGAACAGCGGAGTAGGAAAATAAATGGAAAATTATAAACACAATGATCATTTTCTATTAAAAATATGTGATACGAGGTGGTAACAAAACAAAGATGAGAAATATGCATTTGAAGCAAAGGAAACAATTGCACAAAGCCTCATAGATTACATAGAATACATGAATAAATTGTCAGAAAAAATATAGGGAACTAGTAGTAGCAATTGAGAAACTTGACAAGGAATGAAATAAAAATAGACACAAAAAGTTTGCAGATCAGAAGTTTCACAAACTATAAAATTAAAGGAGGCGTGCAGTTGAGAAGATGGATAAGAAGTCGATATGTTGTGAGTGAATCTAAAACAATTACATTTAAAGAATAAATCGGTGTAATAATGAAATATAAAAATGAAGGAAAAAAATAGCTTAAATGAAATACGTGATATCCAAACCAAATCACGAAAAGGCAGAAAAAAAGGAAATTAGTCAAAGACATAGTATAAGAAAGAAAATTGGGAGAAAATTTAAGAGATGATGGAACATTCTGGAACGCAGAACAATAAATGAGGTAAGAGAAGGATTGAAATAGGGGAAAGGAAGAAGGAATTGAGAATATCAAAAATAGAAAAACTGGAAGATATCAACACAAGACGATCCGGAATTGCTTACATTTTCCTTATTTTATCAACTAATTTTATAAATATCTTGTGTTTTTATTATAAGGTAAGTCATTTTCAATTAATTGCAGTTGATTGAAAATTGGAAGGTATGCTGACTTCTGAATGGTTTTTAGAATGACATACACGTGGTCACAAAAAACCATCGCATAACCTCACAATTTTATGTTCAAACAAACTGTGCGTCTGGGGCGGAATGGTCGTATCTCATTCTGTCCCTTCAGGTCCAGTTTTGACTGTAATATTTGTTAATTTTAGATGGTTCGTAACTATATTAGAAAAACAAATCGGCAGGAGTGGTCCCTTGACGCTATGGAGCAGGCCATATCAGCAGTAATAAATGGAGAACTGAGTTTAGATAGGACTTCATCTCAATTCAGTGTACCGAAATCAACTTTGGGCAGATACGTTAAGAAAAGGCAAGGAAATCATTTCACGAAAATAGATAAAAAAGCCGAAAAAATTAAATCTGTTTTCACAGATGAGCAGGAGATCGAGTTAGCAGCCTATCTCAAAGATATGGGCAAACGGATATTCGGTTTATGTATGAAAGATGCCCGTAGATTAGTGTATCAATTGGCAATTCGTAACAAGTTCAACAAAGACTGAAAAATGTCCGGGATGGAATAGATGGCTGTTTTTTCGAGGAAACATCCAGATATTAGTGTACGGTCACCAGAGGCCACATTCGGAGCTAGTGTCATGGGTTCTAACTACGTGGCTATGCTGACTGAATGTATTGACAAATATAAATTAACAGCCGACAAGATTTTCAACTGTGATGAAACTGGGATATTATTTAATGCCAAGGGTCATTCGAAAATACATGCAACAAAAGGAAAGCGGCAAGTGGGAATAATTACGTCCACTCCAGTCGAGATACGTATTTTAGCCAATGAGACTTATATACCCCTATCCTTATCTTCCCATGTAAAAGAAAGCAGCAAGAGTTTCAGCTAGATTTACCAACTAGAGGATGGGTCAGTGACAATGGCTGGATTACATCTGAAATTTAAGGAAATCTGCGAAGGAATCTCCAAGCTTATTGCACTTTGATGGGCATGCAACATAAAATATCCATCTCATTGATCTTGCTCGAGAAAACGGACTTATTTTAGTATGCTTTCCTCCCCACTTTCCCCATCGTATTCAACCCTTGGGTGTTGTATTGATCAGACCAATTAGCCTTTATCATGTGGAAGAAGTTCGAAAGTTTGGCCTCCAGATAAAACTCTTTTTACTGCTGACGATTTTTTCTTCCATTAGCGATATTCAATTAGTCGATTCAGGGATCAGCCTCAACCATGTTATTAATGAGGAAGTCAGTGAACGAAAAAGTAATAAGTGAAACAACTTTTGTAATAAGTGACACCAATACTTCCAATATGCCGCAATGTTCTTGGATGCCAGATGTTGCTATAGAAAGCACATCATTTCCAACAGCATCTCCGAAAGATGTTTTAGCCATTCCAAAAGTTCAAGAGAACAAGCAAAGAATATCTAAAGAAAAGAAAATCGATAATTGTCAATTCATCGTCATATTGGTAGGAATTGAAGGAAGCCAAAGAAAAGCGCGACAGTAAAGAGGCTAAAAAACTAGAGCGAGGAGAAAGAAATTTATTCCTGGAGAAGAAACAGAAATACCTTAAAAAATCCCAATGGCACAAGACCAATTGGACGGCTTATTTTAGTAAAGTTTTTGCATCAGATTCAAAACAAAAAAAATTAAATTTTCTTAAATAAATATTCTCATGTACGTTTTATAAAAAAGTGTTTAGTACAAATGTTGTAGAACGTGTTAAGTTGTAAAAAAAAGCTCAGTAACTTTTTTGCGTCAGATCAAAAACAACTGAAATACGCTTTTTTTTTCAATTTTGACAGTCCACCATTTTGTTTCTACTGGGCCGATTTGGCCCGTTCACGAACTCGTCCAAGATTTTGGCCGAACCAATTTCTGTAACTAGTTTGGTTTCGATCCGTCAAAAAATACACCCTCTATCATACTTACAAATTGCATTATAACACATACATATTGATGAACAACAAGTCAACCGAGGGAGGGATATCCGGTTCATCATGTCAAAAGTGGGCACATAATTGTGTGTCACTTTGCAAAGTACGTATATTGTTAAAAACATTTTGACTCTACCAGTACTCATCGATTTTGTATATGAATTATGTACCACTTAGGTAGGAAACATGATATATATTTTTCTCTTACTTTTTGTATTATTTACAACTATCAACACACCATATCAACTAATACTCATTCCGCCCCATGTGCGGAGCAGAATGAGAAAATGGCAATATTTTAAATATGTCAAATTTCGCTATTAGGCTTATTTCAGAATGAAATAGGGCTATTGTAGAGAGTAGCATGACGCGACTTCGGAAAAATGCCAATGCAGTTTTTCGTTTAGGTGTTCCTAGATGCCAAAATCACCCTCCGTTCCAAAGGTTATATATATATATATATATATATATATATATATATATATATATATATATATATATATATATATATATATATATAACAAAGAAGATGTAGGAATATCGCGTGATATGTTAACAACAACAACAAAGAGATTCATGGGTAATTCACGCAAAATAAAGGGCTACTGAAACAGAGTGGTAACCGCGGACATGCATGTTTCTAGCTCATTTGCCTTCGTCAGCACGGTATAACCAAATAAGGATGTGAAATTTGGGAGCAAAGATGTTAATCGAAACATGGGAGAACACGGAGGCGCATATAGCCCCTCCGCCATGAACCTTCCGACCCATAGTAAATAACAAAGAAGATGTAGGAATATCGCGTGATATGTTAACAACAACAACAAAGAGATTCATGAGTAATTCACGCAAAATAAATCTTCCAATTGAAGGCACAAATGAGCGTTTGGTTTCCCTGCTGAAATCCGTTGTTTTGTGTTTTCCCATGTTTCGATTAACATCTTTGCTCCCAAATTTCACATCCTTATTTGGTTATACCGTGCTGACGAAGTCAAATGAGCTAGAAACATGCATGTCCGCGGTTACCACTCTGTTTCAGTAGCCCTTTATTTTGCGTGAAATACCCATGAATCTCTTTGTTGTTATATATATATATATATATATATATATATATATATATATATATATATATATATATATAAATATATATATGTATGTGTTGTAACGGAATTTGTAAGCACGATAGAGGGCGTATTTTTTGACGGATCGAAACCAAACTCGCTACAAAAATCGTTTAGGCCAAAATCTTGGACGAGTTTGTTATAGAGCCAAATCGGCACTGTAAAAACAAAATGGCGGCCTGTCAAAGTTGAAAAAAAATCGTATTTCCTTTGTTTTTCATTTGACGCAAAAAAGTTACTGAGCTTTTTCATAGACCTTAACACGTTCTACAACTTTTACATTCAACATTTTTCTCTAAATCGTACATTAAAACATTCATTTAAGAAAATTCACAAATTATAACGGAATTTGTAAGCCCGATAGAGGGCGTATTTTTTGACGGATCGAAATCAAACTCGCTACAAAAATCGGTTAGGCCAAAATATTGAACGAGTTCGTTAATGAGCCAAATCAGCCCAGTAAAAACAAAATGGCGGCCTGTCAAAGTTGAAAAAAAATCGTACTTCCTTTGTTTTTCATTTGACGCAAAAAAGTTACAAAGCTTTTTTATAGACCTTAACAAGTTCTACAGCTTTTGTATTTAACATTTTTCTCTAAATCGTACATTAAAACATTTACTTAAGAAAATTCACAAATTTACCAGAAATTTTTTTTATTTTTTTGTTTTTGATTTGATTCCAGAATGTTACTTTGGTTTTTTGTACATCTCAAAACATTCTATTACTTTTGTATCTAATTTTTTATTTTGGGTTTTATGCAAACATGTTACTGAAATAAGCCTGTCCAATTGGTCCTGTGCCATTGGGATTTTTTTCTCTAGGTTTGGTTTTTCAGAATGATGCAGTATACTATAATCTATGAATTGTCTGGACTATTTAAGTTTAGCTTGATTTTTATACTTTCCAAATGACTTTGAAGTTAGCAGTCTCATTCCGGTCCACCTTCCCCTTCATTGACAGATGATATGTTGTTCTGAATAACCTATATTCAATGGAGTGATAACTTGAATACAGTGTGATCTATTAATTCCGTTCATTGTTCTAGTTGAACAATATTTATATGAAAATAAAAATTTTGTAATCTTGTTTGTATATTGTGTTTAATGAAATAAATATAGTTGAGAAATAGAGTAAATATATTTCCACATAAAGGAAAATTAAGACGTAGAAGAGCCTCAGTTGAAAAAGTGAAAGGAGAATTAGAGAGTAGAATGAAACAAGAAATAGGAAAAAGAGATTGTATGGAAAATAGATACGAAGTAATTGAATTCATACCTATGTATTAGGCCTGAAAAATATCTATAAACAGGATCATAGATTGAAATTTTTTAGAATGGCAGTTGTAGAACACTAGCAGTAGATGGATTCTAACAGGATTTTTCTTGACGAATAGTGTGAAACGGTATTTTTCATCGAAATATTCTATTATTAATATTTTCATTTCTCGTAAACTATTTGTCAATTGGTGTAGTAGTCACTACAATTTTGATCTCTTATCATTTTTGTGAATGTGATTTTTTTTTGATTATTAAAATCTAAGAACGGGGAAAGGGAATTTTAGAAACGGTAGGAGACCTAAATTTTGGTTATTTGATTGTCGTGATCCGAAGCAGTTCACTCGATTTAAAACCTTTAAATTAATTGTTAAAATATTCCCAGTAGGAATGTAACGTTTTGTGATATCTCGTGATAGATTATGGGAAATAGTGATAAATGGTGTTAGTTCTCAAACTGATAAACTAGGCAAGGAGAAAGATAGTATTGCTGTAGCCAAAATTTGTCTTAGTGTAAAACCCATATGCTACGTTCACGTTTGCGAAGCTGTAAGTTCTAAAGAAGCTTAGGAAAATCTTCAGACTGCATTTGGAGCAAAAAGTATGAATCGTCGGTTTGAACTTCAGAAGCATCTATTTGGAAGCAAGATAAAAAAAATTTCCTCCGTAGAAGAATATTTAAATGATATATTAAGAACGGTTCATAAACTAGCAGATATTGGTATGTTATTGTATGATGAATTTGTTGCATTCGTAATGTTAAATGGATTATCCTCAGACTACGATCCTCTAATAATGACATTGACTCATTCGGATAATAAACTTTGCTCAGAAGTTATAAGAACCAAACTTCTTGAAGATAGTGCACGTCGTGAGGCTCATTCAAATGATTCAGATTCAGTGCTGTATTCAAAGGCAGGTACATGTAAGCAGAGCGGTTTACTAAGAAGTTTATTTGTTATTGTTTTGGAGAAAAAGGTCATAAAAAAGAGACTGTCCAGCGAAGAATGAAAAAAGTGATACAGGAAAGAAGTTCCAATACTACTCTAGTGGCAGCGGCTTTGGCAAGTCAACCAAATTTGAATTGGATCATAGATTCTGGAGCGACATCTCATATGCCGATGCATAGTGAAAGTATGTCCAATTACAAAAAAGATTCAGTTGGTTACTTTGTGACGGCCAATAATCAGAAGATATTGTTCAAAGGTTCTGGGGACTTTGAGGTAAATTTTAATCAAGATGGTAATATTGTTACAAAAACAATTTGTGATGTTATGTTAGTTCCAGATCTTACATTAATTCTCCTGTCTGTCAGCAAACTGATAAAAAAAGGTTACATTGTTGTATTTGAAAGGTTTGAATGTAATGTTTATAATGTAAATAATTTTAATGTTTCAGGAAATGTAGAACTTACTGGGAAATTATGCAATGGCATATATACGGTTAATGAAGTTATTGCGGAACCGATTAAAGCATTATCAGCAGGTATTTCGGAGCATCAATTATAGCACAAACGATTAGGCCATCTTAACAGGAGATCTATGAAAGAGTTAAGGAATGGTTTAGTTAGTGGAGTACATTTCACTGAAGAATGTCATCAGCCATGTGTAGTATGTATGCAAGGAAATCAAACAGTGGGAAAGTTTTCAAGGCAAAAGACCAAACGAGCCACAGACTTGCTAGAATTGGTACATACAGATATGTTAGGGCCTATGGAAGAATTGGGAAGGTGTAAGGTACTGTCTTACTTTTATAGACGATTTTAGTAGGAAGGTAACTGGTTACATGCTTAAAGAAGAATCTGAAACATTTAGTAAATTCCAAGAATACAAAGCGTGGGCAGAAAATCAAACAGGTAAAAGAATTAAATGTTTGCGAAGTGATAATGGAACAGAGTATACGAACAAGAGTTTTGAGACGTTTCTAAAGAAATATGAAATTCGTCATCAGAGTTATTGTCCATACACTCCTCAGCAAAATGGTGTTGTTGAGAGGATGAATACATGTTTAGTAGAAAATACCAGATGTTTACACTTTGGGGCTAAGTTAGGTAAGGAGTATTGGGCTGAGGCTATACACATGGATATTTACCTAAAAAATAGGGTTCCTACAGCAGCTGTAAAAGATTGTGTACCTGAAGAAAGGTGGACAGGAAAGAAAATTGATCTGTCGCATCTTAAAATTTTTGGCAGCATAGCTCAGGTTCGTATCCCGAATCAAAAGAGAAGAAAACTTGATCCTATGTCTGCAGACTACATATTGGTAGGCTACTAAGAATATTCAAAAGGATATCGCCTACTAAATGTTGCAAATCCTACAAACATTGTTAAATCTAAAGATGTTGTTTTTCTAGAAAATATAAGTTCAGAAAATATAGATCAAGAAGAAAATTTGATATAAGTAATGTAGAAGAAAAACAAAGTAGGATATTTAATAAATATATTAAAACACAAGAAAGTATAGATCGAGAAAATGTCTTAATAGAATGTGGAATTTCAGAACAATCTACGATTCAAGGTGAATCTTCAAGCCAAGAAGATCAAATTGAGGAAAGAAAATATAATTTAAGACCTTAAATTCAATTTCAGGTTATTTTCAGTATTTTTATTTTCATTTTCTTAGCAACCAGATTCAGTGAGGGTGCTAAAACTTTAGGAAAATATATGAATCTACTGACTAAGGTGATCATTATATTTTGTTTATGTTTTTATGACATCGTTAATGTCAGAAATAATGAAATAATTGTCAATGTACAAATGTACCGTTTATTAATATAACTAAAAGGGTTTGTAGTACATCTCTGCCTTTTCGTTCTGCTGCACTATCAATGGATATATCCAGAATACCGCTAACTACAACAGATGTCTTGATGCTCACATCTACTTACCAATTCCTTATGTGAGATAATAAAGCTGTTCTATATTGAAAATTAGAGCCACTTTACAAAGGTGAAGAGCTGTATGATTCCTTCGAGGCATATAAAATAGACAAGATCGCCAGATAAGTACCAAACACTTATCAACTGCATTTCACTTTTTTGTATTCATTTTTTTAATTTTTTTATACAGTAAAACTTCCATTAACGGACACCTATCAACAATGGAAGCATCTACTGAATGGACAGTTTTCATATCACCGAACATTTCATATGTGGGTAAATGGCCTACGACACCCCCGAACAATGTACCTTTTGCACAAAGACTCCGGACAAAATTTACCTCAGTTTTTTCATGAAATTCTTGTAATTTTATCTGTCAAGAACGGACAATAAAGGCGATAAAAATTAGGGCTGGGAACTCGGGAATTCCAAATAGCTTATTGTAGCTATAAAATAAGTAGGTAGGTACTTAAGTAATAAAACTAGAAAATTAGGTACTTTGATTTTAATTTGGAGGAGCTCATTTTAGAATTTATTCATCCTTTGTACACCTTTCTAAAAATTACGATAACGGGCCTGTAGCCAAAACAAGGGCTACCAGAGAGGACTGGAAACAAATCCAATGAGATCTTCAGACCCCATCTCACCAGATGGGCTGTTAATTGATTTGACCCTTACAAAACTCCAGGACCAGATGGTATATTTCCCAAGCTTCTGCATTAGGGAATTAACATCATAATGGGTCCTTTAGTACTGATATTATGCAGTAGCCATGTAGGGTATATACCAATTGCATGGAGAGAGTCAAACCAGGGAATTAAACGTACCTCAAGGCTAAATTCTACAGACTAATTAGTCAACATCATTCATGGCGAAAACCACGAGATATGTGAAGACAGTTATGGATATGGTTACTGGACACTGTTGCCCTAAGGAAACATCTACACAAAATGGGAAAAGTTAGTGAAACTATTTGTAGGAAAAATGAACTAAGGGATGAAACACTACTCCCATACCTACTCTGCTTATGTAAGAACTTACAAGGACTTAGGCAGAAGCATTTTGGAAAGATAATAATACAACCATCAGAACTACTGAAAATCCCCCCAACCAAGCTAGTGGCCTATATTGAGGACTCGAAGCTTCTGGAGTGAAAGTAGATAATATTGAGAAGGACAAGTGCAACCCAAACGAATGGAAGAATTGTAATGTTTTTCTAATTTATTTAAACAGTAAACGAGTGGGATGCACTTCAAACACACGGTATATCTACTTACGAATTTATTTAAACACTAAACTACTCACTAACACTTAATTTATATACACACAGACTTAATTATTAATTTATATCAACACTTCACTGTTCGCTATTTCGGTGAAATCTTGTTTATTTCATGAGATCACTTTATCAACTAAACTAAACTCTCTCTGCTCGGTCCTTTATATATATATATATATATATATATATATATATATATATATATATATTAATACCTTTTTTACTAGGAAATTCGAGATTGCGGCTTACACAAAAACAATTGACTCTGGCATTTTATAGATAAGACTGGTCACAAAAACAATGTCTAGATAAGATAGTCACAATCGTAAACAGTTATAAGAACTCACTGCGTATCCCCCATTATTTTAACTTTCATACATGGCTTAGACAGTCGGATTTAGGGACTATACCAGTGTGCTGTTTCGTAACATTACCCCCTCTTTAAATGGAAGTTCTTCCTGGAACTTTTGTGTAGCCGAGACTTGATGTTTGAATTGGCAACTGGCCCCATTTCTACACTTTCCTATATTATGGAAATAGCAGGGTACCGTCTTCATCGGATACTTATAACGGGGGTTGTAGCTGCAAATTAATATCTGGACACCGGTATCTCGGAAGATAATCTCTACCATGTCCCTGATAACTCGCCAATCCAACTGGTTACTCGCTATGTTAGGCATAGCCAGTTTTTCACGATGGATTCTAACACATGGTCTCGGAGGTTTCGAAGTGTTTCCCACATATCACGGTAGATAGATCGATCTTGAAATTCATTTTTAGTTACCACGTAGAAGACGTACCGCGAATTATGTTTCAGTTTCAGTGTCTTGCCAGGGACTGGAATCTGGTCTTCAAGTTTTTCTAATTGCCCGAACTTCTTTCGAAACACGGATGCCAACCCTCGTGCGTTCTTGAGACGGACGGGATGTTGTATGCCAGTGAATAAACTTCCGGGAGAGTGAACAAATCTTGTCGTTGTTCTGAAGTGACTCAATATCTAGCTTTCCCGGTACCTCCATACGCGCCCCTAAATTCATAGATGGTAGGATGAGACACATCTTGAATATGGTTTACGCCTTTCTCTAGGTCATGGTCTCTTTCGAATGGCGCTAGTCGGTTTTGTTGAACTACTTTTGGTTTTCCGACTTTTTATTCTGTCGCTGGCAACTTAAAGATTTGTTCGAACTAATTCATGAATATCGTCCAGCCTTCTTCTCAATTAGATCACGTAGTCTTCGCCTGCTAGATCTTCTCTAGGCCGACAGCCAAATTCCAGGTCACAAGGAAGCCTCATTTCACGTCCAAACAGGATTTTCGCAGGTGTTTCACCCGTGGACTCATTGACGGCAGATCGATAAGCCAATGCGAATAGGGAAATATACTGGTCCCAATATCTCTGATGGCTGGAAACTACTTTGGATAGGTATTTTCCAATAGTCCTGTTCATTCTCTCGACCATTCCATCTTACTGTGGATGTAATGCTTTTGGCCTGGTCTTCTTCATTCGCAGCGTGTCACAAATCTTCTGGAATAGATGGCTTTCGTAATTTATTCCATGGTCACTGTGGACTTCCAACGGCACTCTATATCGGCTGATAAATTCTTTCACCAATACGTCCGCGACAGTTGTGGCCTCTTGATTCGGGATCGCGTAAATTTCCATCCACTTTGTGGTATAATCCATTATAACCAGGATGTAATTACCACCATTTTCTGTCGTCGGAAATGGTCCAGCGATGTCTAAGGCAATCCTTTCGAAAGGACTTCCATTATTATACTGCTTCATGGGTGCCTTTCTCTTGCGATGTGGTCCATTACTCGTAGCACAAGTCGTACATTTCTTACACCAGTCCTTCACATCATCGGAGCTGTTCATCCAATAAAACATCTCACGGATTCGCTGGAGGGTTTTCTTCACTCCCAGATATCCTCCCGATGGACTGTGGTGTAACTTCTTTAGTACCTCAGCTACTCTTGTTCTCGGGATAACTAGCTGTCTCCTCATCTCGGAACCATCATCGTTTTCAAGGACTCTTTTCAACAGCCCTTCTTCGAGGACAAGTGAGTCCCACTGAGCCCAATACGCCTTGAGTTTCGGTGAAAATCTTGACACTTCTTGCCAGGTAGGTCGCCGATTTTCTTCCTTCCATTGCCGGATCATCTTCAGGTGAGGATCATTCTCCTGATCTTCTCTGATCCTGGTGGGTGACCATTCCTCGTTGACTACAGTAGTTCTTGAAACTGCAGCTTCCCTCGATTCCGCCTTGTTGCAGTGGAAGCAGTCTGTTGGGCACGGCCGTCTGGACAAGGAATCGGCATTTCGGTGACTCCCACCAGTTCGATGTTGAAATCGTACTCTTGAAGTCGTTCAATCCATCTAGCGCTCTGGCCCACGGGATTCTTGAACTGCATCAACCACTTGACTGCTGCATGATTAGTCCGGATTAAAAACTTCCTACCATAGAGATACTGGTAAAAGTGTTCCACAGACTTCACTACCGCAAAGTTCTCTTCTTGTGACGCAGTAGTTTCGTTCTAGTTTGGAGAGGATTTTACTGAAATATCCCAGCACTCTTTCTTGCTCTCCTTGGATCTGTGAGGGCACTCCACCAATTCCTACATTGCTTGCATCAGTGTCAAGAATAAAGTCTCCCTCTGGTAATGGATATCCTAATATCGGCGTCGAGGTTAAATGCCTCTTCAAGGTTTCAATAGCCGTTTGGCAGTCTTCGTGCCGTTGGAAAGCTCTTGATTCTTCTGTAAGTCGAGTTAGAGGTTTGGCAATATCTCCAAACTTCAACTTCCTGATAAATCTTTTATAATACGTGCAAAGTCCAAGGAAACTCCTAATTAGATGTTTGTCATTACGTCCATTCCCAGAATCACGTCTTCTTCAACGTGAGCTACGATTACCGTTTGCGTGAACTTTTCTGCGCCAATTCTCAATTGGATTTGTGTTTCCCCGTGAACGTTGGCACTCTCGCCTGTGTGGCGGTCCGCAGTCGCACTCTGATTGGTAGAAGCTTCTTCTTGGGGCTTATTATATCTGGTTGTATAATGGTTCTAGTTGCTCCAGGGTCAACCAGCAGAGCATATTTCTAGCCATTTACTTCGCCATCCACATGTACACTGTTGTTGCGACATCTGAGAGAAGCTATCAGTATGAGAGGGTCTTTGGAACGATCATGGGTCGGTGGTGCCCCCAAGTAGCCGACCCGTTCTAGTTTTCGTGTGACTGGGGTTCTTGGTTTGCAGGAGTCCTGGGGCGCTTACATGAACTGCGTACATATCCTAGCTCGCCACAATTCCAGCATCTGATCTGTCTCAGCGTCTTGCCCATCATACTTTTGATCAAGCTGACGATCTGGTCAAACTTGTCCTCGTCGCCTTCTTCTTGGATGGTCCTAGCTTTGTAGTAACCCGAAGCTTTCGTTGCTGCTTCATATTCAAGACCAGCTGTCGATGCGTCAACTAATGTTTTGGGATTGGCAAAGCGAAGCGTCCTCTGCATATCGGGGTCACGTGAGCCATTAATAAAGGCCTGTATACCCAGACATTCCTTCATGTTCTTTGCTGCGGATGGATAAGCAAATCGAACGAGTCGATCAATATGCACTTCATATTTTTGAAGTGCTTCGTCACGTTTCTGCCTTCGGTTCTTCAGCTGGGATTGATACAAATGTTCTGGATGTTTGTGATCATATCGCATGTCCAACCTCGTCTTCAGCTGCTCGAAGTCATCCGTTTTTTCAAGTGGTGTCGTCTGAAGTAGATCTAAGGCATCGCCCCGAAGCGCGATGGTTAGGTTTACTGCCTTCTCCCTATCGGACCAATTATTCACTCTAGCAGCTGCTTCAAATTGTTTCACATAATTGGTCCACGATGTCTTTCCGTCGAAAGTTGGAGTTTTAACTCGGGCAAAACTGCTAATATCTTCTGTCTTGGGTTGTGTTGCTGGCTTGCATATCTCGATCTTCTTTTCTTTTGCTGGCGTGTCTTGTGTTCTTAAATCTGTTATCATACTTTCTAAGTCCTCGATTTTCTCGTCCATAGTTGTCATCTCATTCTCAATTTCAGATTTTAGAGACGAAATTTCATTTTCAACGTCAGCGGCAATGTCGTTTTTCATTAATATGATATCGGCAGATATATCGTTCTTTATAGCAGAAATATCGTTTTTCACATTCGTTGAAAGTTTCTCTTCCATGGCAGAAATCGACTAATCCATGTTAGCAGAAATGTCGTTCTTCATAGCAGAAATGTCGTTTTTCACATTCGTTGAAATCTTCTCTTCCATTGACGAGATTAAGGTGGAAGCCTCTTCATTAAATAAAACTGTTTCTGGATCAAAGCCGTCATTTTCCAGTGCCACTTTTTAAGTCGTTCTACTAATTCATTTTTTTTACCGGACGTTTCCAACGATCTTCCAATTGTGCTCTTAATTCCGTCACTTTCAGATCATATAGTCTCTTGGCCATTTTTACGAAGCAATTTATTTATATTATCCCACTTCTGACACCAATGTAATGTTTTTCTAATTTAGTCAAACAGTAAACGGGCAGGATAAACTTCAAACACACGGTATGGCTACTTACGAATTTATTTAAACATTAAACTACACACTAACACTTAATTTATATACACACAAACTTGATTATTAATTTATGTCAACACTTCATTGTTCGCTATTCCGGTGTGTTCTTGTTTATTTCACGAGATCACTTTATCAACTAAACTAAACTCTCCGGTCGGTCCATTATATATATATTGGTTAGGTTAGGCTAGACTAGAAAATTATACATTGTGGCTTACACAAAAACAATTGGCTCTGGCATTGTATAGACAAGACTGGTCACAAAAACAATGTCCAGATAAGATAGTCACAATCGTAAACAGTTATAAGAAATCCCTGTGTATCCGCCATAATTTTAACTTTCATACATGGCTTAGACAGAGTCGGATTCAGGGACTACACCAGTGTGCTGTTCCGTAACAGAATGAATGATGTACACGTTCCTAATTTAGTTACGATATTCTGATATAAGTTTAACAATGTCTTCGACAAGAGACCGTTTTTTAAGTTTGGAGAAAAAATATTGGTGATGGAGGCATCTGAAAAAAATAATTACAGTGTTCTAGTTTTTGGCCGAGAAGTTTCAAATAGAAAAAGTCAAGTTAGGGGAATTTTAAACATAAAGGTCGACTTTAAAAGTTGTATAGTGAAATTAGAAATCTACAACTGAAAAAGAGGATTTAAACTGAATCTGAAAATTATATATTCGTTTTAAGTGTCCCACACGAGTAATTGAATTTCTTGTTATTGACATAGCGTAACCCTAGAATGCCAGTTCCATTGAAAACATAAATTCAAAACATAAAAAACGCGTGAAATCCATTTCTAAAATTCGCCGTTGATATTGGTTTTGTGCTATAAATAAAAATTCTCTTCAAAACGAAAAAAATTGAATTAAAAGTTAAATACACTGCAAGCAGCATACTATAATTAGGTGGTCGCGTTTCCCATTGTGCTTCCGGTCGGGTACGAAAGGTATAACAAAAGGCGACAAACATAATTCAATGGACGTGAGTCGTTTAGAAATGCCAAGGATAAAAGAGTATAGGATGCTGTTAATAGATGATGCTATTACTATGTCCTGCACTTGCTATTTTGGAGAATTATTATGATCGTTGTTGGTCAGAAGAAGATGTATTTAGATTGAGAAACTACATAATAGTAATTTGAGCTTAATCTACAATTAAACACATAAATGTGAGTCATCATGCTCAAGATGTCTAGGAATTTTAATGGGATTCAGAACACATGATTAATAATCCTTCCCTTCATTTTTTTCATCACGCCTTGTATATCAGTGAAATTCATATGAAATGAAATCATATTATAATGTATTTTTTTGATCCCTTCGGTTAGTGTTGCCTTAACAAAATTGTTCAAGTAGAAGAGCTAAAATTAAATTACGGAAAGTCAAGAATAAATTTATATAAAAACAAAAATACTAATTTAAAATCTCGTAATTATTCCGAAATTGTCACATATGTGCTTCAATATGAGTTTAACTATACGTAACACTCAAGTTTTTATGTAGTGTTTGAAATTAGTTCAAACAATCTTTAATATTTTTGACAATTATTCCTTTCAATTTTATTTTTATTAATCAAGCAGAAAAGAAAACAGTGAAGTTTGTTTATCTGATTGTTGAAAGAGATGTCATTGTCCAGTGTGTATTATGTGCACCAAATAATAAAATTACTATTCCAATTATTGTAATAATTTTTTGTCATTTGTGGATTAAAAACCCACTGGTCCTTCGAAAAAGATTTTAGAATACAGTTGTCTTTAGAAATTACATTGCATTTTATTCTACGACCTATGGAAATTATTTCTGAGGTATAAATATGCAAATATACCTCTCTGATTGTTGAAAATCAATCAATTGATCCTAATTCGAGTCGGATCTCAAAAGAAACCATAAAAAAGAAAGTAATAAAATTCCTACTTAAATCTTGGAAGAATTTCACTTGCGTTGACAAGTACATTAAAAAAAAAGGTTAGAGTTTGAAAGATTAGTTTTACCAGTTCCGTTCTGTTTCAATCGTTTTGTTATTGTTCCAAAGTAACTATGTATATTTCGAAGAGAGTACAATTCCGAAGAATAGATCAGCAATTTTGTTGTAAAAGAAGAGTTCCAGTCTAGTTTCACAAGAATAGTGTGTGTTAAAGAAGGGAAGTAAAGTGAAAATTTGTCAATAAATTCATAAAACATCCTATCCATTCTCAGGAAAATAAGGTCAGATAAACATTTAATTTTGGTAAATAAATTCTAACTTCATATAAGTAATTGAAAGGCAGTTCCTAGTTTGAATGATCATTTGCTTACTTTCCAAATTAGAATTAATACATGTAAAAAACTCTTGAGGTTTCAAATAGTATACAGAAGCAGATTAAATATTTCTTTTAGTGTATTCTACTAAATAGTTAATAATTTAGATTCCTACTTATTTTAATTGAATATTCCTAATATATACAACTATGGATGCCTTAATTAAACAGAGAACCATTGAAAAAGGTAAAATTACTAGAACCGAGAATTGGTTTAATAAAAATTCTATGACAGAAACTGAATTAACATTTTTTAAAACAGATTAGATCTTTTAACTAAAGCATTCGATAGTTACAATTCAATACAAGATCAAATAGAATGTTTAGATGAAGATCAAAGTCCAGATATAGAGGTAGTCGAAGATAAATATTGTTTAATTTTATCCTTATTGCAAAAAGATTAATTCACTTTCTGCCAAAAAGGATTCGATTAGTATAAAATCAGAATTTCAGATATCACATGTAAACAAACCTCAATTGAACATTCCAGAATTTTCAGGAGATATTACTAATTGGAATGCATTCATACAATTATTTGAAACTTTGATAGTAAACGATTCATCGTTAACAGATATTGAGAAGTTAATATACTTAAAGTCCTATGTAGAGGGTGAACCTTTGCACTGAACTTCGAATCTTCAATTATCTAGTGATAATTTCAAAGAAGCTCTAGATTCCTTAAAAAGTAGATATGATAATCAACTGAATATCATTTATGCTTATATTAAAAATTTGTTAGATGCTCCTTCCTTGAGCAAAACAAAGTCCACAACCCTCAGGGAATTTGTCACCTCCATAAAACAAAATATAGATGGTCTCAGAAATTTGCAAGTAAATGTTGATAATTGGGACTTGTTACTAGTATTCATTTTCTTCCAAAAATTAGATAATTATACAACAAAGGTTTTTGATTTTGAAATTCCTCCAAATGCAAGACCAACGTTACCTCAATTTCTTCAATTTTTAGAATACAGGTGTTCAATTCACGAAAGACAAGTAATTCCTGATTCAAATTCTACTCAGAAAAGAGATCAAGGACAGATAACCTCTCATTTTGTTCATATTTCTCAAAAAACTAGAACAGATATTCAAGATGCTAATGAAAACAGAGTGAATTCACAAATTGTAAGCGGTAAATGTCTATTTTTCAATCTAAATAATCATAGAATTTATAATTGTTTGAAATTTAGTGCCATTTCTCATAACGACAAACTGCGATTTATAAAAAATAACAAGTTATATATAAATTGTCTGGCCTACAATCATTATGTTAGTGATTGTTCCTTCACTGGGTGTTTAAAATGTCAAAACTATCATCATACTTTGTTATGTAAGCAAACTTCTTCTAATAATAGAAATTTCAATTCCAGGTATTCACCCAACTCTGAAAGGCTCTATAGAAATTTGCAAAATACTCAAAATAGACAGATAGAGTTTAATTCCCAAAAGTCAAACAATTTTAATCGTTATGATTCTACCTTTGATAATAATAATCAGTCAAATAGTTTGGTAAATTCTCCTAGAAATTTACAGAATACTTCAAATGTTCATAGATCACTTCAAAATAATAATGATAACTCACACAACCCCAATTCTAGTAGAAACCCTGGAAGAAATCCTTCAAATCCACAATTAGAAAATCACTCTTCAAGTTAAGATAATGGTATTACTCTCTCCAGTTTATCCCCTAGTGAAGAAGCACTCCTAGCAACTGCACTTGTTACAGTATATAATTCAAAATATAAGCCTATTCAAGTAAAAGCCGTTTTAGATCCATGTAGTACAGTTTCATTAATTACAGAAACCTTAACAGATAGTCTCCAACTTACTCCGTAATCAGAGGTAATTCAAGTACATGGTGTTGATGGCATAGTTACAAATTCTAATAAAATGGAAATTATTAATGTCCATTCCAATATTGCAAGAATTGTTAGTTTTAACATAAATTGTTTGGTTATTAAGAAAATTAGAAAAATATTGCCACAACTTTCATTGCGTAGAGAAAAAATTGTAATTCCTTTAAATGTGAAATTAGCAGATCCTAATTTCCACATTCCTTCTCAAATTGACAAATAGTGCTCCATATTTACGTACACTGAATGAGTAAGCTAATAGAAATAAAGAAAAATTTCCCTTAGCTTCTAATGCCATTCTTTCTCAGTGTGATGTACATGATATTTTATCAGGTAGTGATTTTATAGATAATTTGACAGAAACTTATAATCAGCTAGTAAAGTTGTTACAGTCAGCAAATTTTTCATCGCATAAGTGGGCTTGTAATGATCAACAATTTCTAAAAAATGTTATAAAAAATAAGTGTTGATTTGAAAATAGAAAGTTCTTCAAATAAAGTGTTAGGCGTTTCGTGGGATCTAAATTAGGATAAATTTTCAGTAGAACTTCCTAAAAATCTTAGTAAAAATTTGATTACTAAACGTATTGTCCTATCCCAAACTGCACAGATGTTTAATCCATTAGGGTTTATATCTCCTGTCCCTGTAGTAGCAAAAATTCGAATGCAAAATATTTGGTTGCCAGAATTAGGTTGGGATGATGAATTAAACTCCGAACTTCTACATCCGTGGACAAATTTCATTTCACATATTCATGATTTTTCTTAGTTATTAATGGAATTAGAGGTTCAAGATCAACCAAGTGCATCTGGTCATAATTTGTCTTCATCGTCAGTTCTTGACACATCTGTGAGAGAGATTTTACTTCCTCCCAAAGCTGTAGCTATTGGTACTTATGGAAGAAAAGCCAGAAAACGTGGAAAAACTGGTCATTTGAATTCAACACCAGAAATGCATGAACTTAAAGTAAAAGTGATTGAAAAGGAAATGAAACTAAGAAAACAACAAAGCAGGGCAGTTGAACGCCAACTTGTCATTTCAAATGACGACAATTCTAATGATGAATATTTAGGGCAAGAAGAAGACGACTCTGACGCTAGCTGCATTTACTGCAATGAGCTATACTCTCAATCACGAGCAAGAGAAACGTGGATTCGTTGTGAGAACTGTCAATCTTGGTGCCACAGTCAGCTATCGTTGCAAATCATTCACTTGTGAATTATGCGTTTAATTATAGTTTTTTCTGTTTCGTTAAAGCAAAAAAAAGGTTTTCCGTTTATTCAATGCTACTTTGTTCTTGGTATAACGATAATTTTGTTTAATAAACCTGTGAGCAATTTTGAATTGTTTTGCCTGGTGTTGCAAACATTATGCAACACAAAATACACTAAAATTTATAAGTGTAAAGTTCATATCCTAGATGTCGTCTGCGGCAAGCATCTGAGGTTGAAACATGCGCAGAGCAAAAGATAGCCTGCGGCAGTATAACTCAAAACATGGTACAAGCAAGAGTGCAAGAGCTCTCGCGTACGAATGCGTTGTAACTACGCTGTACCATAATTCTAACTTATTTAAAGAATCGGGCTAGTTCCCACAAGTAGTAAAGTGTTTTTAATACGCATACAATCGGGCAAGTACCCATAAACAACAAACCATTTCAACAGTGCAGTTGATGTGTAAATATGTTAGTGTAAATATATGTAAATAAATTGTACATAGCAAGTAACATCGAAGGAAACTTATTTATTTTGACACAGTCCACAAACCCATGAGTGATATGTGCGTAATCAAATTGTACATATCAAACATTATGGTCAATCGAGCCAGACGTTATTGAGATTTCGCAAGAAGATATCGAGATATCGTGTAATCCAACAGACAAATTTGTGATTTCGTGAAACTGGTGAAACACAAGTGCCAAAAATTGGTAAGAATCGATATTATAGATTTTCAAAATGACGTCTATGGAGGGTAGAACTACTCTCCATAATGGCGTCTTAGCGTGCCCTAAAAACTGTTAAGTGAAAAACTAAAGTGATGTCGATGCCATAGAAATCTACAAACTTTGAAAGACTGAATTCGTCTCTCATCTACAAGAGGGCGGTAAAGTCAAATCCGACAAAACTAGAAGCCACCAGTGCTAAAAGATGTCGCCATTGTAATATAAACAAATATGAACTATTAAAAATCAGCTGATTCCGGCCAGTAGTTATATCAAAGATTACAAGTATTCTTTGGTAATGTATATTATGGTTATTGGTTATGGATACATTTGGACAACTGTACATCGAAGCCACACAGCCCAGGAACAAGATAAGAAACTTTAATTAATAATAAATAATTGCATTATATTCTAAAATAACGTACTTTTTAGTCACTTTATTTCAAAACATAACTTTTTTCTGAAATTACTTATTTGTTTTCTCATTGTGAAACTGTTGAAATCGTTTTCAAAAATGGGGAAAACAGAAGTTGAAATTAAAAAATTGAAAAGCAAAATCAAGCAGTGCAAAACTACTGCATAAAGACGACCAACTCACTGACATATTAATCGAACAGCTTTCTATTCGCAAAAACGTTTTAAACAGTGATTATGACTTGTTTAAAGAATCTTTGTCTGAGCTGGAAAGTCTTGATCAAGATTCTATTGAAGAAATTAAATTCAGTGAATTTGAAGACAGTCATTTTGATACAGTTTCAAAAATTAATGCAATTATTTCTTCATATGATAATAATCAAAAAACACCTATGGTAACAAATTCAATGCAAAAAGTCCCAGTTCAAGTTACATCTACAGCTAAGTTGCAACCTATTCAAATTGAACCATTCAGTGGGAAAGTTTTGAGTGAATTCAAACCTTTTTTGGAACTTTTTGTTGCTTTAATAGATAACAACAAAAATCTTTCAGATGTTGAGAAGTTATTTTATCTCAAATCTCATTTAAAAGATGAAGCATTAAGTCTCATCGACTGGCTTCCAATAATAGGTGACTCTTACAGTAAAGCATTAACATCATTAAATAATAGGTATAATAACCAAACAATGTTAATAAATTCTTACATTTATTCAATTCTTGATTTGCCTAATATAAACAAAGGAACTGCTGTAGCTTTAAGAGAATTTGTTAGCAAGGTTCGACAAAACATTGGTAGTTTAAAAAATATATTGAAGGATACAATTGACAGTTGGGACATGGTATTAATTTGTATTTTATCAAAAAAGTTAGATTCATTTACTAATAGGGCTTATCAGATTGATAGGGATCCTTCAAGGCTTCCAACATTGGAAGGATTTCTAACTTATTTGGAGAATAGAGCAACTGCTTTCGAAGCTGTTTCATTACCAGACTTAACAAAGAATGTCAAAGAAAAATCACACGTTCACATAGCAGTTGGAAAAAATGATTTTAAATGTGCATTTTGCAATAATTTCAATCATAAAATTTATAATTGTAAAAAATTCCAATCTGTCAATATCAATGAAAGAAATAATTTCATAAACAAAAATAGCTACTGCAAAATATGTTTAAACAAACATATTGGCAAGAAATGTAACTTAAAAGTAACTTCCAGAATTTGTAACAAAAATTCACATAACACATTACTACATTATGAAAAATCTCAACAAGAAAACAAATCAAACTCTGAAACACAAGTAGTTGCATCTACTTCTGCCTCAGTAAACACCACCAATGTGTCAAACAATACAGATGTTTTGTTGCCAACAATTAAAGTTAATGTCAGATCAAAAAACAATACATTCATTGATGCTATTGCACTTGTTGACAGTGGCTCCCAGTCATGTTTTATTACTGAAAATTTAGTTCAAAAACTAGGGTTAAAAACATATAAATATAATTTAGACATTCTAGGTGTAAAGGACACCTCATTTAAAGTTAACAAGGCAGTAAATTTAAACATTTATTCAAATTTGAATAAGCGTGAAATAAAATGTGCAGTAGTAAACAAAATTACCAGTGACATACCAACATTTAAAATTGACGTTGAACAGTTAAATTTACCTGAAAATCTTATTCTTGCAAACAATGAGTTTTACAAGCCAAAAAATATTGACATTTTGCTTTCTGCTGATATATTTTTTAGTATTTCAAGAGATGGTAGGATAAACCTAAACAATGGTTTTATTTTACAAAATACAACTTTTGAGTATCTGATCTCTGGTACGTTTCCATCCTCTTCACAATCCAGAAATAACAATTTGGCTAAAATATCTTGTCATTTAATAATTGATGACACAAACAAAATGCTTTCAAAATTTTGGGAAACAGAAAAAGCTCCACAGGTTTTCAAGGAGTATAATAATGAACATGAAGCTTGTGAAACAATATTTCAACAAACAACTTTGTTAGAAAACAATAAATTTCAAGAAGACTTACCACTTAAATTAGATATCAATGAAATCAATTTAGGGGATTCATACTATATTGCAATGAAACGTTTTCAAAATCTAGAAAAAAGATTTAAATCAGACCAAAAATTGTTTGATCAATATAATCAGTTTATTAAAGAATATTTGAGTCTTGGGCATGCAAAGGTTGTAAATACAGATGAATACAAATCTAGTGACACACCAGTATATTTTATGGGACATCATGCAGTAATTCGTGAAGATAAAAAGTCAACACGTTGTCGTGTTGTCTTTGACGGTTCCATGCTCACAAAAAATAAAACCTGTATAAACGATTTTCTTTATAATGGTGACATAGTTCAAAATGAGCTATTTGATATTCTGCTGATTTTTCGCACTTTTAAATTCATTATTTTAGCAGATATTGAAAAAATGTTTCGAATGATATTAATTAATCCTGAACATAAAACTTTGCAGAACATTCTTTGGAGAGATAATCCCAATAAGCCCATTGAGTGTTTGCAACTACAAACTGTAACTTATGGTTATAAAAGTTCCACATATTTAGCTACACGCTGTCTCAAAGAACTCGCGATTAAATATCAAAATGTTTATCCTTTAGCATCTTATGCACTTGAAAATTGTACCTATATTGATGATATTTTGGGTGGAGCCAACACAATTGAAGAAGCCATTCGCTTAAAAAATGAATTATGTCATTTATTGAAATTAGGTTCCTTCAATTTGCATAAATGGGCATCAAATGACGACAAAATTTTGCTGGATATTCCGTTGCAAAGTCGACAACTTGATGAAATTGACATTAGCAAAAACAATAATGTCATCAAAACTTTAGGCGTTTCCTATGACATCAAAAACGATTGTTTCAAAATATTCTCGCCAAAGTCTGAAAATGATGACTGTCTGACAAAAAGGCAAATACTGTCATATATTTCTAAATTTTGGGATCTTCAAGGTCTCAGCGGGCCAATAATGGTTCAGGGAAAAGTTTTTCTACAAAAATTGTGGTTGGACAAGTTTTCTTGGGATGAGCTGTTGCCAGAAAATATTAAAGGGCCAGGGCAAGAATTTCAAAACAAACTTAAAAATATGCCAACAATTGAGGTACCCAGAGATGTAAAATTCTACGGTGCGGAAAAAATTGAATTAATCGGTTTTTCAGACAGCAGTCTCATAGCCTATGGTGCTGTATTATATGTTAGAGCAATTTTCAAGGATAAGGCAGTTGTCAATATATTATGCTCAAAATCACGTATTGCACCAATCAACAAAAAATTGACTGTGCCCAGATTAGAGTTGAATGGAGCATTATTACTTGCTCAATTAGCTTTCAAAGTCTCCAAATTGCTCAAAATACAAAATAACAATGTCTATCTGTATTGTGACTCTAACATAGTATTAGCTTGGCTAAACACCGATCCAATGAGGCTCAATGCCTATGTAGCAAATCGCATACTAAAAATTCAAAAAATAACTGAAAATTCTACCTGGTGTTATATTCAATCAAAAGATAATCCCGCTGACATTTTGTCAAGAGGTGCTGATCCTCTCGAATTTGAATCAGACAATCTATGGATCCATGGACCACAATATTTGTCAGATATTACTTTTATACATAAAAACAAAGATTTTAATATTGATATCACTTATCCTCTACCTGAAGAAAAAATCCACATTGTAACACTAAAAACTTCCACAAGTTCTTTGTTTTTCACAGACATTTTTCAAAGGTTTTCTTCAATTTCAAAATTGCAAAAAATGATGGCTTACATCAATAGATTTATTCACAACATCAAAAATCCAACCAATAAAATGATTGACAATTTAAAAATAGGTGAATTAAATGACTCAATGACTATCATCATTAGAGAAGTTCAAAAAGAAAATTTCTCTGAAGAAATTAATAATTTAAAATCAAAAAGGGATTTAAAATCAAGCATTAAATCACTGTGTCCATTTCTTGACAAAAACAACATTCTCCGCGTTGGTGGAAGGATACAGCAGGCTGATATAAAATATGATCAAATTCATCCCATAATCTTGCCAAAAAACAATAGAATCACTGATCTCATTATTGAAAGAGAACACAAAAGACTATTACATGCTGGTCAAAAACAGGTGTTGAGTAGTCTAAATTTGCAATTTTGGATTGTAAATGGCATTAGGGAAGTAAAAAAGGTCTTACATAAACGTGTAACATGTTTCAAAGCAAAGGCACAATGCTCAGAGCAATTAATGGGCTCTTTGCCGGAACATCGAGTTAACCCTTACAGACCATTTAAAAATTGCGGCTTAGATTTTTTTGGTCCTATTTACATAAAACAATCACGTATTAAAAAAATTCATCATAACAAAAAGTTACGTTGCATTATTTGTGTGTTTTTCTATCAAGGCTATTCATATGGAAGTAGTTTCAGATCTCACGACAGACACTTTTTTAGCTTGTTTTAAAAGATTCATTTCAAGAAGAGGTAAACCTGCTAACATTTATTGTGACAATGGAAAAACGTTTAAAGGAGCCAATAATCAATTAAAAGAATTTTATAAAGACTTTGTGAATGTTAATAAAGACTCTATAATCAACTTTTCAGTGGAAGAACAAATTAATTTCAAGCTCATACCAAGTTATTCTCCAGTATTTGGAGGCTTGTGGGAAAGCTCTGTGAAAAGTGCTAAGCACCACATGAAGCGAGTAATGGGCAATAGCCAGTTAACGTACGAAGAGTTCAATACTCTTATTGTTCAAATCGAAGGAATTTTAAATTCCAGGCCGATTACAGCCTTAATAAATGATCCCACAGATTTAAATTATTTAACTCCCGCGCATTTTTTAGTAGGATGCCCTATAACCTCTTATCCCGAAACGAACGTAACAAATACTCCTGAGAACAAACTCAAATTGTGGAAAATTGTATGCCAAAAACAACAACATTTTTGGCAAAGGTGGTCCAAAGACTATTTAACCATTTTACAAAACCGTCCTAAATGGTATAAAAACGTTCCTAACATTCAAGAAGGAACTTTAGTTTTATTAAAGGAGGACAACGTGCCTTCCTTGAAGTGGCCAATGGCCAGAATTATTAAAGTCATACCTGGAAAGGATGGCAAGGTCAGAGTCTGCGACGTCCAAACAGCTTCTGTAACGTATCGGAGATCAGTGACCAAAATGGCAATTTTGCCCCTTTATAACTAATAATTATAAATAAATATATATTAAAAAAAATATGTATATATATGTGTATATAAATTTAGAATAATAAGTTGATATATAAAAGGTAATGCACCTAAAATTATTAATTATTATATTTAACAATAAAAATGTTGCAACATTTAGTAAGACTTCAAATAACTCATGAAAATTTTTATTTTGTAAAATTCGGGCTTGTACCCACAATCATTTTATTACAATCGAAATGCTTTTGTAAAATTCGGGCTTGTACCCACAATCATTTTATTACAATCGAAATGCTTTTGTAAAATTCGAGCTTGTACCCACAATCATTTTATTACAATCGAAATGCTTTTGTAAATTTCGGGCTTGTACCCACAATCATTTTAATTACAAGCGAAATGCTTTGTAAAATTCGGGCTTGTACCCACAACATTTTAAATATAAGCAAGGTGCTTTTTAAAATTCTTTGGACAAGAATAATTACTGTTTAAAATAACAATAATTAATAAAACTGAGAGCATATGGTTTCAAAGAAGCCTGAGGCCCCAGCATGTTGCAAACATTATGCAACACAAAATACACTAAAATTTATAAGTGTAAAGTTCATATCCTAGATGTCGTCTGCGGCAAGCATCTGAGGTTGAAACATGCGCAGAGCAAAAGATAGCCTGCGGCATTATAACTCAAAACATGGTACAAGCAAGAGTGCAAGAGCTCTCGCGTACGAATGCGTTGTAACTACGCTGTACCATAATTCTAACTTATTTAAAGAATCGGGCTAGTTCCCACAAGTAGTAAAGTGTTTTTAATACGCATACAATCGGGCAAGTACCCATAAACAACAAACCATTTCAACAGTGCAGTTGATGTGTAAATATATTAGTGTAAATATATGTAAATAAATTGTACATAGCAAGTAACATCGAAGGAAACTTATTTATTTTGACACAGTCCACAAACCCATGAGTGATATGTGCGTAATCAAATTGTACATATCAAACACCTGGTGTAACTTCGTTTGATAATAAGTTCTCATTAATGGTAATATTGGTGTCTGTAAACGAAATTCACAATATAGATAATGTTAGGCTGTAAAAAAAATTACATTGACATTTCCGTGGGGAAAAGTGCCATGGCGTGTACTTTTACGACTCTAAGTTATTACTTTTCCAACGGATATCAAAGAAATAAGGAACAGGCCTGCTTTTCCTATGAAAATTTGTGTAGAAAGGCGGGTTTTGCATAGTGGTTGTGGAAAAAATCCGTTTATATTCTGTCAATAATTCACTTAGGAAACTAGTGTATAGCAACAATCGCCTCCAGTTATAAAATGGTTGGTGGTTTTAAATGTATTATGTATAATAGTATTATATGGTTACTTTGGTTATTTATCTTCATTCTTATTAATATTCATATTCTTTTCTCCGTTAGATATCGACGTTTTGTAGATATTTATTCTCAAACCTAGTTTTCAGTTTTCCTGTACGTTGGGTCCCTTTTAATACAAATAATTTCAGCCTAATATGAAGAAGTAACTATACATATCACTTGGAGTGAGATGTATCTACATTCAAGTGTGTATGAGTGGCGAACATTATACTAAAGAGCACTTTACTGTAAGCCTTCATCACAAAAGTAAACCATTCATCATAACGGGGATATGTATGAACTCAATTGATAAAACAACGACATTACAGCTGTGTATGAAGTTAGTTTTGCTAGAATATAGTCATTCGCATAGAAGTACTACAACTGTAAACTAAACTATGTGTTAAAAAAACTTCAAACTATATTATAGAAAAATAGGTAACCAGTTCTTTCAGAGAGTGAAGTGTTGGAAAAATCAATAGGATAAAATAAAAATCCAGCATTAAAATCAAAACAACAAACAGATAACGCACCAAATAATGATACAAAATTTGTTTTTTTTCTTTTGTGTGGAATAATATAATATACATGATTTCATACATTTCTATTAGTACTATTAAAATATGCTCTAAACTTACCAGCGACTGTCATCACAGCTGACATAATTTGGGTGTGGAAAAGTGGCGCGTCAGCGGACACTTCGCACTGAAATAGACCCGAGATGTTTCGTCCTACCGACATCAGAGTCACGTTATGTGCGTTAGAGGCACTCACCTGGAACAATAAAATATCCTAATTGGCTTAATTGGCTCCCAGTTGACAACGTATTTGGTAATTGGAAAGGTCTTTTGTCATGACACGATAGGTCTTAATTAACATGTTGGGGGTTCTTTACCGTAAATTATTTATTGCCAACAAATTAAATCAAGTTTGAATTCCGTAAATGTCATTTAAATTAAATATTAATTATGAAGTTAATTGAATTACAACTGAAAAAATTATTTTAAAACCTGTTTTATGGAAATATCTGACTTAATATAATGTGGATCCGATTTGGACATTTTGATTTCTAACAAATAATTTTGTACATTTAGGAAATTTGGTAATATAAAAATTGATAGTAGTAGATTCCTTTGGTAAAATCGAAGATTTGTTGGAAATTTAAAGGCGTAAGCAATAACAGAGGAACGATAAAAGAGAAGTTTCAGCTATAAAATGCCAAGTATATACAACAGTCATGAGTTTTATAGAAAAAAAATGTAGAAGCGATAAAACTGTTCCTAGTGGGCGAATTTGGCCAGTAATTTGCCCAAAAATATACGGTTTTAAAGATTAAAGTTAACTTTTCTCCATCTGTGAGACGTCATAAACAATATCCAATTATAAAATTGATCACTTGTGTACACTGCGGAGGCTGAATCGTGTTAATAAACCGAAATTTCTCCAAAAATGATAAAAATGTGGTACTTTAAAGAACCCGTTGTACTGGCTCTGGTAAGCTGAAACTCAATAGGGTTCATCTGTGAGACGCTCTAAACAGTATCCAATCAGAAAATTGGTCACTTGTATACACTCCGAGGCTCCATCGTGCTAACAAACCGAAATTTCTCCTAAAATAACAAAAATGTGGTACTTTAATAATAATAATAATAATATCATTTATATTTATTGACGAATAAACAATATGAAACGTATACAATAATGAAAACTGTATAAATGATACATACTCGATAAGTGAGTGAACACTTGTTTCAAGATATGAATATAAATACAGTATTACTTAAGTATAAAAAATATTCAACACAATATCAGAATAACGAAATCTGTAGCACACTTAAAAACAATAAATAACATTAATTGTGCGTTAAAAAACAATACAATAACAAAAAAAACTTTAAAAGTACAATCAATTTGAAACACATAAGCCATCAAAGTATGTCTCTATTTCAAAAGAGCTGCCACAAACAACACATTGTACAAATAAAAATAGTTATGGCCATAACAACAAATAATAATTTTAAAAACAACACTACAATAAAAACATTTGGAGAGCACTCGCAACCGTATTGAAATGTAAAAATTATCAAAGCACGTTTGTTTCACAGACATGCTGTTACAAGCAACACACTGTATAAATGTAAAATTTATGAAATGAATCAGATGGACATATCCAGTCGAACAATCCCATCCCACCCAGCTCTTGGCGTTTCGTGAAATAATCTTTTTACTTTTAAAAATCTTGAAGTTGTTTATGTTTTTTATATGGTCAGGAATAAAATTGAACACCTTGGGTGCTAAGTAGAAGAATGATCGCTGACAAACCGACCTGCTCATTTGGGGAATAACATAGTGGTGTCTTTGTCGGGTACCGTAATTATGCGTAGGTAAACGAGCATAATTTTCTTTATATTTCAATATAACATTCAAACAATATAGTTGTCTCAAATCCAGTATCCCGCATTCCTCGTATAATCGATCTGTAGGATATCGGTGGGGTTGTCTTAAAATCAATTTCAGGAACCATTTTTGGACAATCTCCAGTGGTTTTATGTGAGTTCTTAGGGCTCCACCCCAACCTACCAAGCCGTAACGTGAGTGACTTTCCACTAATGCAAAATATGATATTTTCATATGCTTGAATGTTAATATTTTGATGAGGTACCTGAATTTATAGAGGATGCTTTGTAACTTCTTGATGACATACCTGATGTGAACATCCCATTCCAGACTACTATCAATCATTAAACCTAAGTATTTGATTTTGTCTGCAGGCAATATAGACATACATCGATTTCGTAAAGTAATGATTTCAAGATGATCAAAATCCGGTCTGCACACATTATTGCAACTTATAGGCAGATAATAAGTTTTCTCAAGGTTAACCGTCAATAGTTTATGCTCAAGCCAATTCTTTACGTTTAAAACATCAGCGTGAGCTCTATCTCGAAGTGCCTTCCAATTTTCAGCATCGTATACTATTGCTGTGTCATCGGCAAATCCAATTACTTCACCACTGCTTTTCAACGAGAACATTCCGTTTATATAAAAATTGAATAAAAGTGGTCCCAGAACACTACCTTGAGGTACACCATACTCGACAGTTTCTTCCTGACTGAAGACATTGTCCACTTTTACTATCTGCGGTATATTGGTAACATAGCTTTTACATAAGTTAAGGTTAACATTGCTTTTACCAATGTCCTCTAATGCTTGCAGAAGTAGGTCGTGACTCACAGTATCAAAAGCTTTCGATAGGTCTATGAAAATACACAGACAAGACCTGCTCTCATTCAAGGAATTATTTAGTTGCATCATTAGGGCCAGAATTGCATCCTCTGTTGACGTGTTTTCTTTGATGCCAAACTGTATGTCAGACAAAACTTTATATTTTTCAAGGAAGGAAGTCAACCTGTTCTTATTTATTTTTGTTTTATCCCCCTTTTTATGAAGTGGTATTACAATGGAATTCTTGAAGGCTGATGGCCATATACCACCGTCTATGCACTTATTGATTATGTGACATAATGTTTTCATAATAAAATCACCAATAATTTTGAGAGTTTCAGCTCTAATTCTGTCAATCCCAACCGATTTTTTATCCTTCAAACCCTCCAATATCGTTTTCAATTCGTTGTCGTTCGTAGGTAATAAGACAAACGAGTTTGCAGTAAGATGCCTATTCGAAGTATAACTCTGGTCTCTAGTAATTTTATCAGCAAGGGTTTTTCCGGTATTTACAAATTTTTTATTAAATTCATTGGCGATAATATTTTTGTTGGTTATCATCAAACCTGAGTCAGTTTCGATTGAGGGTATTGGAGTTTTAGATTTTTTACCTCTACTCAAGTCGCTTATCACCTCCCATAATTTTTTCGTGTTGGTGCCATTTTTTATTATAATATTATTATAGTAATCAAACTTTGTTCTTTGTATCAACGAATTCAATTTATTCCTGTAACGTTTGTATTCATTTTTTAGCTCTACGTTTCCTATATTCTTAAGGGTATTTTCGAACATTTTATCTTTTGTATCTATTGATTTCAAAAGAGCATTTGTCAGCCAAGGTTCAATTTTTGTATATTTTCTCCTACTGCTTTTGGATATCGTCGCTTCGCCAATCAAATTTGATAGAGTATCAACAAATATGTTCATTTTAGAATCAGGATTTTCAGCAGAGTGAATGGCAGCCCAAGATGCTCTCTCAAGAAGAGATTTCAGTTTACCCTGATCAACATATTGTGTGCTAGTTGACATATTTTTTTTGTCTTGTTTAGTTATATCGAAAACTATTTGTAGTAGTGTCGAATAAGGATCAGTAATATTCGTTTCTAGAACCATAGGCAAAATGTTCTCAAGTATATAGAATTTTGCCTTAATAAATATGTGGTCTATACAAGTTTTCATGTTGTCCCGAACTCTAGTGATACTATTAATTGTTGAGTTGTAGCCAAACTCATTAAGCGTATTTACGTATTCAGAAATAGTATCGTTATTCTTTAATAGATCTAAATTATTGTCTCCCGTGAAAATATTGAAGTTTTCGGTATCACTCTTATTCTCTTCCAAGTAATTTTGCAGACAAACTATAAATTCTTTAGGATCAGTGAACATTATATTTGACAATTTTTGCCTCAACATTTAGAATTGCATCAGATACTTTTTGACTAACTATTGCATCACTTTTATTATAAAGCACTTTTATTATAAAAAATAAGTTTGTTACTTTTGAGTAAGCATTAAAATCGAATTGAATAGATGAGGCTTTTACTTGATGAAGATCCATACTGAACGATGAAATAAAACAATATAGTTTGTTTAAATCTTCATATATTTGAACTAATGTTCAATTTAAACTTGTTGACGCGTTTCACTAACACAGTAGCTTTGTCAAAACGAGTTATTTTAAACTGTGTTAGTGAAACGCGTCAACAAGTTTAAATTGAACATTAGTTCAAATATATGAAGATTTAAACAAACTATATTGTTTTATTTCATCGTTCAGCATTAAAATCACTCCAGTTGTAGTAAGCTCTATAGTCGAAAGTCGAAATTCTGGACAGTGACTCATCACCCCCTAGCAAGCAATGTATTATAAGCGGTGTTGCCAGATATATTCTAGCGATAGGTAATTGATTACACAAATAACAATAAAATCCATATATTTTAGTTTTTTTCTTATACTTGTAACAAACATCTATGCAAATATCAATTCAATAGTCTATTTGAATATTTTTTTAAAAAAAATATTATTTGCGAGAAGTTTGGCGTACGTGACAACGTCGAAGACTTACTTGTGAAGAAAGTCAGCTTGATGCAGCGATGTGTACAAGACAGAGATGATAGAATAGGACACCTGCATAATTTATTCGGTGTCTAGTATTCATAGACGTAACGTTGTGATCGTTTTGGTATTTTATCAATTTGTTCTTTTTGTGTTTTTATTTGAATAGTTACAACTTTTTGTTTTTTTGTACGTTGTAAATTAGGGTTACTTTTTATGTTTCATTAACAATAATGGCCGAATGTAGTGGTATTAGCGACAAGAGACGGCGTCGTCCAAATTTATTAAGAGAAGAGGAAACTATTATTTTAAATGTTTATGAAGGGTTGCGTACCAGGGATAAACAGTTAGGCGTTAGCGATGCTGTGGCTCTGTGCAGTTATTTAACAAAAGTTTCAGAGAGTACCATATATGAAATTTTCAGAAATGTACAGGAAGGGACGTTGACAAGAGAAGGAAATCAAAATTGTATGCAGGAAACTAGGGGAAGAAAAAAAATTGTTTTAGACGACCAAACACGTAATGCTGTACGTAGACTGATTCATTCTTATTGTTTTAAAAATGAAATCCCCATATTATCAAAAATTAGTAAAGCTACAGAAGCAGATGCAACGTTACCAAACATCAGCAATAAAGTTTTAAGGAGGACTTTAAGACTAATGAACTTTCGTTACCTGAAATGAAGCAGAAAAAGTGCTTTAATCGAATGAAATGGAATTGTTCAATGGCGGAGAAACTATTCCAAGCAGATACGGCAGTTTCCTAACGAAGAAAGACGACAAATTTATTATCTTAACGAAACTTGGGTTAACGAAGGTCACACTGTATCAAAAGTATGGCAGGACTTGAATATCAAAAGCAGTCGACAAGCCTTTATGGAGGGTTGGTCTACCGGTTTGAAAGCTCCTGCTGGAAAAGGGCGCAGACTCATTATTGCACATATCGGCAGCGAAGATGGATTTCTGAAAGGATGCTTATTGACTTTTGAGTCAAAAGAATCTGGTGATTACCATGAAGAGATGGATGGTAACAGATTTGAAGCATGGTTTAAGTGGCTTCCGGTTCGGTTAGTTATGGATAATGCTTCATACCACAGTCGCGTTTGTGAGCACATACCTACTTCAGCTAGCTGCAAGAGTGTTGTAGTGGAATGGCTGGCAAGTAAACGTATTCCGCACGAAGAAACAATGTTGAAAACTGGATTATTATCCTTGGTATGGCAACATAGAGCCAATTATATAAAATATGTGTTGATGAAATGGCAAAAGAATTTAACGTTTCAGTTCTTAGACTTCCGCCCTACCACTGCGAATTAAACCCGATAAAGCTTATTTGGGCCGAAGTGAAAAACTATGTTGCACGAAAAAACCAAACATTTAAAATGGTTGACGTTGAAAAACTGTTTGACGATGCTTTAGAGACTGTTACTGCTGATACTTGGCATAAATGTATTCAGCACGAATATAAAGAAGAAATGAGGTTTTGGGATTTAGACATACGTGTTGAAGTGGTGACTGAACCGTTTATTATAGTACTACAAAAAGAAAGGGATAATTAATTTTCTGAGGAGTCATCGGAGAGTGACAGTGACGCCAGTTAATTTTTTGAGTGATTTTATAGACAATAATCAGCGGTAAGTAGTCTTCGCTTTTAAAATTATCATTGATATTAGTTATACATTCAGTTTTGTTATTGTCCCCTTATGAATGACATCCCAGGATTAACAGCTAGAAAAATTGTATCGTTTGGAAGTAACTAAAAGATGTTACAACAGATTGTAAAAAATGTTTTGCTTCGTATGCTACAAGAGGCTCGTTCGTGTATTAATTACCATAATTACATGATCGTTGTATAAAACCTTATTATGATCTAGTATACACCTTATTATAGCTCATCCTTAAACATGTGTATTATTTTTGATAACACCCTATATATACATAATGATACCTACCATAATAATTTCGTAATTCTGTTCTCTCAACTTTAAACGCCAGAGCGTACAAGACCATTTTCTATTTATTTTTTATTTAGGACTATTAAGAACCCTTCAAAAATGATGCGCTCATGAAGTTCGCTTCTGCAACTGATTTTATAGACAGTAAGAGCGATCAGTCACTGTACAGAATTTCGACCTACGACTATAGTTCATCTTCACCTGTTCATTTTCTTTAAAATCACTAACACAACTAGCTAAGTCTACTTAAGGATTTTCCGTCAATAGGGCTGAATCAATATCCACGTAGTTGAAAAATTTGTCAACTCCATTACTTTCGCAAAAGGTTGACAACGGCAAATCGTCTTCCAGGTTATGTAGCTCCAGATGTTCCACAATTTCTTCTCCATTACTTTCGTTTCTTAAAAAACCGCCCCTAAAGACACACTTGTTTTGCTTAAATCGTTTTTCCAGATTCTAAATTGAGGCGTTAGTAATCGTTATGGACTTTTCCAGTTCAGCCGTTGATAAAGAACATTCTATAGGTGATAACATTCTTCTCATCAAAAACTTCCAATACAGGGATTTAAAGTTTTCGATTACGCCTTGGTCTAACGGTTGACAATGTGCTGTATTACTAGATGGTAAAATTTTTATCGGTATGTTGGGTAGCTGAATATCCGGATGGAATGTTGCGTTATCTAGGAACAAGAAAAAATTTTTTGACGTTGCATTTTTCTGTCAAATTTGAGCAGTCAATCTATCATGATATCTCTAGTCATACAGGCCTTCTTGTTGTAGTACCAGTGGTAATAAATACGGATATAGAGTTGTAGAAAAGGTAATTATAGAAACCCAAAAGACACGCGGGTCCATATATAAATATATAAAAAAATACTTCACTAGTGTATTTAATTCCCAGTCCCAGTCCCAGTAAATATATAAATTACATTTGGGAATAGGAATATTGTCTGAATGACCTACTTCTTTGTGTTAATACGCATGTGTCTAATAAAAACCCCTGGCACAGAATTGTAGTTCTTGTAAAAACATTTACGTTCAGAAGAACTAGATAATAATGTCAAACAATAAAATGGTTTGCTTAAAAAATAATCCAAACACTAAAAACAGCACGAACCAAAAAAGTGAAATTGTTTTGCCTAGACAGTAAAAATCGAAACGACTTTAACAAAGGTTTGGTTGAAAAACATGTCAGTTGCGGTCTTAGAAGAGTTGCAGTCTGAAAGCGGAGGCGTTTTGCAGAGCAGTCGGTTTTTTTCCGTTCGGGGATACAAGGCAGTGTAACTAGACAACAAGGAAAAATAGTTAGTCCTATTTGAGTCACGGCGCGTTACGGGTTTCAATAGTTTTTCTTTCCTTCATTTGGTACTTTGGAACCAGTTTACTAAAAAATATAGATAACCACCAGCCAGATGATGTCCCATTCATAGGAATACTGAAGAAGATGACTATGCTAGAGAATGATGCGATTCCTATACGCAATAAATTATCTTTGACCAAAACAAAATATAAAACTGGTTTTCCCCAAATAGAGTTGGAGACATCAAATGAAAAGATAAACGACCAAATGAAAGTTATTTATACTAACAGTGTGGCATACTCTAACAATACTAATATAGACAATTTGTATGATGAAGATGATAACGGAAATCGTGCATCAGTAGCCGATTTGAGTAAAAATTTTATTGACAAATTCTTCAGAACAGTAAAAAATGGTACTAACCTCGCCAATATGGTAACTGAGGTTAGATCCAAAATATCTGATGTGACCAATAGAGTGAAACCAATAAGTACAAAATCAATATCAACCAGAGTTAAAAACTCTAGTAATAATTTTTCGTTGACCAAAAAAATGTGTTTGCCTCCAACAAATGTCAAAATAACCCCGATGTTTTGTAGTAAAATTCAAAATTGGAAGATAATGAAGACGTAGAAAAAAATAAAGGTTCAGAAGTCGATAGGATCGTAGTAAGTTGGGGAATCAATAAACATCAATTCCCTTTCTAAAAATAATCCTAGAGTTAACAACTTCTCTTCATACATTTCATTATCGATTAACGATTTTCAGAAAGGGAATGAAACTCAACAAGAACAAAAGGACACGTCTAAAAATGATGTAGGTAACAAGGAATATATTAACAGAGTGAACCAGATCAATGATCTATCGACATCAACCTAACTTCCCAAATCCGTTATATCTACATCCAATTCAATAGCAAACAACATCAATTAAAATTCCTTATCACGCCGATCAAGTGAGAAAGATAATAATTGAATCCGAAAGTATTCGTACAATGATAGTAGTTGCGAAAGAGCTCCTCACAATATCTCCACAATCAGATCCATAAAGGGTATTCCCCAAGAATCTTTGGGTCTCAAAGGCCTCAAAAATATTGGTAACACGTCTTTCATGAATAGTACTATCCAATGCCTATCGAACTCAAAGTGGCTATTAGAATATCTAAAGAAAGACGCATACATAAGAGATATTACCATAAACATATCTAGCATGAAAGGAGCACTAATTAAAGCATTTGCTGCAGTTATTTAAGAGCTTTGGTCTGAAGACTATTCAAACAGAGTGGTTAATACAGTATCATTGAAAAGTCAGATTCAGCGATTTACTTCAAGGTTCATGGGATACACTCAACATGCTGCACAGGAGTTTCTTCGTTACCTATTAGCAGGACTTCACGAAGATGTCAACAAGGTATATGAAAAACCAAAGCCCATATTAACAGAAATTGATGACAAACTTAGTGACATCGAGAAAGCACAAGAATCTTGGATGAAATATCCGAGAATGGACAACTCCAAGATTGTGGATAATTTTGTCGGTCAATTAAAATCAACAATCAAGTGCACACACTGTGGTCACTGTTCAGTTACCTACGATCCCTTCTGGGATTTATCCCTTTCGATACCCCAAAGAACAGGTCAATTACGACTTTCACAATGTTTAGATTCGTTTACAAGAGAAGAAACACTCGGCGATGATGAGAAACCAACAAGTTCGAAATGCAAGGAGCGAAGACGATGCACTAAATCATTCTCATTTCATAAATTTCCGAAAATATTGGTTAATCACCTGAAGCGGTTTCCGCAAACAGAGGGATTTAGTGGAAAACTTAATGTTGCAATAGATTTTCCAATAGAAAGACTTGAAATGAGCCATTACGTGGATGATAATGTGGCACCTTGTAAGTACAACCTCTACGCTATAGCAAACTACTGTGGAACCGCTTATAATGGTCACTACACAGCATTTTGCCGACATCTCTACACGGGAAAGTGGCACGAATCTAACGATTCAAGGGTGCTATTGATATCGTGGAAATCTTTAGTCAGTGGAGAATCATATGTTCTCATCTATGAACAAGATGACACAAAATCTCACCTTTAAGTTTAATAATTTTTTTATTAGATTTTAAATTGTATATTTTCATTGTGGACCAATGTCTTATTTGGTTATTTCTGCAAAGTTTATTTACATATTCATGAATACATTGCGTTCATTAAAATTTTTTTTAATTATTTATTTGATACAACATTTTATTTTAATTGAATAAATAAAATTATGCGACGCCTCTGGCGTTCCTATCGCATGCTGAAATTTTGATTCAACCATGAAAAGATATAACGCTTACGCAGAGTGATCTTCCGTTGTACATCTCACAGTATTAAAAACGTTAAACGTTGAAAAACATGAAATATTTTGTGATTGAATTATAGGTTATATTTTATTTTCACTTGTTCTAAACAAGAAAAGATTTTATGGTCAAAATAAAAAAAAATGAAATACATATATGAAATTACAAACTATAAAAGTGTTTTTAGCAATCGCTTACAGGCTAATATTTACATGGATAGACATTCAAAACAGGTGAGTAAATTTTGTTATACTCTATTAAACTATACGATATTAACTGTTTTTAAAATTGTTCTTTGAATTGTTCATTTATGGCTTTTGAATTTTATTTGGTAGTTTACTAAGTGACCATTTTATTTTTATTTATCGTCTTTGGCACCCAAATAAATAATTTCACTAACCTGTCATTTTTGAGAATTGATAATCACAAAATGCCTGAGCCCTAATTTCGTCATATACTTATTGAATCATTTCTGGTGTTATAAATAGTAGAATAATTATGACGAAATTTAGGACCATAACCTGGCGATCATTGGGTCACTGATGATAACATTGAAGCCAAATGTATTTTTGACGTTTTTTTTAAACTCGAAAGTCCGTCAACCTCTTTAAGTTTTCCGCCAACGCTATTCACGATGCGAGAAAAGTATTGGTTTACTCTAAGAAAAGTTGGAATTTTAGATTTTTTTTGGTTATTTTTACGTTTTTCAATAAGAAAAATAAGAAAAACGGGGTTTTAGAAATAAATCCTGTGTGTATGTCGTCGTGGTTGTGTAATCAAGTGAAAAATTTTATGATTGGATATTGTTCAAAGTATCTCACGGATGAACTCTATTGATTTTCAGCTAACCAGAGCCAGTACAACGGGTGATATAGTACCTGAAGTACCACATTTTGGTCGTTTTTAGAAAAATTTCGGATTGCTAGTGCGATACAGCCTCCAAAGAGTATACAAGTGACCAATTTTATGATTGGATATTGTTCGGGACATCTCACAAATGATCCCTATTGATATACAGCTCAGTAGAGCCGGTACAACGGCAGTTATCCTACATTTTTGGAGAAATTTCGCTTTGTTAGCACGATACAGCCTTCGAAGTGTGAACAAGTGACCAATTTTATGATTGGATATTGTCAGGGTGCCTCACAGATCAACCCTATTGATTTTAAGCTCACCAGTGCCAGTTTAACGGGTCCTATTATTCTAGATATACAACATTTTTGAAGAAACTTCGGTATGTTTACACGATACATCCTCCGGAGTGAATACAAGTGACCAATTTTATGATTGGATATGGTTCAAGGCGTCTCACATATGAACCCTTTCATTTTTTGCTCACCAAAGCCAGTATAACGGGTCCTATAAATCCAGATATATCACATTTTATATCGTTTTTGGAGAAATTTCGTTTTTTTAGCACCATACAGTGTATACGTGGGGAAAATTAAGTTTTAATAATTAAAACTGTTTATTTCTCTGTGTAATACTTATTAAATTGAATGGGAATTGGGGATACAAAAGAAGATCGTAGCGACCCCATCGGCCGAATTGTAAGCATATGTAGTAGATTGACAGTAGTGTTCTTGGTATTGTGTCGTTTTGACATGTTGATTATTTCGAAAACTAAACTTTTATTATGAACTAAAATAGAACAAAAATATTGAATCAACAATAAAAACCAATTTAGATAAACTTTTAAAAATAATCTGTTATCGCTGTATCGCTAAAGTGGCATTTTCCGCCCGCTGAATTGATTCATAAAGTGTAGTTTATACGAGTAGTTCGATCCTGCATAAACGTATGTATTTGTTATAGCATGACGAAATTGGGATACAGGTAACCCTATGGTGTCTGCTGACGAAAATAGGAACATTTACGTTAAGCTTTAGTATTTGTAAAATCATATCTTCTTCCTGCTTAAGGATTCTATTAGGATATTATCTGAACCGTTATTATTCTTATTTAATCTGGTTCTGCAAACTTCTAGTTTTCCTATTGATAAAAAAGTCTGCAATTGAAAATTATCGTGCCCTTTCAATACTCTTCAATACTGCAATTTTTCAAAAATTTTAGAAATCATAATTACAAATTTTATATATTAAAACGTTAGATCCTTTATCTCCAGAACCCAGCATGGAATTGTAGAGAATAGGTCTTGCAATACTAATTTGGCATGTCTCAATCAATTTATTTGCAGTAATTTAGATAATCGTGGACATATAGATGTTCTTTATATAGATTTTAGAAAAACATTCGACCAACTCAACCATTATGTTCTATTGGATAAATTGCTATGTTTTGTGTTATCAGAAAACTTACAGCTTTTTAAATCATATTTGAGTAACCCGTATCAATAAATTGAATATTTGGGAGCAAAATAATTCACCTACGCGGATAAGTCTGGTATTTTCCAAAGATCTAACCTGGGTCCATTCTTATTTCTTATATTCATTAACGACATAACAATAGCTGTTTGTGTATTAAGAGCGGAAAGTGATACTTTGCCGTTTGAGCCAGAGAGTTGCCCCCGCGACGCGTAGCGGAGCGCGGGCAATCTGCCGAAAGCGGCAACGCACTTTCTGCTCGAATTGCACACAAGATTTTTTCTACGATCACATTATTTTTAGACAAATAATTAAAAAAAAAACATGAAAAGTACACTTTCTTAGAATGTGATGTTGAAAACATGTAACAATTACTTATTATTTTTATTTATTGCCTACAATATTAAAGTTGAATGTACAGTTTTGGCAATTTTTAATATTTATCCCAGGACCTGAAGAAGTCGGAGGTAGCGTAATATCTTCTGAATCTTTTTCTGCAATATTATCAGATATGGAAGGTATCTATTTTATTGCTAATGGATTCGGCGATATACCCTTCAGCCACATTACTGCTCTCCCACCCACCTTGTTTTTCAAGCTGAATTAAGTCGCCTCCACCATTTACTAATAATGTCGCCGACGTTCGTCGAAAGCAAAGACCAGTAGATAAATTTTTATCGGGCAATGGGCTTGTTATCAATGACATATTTTCTCGTTTTTTCTTACGTTATTTTATAAAAATGAATCATTAAAATAACTGGTGAAATTTTCAGCTTTTGAACTTTCCCCACTACTTAGATATTAAAGGTTGAAAATGGCGCTTCGTTAAAAAGCGGCAGAACCGACTGTCACGTCACATTGCATATTGTGGTCCGATATTCGGCAGTACACTGCTGCGTTTCACGTAAGAAAGTTGGTTCCAGCTGCAATATCTTCAAATTTTGAAAGTGATTTTTGCTATTAAGAATGTATTCAGTAGATAATGGATTTATTAAAGCAAATTCTGCAAATTTACCTGAAGTCGATATCTTCATGGGGATGGACTACTTTAATAAAAACAAAGACTTTATTTAGTGTGGAAATGCGAGGACTAAAATTGCAGAGGTAAGTGAAATGAATTCAATATTTTAACTTAGGGTTTTTACGGTCACGCAGAGTCGAATGAAACATCTTATCACTTTTTTATTAAAATACACTGAAAAACATGGCAATAAGTAATCTTATGGAAACGAGTCTCTTAAATTAACTAATATTTTGGTGCTTGTGTTGTTCTATTCAACCACCTGAAAAGAAAATTATTTGTACTCAAAAAGTCGAGTAGTTTTCGCTATACATGGCGTTAAAGTTAAACAATGATGCTTTACTTAAAATTCCGTATTTTCATAAGAAGTTATTTAGTTCTTCTTGCTAGTTCGTTCGTTAGTTCTGTTCAAATCTTGCGAGTGAATTTTTACCGACATCTAGTTTGGCAGGTGTTTATAATGTCTGTTACAATTCATTATAATATTATAAAGGCATTTTCTAACAAAAAATATAATCATAGTCAAAAATTTGTTGGAAAAACGTTGCGAAATAGGTGTTAAAACTATATTTCTTTAAGTAAATAGCCAAGGCATTGAATTCTTTTTTCTTAATGTTATCAATTATTTTGTTTCAGATCTGGTAGACAGAGTTATGGTGATAACGCCATTGGTTACGTTCAGTTAAAACAACAAGGAGCACTTTGTGAACTGAAAGCGAAAATCACGCCAGAGCATAAAATAAAATCTAGGAATCACAGTGTATCCTGCTCAATTAATACCAAAGATAAGATAGTGGTGGAAGCAAAATGTCATGATTGTCCAGCTTCGGAGGGAGGATGTAAGCACGAAGTGGCATTTTTAATATGGTTACATAGACGTAGCGAGGAGTCTTCCCCCACAGAAACAACTTGTTATTGGAAGAAATCAAAATTATCGTCAGCACCGAGTACCAAAAAATTTATTTCAACCTCAGATTTTGGGAAAAAAATTCAAGCTTGTTATGATGACTCACTCTTACATGAATATGTACGCGAAGCTAGAAGGCAAAAATAGAAAACAGTTTAATGCGTTACTACAATACAGAAAAATATAGTGATCTATTTAATCACAGCCTTGCTATTAATTTCAAAAATTCCGGACAGCTGAAGAATGCAAATAATTTTGTTGAATTTTGTAAACCCAAAATGAGCGCCAATTTAATTTTAGAGGTGGAACACGATACTCGAGGACAAAGTGATAGTAACATTTGGCAGGAAATGAGATATGGGCGTATTACCGCATCAAAAGCTTTTAGACGGTTGCTTAGTAGAAGGCATCTTAGGAGCAAAATTGTTTCAGTCAAAGGCAATGATACGAAGATTAAAGCTAGAAACTGAGATCCTAAAATCACTTGAAATGAAAACTGGACAAAAAATTTTTTATAACAGGAATCAATCTTTCTGTCGCAACAAAATCCACTAGTTGGTACTTCCCCTGACGCCATTAACGAGAAATTTGTCGTAGAGATTAAGAGCCCAACAACAAAAAAATCATGTTTAAATTATATAGATTTAGATGGTAATATAAAGGGAAAATGTGTATATCAACTTCAACTTCAAATGTACCTCAGTAGAAGAAAACGTGGAATTTTTGTTATGTCACATCCGCATTTTGAAACTTCAAAAGAAATTACAATAAAGTATTGCAGGTATGATGAAGAACTGGTTGAGTTTATAAAGCAAAAACTACAAATGTTTTGGTACGAAAACATATTTAATAAAATAATGTGAAATATACTTTATTTGATTAGGTAGGCTTGTATGTTGATTATTCCGCAAACTATTTGCACTATTAGTTCCAAGTATTTCACTAAATTTAAGTTAATCGTAGCATGTGGTTGAAGAATGGCAAACTCCCTTACTCTAGATATTACTCGTTCTACGTGAATTCTCAAGCTAGCAATTTGTTTTGCCTCCTTAACTTCTTCCTTAGAACTTTTTTGTCCAGATAAAACTGTTGGCGGCCTAACTAGTTTATTTTTATTAGTTGTAAGTATATCTTCAAGACGCTTAAAGCCTCTATCTGCCATTACCTCAGCGCCTGATTCTAATAAATTTAAAAATGTCGATTCTTCAACAATCATCTTGTCTGTAGTTCTACCTCCAAAACCAAAAGAAATATAAGATATTAAGCCATCTGTTGAACATGCAATTAAATATTTCATTGTATTGCAAGCTTTATATTCCGACCAAGTAAGACTCTGTGAAATCGGATCACTTGGTTTTTGAATCGAAATTTCAAAACAGTCTATAATACATTGCACATTTTTATATCTGCGTCTGAAGGGAATAGGAAGTTTTTTCCTAACTTCAGATAGGGGCATCCATTGCACAAATGGGTAAAGGTTACCGGCTAATAACGGTATAGATTTTGTATAATGCTACATACTCTGGAAAGTGGCACCCCAAAATCGTCTGCTAATATCCTATAAGGTAAATTCAGTCTGATCTTTTTTAATGTTAAAAAAATATCAAGCTTGTCCAGCTCACATTTTTTAATTAACAAGTCCACAACAAATAATGAATTACTCGGAACTCCCAAATAAAGCTTTGGTTTTTTTTCTAACAAGTAAATTATTCTCTACTGTATTTCTTCTGAATTATTATTGTCTAGATAAAGTGAGTGATTCGGATCTGACAAACTTAATTCTGACGAAGTAAATGTAAAAGAAGAACCGCTAGTGGATACTGAAAACTCTTCGTTAATGGGTTTTCCGTCTTTTTCCATTCGCGATTTATTTGGGACAATCTCATTGCTAGTGCATTTTCTCTTTTTAGTCATTTTTGGTAAAGAAAATCCCTCGCCACCACATTGAATCGCCTTGGACGTACATAAGCCTTAATGCAAGCCTGAACCCCTATTTCCCGAGATAGCATATGCAGTGTGACGTCACAGGTAACCACGCCCCGTTTTCGATCAATCCAATTTCTTTAATTAATTTGAGGGCTTAAACGTTCGCGGAAAAATCTAAAATTTTGGGAATCCGTTTAAAATGGGTTCTGGGTACTTTGCCCACAGAATTCATACCAATCACCTGATTGAAGCATTTTTTACCTTTGGAGTATCGTAAAAATAAGCGCTGAATAATGTTATTACTTTTAATTTGACATTGCTGTCTTAAATTGAAATATTTTCTATAATAGAACATATAGTCGATCGCATTTTCTTCGGCACTATTAATAATTGCGAATGTACGACTTTGATTCGTTTTCGAAACGGGGATTCGGACCACTAGAAAGGATTCTCTATCAACTATATCCTTCAATTCAATTTTGATTAATTCATCCCTACGGCATGCACCCGCGGTACCCATGATTAAGATCACCTAAAAATATTCTAAGAAATTCTGTATCAGAATAAAATAAATAGTAAAACGTTTGTACCTTTCTCAGCAAATGTTCATCGTCAGGTGCAAATCTAATAAAGCTCTCCACTTGTTCCTTTGAGAATGTTTGTGACTTCTTTGCTTTGTAACCCACTGCTTCTAACTTCACAAATGCAATCAGTTTAGTGTATTAGTGTTTTTAAATAAAACTCACGGTCTCTAGTTAATTCCACAATATAATACAAGTTATTGAAAATTCTAAAAAATTGACAATTGTTTCGATAAATCAATATCATCGTCAGAATGACAGAAGGTAATGTTAATATCATTTATTACTCGCAAAGTGCTTCGAAGCATCGAATATTGTGACCACAAGGTTGAAGATTTTAGAGTTTTGGATTTTTCGCCAAAATAAGTCAGCAATACATTCTCCGAATATTTTTTAATTTTCTTTGAGCAGCACCAATCCATGAAAATATTGTATTTTCTTTCGTATTTACCTCTGGATTTAGTTGGCAGAAGATTAAGAGTAATATTTTTAGCAAAATCTGCTATATCTGGAGGTGTTCTTGAAAATTCACTGTCACTATCCATTTTTCAAATAGCTATTTATAAACAGACAACTTTTTTATAAAATAAAAATGAAATAATGACGTTTCATTAGTTTCATAGTCTACTATTTTCACAAAATAGTAGGTAGGTAATATAATATGCAATTACTGTTGCATCTAGGTGTATAATGCATTGCCTACCTTCTGACTGTTATATTTGTTCTAGGTAAATTTTATAAAATAAGATTTAATTGCGTTCGAAATATCTTCAAATATTTATATTTCAACTAAAATATTCGGACTGCCCTACATTTTGTTTCAATATATCTATTATTTACTACCCTTCTTTAGTTTATTGTAAATTAAAACAGGCGAGCGGAAAAGTACGCTCTAGAGCGGAAATAATGTCAAATTATGACAGATCACAGAAAACATCAACTTTGCGGTTAGATTTGAGTGTGCAAAAGTCTACTTTGGGTAGTGATCGTAGGAAAAAAAGATATCAGTTCCTCATTTACTCTTTGCGAAGGACATAAAAATATATACATCGATACCAGATATTAGTAACTGTTTTCATTTACAATCAACATTAGACAACGTTTTGCAGTGGTGCAACATCAATAAATGATATTTAAATATCTCTAATTGCCAAATCGTGTCATTTACTAGAAAATGTAATGTAATTCACTTTGGCGAGACATTGGATGGGATATTATTAGAACGTTCTTCAGAGGTGAGAGATTTGGGTATATGGTATAATTCTAAATTTACTTTTAACGTACGTACTGGAAATGTTATTGCGGAGGCGTTAAGAATGGTAGGTTATATTATTCGAAGTTATAAAGACTTTAAGAATGCACTTTCGCTGAGACTCTTGTTTTTTCCTTATGTTAGGTCTAAGCTGGAATATGGTTCTTTGGTGTGGTCACATATCTACAGGTGCCTTATTCATTTGATAGAGGCGGTTCAGAGTTGATTTCTTAAATACCTATTGTTTTAGTTTGATGGTGTCTACCCTGCAAGGGGTATTGATAACAATATTATGCTGTTTAAGTTTGATATGATATCTTCGGAACGAAGGAGAATTTTGAAGTGAAACTTTTTATGGGACACTAGCGTTTTGTCATGAGAGTTAACTCGTCGAGCTAACAAAACTGTTAAACTCCTTGTGAGAGAGGCGGAAAAAATTAACGAAGATCCGCACAAAGAGGAGACGCCGAGAATAGTCGCAGGGCATTGTTTATTGATGGCGATCATATTATTCCGTTTATCAATCCCCACTTTGCTGCGCGAACGATAAAGTGAGAACGCATTCGGGGGGAAAAGGATACCAAAAGCGCTTAATAATTTCTGCCGATATTGGTATAATCCAGTGCGAAATTAATATAGAAATTGTTTTTGAAGTGAAACTTTTTATGGGATACTACATAGTTTTTAGTTGGGATGTAATCCGGTAATGGCTAACAAGTGTTGTAAAGCTCTTTTTCTTTTTCTAATTATCATATACACTTAACTGAGTGAGAGAGACGCAACGCTGATCTCTTCGTCCTGTCATCACTCGACTCGATTTAAAATCAAATGAAATAGCTCAGTTAGTTAGCGCGTCGTGCTAATAACGCAAGGGACGCTGGGTTAATCCCCCATGGGCCAGTACTTTTTTTGTTTTTTTTTATGTTTAAAAAAGGACTTAATATGCTTTCAAATTCAAATTTCTTAAAAAGATCATTTATTTTTCGTCTTCTTCTTCTTTTATTGTAAATTGTTTATTTTTATATAGTCTATCCGAAAAATTATTGTTTTATTTTAATTTTGGAAATAATTTTTGTTTTCATTTTTTTAAATAATTATTTTGTTGATGTTTTTGAATTTTCTTTGTACACTCATTGACGGTTTTTGCGTCATAAAACATAAAAAGTTTCACTTCTGACGCTGTTAGTTTTCGACTGACGCATAAATCTTGTTTTTTAATTTAAAGTTTTTATGGAAACTACTTCATAACAAAATTGATTGTAAGTCAATATTAACTGAAATTAATTTCTTAGTGCCAAGATCAGGAGTTCGTGACTTTAGTACATTTTATTTAAGTATTCAACGTATAGGTAATGTTAAGATCGCCAGTATATGTAATTGTTTTAATTTTGTGATATTCACTATAACAGTATTAAGGTCATTATATCGATGGTATGGTTTATGATGAAGTCTATAATTATTTATTGTTTTTATGATGTTGGTTTAAAATATTTTATTCTTGTGTACGACTACTTAATAATTTAATGTTTTAGTGTATAGATGTGGAATGTTTATAGCTTTTTTCTATATTTAATTTCTACTGTTTATAAACATTGTATAATTTTAAGATTTCATGTTACTGGGTGCATCCCGTTGGAAATAAATGTCTTTTTTTCCTATTCTTATGTATTAAGTCAATCATAAGGTAGATCACTTCTTGGTCTAGCCAAAAATCATTGTTAACCATCAGTGATGCATCAGATGAAATGTAACTTCTGTCATTCTGACGATTGTATTTGATGATATTAAATCAATTGTAAATTTTTTAGACTTTCTATAATTTTTTCATTATATTGTGGAATTATTTACAAAACAGTTAGTTTCATATAATAAAGGATCTAGAAAATAGTCTTCAATAAATACATACATTTTTCAGATGTGCCTGCTAAACTACGTGGACTAATATAAAGATTGAAAAAGGTACTAAGCAACGAAGGTATAACAACAACTGCCATATTCTTTTAGGAAGTGCCTCTAACTCCGTCAAAGCTCAATACATATAATTCTAGAGATCAAAAATTGCTGCACAATTTCATTGCGTAGTTATAATTTGCCTTATTATTCTTTTATTTTATAAAAATTCTGTAATGAAGACTCTGACAGGTTCGCCATCATAACAAAACGAATCTTGTCTTAATTGTGGAATTAACTTTTAACAACGTTCACCACTTAGAATTACATCTGCGTTGTGTAAATAAACATTTGCAGAATTCCTCTGAGATACTGAAAATACTATAGAGCTACGAAAGTCTGTGTGTATTTGCTGAGCGCCTTTTGTTTGTCATGATTAATTTCAACGAGAATTTGCTGAGAAACAGAATCGGCACTAGCATGATACCAATTTAGAGTCATCCAGATAATCAATGTAAATAATAGCTTCCAGCTCGTGCATATTCGAAAGAGTGAAAGCTCACATAATAATGCCAAGATAACAAGAGAAAGGAATACGGAAGGAATAAACAGAATGTCCAGAAAATTAGTAGTAAATTTGTGGAGGGATTATCGCAGAATTTGAATACTTTTGGAAAACATGAACATACTAAATAGTTACCCATAATTGTTTCTCATTGGATGTACTTTTTTCTCCATAATTTAGACTGAATCCTCATCCCATTTTCTCACGAGGTGAAAAATTACAATCTAGCACGATCGTATTTCAGAAAGTGCTTTTATTTTGTCAACTAACGCTTCCCAGCTTGATTCTCATACATTTTTCAGTTCAAACTTTTATATTTCGCACTCCAAAATATCAAATTAGCATGAAATAATCCTTTATAATTAATTAATATGAACACGCTACTTATTTTATTGAAATATAGGAATGATTCGACACAATAACATAGGAATGAAAACCTCATAATGTTAGTAACAGCCAAGAACGTCTTGTGGTAGTTTATTTTTTCTGCAACCTCTTTTCTTATATAACAAGTAATGTCGGAAACATCAGTTAAAAGCAACAAGAGGGAATAACTTTATTTGACATCTAGCAGGAACTCAATTTGGAAACGTCTTTTGTCACGATAAGACGATTCAATAGCAAGTGCGGAAGCGAGTGTGTAAAAGATGGATTTAATACTATACAGCCACTACCACTTTGTTCTATGTAAAAGAATGAATGGAAGAGAAGTAACGTATCCAAACGAAGACTAATTGACTGGATGGAAGTTTTTTTATATCAAAATGAAGTGGAATTATATAGAGAGGATTTCAATGAAAACTATCCACCATGTTTAAATCTGATACGATTAAATTTACTGTTTCGTACCCTCTATAATGCATTAATTGAACAGTTTTTTGAGGCTTTGCAGTAACTTCTCACTTCCCAGTTTAAGAGCTTCAATGCCCACTTCATGCTCTCTAGGTGATTTATTCCTTTTTTCATTTCTGATCTCACAGGTATTGGTTTCTTGAATTTCCTCTGATTCTTGATTCGTAACTTTGGGTATAGGGTCTCGGATAATTTCCTCTTTGTCGGTATCATAGAGCTATTTATAAAATTTCTCAATTAAATTTGAAATTTTTTCTTTGTCGGTTGTTATTTTGCCTTCTTCATTTTCCAATTTACAGATTTCTTTCTTTCCTTGCGAGAGTCTTATTCTAAGTACTTTCATGCTCCTGTTTTCTTCTATTATTCTGATAATCATTCCAGAATTCGACCATCGGAAGTTGCTGCGAATGACTTTACTAATATATTTGAATCCTTTCACTTCTAAATGGGTTATTTATGTTCCATGATAAAAATCAAAAATTCTAGAGGAAAAACATCTCCTCAACTAAGCACAAACCTGTGTCCTACTTGTGTATCGATCATTTCCTGCACAAATCCGTACGCACCACATTCAGTCTGCCCTGAGTCACAAGCCGAGCAGGTGGCTGCTAGTTCGTTTTATTTGTTTTGATTATTTTTGCGGTCTTCACATTACCTTTTTTATTTGAATTGTGTATCCATATGGTTGGGTAAGTCCATTGGTAGTAAACAGATACTTTTAGTAAGATAATGTCAAATAATTCTATTTTTGCCACAATTACAACATGAGACTTATGTCCATCTAGTATTCTTATATGCGATAAATATGTCCCTGTGAATAATTATTTATTTTAGGAAGAGAACGCTAACAGAATACGAATTACAAGACATATTACACAACTTTTGGGATAGGCGTGATAAACCGTTTCAAGAAATTGGTCCCGAATACGTACCATCTAACGAGAACGACTCCGAATACGTCCAATTTGACCAGGACGCCTCCGAATTAGGTTCGATTTTCTTCAAGATCCTGTAGAAGAACTAAGTAATCATGATAGTGAGAAAAAAGAAACAAGTAATGACTTAACTTTGAATATAAATGCTGAACCTGTTCCAACGCCTCTTACGGAGTCAGCACAGAGACAATCTCTAATTATTTTGCAATCTCCTAATAATAGCTTAACTCCTAGAAAAAGTGTATCAACCGATGGTAACGCTCGTATAATCCTACTTGTATGTCTTGACCGTTATTGCACTGAATTGGATGTGTTTTTAAGAATATTCCCAAGAAGTTTCATTATCTATATTTCTCAGTCTACTAATGAGCGTCTAAATACTATGAGAAAAGCAGAACGCCACAAAACAATTGAACCAATAGATCCCTCTGAAAGTATGATTATTCTGTGATGTTAACTTTTAATAAGTTACAACCATGTACCCACTGTTCGTTACTTTTGGTCCTCAAATAAGCATGGGAAATGGAGTATTTCCAGAAATAGATTTATGTTACTAATTTCCAAATTATATTTCACTGATGCAGAAAGCTTGAAAATTCCAGCGCCACGTGTTATATTGATAATAGCTTACCTAAAAAAGACATTTTTAGCTGGGCGTTCATATAGTCGGTACCAGTCAATTGATGAGAGTCCATGGTCAAGTTTAAAGGTAGGTTTTTCGTCAAGCAATTCTTAATGCTAAAACTAGTCAAACGCGTAATAAAAATTTGGCATAGATTGACTTGATATGTTTATGATCTAAACATTTCTCCCGGAGACGAAACTTAACAGACTGAGGGACATTAGGGAGAGAGTGGGGATCATACTTTATTATTATTACACAGTGATTACGAGCCAAAGCAGAGCTTATATGGCTCAATTACAAAATCGAATTACATAGGTACTAATAAGTTAGCAGAACTAATTTTACAAACTTAACTTAAAATAAATTGAGATTTGAGAAGATAGTAACACTATAGAATTATAAATCACCAATCAAGTACAACACCAGATCAAGAACACCTGTCCAGCCCATTCTTGAAGTTATTCAGAGAAGGAGCTGATACGATGTCACTACTTAAATTGTTCCATTTATCGAATACTCTATTTACTAGAAAATTTTGCCTAACACTAGATCTAGAAGATTCTTTTTTCAATTTACAATTCTTACCTCTTAACCTGTTATCTTAATTTAATGTAAAAAAGTTTGAAGCCACCCAAAAGTCATCTTTTAGAATCCTAAACGTTGTAATGACATCACCCCTCTCTCTTCTCTGAGATAGTGTTGTCAACCCGAGCCTGCTTAGTTTTGTTTCATAGTTCAAGTGAGAAAAATTTAGTAGCAATTTTGTAGCTCTACGTTGAACTCCCTCTATAAGGTTTATATCACGTCTGAGGTGCGGAGACCAAACGGAGATAGTAAATTCTAAGTGAGGTCGGACGTAACTTTTGTATAGCCTCAAGTACAAGCCGGGATTCACTCTTAGAAATGCCTCAGATATCAAGTACAGAGTTGAGTTTGCCCAGTTAACCGCTTTTGCAGTCTGCGAGAACCAACCCAGACCTGAAATAATTATGACACCCAAATCACTGACTTCCTGAACTGATTTTATAGGCTCTGATTCAAGATAATATGTGACACATGGATTGTTGTAACGGCACTGCAAAACACAATACTTGTTAAAGTTTACTGGTATGCTCCACTCCTTGCACCATTTTAATAATTCATCTAGGTCGTGTTGAATAGAGTTTTCAATATCACGACAATGGTAAAACTTCATGTCATCGGCAATAGATTTGTTTTTGCATTTGAACTTAGCAGTTAAGTCAGAAGCGTATACCAGGAAAAGGATAGGACCCAAAATGGAACCTTCACGGGAAATACTCAAGTTATCCTCATATTGTACTTGGAAAATTTGACCTAATTAAATTTTTTCAGCCATGCCAACAGCTCACCACGCACTCCGAAATGTTCCAATTTCGCTAGTAGCTTTTTAATGGATACTTTATCTAAGGGTCGAGAAAAATCTATGTATACCACATCCACAGGTTCGTAATGATCTACATATAATATCCAGTCGTTAAGAGCAGTTAGAAGATTACTGGTTACTGATCGATTAGGTAGAAAACCATGCTAGGAATCTGGAATGATCTTATTGTCTAGCAAAAATGGAACAAGTTCGTTAACGATTAGTCTCTCCATAATTATAACTGAGGTTGGGGAAATCGTTATAGGCCGATAATTCATCGAAAGCATTTTATTCACATTTTTATAGATAGGCGTAACTATTCCTGATTTCTATGAGGCAGGAATGGAATTTTCCGTTAGTGATCTGGACATAAGTTTGGATAGTGGGACTGCTAGACTGTCTGCGCAATTTTTATAGACTGTAGGGGATATTTTCTCAATTCCAGGAGAAGCTGCGATTTTCAGATTCTTTAATACTTCTTTAACTGTTTCCACTGTGATATAAACCGTATTTACTGAGTTCATATTTCTAGTAGCTAGTGGCATTACAGGAATTGTTATATCAGAGTCTATTTTAAATGCATTTGCAAAAGTTTCGGAAAAAATTTCGCATACTTCTTCCTTGGTGCAAATGTCTCCGTTTGGTTTCTCTAATAATGGTACACCAGTTTTAGAGGAGAACTTGGGTCTAACATATTTATAAAAAGCTTTTGGACCTCTTGCGGTTATTCGATTCTCGTAATCGCTTCGTGCTAATCTCAACTCCTGTGTCTGTTTGAATACTGCCTGTGCAAGCGAATGTTTTCTTCGGATGGATTTTTCCTAACTCTTATCCACAAGCATTGTTTTTCTTTACTCATTTGGATTAAGTGATTATCAATCCATGGACATCTAGGGTTAGTTTTCACTGTATAAGTTTTGGAACATTCTTCTATCCTCTTATATATAATTTCTTTATATCTTTCCCACATAAATTCAAAGGTGTGACCATCTAGTACCGGCCAATCTGGTTGATTGAAATAGTTATTTAATTTTTAATAATCGGTTTTAGTGAAGGATTTTTTTTATTTTTTCACTGATATTACTGGATATATCCAGCTGGACTTTAGTATGAAGAATCACATGATCTGAGATACCAATTGATGGCATATAGAAAATGTCGGAAATCAGCTACTCTTCATTAGAGATTACAAGGTTCATTACCTTTACGAAACCTTGTCGGCTCATTTATAAATTGTTTCAGATTGAAAAAATAAGTAATAAAAAGGGACACTAAGATTATTGCCATCAAGAGGTGGAAGAATTGGCCATAGCAAATCTTTAAAACTAAAATCGCCAAGAATGATAAGATAGTAGATATGATAGTAGTCAAAAGACTGAAGACAAAAATAGATGGATAAATAGCACCATCAGCTACCTTACTATTAACCTCCAAAGCCGTAAAACTACTGGAAAAAATCAAAGATGGATACATAAAAATAAGAGTTCGCCTTAACATACCAAACCCCCTCCGCTGCTTTAAATGTCAAAGATTTGGGCATACTGTAACGAGGTTTTCGTTACTAAAAGGTTATTTTGTGTCACCGAGTGTATTTTCATTTTGTATTTTCTGTCGCTGAGTATGTTTATTTTATATTATATATCACCCGTTATGTATTCTGGCCTCTGTATAAAAATTATTTTATAGTTAATGTCGCCAAGTATATATATTCATTTATATCATGTATCACCCATTACATATTCGTTCCTTTGTATACAAACCTTTTTATAGTTTATGCACAGAGTATATTTTCATTTTATAGTTTATGTCGACTAGTATATATAATCATTTGGATATTGCATCTACCCGCTATATATTTCAACCATTGTATCGAAATTGTTTTAGGCATAAGACTTATAATTATTGTAAATCTCCATGAACATTTTATTTTATCCCTTGGTTTCGGGGTAGAACCAATTATTGTAACAGGTTAATAGTTATTCACAATTCCGATGATATTTTTATTTCTTTTCTATCTAGTTGCGATGGAGAAATCATTTTTTCTGTGTAAAGTATTTATTTCGATTTTAAAATCCAACATTTGAATGTACTGGTCTCCCCACTGCAACGAGGTAGATATTGGTGGAAGCGCGCAGGTCGAAATAATCGAGAAAGAGGTGGAACAGTAAGGCTGGAAGGCAGATAGATTTTAAAATCGAACAGAGAGTACCGAAGTGCTAGCCGACCGAAGCAGAAGCTAGAAATTGTGCATCGTCCGCCGAAAGTTGCTTAGCTTTGTTTTCCCGATAACCATAAATTTCTTGTTGAGTTTTTTTCCGCACTGGGAAAAATTTCTCGATAACTTCGTTGCTGTGAAGGTAAGAGTTTTTAGTAATGAAAATCCGGAAACTAAATGGTCTTTTCCATTATAAATTTAGAATATTAACGCAGTTGATTTTTATTTTAAAATTCTCGATAATTCCGTCGCTGTAAAGGTAAGAGCTTTTAGTAATAAAAATCCGAAAATATGTGGTCTTTTCAATTATCAATTTAAAATATTTATCTAGTTGATTTTCATTTTAAAATAAGTTGGAATATCTTGTACATTGGAGTGTGGTAAACCATTTATATATCGCATCTGACTTAATACCTTTCCCGATATTCCTTTTTCGTAGGTTTCCTGATATTAGTCCCGTTCTTTAATACCTTTTTCGATTTGTAGGGAAAATTCTTGATTGAAATCTCCGGTTGCGCCAGGCATACATAAACGCTAGGGCTTGCGGATATTTTAAATCTAGAATCTCCAGTTTCAATACCTTTCCCGAATTTTCTTTTAGTGAGTTTTGTTGGTATTAGTCCAGTTCTTTAACACCTTTTTCGATTTGTAGGGAAAATTCTTGATTGAAATCTTCGGTTACGCCAAGCATACATAAACACTAGGGCTTCCTGATATTTTAAATCTAGAATTCCCATTCTTTGATAACTTTTCCGATTTTAGGGAGAATCTTGATTGAAATCTCCGGTTGCGCCAGGCATACATAAACGCTAGGGCTTCCGGATATTTTAAATCTAGAATCCCCAGTTTTAATACCTTTCCCGAATTTTCTTTAGTGTGTTTTGTTGATATTAGTTCCGTTCTTTAATACCTTTTTTCGATTTGTAGGGAAAATTCTTGATTGAAATCTCCGGTTGCGCAGGCATACATAATCGCTACGGCTTCCTGGTATTTTAAATCTAGAATTCTCATTCTTTGATAACCTTTTCCGATTTTAGGGAGAATTTTGATTGAAATGTCCGGTTGCGCCAGGCATACATAAACGCTAGGGCTTCCGGATATTTTAAATCTAGAATCCCCAGTTTCATTAAATTTCCCGAATTTTTTTTCAGTGGGTTTTGTTGATATTAGTTCCGTCCCTTAATACCTTTTTCGATTTGTAGGGAAAACTACTGATTGAAATCTTCGGTTGCGCCAGGCATACATAAACGTTAGGGCTTCCGGATATTTTAAATCTAGAATCCCCAGTTTCATTACCTTTCCCGACTTTTCTTTTAGTGGGTTTTCTTGATATTAGTTCCGTTCTTTGATACCTTTTCCGATTTTGTTTAAATTTTAGTGAGATTCCTGACAATTCAAGTCTGGAGCCCCGACCCTAGTATTGTGTTTTCCGATTTGATAGGGAGAATCCTGGTTGAAATCTCCGGGAGCGCTAGGCATACATAAACGTTAGGGCTTCCTGATATTTTAAATCTAGAGTCCCCGATCTTTAGTATTTTTTTCCCGATCTAATAGTTTTTCTTTTTTTGAGTAACGCCTAACCCGTTCGTTTCATGAGAGTTTATCAAACATTTGAATGAAAAGACCACCAAACTTAGAATAGTTTTTGTTTGCTTTTACCGCATCTTTTCTTTGCATGTACGCTATTTTATGATCATAAACCACTCTCGCTTATGTCCTGCCTGCTTCGTCGCTAATTACTACATATCAAATATACATATAGCTAAATAATACATATGTGCTTTTGGGATACAAGGGTATTGTCTCCCCTTATGAGTATTGTATAGCGGCTTGGTAGAGAGTATAATTGTAATAAAACTGAAATAAACCTGTGTTGTGTTTTATTGACCTATTATAGACTAGTACTTCCTTAGGGTAGAGTAGTTGTTTGGCTGCACGAATTTTAGCTTCTACGTAGTGTGGATCAAGATAATAATATTTATTTCAGGACTAGCGAGAACGTTTTTTTATTTATTTAGCAATAACCTCTCGAATTTTGACAATAGACCCCTGGAATTTACCGTACCTCCATCTGAGGCTACCTGGAACTCTCTACGAGTGAAGTCGAGGGGCCGTGGAGACAACCACGTTAAAAATCTGGCGCCCGAGAAAGTGTGAGGTTTCTGAGTTATCAGAAGTGACGTTTCCGAGGCGTTAAAAGGTAGAGCAAGAGGCCGCTACCGATATACCACGCGCAACGCAGCGCACCGACGTCGCCTCCGAGGAAAACGCGTCACAATACATCAGAAAATTGCAAAAATCAAGCCATCTGCCCCAAATGCGGAAAAGCACCACAGGAAGAAAATCCATGCAATCCACTCCCTAAATGTATTAATTGTATAGACAATCTCCGCGGTATAAAGGATGCCACATATTCATAATGGAACTTAATATACAAAATATCGGGATAACGGAAAAAATACCATACTTTCAAGCGAAAAAAAGATACAAAATCCAGCTTTCAACACTCCTTTCTCTGAAATCCTAAAGAAAAATCTGATGACAGAAATAAAATCACTACTTACTCAACTCCATCAACTTCATCCCAGACCCCTAAATCCAACCCTCCTACATCCTCCCTAAACACTAATAACCCTTCCCCACAATCCCAACAAACTAACCCACCTTCCTTCCAACCCCTCAAATTTCCACTGAAAAATAGTAATCACAAAAAACTTAATCTACCCATTCCCAAAAATATCGCAACTACTACCTCTAGCAGCAAAACCAGAAGTGAAACAAACGACAAACATATTAACCTAAACAGACATTAGATCACCTTTTTGATCACGCCCCACCTCTTTTTGTTGCAAGAACTTTTTTGAAAAAGCTGGAGAAATTGAAATATCTTTATTTAATGTTAAATAGTTCTCTTGTAGCAGTTTTTTCTGCATGCGGTTTTCCTAAGACAATACGATCTAGAACATCTCGTCATGTTCTTTAAATTCACAGGAGTTAGTTAGTAGTCAAATTGGTCAAAAGTTTCATCAGACTTTTATCTCTTTTGGAAATTTTGAAATGTTCGAATACTAGGTTTTTAACTGCTTCAAAATGCTAATCGAACTTTTCAAGAAACTTTGAAAACTTTTTTGAAACATCAGGTGATGTATATTCATAAGTGTTAAATATTTTAATACCTTCATCCCCTAACTGATTTGAAAGAGTAGCAATTTTTACATCATCCTATTTGTTTGATCGATCTCTCGCAAGGAGATAAAGTTCAATTTTTTACTTGCGGCGATATTACCTTTGAATTAAGTAATGTCCGATATATTCGCGAAATTCTGCTACTAAATTTCCTATGCTTCAGTATTTCCACCTCAACAGTATAACCGGCACCTAAACTATTACTTCTTGAAATTGTTTGACTGCCACCATGTAATGTATTTGGTCATACTATTGCAGTTAAATAACTGTCTATTTATCATCAGAAGTACATGATAAATTCTTGGTTTCCGATTGCGTATCTGTGAAAGTTTTCTGACTGATGAGACGTTTACACAAACATACGTTTTCACGTATGTTACAGGTTTGTTCTGCTTGTTTCATGGAATTCACTATATATTCTGGTTTTATTCATCAATCGTAACATTTTGAGTGCACATCCGTGTTTCTTGTATTTTTTTCGTTCTAAACTAAATTAACAAACTAAAACAAAAAGAGAAATTGGAGCATAAGAGAGATAATCGGATAAAACATGTCTTATAATATTTCTCACTGCAGTTCGAATTCGACAGTCATAGTGAGTGGACGTGTTCGATTGTTTGTGATTTTACTGGAGTCAGATTTAATCTAGCTAAGTATTTTCCATTTAATAATATGTTTAATATCATATCATTATAAATTTTAAAATAACATATCTGAAAAACGTCTAATTAGTGGAATATGGGAGAAAAAACGGGCGGCGAGTTATGTCTACAGCGTTATCAAGTGGGCACCTGTGAAACTGCATAATAGACACTTTTATACGATATTATATATTCTGTTTGAACACCATTTTAATTCATTCTTTGTATAACTCTCAGTACAGTCTTTATACATTTTTTGTATTATTTCTGCTCTTCGTTAAAATATATTTTTGTATAGTTAATTTTAGTTCTTTTTAAAAAGACATTTTTCGTAAAGAAAAACAAAACTGGCGCAGTCAGTAGGATCGCGCGAGTTGTGAAAACGTGAATTATACAGTGTACCGATTTCTACGGTTTTCGTATAAACTTTCATGACTTTAACGTTTTAACGTTTTGAGCGAGAGTTCTATCTACCCTTTCTGTGGGATCAACAACTGAGAGCAGCCTTCCTGTTGACGTAGTGAGAGGAACCAAAGAGTCGGGGAAGAAGATTTTCTAAACGTAAGTGCCGAATCTCCTTTTCTCGCCTTCCTATACCATTCTTTGGAATTAGTGAAGATATAAATTAAGATATTTTTATTATTATATACATTAAATATATATGAACGATTCGAATAATAGGGACGTTGATAATATTGTAGACGCTTTTAATAATATTTCAATAAACGAAATAAACAGTAACGAAATGGCTACACCAAAAATTAATTGGGATCTTTTCAGATCTAAATTAGCAAATATCAAACCATTTAACGGTGATAGTGAATATTTAAAGAAATTTATCACTAGATGTGAGAGTTTAATTGAATCCTATAGAAATTTAAATGATGCCGAATTAAATTCACACTTAATAGAATGTATTCAAGAAAAGTTAGAAGGCCGAGCAGCTTTCATGGTCGGTAGTAGAGTAGAGTTAAATACTTGGCAAAAATTGAAAACTGCTTTATTACAGTGTTTTGCTGATAGGCGTGATATAGATTGTTTAGTACAAGAATTAATTAGAGCCAAACCTTTTAAAAATGAGCACCTTATCGATTTTGGTAGCAGGCTTCAGCTAATTCGTAGTAGTGTAATTCAGAGAATAAGTAACGACCCAAATATAAATGCTGTTGAGCGAAATTGTCAAATTATTCAATACGATAAAACTGCACTAAATACTTTCATAGCGGGCTGTAATGGAACGCTAAGAAATAATATGCATTTAAGAAAACCCACATGCTTAGAAGATGCGATGGCATATGTCGCAGAATTTGAATATTTCGAAAGACTTTATGGATCATTACATGATAAAAATTTTCGACAAAATGATTCTAATTATAATAATAATGGTATGCAATATTCGCGATTCCAAAATGTTCAAAGGTCAAATTCAGACCGAAATCAAAATCGTAACGATTATCGAAATTTCGTACTAAATAACAGACCAATTAATAATCATCAACCTTCATATAATAATTGTCGATATAATCAACCCAATGTCTCAAATAATGTAGAACAAAACAGAGAATATTGGCCTAACCAACCGATACCTGTTCAACCTATCCCACAAAATAATAGATATTTCACGAATCGACAAGTATTTGGTCCAGCAAAAAATGTTTTTAAACCTAATCAAATACCACAAAATCAGTTACCCAAACCTGTACCAATGTCGACAACGTCGCGAAATTTCACAGAAAGAAGTCGAATGCCTGTTAATAATAATAACAATAATAATAGATTCTTCCAAACAAATCCACGTGCTAAACCAAATTTTGTTTCCGAAGAATTATATTTAAATCAATGCGATAATCTAGAATATGATCCTAACCAATTTAATGAATATGAAGAAGTAGAATTTGATCAACCCGATGTGAATGACGAAGTTCAATTTGAGGAAAATTTTCAGATAACCGGGCCTTCCAAAACAAAGACGTAGTTGAAATAAACGTTATTTCTGCTAATCCTTTACCGTACATAGAAATTAAGAATCCCAAAGCTAGACTATTAATCGATACCGGTAGTTCTAGATCAATAATAAAACCTTCTATTGTAGAAAAATATTTTCCAGATACAATTTACCATTCCAATACTGTATTATCTACTAGTCTTGGAAGTAAAGATATTAGATTTCAAGCACTTGTGCCTGCTTTTGCAGAATTAAAATGTAGAAATTATTATATTAATTTTATATTATATGACTTCCACGATTACTTCGATGGAATCATAGGTATTAAAGATCTTGTTAATATGAATTTAAATATAGACCTTGCGAACCAACAATTAGTAGGACCTAATATAAAAATACCATTTAAATATAGACAATCTGATGATATAGAATTTTCTTTTTTCGAAGAATTCGATTACAATATTAAATATTTAAAAGGTAAAAGTAAGAAGGCAGCCGATGCACTGTCTCGTTTCCCTAATATGAATGCTTTAGAAACTGCATCACTTGACGTTGACTTAGGTGACATTGAAGAAATTGTAACACAAGAACTCGAAAGAATTAGTTCATATAACAAATCTACAAATCAACTTCCTAATTTAGACAATATTGACCTTACAACTATTTTAGACGAAAACGAAAGAGACGTATCAGATACCATGATTAATTCATCCCCATTGGACGAAGAAGCGAACCCCAATAATGATGACATCGAAACAGTACACACTTCTGTGGAAAATCCCATTTTATCAATTCCAATATCTGAAAAACCACTAAATATGTATAAAAATCAATTATACTTTACTAGCAATGAAAATCTTTCATTCAAAGTTAAAAGAGAAAAAATATTCGAAAATATTCGCTTATATGTTACATTACCAGTAGTAGACACTGAATCAAACGTAATAAAATTCATTAAGGAATTTATAAATCCTAACCAAAATTATGCTCTTTATTTCCAAAACGAACCCTTATCACGAATGTTTATAGTAACTGCACAAAAAACATTTAAAAATTCAGCTTTTAAATTTATCATGTGTACCAAAATTCTCACTGATATTCAATCAGTTGACGAACAACGAGAGAAAGTAGAATATTACCATATAAGTAAATCAGGTCACAGAGGTATAAATGAAGTAAAAGCATCCCTTAGTCGTAGATATTATTGGCCAAAAATGATAGAAGAAATAGAACATTTCATAAATAATTGCGAAACTTGTCTGAAAAATAAGTATGACAGAAATCCCCCAGTTATAAAATTCAATCTAACACCCACAGCTTCGAGACCTTTCGAACATATCCATTTAGACGTTTTTTATATATCGAATAAATCGTATTTAACAATCATAGATTCATTTTCAAGATATGGTCAAGCTTATCCGTTAGACAGTATAACAGGAGTATCTGTAGTTGAGAAATTACTTGAATTTATTTCCCATCACGGTTTACCTAGCAAAATTACATCTGACCAAGGTACAGAATTTAAAAATTTCGATCTTCAAGATTTTTGCAAATTACACCACATCCATCTACATTTTACAACATCAAAAAATTGTAACTCTAACTCTCCAGTCGAGAGATTCCATTCAACACTAATCGAGCATTATCGATGCTTGCAAGAAGAAAATAAAAATTTGAAACCTGATCAACTAATAAAAAATTCAATTTTCTGTTATAATAATAGTATTCATTTAGTTACGAAATATACGCCTTTCGAAATTATTAAAGGTCACATAAACAATCCCGATCCTTTTGATTTAGACGATCATTTAATTATATCAACTTACGTACAAGATCATAAAGAAAATAGTAAAATATTGTATGAAAAGATTAAGCAAAATAACGAATCCACCAAAGAAACGATTATCCAAAAACGAAATGAAAAACGCGAAAATCCCCCAGATTTTGCAAATCAAGAAACATGCTACATAAAAACTAAACAGAGAAATAAAAAACTACCCAAATTTAAAAAGACGAAAGTACTAAGCCAAAAAGGTATCTTTATTAAAACTAATAAAGGCACATACCATAAAAATTTGACTAGAAAACCGAGGTTAGTAACAAACAAATTGTTACAGGAATCTAACGATGATGAACCTCCTGACATTGATGACAACATACATCATGATTCTGCAGATACAATGCATTGAAGAGGATGTATCTACCACTAAAATCGAGAGCCTAATCCTTCCAATCCAATTAGGAAAGTCTCGTATTATATATAATAAACATACATTTATACACTATGTAGATTTAGACATTATTTTTAAGCAAGTAAATAACCTAATAAAACATTATTATATCATTAAAGATAGTATTAAAATAGTTAATAGTAGTAACCCCATATCGTATCATAATTTAGCACAAAGTATTTTGACAATGACGGAATCTTTAATTAATTCTTTAGAACTAAAACTGAATAATCTATATCCCCATATCAGAAGTAAGAGAGGACTTGTAAATGCCGTAGGAAAAATTGACAAATGGCTTTTTGGCACACTAGATGCAGATGACGAAGAAAGATATAATAAAGCAATTGATATACTACAGAAAAACCAGAAAAACATTATTACAGAAGTTAATTTACAAACCTCTTTATACAAAAAACTTATTGAACACTATAATAAATCTATAAATATTTTAAACAATAATCAAGAGATACTTAAAAATAATTTAGAGAAAATTCAAGCTTCATTTTACCATAAAATAGAAACTCTTGAAAATTATTTAAGTTTTCAGGGAATTATAACACAAATTAATTTAGATTGCCAATCAACGATTACATTATTAGATAATTTAGAAAATGCAGTAGTATTCTCCAAATTAAACTCTCTTCATAATTCAATAATTTCTAGTACTGATATTTTCGAAATGATTAAGTATTTACATAAAATATATAACTCTAATCAAATTCCTAAATTTGAGAATTTATTAACTAATTATCAATTTTTGGGCACTCAAGTGTCTATATCAAATTCAAAATTAATTTTCGCTATCCATATACCTATCCTTAAAGAAAAAACCTACGAATTTTATCATATTTTCCCAGTAATCCAAAATCATAAAACTTTTACCCCTCTATTTCCCTATTTGGCACACAAGAATGAAGATAACCAATTCGAGAAGGAAGAATGCCCTCTTCTAGAAGACACATATTATTGCCGACAGAATCCTGTATCCCAAGATAATTGTACAACGCAACTACTCCAAGGAGAAGACCTCTCACATTGCCACATCATTAAAGTAAATTTACAAGAAACAGTCGTCGAACCAGTCACCGAAAACGAAATCTTAATTATACCCGAAAAACCTCAACAAATATTTTCAAAATGTAGAAGTAACAGATATATTCTTGTGACGTCTCCAATTTTAATCAAAATACCAGACTCCTGCGAAGTATGGACTAATAACCAGAAATACATTAATAAAATTCCAATTAGTAATGGCAAGCCGTTTATACTACCAAAAATTGAGATGCAAACGTTAAGTGGTTCCAGAAATTACCAAATTCCGAACATAACCAAAATAGACTTTGAAGAACTTAAAGAAATTAGCAGAATTTCGAAACAATTAGAACCAATTTCAGAAGTGGAAGACAATCCGTATAATTACACAAGCATATTAGGAACAGTTATTGGAATTGCAATTGCCTGCGCCTTAGTCTACATTTTCATTAAATATAGAACCCAAATTTTGAAGATTTTCAAGAAAAAACCAAAGGAAAACCCAACAGAAGATAAGAAAAATTCGAAAAGCCACTCCGTGTTTTTCGAAACTTAAGGAGGGAGGAGTTATGTCTACAGCGTTATCAAGTGGGCACCTGTGAAACTGCATAATAGACACTTTTATACGATATTATATATTCTGTTTGAACACCATTTTAATTCATTCTTTGTATAACTCTCAGTACAGTCTTTATACATTTTTTGTATTATTTCTGCTCTTCGTTAAAATATATTTTTGTATAGTTAATTTTAGTTCTTTTTAAAAAGACATTTTTCGTAAAGAAAAACAAAACTGGCGATAAGCCGCCCGATTTAAAAGAATCCGGTTTTATCAAGGAACAGGAAAAAAAGATGAATCTTATAATATTATAGACTTAGAAAATCGTTATAGTTCAGGCGATAAAGGCCCTTATTTTGTTTTTGTGGAACATAAAGAAAAAAACATTGGTAGGTTATTCCCTATTAAAATAGGTCATTATCTCCTTACGGATGACACATTAAAAAAAGAGGTTGAGGATATTAAATCAGTAGGAATAAACCGAGTAAAAGTTATATTTAAAACCCTGGAAACGGCAAACTCTCTTGTTAATCATTTGGTAATACAAAAAAACAATCTTATAGCATATATCCCTTGATTCTATACTCACAAAAAAGGCCTTATAAGAATGGTGGATATTTGCTTCGACGAAGAGTATCTACAAAATGCGATCATTTCCAATGAAAAAGTAGTAGGTTTACAACGTATGAAAAGAAAAATAATAGATTCAGATGGAAATTCTTGTCTAGTTAAAAGACAAATGATTATCGTACAATTTTTGGGCAATGAAATCCCACAGAATGTACAGCTCAACTTGTGTAATTTCCATGTAGAGTCCTACATACAACCAGTGGTACAATGTTACAATTGCTTGCGATACGGCTATTCGGCCAAACAGTGCAAATCCAAAGAGAGCAGATATAAAAAATGCACCGATATAAAGCATCGTGAGGAGGACTGTAAAGCTGACAATGTCTGTATATATTGTAAAACAAATGATCACCCTTCAGTTTCTAGGAAATGCCCCGTGTTCATAAAAGAAAAACAAATATAACAGATTATGGCACAAGAAAATGTATCGTTTAGGGAAGCTGAAAATATTTACATCAACCCATCGTACGCTAAAATTGTTACAAATAACCGATTCGCGGTATTAAATAACACAAACAATTTTCCTCCCTTACCTAATTCTAATCAGACATCTTTCCAAAGTAAACCAATAACCTTAAGAAAACCCGTTAACAAATCCAATATTCCTTCTCCCAAAAAACGTAAAACTTCCCCTATATCCCCCACCATAGAATCACTGCCTGTAAAGAAAAGCCCTCAATTAAAAGTAAAGGATAAATCAGTTCGCACTAACCCTTACAGGGATAAATATATGAGATATAAAGAAAAATCAGTATTTATATTATCTACATTTGTCAAAGAATTGCAAAAAAACTTCCCCGCTACTGCTGTCTCTTTTGCAGACTCGGAAATACGAGAATTTGTAGATAATATGTACGACGCCGATAATTCTACAGAAAAGATGGATTTGAGATATAATGGATCCGGACCCGCATTCGGATCCGAATCTGAATATTAACCTTCCCGTCTAGCAATCATAAAATTATATAGAATAAACTAAGTTTATTACAATGGAACAGCAGGTAATTAAAAGCAAATAAAGCTAGTTTGAGTAACTTTATTAATAAAACACATATTGACATTGTAGTAGTATCAGAATTATGGCTCAAGCTAGACAAAAATTTTGTCATAAAAGGGTTTAACTTAATTAAAAATTGCAGAATCGATGGTTATGGTGGAGTAGGGATCTTTATAAGGCAGGGTATATATTATAAAGCGGTAGATATTATACAATCGTTTAATGAAGATCTAGAAGTATGCGCAATTACATTGTCCTCTTTAAACATTTCGATAGTATATTTATACCGTCCATCTGATATAGCCGTCAATTACAATGATTGGATAAATTTATTCCAGCAATTTGATTCCAATAGTATTTTCTGCGGCGACTTTAATGCACACCATGGTATGTGGGGTCCTATACCGGATGATCGGCATGGAAAAATTTTAGCAGATGCAATCGATTATTTAGAGCTTGTTGTGTTAAACGACGGCACTCCTAATAGAGTTAACCCCATGGGAAGCCATTCAGCAGTTGACATATCATTAACTTCGCACGTTTTAGTAGACAGGTTAACTTGGGAAGTTCTAGACGACACAATGGGATCAGACCACTACCCAATAGCTATCGGAATTCAGATGAACCCAAAGTCCTTCACTGTAAATCCGTCCACAAAATGGAATGACTCTCGAGCAGACTGGGATACATTTCATAAAATGTTGGAAGCAGACATAATTCAATTACTTGCTGGAAATAATACAAATCTTACAGACAAAGTCGCAGCATTTTTTGAGATCATTTCTTCTGCAGCAGATCGTTCGATGCCTGTTAAAAAGGCATTTACTTCCGTTTCTCCTAGACCTATTTGGTGGGATGAGGAATGCGTAAGGATGGTAGAAAAACGTAAAACGGCATTAAAAAATTATAGAATTCATTCCAGTTACAATTATTATATAATATATCAAAACTTAGCTGCGCAAGCGAAACGGTTATTCAAAAACAAACAACGTGGCAGTTGGATTAACTTTTTAAATAAACTTAATAAAAATACTCCTTTAACAGAAATTTGGAAATTTGTTAAAAGGCTTAACAATAAAAGTTTTCAATGCCCCAAAAAACCAATTTCAAAAGATTTAATTGATGATATTCTAAATAAAATAGCCCCTCCATCTGCTTCTAATTTTGGGGTTAAAACAGATGTCAACTTTATATTCAATCACGAAGACGAATTGCTAGCTTCTTTTACGATTCATGGACTGGATTTAGTAATTAAAAAAGGTCTCAACACTACTCCCGGTCTAGACGGTTTTACCTACAAAATAATAATTTACCTATTTCAGCTAAACATTTTTATTGCAATTATTCAATGATTGGTGGAGGAAGCAAAAGTATTCTGATTGCTTTAAAAATATTATAGTCTGTCTCATTCTTAAACCTAATAAAGACTCTGGTTTGTCTTCATCATTTCGCCCTATCTCGTTGATATCTTGTATTACAAAAACTTTTGAAAGATTAATAAAAATTCGACTGGAACATTTTGTTGAAAGTAGGTCTCTATTGCCAAACATTCAATATGGTTTTCGCAGAGGACGTGGCACTATAGACGCTGTAAGTCATTTAGTTTCAGATATACAAATAAGTTCTTCTAAAAATTACTGCACATTATGTTTGTTCGTTGATTTCACGGGGGCATATGATGTAGTTGATCTTAATATTTTAGCAAATAAAATGGAAAATATTGGAATTAACTGTCTCTACCAATATTAATAATCTTTTTCATAGTAGAAAAATATTTATACGTGATCATAATAACGTATTACATAGGCCACATATAGTAGATAATGGCTTACCGCCGGGATCTATACTGAGCCCTATCTTATTTAACATTTACACTGCAGATCTGCACAGGTTAGTAGATGATAAATTTAACATGATTTAATATGCGGACGATCTATGTTTTTACTTTACCCGTAGTTATTATGAGCAATGTTTAGAAGATCTACTCGTAAGAGAATGTATGCAGTTACTAATAAGTTGGTTTAATGATATGGGATTCAGTGTCTCTCAGGATAAGACTGCTTTGGTATGTTTTACACGACACCGAGTTAGGCCTGCTGGAGCTACTTACCTGGCTGGTTTTAAGATTCCATTTGTCGACGAATTCAAATATCTAGGCATTATCTTAAATAAAAAACTGCTATGGACAAATCATATCAAATATGTTAAAAAAAATGTGAGAAAGGTATGAATTTGCTAAAAGTGATTTCCAAAAGAAAATGGGGAGCAGACGTCAATTTGATGTATACATTCTACAAGACTTATATTCGTTCCATATTGGACTACGGGAGTACATTATATGGAGCAACATCTAAAACAAACCTACTAATTATCGACCGTATCCAATATAAAGCCTTAAAAATGTGTATGGGGTTAATGATGTCATCTCCTAACCAAGCAGTTTTGGCAGAAATGCAAGAACCGACACTAAACATACGTAGACAATTTTCAGCTGAAAAACAAATGATTAAATATAGAGAATTTAATACGGAAATGGTTGAAAAAATCGCTTATATAAATACGTGTAACCTTACAGTTCCGTACTGGAGAATAAAATCTACTCCTTCCTTGGCAGAGGCCTTTATTAATACCAATCATGATGAAGATTTCATCTTAAATACTCCTAAATTCCCTATATATAAGTACAGTTACAAAAGTATTATATTCCGACCAATCGTCATATACCACTTATACACCGAAATTCCTAATCTAAATAACTTAATACTCACAACTATACTGAATGATTTCGGAGACAATATAACTAAAATATTTACAGATGGGTCCAAATATGATGATGGAACAGGAGCAGCATTCTCTGTTTCAAACATTAATCATGTCGAAAAATTCAGAATAGCAGACAAATTTTCGGTATACTCCGCCGAGGCTTTTGCGATAAAACAATGCTTAATATGGTGCACACTAAATCCAGTGCAAACAGCTGCTATAATGACAGACGACTCGAAATCGGTTTTACAACCTATCGAAGGTTCTCCAATAAACATTTATAATCAGGAACTGATTTTAAAAATAAAAAACTTATTGTATGAATTAAAAATTAATAATAAACAAATTGCTCTCATATGGGTAAAAGGCCATAGCGGCGTTATAGGCAAGGAGAAGGTAGATCACCAGGCAAAAGAAGCTGGCAAATTAAAAGAGTTAGTAAACTTTTCCTGTCAGGCTGACGTAATTAACAGACATAAAAAATCCATTAGAAACAGATGGAGAGAAGCTTACAATAACAACAGCAAAATATCTAAAAGCTTCTATTTCCAGCTTCATCCAAATTTTCCAAATAACATTCCTCATGTAACAATATTTGATTATAGGAAAAAATACGCAACAATTATAACGCGACTAAAACTAAACCATGGCCGTTTCCCTGCTCACCTACATAAATTGGGTATTCTACAGTCTCCATTGTGCAACTGCGACAACGTGTCGATAGGTGATACTAATAATATATTTCTGGAGTGTTAGAAAAACAAAATGGCTGTATCAAATTTATATATCTCTTTAAGAAACAATAACTTTTCTTTTCCATTGAATATGAGTTCTCTCCTGGCATGCATAAATAAAGATACTTTCGATGCAATAATAAATTTCATCAAGGAAGCAAGAATAGATCTGTAAGTATATTCATATGACAAAAAAAAAACACACACAGACACACAATATTTCTCACTGTGTTGTTTTCCGATAGATTGATTTTTGTTGGATGGACTTGACGCATTCACCAATTTTTATTCCAAACATGCACCCAAAGTTAAAATGTAATCTTTGTTGAGGGGTTCAATAATAATTAATTGAAAGCTAGAATGAAAATAAAATGCTGATTATCATTTATATTTGATGTGCCTGTTACATGGATATATATCAGAAAATTGATACAAATACATAATGACAGCTATGTGGAGTAGCTAAAACTCAATGGCGTGTGCGAGATGAGGAACATAACATATATGTCCATTAGTTAGGGCCTACGGTGTTTAAGTTAATCGAGAAAATAGCTATTTCGTCATTTTCCTGTTTTGATAGACAAAACTGATTAGGAACACAAAGAAGCTTTACAAAAGGGATAACAACTAGAAGGTTAATGTAGAAACTAATGTTTTGTTTGCGAACAATGTTCGTACATTAAATTGAGAAAAAGAAGAAAAAAAATAGTGCGGATGAATTAGATACATACATACTTGATCATTTCTCTTATCTAACAGTAAACAGGGTGACCTATCTAAAACTTGATATGGGGCTTAGTAACTCCGTACGTACAGTGGATTGCGTTTGCGTTTGTCGCGATAGTTTGCTACTTTTTCATAAAACTAAAAATGACGTAAGCAGAATTCCGATAGCCCTTTTGGTTTTTGAGATGGAATTGAAAAAATGGTACTTTTCAAACATCCCTCGTGTCTCAGCTATGTTTAAACTTATTGCAGAAGTTGAAACTTGCTCTGATAGAGTTTTTATGTTGAATCCAATGACCAATGACCTAACACCTTTAGGTTTACGATGCAAACATATGTTTTTTAAATGGAACACTCTGTATATTATTTTCTTAATTCATTAGGCATGACGTGGGCCTTCAAAAAATATATAATTGCATTCAATTATTTTCAAGTTCAGAAAGTAAGATTTTTTAAAATTTTCTTTTATGTCACAATTAATAGGTAATAGCATATGGCTAAAATTTTTTGAAAACAAAATCTATGCTAGGGAGTTCGGTTCTGGCAACGAATATGTAAACAGTATTTGTGTCAGTTCGGTTCTGGCAACGAATGTGTAAACAGTATTTGTGTCAGCTCCTACATTTTTCAAATTTAACAATGTTTATTGATCAAAATAAAACTCAATTACAGACAGTATAGTGAATATTAGTGCTCCTCCATCGAACACGTATGTCACTTTTGACTCACAACATATGAACTTGTGAAAAAAACCGTTTATTTGTGATTAACCTGCATCATTTTATCTACTTACTACAAAACCGGCCAAATTTTGCAGTTTTTCAAGTGATATGATAAATATAAATTGGAATACAGACCCGCAATCAGGCATCTAGCAAAAATTATGGAACTTATATCCGGCGAAACTTCTGACTACAGAAGTTCTCAAATTACCTACTCATCAATCACTCAATAACAGTTTCCAAAAAACGACCAAGCAATAATTTTTCCAGCAGGTAATAATTAAAAAATTCAGGATTACTTAATCCCACTTGGAGAAATTATCCAACCAAAAAATATTTTGTTTTCTTCAAAATTATCTCACAACCGGATGTGTATATACTTAAGCATTACCACTATACTCGATAAATTCATGATCTAACATGATGAAAAAATTAGAATTAATGGCTTGTCACACCAACAATTCTATGATGATCCCAAAAGACATTATTAGATTTAATTAGAGGTAACTAGCGGCTAGTGAACTTGAAGGTCACTGACAATGTGTAGTAAGGTTATTAACAAACTAAAGAATCACGACTTGATTTGTAAATATATTATTGACGCGGCTTAATAACAAATAATGTATTGAATAGATGAGGCTTTTACTTGATGAAGATCCATACTGAACGATGAAATAAAACAATATAGTTTGTTTAAATCTTCATATATTTGAACTAATGTTCAATTTAAACTTGTTGACGCGTTTCACAACACAGTAGCTTTGTCAAAACGAATGAAGGTAAAATATAAAAATGTCTTAATATATACAGTGCAAAATCTATTTACTAAGGTTAACAATGGTATTAAAAGATATTACCTGGAAATTCATTCACTACAAACATTCCTAAGCTATCTTCTAGGTAAAGAGGTTCAATAAAGGAGACTGATTGATATCTATTTGGTCGTTAAGGAGATTACCTGAATATTTATTTTTGTTAATCTCTAGGGCTTCTAATAAATTTAAACTAAAGGATTTACCGACTACATGGAGAATTTCAAAATTTGGGTCGAAAATGTGTTGGTTTTCTAATAAATGATTTGAATAGTTAGAATCTAATTTTTTGTTGTCATAGCTACGTTTGTGTTCCGAAATTCTAGTTTTAAAATTTCTAAAAGTTCTACCGATATAAATTTTATCACAATTGTCATTACCACATTTTAATTTATAAACTCCTGATTTGTTTAATTTTGAAGATTTAGATTTATTATTTTTATTGAATTTGGATAAATTGTGATCAGTTTTAAAGGAAATATTCATGTCTAAAGTTTCTAAAAATGATTTAATTTTTAAGGATGGTGTTCCAAAGTATGTTAAGCTTTTAAATTGTCTATTATTTTTATCTGAAGGGAATACTTGTTCTAAAGTCTGTTTTTTTATCTTTTTATTTATGATATTGTCAATTAAATTTGGATCGTAATTATTATTAACTGCTATTTGTTTTATGATATTTAATTCTTTGGTATAATTATTAATATTTAATGGGACTGTTAAGAGTCTGTGTATCATACTATTGAAAGCTGCTAGTTTATGACTGAATGGGTGGACCGAACTATTATGAATTGTGATATCTGTATGTGATGGTTTATGAAATATAGAAAAATCATGTTTATTATTTATATTTGAAATTGTAAGGTCTAGAAAGTTTATAGACTTATTTTGTTCAAGTTCTACGGTAAATTTGATATTATTGTGAATCGAGTTTATGTAAGTAATGAAGCTCTCTAATTGTCTATTTGTACCGATGAAGCTAGCTAAAATGTCGTCCACATATCGGTGCCAGTACATACATTTTTTACTAAGGGGGTGTTCATGAATTATTTTTTCTATATTATCCATGAATATTTCCGCTAGTAGGGGGCTGAGAGGGTTGCCCATAATCAAACCATCTTTACTGCTATAAACCTCTCCATTGAAACAAATCTATTCCCTAGTATACCTCATAAAGAAACTATAACTCTTGTTGATAACTTGCTCACATACAATAATGTTAATCCTATAATTCACTCTGATATCATTACTTTATTAAAACTGTGTTTGAATCAAAATAATTATTCCAATAATAAGTGCGTTTTGTTTTCTTTTGTTGATATAAATGTTCAATCATATTTGTGTGTTTACTTATTTATTGTTGTTATTTTGTGTGTTTACTTATAGAAGCTCAACCAGAAACGAGAAAGGACTGCCACAAGACGGTGTGATTTTTAAGAGCCATTAAGAGACAATTTAACAATCATAAACTGCCAGGAGCTGCAGAGTAACTTAAACTACATTATGCGATGTGATTTCATGAGAACGGAATGCTTTTAAATGTAGAAATATACAAATATAAACCTATTTAATACTCCCAGTAAAGAAATAAAGATTTGTTTTAAGTGGAAATGAAATGCTAGATATATTAGCACTCTTATATGTAATTACTTGACACCTTGTATTTACAGAGGTGGGCAGTCTTCAACAACTTTTCCTGTAAAAGTATTTTAATTTGTTTTGTTCTAACATTCACTGTAATTATACTCAAATGTTTTCTTTCACAGAAAGTTGTCAAAACTACTCATTGCTACCACTTTTTGATTAAGTAATTAGCAGTTATACTCCAGTAGTTTGTCCAGACCCAACATCATTTAAAAATCTAATGATACTCCAATCTAGAATGTATGTTACTCAAATTATTTCTTAATTATTGCATTGTTTTTACATTATAGTTTATTTATTGTCATTCTGTTTGTTAAGGAAAGTACTTTGTGAAAGAAATTATTTGTTGTGTATTTGTATACGAAAATAAATAAACTGTTTATATGATTACTGTTTTATTTTTCCCTTACCTAACCTAACCATTTATGGTCCATCATTTGATATTTCATTTAATTTAACTCAACATCTAATCATTATTGAGTTAATGGAGTTAAATTGAATCAAATGTCAAATGATGGACTATAAATGGTTATTTTGAAATAAAATAATTAAAATACAGTAAATTTGAATATACCTCCGAAACCTAAAATTACAGAAATCTTCTTAACATCACCCAATTGTTTAGTCGACAGGCTCTTTAGATGGTGCCACAATCACTGTCTCATCTATCTGTGGGTTATCTGTGGTCTATACCACTATATTTTTATAGTTAATATTACGACAACGCACAATCGATTAGTCAAATAACACAATTATTATCGCCGATTGAACACCTTCAAACAACGATGCAAACAAAAATGGCGTCATGTATTTTGAATCAAGCCGTCACGTGCCGTAACCGTTATTGTGCATGGTTGCCAAATATATGGTTTGTGAAAAAAAGTATATATTTATGGTATGATCTTCATACATTATACTCTTTTTATTTGTATAATTCTTTCAATGTTAATAAAATTGATTTAAAACAAGTAATTGTCGAATATTTGTATCTGTATAACTATCACACTTGTAGATATACTAAGCCGGTTCTGGGACGGAAGTCGGCCATGTTGAATTTCGTTGACTGTGCGCGCGCACCGGAAGTGGCATCCATCTGTCAATGGCATGACGCGTGTCGTATCCATCTTGTGTTAATGGTGGGGTGTAACGTATCTTGTTGGTGTGACGTGTGTCAATGGTGGGACGCTTGTCGTATCCATCTTGTGTCAATGGCGGGGTGTGTCGTTGGCGGGTGATTCGAATGTGGCGCGCAACTGTGACGTCATCCGTTCTACGGCATCCATCTTCTGTGACGTCAATCGTCTATTTTGCGTGGTCCATCCACCTACCACGTGTGTGACGTAACACAACACTTCCAATTTATAAAATTGAAAAAATGGTCGACCGTGAGATTCGAACTCACGACACACAGCGTCTTTCTCGTTCCTAACACAATCCCTAACCGTTGCGCAATCAAGGCTTATATGTATCAATTTCTTATTTGGGATTCACCATCATCCGTTGGGTGTCAGTGACCCCACGTAATTTTGAAAGATATTTGCGCTTTACAAATTAATATTCCAAGATCGATGCCCTGAATTCACAGCATACGAGTGAAATCAAAAGTGTCTATGATTCTTTATTAGTCATAAAATGTATACAGGGGTTGTTTCTTATACGTTCCTTGTTAATAAAGATAGTTAGTTTGTTATCTTGAGTGGGACGTCTACATAAAACTTCATATGGTGTGTGTGTAGAAAAATCCACTTGAAAAAGAAAATCAACACTTCCAATTTATAAAATTGAAAAAATGGTCGACCGTGAGATTCGAACTCACGACACACAGAGTCTTTCTCGTTCCTACCACAGTCCCTAACCGTTGCGCTATCAAGGCTTATATGTATAAATTTCTTATTTGGGATTCACGATCATCCGTTGGGTGCCAGGGACCCCACGTAACTTTGAAAGATATTTGCGCTTTACAAATTAATATTCCAAGATCGATGCTCTGAATTCACAGCATACGAGTGAAATCAAAAGTGTCTATGATTCTTTATTAGTCATAAAATGTATACAGGGGTTGTTTCTTATACGTTCCTTGTTAAAAAAGATATTAAGTTTGTTATTTTGAGTGGGACGTCTGCATAAAACTTCATATGGTGTGTGTGTGTGTAAAAAATCCACTTAAAAAAAATCATTTATTATTGATATATTAATTACAAAGGTAATGCAGTATTTAAAAGCCATTGCCGGAGACGTTGTACATTTCTGCAGGATCCTCCAGTGGCGTGACAGGAATCACGTTCAAAGTTTCCAGTTGCCAATGATGTACCATCAAACTTGCAGACGTCAATAATGATGGGAAAGACACTAAAAATGTGGCATTTCTTTTGTAGAAATTCAGCCTTTTGCTGTCCGCGTACGTAAATGAAGTCTGCAGCATATAACAGCTTAATTTCCAATATTTCATATATTTTGGTATACTCGATGTCACCTGTAGAGTATCGAATGCCATGCACATTTTTTCCAGGTATTCCACAGTTATCTTATCACGCTGACTTAATGTATCAAACGATTGAGGTGGCAAAAACATGTAGTGACTTTGCTTAAAACCAATCTCGATGGTGAGTTCTTTGGGAACAAAGCGTCCATCTACGACGAATCCTTGGATGTCCACGAATGCCGCAACTCTCATGATGATGATTGCTAGAATACTAACGTGCAGTGCAGCAGTACGTTCTAATTCAAATTCTTGACAATTTCGGTGAGGGGAAAATACTCCATTACACAGTCGTGTATTATGACACAATATACTTTGGTATTTTCGGGGAAACCTATGTTTGCTTCAATGTCGAGTTTTACGTCAACTGTAGACGCCTTCATGCTTTCTTCTTGTTTCGAGCAATCGATAACAAACAATGAATGCTTCTTGAAAGAGGAATAATCCAACAGAGGATGCTTCTGTGTTGAATTCATATAACTAGGATAAAATTCTGTATAGTTGAAATAGGCCTCATTGTAATCATTCTTAGTAAAGTCCAACTGCATTCTTTCATTAGGATAATATTCACCATTTAGCGAATGTCAGCGTTGTCGAATAAAGTTGGGTCGGCTGTGCTGTTGTCACGTTTGTTGGTTTGAAGGAAAACCAAAACATAACGAGGTCGTTGGACTGAAGTTGTAGTTTTAACAGCCCATACTTCACGTCTAGCATTTCTGGTGATGGCTGGTAGTTCATGTATCTCCCACTTTCTGAATGGAATAACTATAGGCTGATACTTTTGAATAGCCATCATAAGTTCCAACTTAATATCATCATTAGGATAGATATGCTTGATTTTCAATTCGATGTTGGTATTATTTATGTTAACAGTTGTAGTGGAAGTAACACCAGCAACGTTTTTTTCTGTGATATATACACAATCATTATCGTTTCGAGCTCGAACCAAACGTATTGTTTGTCGTCCACATGTAATCATAGGATAGTCATTGAAAATGTTGAAAATATACTTGAGAGGAATTTGTAGGTTAAATGATTTATCGGCAGCATTGAGGATGGGGTCTTTAGGAAAATTCCAGCCAGCTATAGCCATATGATCGGAATCTTCTTGATTGTAGCACGTCATAGCACGTACAGCGCTCACGATTCCAGGATCTCGAACTGTTTCCATTTCTCTTGCACTCTCACTGTATGTGCACGAATCGAAAAGAAAAGCACCAAAATTATTTGCCAGCTTCACATCACCAGTTCCATGTTTATTGAGTGACTCTTTAATGCATAAAAAGGTTTCATTCATCGCAAAAAACGAATCGACTTGATTGATGCTAAATTCCACAATGTCACTGCAACTGAACGATTTGATGAATGGAGCATATGTTCTGTATTAAGCTTTGCGAATCGATTCATCGAATCTCGGCTTGCGATAGATATCAAACATTGGAGACAAATCGTTCATACGAGAACGTTTTCCATACATGGTTGTCATCGTTTTTCTTTCAACAAAAAGCCTAAAGAATGCAAGAACAATTTGTTAGCAAACGTAATATGCTGCTGCTGTTGCTTTGAAGGACGTCGCTTAACTAATGGAACTGAATGTGCAGCGGAACGTCTTTTATGATTAATTATCAATCCCATCTGTTGCTTCTCGCTCTAAGCTCCAACACCAAGGTACTCTTTTCACCACGAAAGTTGATAGGATGTCCGTCTTGGTCCAAAGCCAACACAGTAACGTTGGTAATTTCACGTTGTGGTATAACAGGTAAATAAAGTAAATTATGTGGAGTTTCGTCAATGGCGTACCCAGGATTTACTTTTATAACCAATTCGTAAATAGTATGAGAAGGTCTGTCTGCGTCGAAGGCTCCAGTGGTAATGTTACATTCGAAGCGTATGCTAGATACTTTTATAATTTTGACGGGTAGATCTGAAGAGTGCCATTTTTTGGCTTCGAGTATCTGTCTAGAAAAGCCTAATATGTCACCAAGACAGTTGGGAGTATCCTGCTCACCGAACGGAATCATATATTTACTGAAAATCATACATTGTAACGTATTATTATTGAGTTTTAACGCAAATACAGTTTCAAATGGATTGCTGCTGCTGCCACCTCCTCTAGTATAAACGTTTCAATGTCAGCGATTTCGTAACATCCTGCTGGTATATCAAAACTTTGCATCTTGTTGTGATCATCGTAGTAGTAAAATTTGCGATTTTCAATGTTTGGTATACTGTGATATGAGTGAAAGGAGCGTAGCGCTAACTCATAATCTTTCTCCGGATAGAGTACAATAGGAGTAGGAGGTTGAAAGGTAAATATGTGATTTGTGCTATTTACTCTCAACAACTGCGACATGATGACTGATGCAAGTCAAGGGATGAAGGTGCTTTAAATAATACACAGAACTCGGTTTAAGATTTATTTAATACACTTTGACATAGAAAACAAGATGCTTGAGAATATGCCGGACCATCCCAATGCGTTGTCCAATTGGGGTGGTTGTAGTGAACAAAGCATGGTAGACGAATTTGTAGCTCAAAATTTGATTTGTATTAATTAGATAGTTTATGCCATATATCTAACAATTCAGACGGACCGACATTCATTATCAGATATTGAATGGGAACTTTTTTCAATTATTCAGCAGTAAAACTTCTTAGATGCGGTTTTTGGTGTTGCATTAATAATGATTTAAAGTCCTCCTCCATTGTTCCATGGATGTTGAAGTAGAAATTTCAAACACAAATGTCCACGATTGATCTGATCGTAGTTTTGATACTGATTATTGTTATAAGAAATATTTCTTCCTCCTAGATACTTTACAAGTTCTTTGGGCGGTTTCAAATTACCAAATGAATCGAAATAATCGACGACATTGTTTTTCTTTATATATGCTACCCAATCTGTTCCATAGTTTTTGTACGAGTTCATGTTAACCACCGCACACTCTAGTTGTCGAGGACCGGATTTAGGTGAAGTGTCACGCATGAAAACACCTCGAAAATGTTTTATTTTATATAATTTTGCATAACTGACAATATCAATGTCATACAGTGGACGATTGGGTAGCTTTATCACGAGTTTTTTGACATTTTTTTAAATACAATCCAAATCCTCTTCCACTGGGATACTTTTTCAGATATAAACCATTTCCAACATGTTCCATAGCCTTATTATGACGGTGATCTTCTTCCAATTTCTTTCGAGCATTATTAGCATCAATGACAGTCTTTGCGATCCCAGCAGCTCCACCCGATAGTGCTCCAAGTGCTGAGAGCCCAGCAAACAGAGGTATAAGAGGTAGAAAACCTCCAGATTTTACTGGTATCACTCGAGGAACAACAATTTTCTTCGATCCTCCAAATTGTTTAATAAGTGATTTGGCTGCTCGTGAGGCAAACAAGGCGTTTTCTTTTAAAGATGCTCCTCTCTTCATTGATCTTCCACCTTTAGCACTACGTCTCGATGAAAGGAACGTCGTTGTTTCTTTGGGCGACTTTCCAATTTTCGTTTCATTCTCATGGTACCCGTAACAAGTAATGCGGCAGCCTTTTCACCAAAAGTTCCCCCTTTTGATTTTACTCGAGCCCAAGCTTTATCTTCCAACTCTTTATCTGCTTTGTGACGTTCTTCAAGAGATTTATTTTATGAATAAACAATATCGTGTTGTTTGCAAGCGTCGTCTAAAGGATTAATACCCACGTCACCACGTGCAAGTCGCTTTTGTAGTTTTGTGCCAGCTATAAATGTAGATAGTATGTGTTTAACAGACAAAAAAGTTATATTCAATCACTTACGTCCACAATAATTGTAGGTGGGTAAGTGAAGTTCGAATGGTAGTTTATTTATTAGAGAATTCAAAAGACCTTCGCCCTCAAACATCAACATTAAGACTGATGTATGGTGACGACATTCATATATATTTATAGGATAACACTAAAAATCCTCACAAGATGAAGATCGTTCAACAAGAGCAGACGCTACCTATTGAAAACTTGGACTTTACCTCTAATACTCCATCTGTTGGTAAACATGGTAAACTACTACCAAATTCTTTTCGTGCCATGATCTGTGGTCCCAGTGGGTGTGGAAAGACAAATGCCATGTTGTCGCTTTTATTCAATTCAAATGGTGCTAAATTCAAAAATGTTTACGTTTATTCCAAGTTGTTATTTCAACCAAAATATAAATTGTTGCAAGAAGGCTTAGGAGAAGTTGAAGGTGTTGGTTTTTTTTTCATTTAAAGACAATGAGGAAATTATTAGTCCCGATAAAACGCAATCAAACTCAATATTCATATTTGATGATGTTGCCTGCGATGGACAACAGAAAATTCGTGAATATTATTCAATGTGTAGACATAAGCTTATTGACGCTGCCTACTTATGGCAAACATATTCGAAAATACCAAAACAGCTCATACGTGACAATGTAATATGATTGTGTTATTCAAGCAGGATGAAATTAATCTAAAACATATATTTGAGGAGCATGTGTCACCAGACATGACATTTGAAGAATTTAAAAAGATTTGCTCTGAATGTTGGTCGTCTGACTGCTATAAAACATTGGTGATTGTGAAAGATTTTGCTTTAAATAATGGTAGGTACCGTAAAGGATTCGATAAATTTATAGAGCACTAGACATTATCCTCACTCCTTATCACCATGTCCAACGATAAGGTTGCTATTGCCTTGCGTAAGAAAAAAGTTAGTGAATTGGCGAGATCTATTCGCAAGAAATATTTAGCGTTAAAATTAGGAAAATCAGAACATGATACATCTCTAAATAAGCGATTTAAACCGATATCTGTACCGCTAAAAGAAATGGTCAAATCCTCAAAGTCATTACAACAAACCATAGTTTCAAAATTTACCTCCCCAAAAGAAGAAAAAATAACAAAAAAAGAAGAAGATGAGAACAGTGTCAAATCTACATCATTTCTTGATACAAAACCTATAGCTGAGACGGATGAATCAGGAAATATTATGCGTTATAATGATGATGATGATGAAGAAGAAGAAGACAACTATTATTATGATGAATATGATGTGAGAATACACCTCAACATTTCACGTGAAGTCATAGAAGATTATTTAGATCAGTATCCTACAATTAGTCGACAGTATCTGGAAGATTACTTTCGCAAAGATTATGAAATTGATAAAAATTATGGACCAATAGATAATGATGAAATTGGATGGATGTTGGGCAAACGTAGAATTGCGTTCGATGAAAGAAACGGTAACATAAACATATTACGGGAGAAGGATGAGGGAGAAGAAAATATACCTGGGACTCCTGGGTTGTATCAGCTTATGTTTTACAATCATCCCAAAGATTACTCTGATGAAGATTTGAAAAATTACAAAACTCTGTTAACAATAACAAAAGCTCATCTCAATGTACTCGGTCGTCTGAAAAGTTGCACTACCCAAAAGTATCGCAACATAATTAAACCATTGTTTAAAACTGTATCAGGCTCATCAACTAGTAGTAGTAGTGGTAGTGTAACCAGACCTCCATCAACTCGAATATTAAAGAAACAACAACAACCCATTCAAAATTCATCATATACCAATGCGGGAAAAGGTCTTCTTTTGTCATACAACGAAAAACCGATGGAATACATTTATTGGGATGATCCCAATGAGCTGTGTGACCGTTTAAAATTACTTATTGCATCTAAGGAGGAGGGTAACACATCCTCACACAACAACGAGATAATTGCAATAATTAATGAGCTAAAAGAAGCCAATATAATTGAATAACAAACGGAAAACTTGATCATTTCAATCATGTCTGTCGATAAGTTTGGACATCGCCGCAATCATGCTAATGAGCGGGTTGAGCCGTATATGCCAAAAGTAGCATATCCACATACTCCAGACGGTAATATTGATGTGGAAAATGTGAAAATTTGTAATGTTAGGTCGCAAATAGCGATGTTGCTCATAAACTATATGTCGATGAGCAATTGCAAGTGTATCATAATGAGCTTGACACACACTTCAAAAAACAATAATCCCCTCATTACAAACGCAATTGGTATCTCATCAAAATAAAATCAACGGAATTGATGCATTTATTTCGAGAAATCCTCCCGTCAAAGCTCGAGATATGGCAACTAAAAAATATGTCGACGAGGGAATTGTTATGGGCAAGGAATTTTTGAGAAAAGAGTTTGAGAGTTTTAAACAAGAAATACAGGATAAAGTGTCGAAAAGTAATACTCTAATCCATGATAAGATCGATATGTATAATACGTTCATAGAGCGTTTGACTAGGAAAAAATTAGACCGTCACGTCAACTTATTACTCATTCAAGATAAATACTTTCCGAAATTAAACGAATACGAAACAGCACCATCTCATAATGATTACAGTACTATTGTTGAGATTAAATATCATTATTGTTTGGTTAAAGGTTTATCGCGTTTAATTAGTTCGCAGTTAAATAAAAACGACCATAAAAAATATGTTTGTGATAGATGTCTTAATTACTTTTCATTGCGTGAGAAACTAGATGATCATTCCGAACTTTGTGAGAATTTAAACAATGAAAAGATTTCGGTTCCCAAATATGATTTTGTTGAGTTTAAGAATTATACATACAAGCAAAAATGTCCTTTTATTATTTATGCTGATTTTGAATCTCAATTGACACAATGTAATGAAATCATTTCTAAAACAACAAACATTACATCATAAAACTTAAAGTGCAGGATACTATATAAAATGTTCTTCCGACGATTCTCTATCGTTTTACAAAAGTTACAGAGGTGTGGATTTTATGGATTGGTTCGCTAACGAAATGACTGATATAGCTAAATTTGTAGATTCAAAAATTAAAACAATTGTACCAATGGTAGTCAAACCAAGAACTGCTAATGATGCAACTGTTTGTCATATATGTGAAAAAAAGTTTAATAAAAAAGATATAGTTGTACGTGATCACGATCATTTTACGGGGGAGTTTCGAGGATTCGCGCACCAATCCTGCAATTTAAATTTTAGAAAACTGTTTGTTGTGCCGATTGTATTTCACAATTTGTCTGGTTATGATAGTCATTTTATCATAAGAGATATTGCCAAACGTGGTAGAGTCAGCCTTTTACCAATCAATAAGGAAAAATACATTTCGTTCACACAATACGACTCTGAAACCAAAATAAAATTCAGATTTATTGATTCGTTTCGTTTTTTGGAATCTAGTTTGGATGCTATCCTTAAAACTTTGGCCACCAATTATTTGAAAATTTTGAAAAAAGAAAATCATAATTTAACCAATATTCAATTTACATTATTGACACGTAAAAGTATCTTTCCTTATGACTATGTTAATAACTTGGAAAAATTTAATGATGATAAATTACCACCGTTTTTATAATAAATTAAATGAAGCGAACGTAACTGATGATGATTATGCTCACGCTGAAAACGTTTGGCGGTCTTTCAATGTAAAAACACTTATAGAATATAGGGATATATACATGCGCACCGATATTCTTCTTCTAGCAGATTTGTTTGAAAATTTTAGAGAGACAGCTTTAGCGACGTATGGTCTAGATCCTGGATAGTTCTACAGTATACCAGGGTATGCGTGGAATGTGATGCTAAAGTTTACAAAATGTAAACTGCAAATTTAAAAAAATATTGATATGATAATGTTTATTGAAAAGGCTATTAGAGGAGGAATATCACAGTGTTGCAATAGGTACAGTGAAGCAAATAATAAATATATGTCTGAATATGATGTTGAGAAACCATCAATGTATATTCTCTATACAGATGTAAATAATTTGTATGGAAAAGCGATGTGTGAGCATTTGCCCTTTGATGGCTTCGAGTTGATCGAAAATGATATGGAGACATTTAACGACATCAATTTCATAAAATGGATTTGTTATATCCAGACAAGTTGCATAATCTACATAAAGACTTTCCTATGTGTCCCGAACACCGCAAACCACCAAATTCGAAATTAACAAAATTAATGACTACTCTACACGATAAAAAAAGTTACACTTTACATTATAGAAATTTAAAGCAAGCCCTAGAACATGGACTAGTATTGGAAAAAGTTTTGAAATTCCAACAATCTGCATGGCTTCAACCCTACATCGAATTAAACAATCGATTGAGGACTTTAGCCACCAGCGACTTTGAGAAAGATTTGAGAAAACTAATGAATAATGCTGTGTTTGGGCAATGTATGGAATCCAACATAGAATTTGTAAAATGGTATCTAGATATGAGGGTCGTTATGGTGCTAAAAATCTTATTGCAAGTCCGCGTTATCACAATAGAACAGTTTTCGATGATGGTGATCCACCTTTAATGGCAATCGAATTGAAAAAGTCTGAACTAATTTTCAATAAACCGATATACGTGGGTATGGTTATTCTTGACATCTCGAAAACTGTAATGTACGACTTCCATTACAATTTTATGCTTCCCACAATGGGAGTAGACAATTGTAAGTTGATGTACACCGACACTGACAGTTTTGTTTACCAACTTACTTGTGAAGATGCATACGAACAGTTAATTCACGCAAAGATTGACAAATTTGATACATCAGATTATCCCACTAACAATATCTACAACATACCCCGAGTTAATAAAAAATACTAGGTTTGATGAAAGATGAAGCTAATGGACAAATAAACACCCATTTTGTTGGTTTAAGGTCCAAAATGTATAGTTACAAAGTTCAGGGGGGTAAAGTTGTCAAAAAATCAAAGGGGATTGAAAAATGTGTTGTGAAAAATAAAATAATTTTCGATGATTATGTGGATTGTTTGAAAAATTGGAAACAGATGACAATTACTCAAAATACGATACGTTCCTTCGCCCATAATGTGTATAGCATTGAACAAACAAAAATCGCTTCAAGTCCTCACGATGATAAAAGGAAATTACTTCCCAATTCATTTGATACGCTTCCATGGGGACATTACAGTATTTTGGAATAATGTTTTTTGTTTTTAGATAAAAATGTCTCCTACTCCCGAAACTTAAGATCATGCCAAACGGCGCGTTGCAGTACAGTTTATTAGGAAATCATGTAAATTAATGAGGGATTTTCGAGGTGCTATTGCAATGATTAGAGTACCTCGATCACTATCTAAAAATGATTGTCGAAGAGTACTAAAACTCATATATACTGATATTCCAATAGAAATTTTAAATGGAATAATTCATCATTTCAATTTACCTACAGAACCTGAAGATTCTGACTATGATTCAGATGAAACTATTTTTGCTGACTTTTGAATACAACTTTGTAAATTATACCATTTTTCACTTTTCACATATATTTAAATATATACTAATATAAACTCAAATATAGTATTATACTTTAATATTAAACTATTACATAATCTAAAATATAGTTTGTAACAATATTACACTTCCATATTGTTATAGCATATATTACTACTTTGTGAATTATGGCATTTGTTTGTAGTATTATTACTCTTTCATATTAATTTATAACATATATTACTATACTTTCATATTAAAATGTAAAATATTGTTTTTTCCAATATAATTTTAGGATATTGCATAAATATTTTGTTAATTGAAACAATGATTGTTTTTTTTATGAGTAAAACATCAGGTTAATTTCCAAATAAAATCTTCTTCAATGTTCAATGATAACTCAATTATTTCAAGAATAAATAATTTTTCAAGTGAATGGATATTTTTATTACCTAGTATTTACTAATCAGCTGAAAAATTACAGCATGGCATTCGATACTCTTCATGTGACATCAAGTATACCAGAATAAAAATGATTGGAAACTATGCTGCAAACACACAGCAACAAGCTGAATTTCTACTAAATAAATGTCTCGTGTGTTCCCTTTATTATAGACGTCTACTAGTTTGATGACACACACATCATGGGTAACTGAAAACTTTGAATCTACCACACCACTGGAGGACCCTGCAGAAATATACAGCGTCTCCAACAATGGTTTTTAAATACTACATTACCTTTGTAATTATTATATCAATAATAAATTATTTTTTTAGAGTGTTTTTTTTTTATTAAAACACCCAATCTACTCATCAACTGATATATTACATGAAGATTTGAATTTACGTTTAACAATTTTTGGTAAAATTTTAAATAATAAAACGAATATGAATGCTAATAATACACATAGAGTCGTTGAAAATATATTACTAATTTAATTTTTCATGCTATGGAACATGCTGCTAGTGTTTGTTATATTGATCATGGTGAAAGCTTTGTAGGTTGAACTCTGTTTAATGGATATGTTGTTGTTGTTTGCGGACGTCTAAAGATATAATCTACAGCACTTGAAATCTCCTGTCGTCGTGCTCCGTTTTGTAATTCGTCTGGCACCCAATTTATTGTAAGCTTCTCCCACTTCTTTTGATCTGAGTCGGTAGTATTATCATCAGCAGCAGAAAGGCACAGGCTTTCAATTTGCTTCATAACCCTTCGTTTTTCTTCATAAAATATTACATCCTTATTCAATCGATCTATTTTTATAATAAACTCCTCAAATAGACGTCTATACTCAACTAATGACATACTACAACTGATTCGTTTACAGACATATTAGTGTCCTATATTTTGCGTAAGTATCTCCACACACACACACACACACACACACAATAATGTCTCAACCTCCTAGTCGGACGGAACGGTAAAATCTTTTTCTCATGAAGACCTGTGAATGAAGAAATTTGTTATAAACCCCCCCCTCCCCAATAAACCAGGTTTTTAAATACTGCCTTTGTAATTATTATCTTTCAAATTTTTTTCCCACCCCCTGCGACCCCCCAAACGTCGAATGACGTCACAGTCGCGCGCCACATTCGAATCACCCGCCATTGACACAAGATGGATACGACACGCGTCCCACCATTGACACACGTCACACCAACAAGATACGTCACACCCCGCCATTGACACAAGATGGATACGACACGCGTCATGCCATTGACACAAGATGGATGCTACTAACGGTGCGCGCGCACAGTCAACGAAATCCAACATGGCCGACTTCCGTCCCAGAATCGGCTTAGTATATCTACACACAATTAAAAATAATCCTTATAAAATATTTGACCTATGATCGTAAATTGAAGGAAATATTATGCAAATTGACAACCCTGTTGAAAAATTTCGCGAAGCAGCCCGAACGGAGTCGACATACGACGATGGACATTTCAATGGGTATGTCTACCCATCTCTCTCTCTTTTTACTGTTCTCTGTCAAGCTTTCGTATCCGTTTGTCTGAAATCACTTAATGATCGACAACCACGTGTGAATAAAAACAAAATAAAACAAACTGATAATAATATGTTTTGACATTTTACGCCGAAATTATTACAATTTTCTGAAAACTGAACTATATACCTTCGCCGGTCGGCTGGAATAAGAGTTAATATGAAAATGGCGATATCCGTGGAGAATGTTAGCAATTTAACAATTTTTTTCCGAATTTTGAAATGATCGAGGATCGATTGGCCAATGTTTATGTTTCCGCGCCAAAGAAATTACGCGGAAAAAAATTAATAGACTGTAGAGTTTTATTCACAAACAACTGTAATTTCTCGCAATATAGGTACCGTAAACCAAGGTTACTTTGCCCCTTAAGGGTGGTCTTTGCCCCATACGAGAAAATAGTTTAATTGGCTTCTATCTCTTCACTCTCAATATATGTGACCAAATCAACACCGCTGTATTCAATGTTGCCTATAAGCTTGTAATTGATATTGCCAGATCGTCATTTCTGTGTTTATTTACATTATTAATCTCAATGTAAAGACAGGCAAGAGAATTGACGCGTTTTTTTACCTTAAAAATTTGGTGCGTGCAACTGTTATTAGTGCTGATTTTTAGGTAAGTTTTTGTGTATGAGTTTGATTATTATCCGTTAGTTGTTTTGCATTATTTGTTTCTCAAATTTAGCCATTAGGAACAAGAATGTTTTTTTTTCTTGTTCTAACCTGCAAAAATGTGTTATTTTGGGGAGACTTTGCTCCGGAGCAAAGTATATCCATTTTTCATTTTGAGGTGACTTTGCGCCGGACCAAAGTATGCTTTCAATCTGATTATCTTTTTTTTGTTGTAGTTATGCCTAGAAAATACGTAAGAAAACCGGGAACGCGAAGATACGCTGACTATACGAAAGAACAATTACAAGAATGTTTAAACGAAATAAAAATGGAACCATTTCGCACCGAAAAGCTCAATTTAAATACAAAATTCCTAGACGAATGATCCTTAATAAATTGAAAGGTCGATACACTAGAAAACGAGACCACCAACCCATATTTACTTCCGATGAAGAAGAAAAAATTTCCCAGTGCATTATATCTTTAGGGGAATATGGGTTCCCTGTAAATAGCATGGAACTGCGACATGTTATAAAAAATTATTTAGGCAAATGTGGAAGAGAAGTAAAACCGGTATAAATAAACTTGTCTGGCAAAGATTGGATAAAAAGTTTATTAATTAGAATCCCTGTACTCTCGCAATGTTTCGCCGAAAATGTTAAACGAACAAGAGCCGCTGTGGATGAACAAATGATTAAAAGTTTTTTTGAAAATTCATCCAAAGAGCTGAAAGACATCCCACCGTCAAACATTTGGAATTTTGAGGAGACGAATTTGACCGATGACCCGGGGAAAAAAGAGTAATCGTGAAAAAAGACTCAAAATATCCAGAACTAATCCGAAATGCACCAAAAACATCAATATCAGTCATGTTTTCCGGAAGTGCATCTGGAGAGCTACTTTCCCCATATGTAGTTTATCGAGCCACGAAGATGTAGAATACATGGACCGGAAACGGTTCCAAGGGATGCCGGTATATTTCGAGTAGTTTCCGTTGGTTTGGTGCGTTAATATTTAGTGATTGGCTGGAATGTCAGATGATACCACGCCTGAAAAAAGTTATATTGTGTGACAATCTGTCGTCACATATTGCCATGGATGCACTAAAGCTATGCCAGGAAAATTGAGTAACATTAATTTGTTTGCCTTCAAACAGCACTCATCTTACACAGCCAATAGATGTGGCTATTTTCAGGCCACTGAAAATTGCATGGAGGCAAGTGCTTTCGGAGTGGAAGGATACCGATGAAGGAATTCACAATACAAACATCCAAAAGCAACACTTTCATCCACTCTTGTGAAAAATGCTGAAAATGATGGAACCAAACATAAAAGATAATTTAATTGCTGGTTTTCGAAAATGTGGCATAGTTCCCTTAAACGAAGAAGAAGTCCTAAACCGCATTCCAAGAACTAGTTACAGCGTAGATGATATTCAAAGCTCGTTTCTACAAAAACTTGAAAGTCAACGAAGAGAATTAACAAATATCGTTACACCCCGTGGGAAGAAACATACGATTTCTGCCGGGAAAAGTGTATGTGGTGACATTGTACAAAATGATGACGAAACGGAAGCAGATATGCTTGAATAGCAAATAATAGAAGAAGAACCTTCTACATCTGGACAGAAAAGCAAGGAAATTGTATTTGACGATTACTCTTCAGACGACGTTGATTTCGATGAGATTGTTAAAGAACAAGAAAAAAAGAGGAATTCTTAGACTATGTAGAGGGCAAATCAACTAAAAGTAATGCTTCTCAGTTAAGCATTCGGAAAGTAGGAAGTTTTATAGTGTTTCAATACCAGGGATTGTTATATGCTGGCAAAATTGTGTCCTATGATGAAAATGAAATCACTATTAGCTCCATGGAAAAGTCGTTAAAAATGTGGAAATGGCCGTCTAAACCAGATGTAATGTCTTACTCTTGGAATTACGTTCTAGGTTCTATAGACCCACCTCGACAATTTTCTAAACGGGGCGCATTTGATGTTCCCGACTTAAACGCTTTTTTTCATAACTAGTAGGTACTACCTACTTAGTAGGTTCCCATAAGGACCTAATTTGAGAGTTTGCTACTTTAACTTGTGTTTTTTGTTAATTTTACTAATTAGTACTTAAGTTCCTTATAAATATTTAAGGAAAAAATACTTTTTTGCCGTTTTAGAATGTAAATGTATTTTATTTGGAATAAAAAATACTTAAAATATGTTTTTGATAAATTTTATACAGCAGAATTATATTTTGGAGCGAAGTCTATATAACGCGCTGGAAGACATTGCTCCAGGTAACATATAGTACAAGTTGTAATACAATTTTTCAGCTAGAGCAAAGTAACCCCTTCCATTGGTAGACTTTGCCCCACTTTTTAATAATAAAAAAATAGTTCCAGGTAAATTTTTTAAACCGTACAGGAGGTTTAAGTAACCTTTTATTTATACCTAATGCGAAAATCAAAATTATATTTGCATTTTTCATATATTTTTTAAAACATTTTCTATTTTTGCTCTTAAAAATGGAGCAAAGTAACCCCATTTTACGGTACTCACCGGATTTCTTACTTTGTACACCTTAGGTCACCCTGATCATTACCGGAAATGATTAATGACATGAACGCCTATATTTTGATTTCACTTACTTAAAGTGTTCATTTTGTAAGTATTTATCACCGAAATTAGTTTTTAAAATTTGTCGTGGTCAACAGTCGCCATGAAACGTTGTCTCGCTACACATCACGCGCACCAAATCGCTTGAAACCAGTTGTCTGTGATCAGCGCGGAAAAAGTATTTGAAAAATATAAAAACTGTAAAATCATTAGTGCATGAACAAGTAGAAATATAGTTATTCGTAGCCTCAATGTTATCATCAAAAGGAATAAATTTTTCTAACGATAATATCAATTCTCAATTTCCAGAAACATAATCTTGATCTAATAGTACCAACGATGAAATTAAGAATAGCTATAACTACTGCTGGAATAGAAATATCTTATTAATTTAAGATGCAACTTCACACAAGAATACGCTAATCTTCCTGGGGAAATGTTTTTTACTAGACATATTCTGCTCATTAGTCGATGCAGTGGGGATATCTCATCGCGTCTCTGATCTTTACCTATTTAGTTTCTGTTCGGTTGTAGTATTCCAAATAATATTGGTATTGTGCAGTCAGTTTTCAGTTAAAGTTAAGTTTTTACTGTTCATTTGATTATAATTATTATAATGGATGAACCACTTAGAAAACGGAAATTGGAAGATTTGATTTCAGTATTCCACGGTAAGTATACTATCGATGAAGGTAATGGCGTCATGTTGAAAAAGACAATGCGCCTAATTTTATGCACCTTTTTGTTTTGGCTATAGACTAGCGTACATGTGCGTTGTGTATGTTGATGTTTGTCATCTCATCAAATAAAGGTTCTTTTTTTTGTTTTTATAGATCATGAAATAACGGACGAAATTTTGAGCAAGCTCTCTGAACAGTTAATTAAGGAGTTAGTTCCCAGTATAGGAAAACGCATCATGTTCATAGAAAACTGGAAGAAGTTACTAAAAATAATCGGTATGTACTCGTTTTTCATTTATTTACGTATATAGGATACGCTTCTTGCTTGGACTCTTCATTGTATTTGTTATAGATATTTATCTCTTTCTCATATAATATATTATTCTCAATGAATGTTTTTTATATTTCAGAGAAACATAACTTGTTTAAATGTTTTTTTGTTTAGAATTAAAAAAAATATATGAAATATATACACATTTTTTTTAAAGCGCATCAACTACTAGGGTTATTAGTGCTTTTACGGTACTATTATTTCTAGAAATGTTTGCAATTTAAATTAGATTGTATAGATTGATCTCCTTTAATAAGTGAATTACATTCAATGAGGTGTTATTTAACATACTTTTTAAATCGGTCGGTAGTCCGTACGCTTGACGATTTTGTTTATACTTTGGGCATTCTACAAGACAGTATTCAACAATTACATTAACTCTACATAAATCACACACTGGCGGATTAGACTTTGTGATTAAATGTTGGTGAGTAAACCGAGTGTGACCAATTCTTAGGCGTGTTAACACAGTTTGACATTTTCTATTCATTGCGTTGTTAATTCTAGGTTTGATGGTTGTTTTATTTGGTCTCAGATTATCTTTAGATTGATCCCACTCGGCCTGCAACTTGTTATAAATTAATGTTTTTATGTGACATTTGTAGTCTGACGCAAGCACTCTGTTTTCGCGCACTGCACTATCACTTGTAATTGCGTCTTGTGCTGCCCTGCCTGCTTCTTCGTTTCCGAGAATTCCTATGTGCGAGGGTACTCATATGAATACAACCTCTTTTCCGCCATGCCGAATTGAGTGAAATTATTGCTTGATCATCTTGGAGAGGGGGCAATGGCTGTATCAATTTTTGAGAGTTTTCAGCGAAGTTAGATTGTCGGAAATGATTAAGTACTCCTGTTCTGGCCTCTCTTGAATAAGTATAAGGGCTTGAAGTATTGCAAATAGCTCTGCAGAGAATACAGATGATAGTTTGGGTAATTGGTACATTCGAGTATCGTTTTGGACTTTCACTGCTATTCCTACTCCTTCCCATGTTTTTGATGCATCCGTATAGATTTGCAGGTGGGAGTAGTAAATATTAAGAATGCTTTGGAATTTGGACTGGATGTGTGTTTTGTTTATTGAAGCTGCAAGGATCAAAGTGGCATGTCGGACTAGCAATAGTCCAGGGTGGAGTGCTGGGTTTGTTGTTAGTTAAGAATATAACAGGTATGATGATAGCTAAATCGTTATGGTAATTGGCAATCCTTTCGTAAAATGCTGGAGCTGCACTTTTTTTTGTTTTGATACAGATTTCTATAATGATTTTTAAAGGTGTTGGCGTATGTTGGATGTTGTGGATTTGCTGCAACATTAGTAGCATAAACCATGCTGAGTGGTTGTCTTCTATGGTGTAAAGGTAGTTCACCTGCTTCACATAGTACACTTGAAGTAGGACTGGATGTCGTTGGATGTCGAAAAAATATTGTGACGCATGATTGATTGGTGACAAAAGCTTCATGTACTTCAGATTTTAGTTCGATTATGTTGTCTTGCGCAGATCTTTGTTGCCTGAAGCCACATTGTTGCATTGCTATATAGTTGTGATACTCTAGATACCACATCAACCGCTAGTTTATATTTTTTTCCAATAATTTGCACACCACGCATGTTAGAGATATTGGCCGATAAGATTCTGGATCAATTTTGTTTTTGTTTTGTTTTAATATAGGAATGATTGTATCTTGGCTCCATTTTTTCGGGAATTTGTTTTCAGTCTAAATAACATTGTAGATGTTCATTAAAATTCTTTTGGCACAGCTAGGCAAATTTTTGATAAATATTGCAGGGATTTCGCCTGGTCCTGGACTTGTGTTTTTCATTTTTTGTAATGTCTCTTCAAGCTCAGTTTCAGAGAATCTTCATTTGGATCGTTAGTTATGGGAACGTCTTTTTCTTGTGGTTGCTTCAAGTCGAGAAATTGTGCACAAAAATTTGAATTGCTAGAGTGTTTTCTATCAGTTTCAGCTAAAACATTGGCAATTAGTTTATTTTCAGATGTGAGCTTGTTTTGATATTGAAGAGTTCGTATTCCTGTGATGGTGCGTTTCCCTGATACTCGAATTTATTTCCAAATTTCTGTGGATGCAGTGTTGTCATTAATGCTGGCTACGAATTCACGCCACGATTCTTTTTTGCGTTTTATTATTATGTATTTACATATTGCTTTTTGTTTTTTAAATCAGGTTTTCTTGTTTTTGGTGCTTTTTCCATACATTGTAAGCATGTTTACTTGCTCGCTAACTGCTTCTTGGCAGTTTTTGTTCCACCATGGTACGAGTTGACGTTTTTTAACCAGTGATGTTTCTTTTTACTGATTCTTTTGCTGTTTCTAACATGGTATTTGCAAAATTATCAACTGCTTCGTCTATATCCGATTTTATTTCAAAGTACGTTATATTTTCTTTGATTGTTATCTGATACAATGCCTAATTTGCGTTTTCATATTGCCCCATTTTGTACTAATGTTTGTATTGGTAATATTCCTGTGATTGGAGTTATTAATCATTATTAGAGCATTATCACTATTATAAATGAAACGTAAAGTTTCCCAAGTTAGTACGGTTAGTAAATTTGGGCTACAAAAGGTAAGGTGTAAAGCTGCCGTCTCTCCAGTTCAGGGGCTGAGCCTAGCGCCTTCCCCACTGTTCAGAAGGCAAAGACCGCTGTAGTAGATGATAGCAGTTTGCCTTTGTTGGAAGTCATTTGCCTCCCCATTCGGTGTTGTGGCAGTTGAAATCTCCAATATTGATACGTGGAGATGTTATTTGAGAGAAGAGATCTGTTAGTTCTTGACTTGAAATTTCTTTATTGGGGGGTATGTACACATTGCAAATAGAAATTCTTCGTTCTAGGTTGATAGAGACTGCAACAGCTTCTAAATTTGTTCTTAGAGGTATTTCGTTGACATCAGCGTCCTTTTTTATGTAAATAGCAACTCCTCCACTAGCTATCTTTGCGTTTACCTTGTTTTTATAGAAAGCTGAATAATTTTCTAATTTAGTTATTTTCTTTTCGGTAAAATTTGTTTCCTGTAGACCTACAATGAATGGGTTATATTGACTTATTAAATGTTGTAACATAGGTAACTGCGAGTGGAACGCGTTCTGGGTCCACTGAAGAATGTAGGTTGATGTAGTAGATATATTCATAGGTTTGTTTATTAGTACAATTCCTGGGATGATGATGCGTCACTTTCTATATCCGTAGATCGAGTGCCAATGTGCTTCATGATTCTTGTCCTGAGTCGTGTACAGCGGGATTTATTGCTTCTTTTCGTGAAATAAGGTCGACACATTCACTTTTAAAAAGATCATAGGCGAGAGTTGGGTGAGACCTAACTGTTTCAGTTCATTTACCAAGACATCAGGGTGTATAGATGGACATACATTTTATAAGACCAATCGTTGAGATGAATTAATGAGTCTACGACCATCAAGTATAGAGTTACCGATTTTAATAGATTCATGTTTATTCATAAAAGTGTCCACTGCTCCTTTGTTTATTAGGTATATACATATTATACCATTGGAGATTCTTGGGCAAATAATAATAGAATTTGTACCAATCAGAGACCCTAGTCCGTATTTGTAATCCTGGAGGAACAATCCATTGATTGTTGGAAACAATCGCTTGCTCCTTGCTGGGAAATGTTTGTTGAGTGAGAGCGGTTGCATACGATGTACTTTGAGACTGTGGGTGATTTGTAACTGTACTTTGAGAGGGGCCCCTGTAGTCAGAAACCCCGTCAGAGGTTGTATTCATGTTTCAATTATTGAATTTTCTGTGGGAGATTTCATACGTTCTGAGGACGGATCTGCCTGCTTGAATATTTTGGATATATGATCAGTAGAAAACTATTTTTTGTCTATTAGACTAAGCTAATTATGTTTGTTTGATTTGTTTTAATTTGCGAAAAGGAAAAAGTTCATGCAACTTACAGATGGTCACCTCTATGTATGCACTAATAATGTTTTCACTGTTATCTTACTACTTTTTCACGATACACAAAGTCGTATTTTGATTTGTTGTTAATGAGCTATTAAAGTACCAATAAGCATTGGGTACTCGTCGGCTACCAGAATAGGAATCCCATATAAACATTTGTTTTGGTTACTTCACGCTTTTCTAAGTATGGTGAAAATTTCTAAAATAAACTACCAATTTTTAATAGAATATTACTCCGTCCTTATTTCGAAAATCTCAAGAATTTATTTAAAAAATTCAAATGAGTGAGGTCTTAAAAATAATGATGGATTAGTCTTTTATTAATAATTGGTACTTCATTATAGTAGAATATTTCGTTTTAGTTTCACTCTACTTGGAGGAAAGATAAATAATATTGAAACAAATACAAATTATTCTGAACCTAACTCGTGGATAGTATGAATATAATTCTTCTTATTATCGTTAAAAATGAAACTAACTGTTTCTAAATAATTCCACAATTTAATGAAAAAGTTATGAACATTCTAATCAATTGACAATTGTTCTGATGGGAAAATGAAAAGTTGAGTTTACAACTTGTATAAAGATATTAACTTGTAAGTAACATGAATTGACAGTTTTGATTCAAGCCGAAATTAATCATTAAATGTTATTCTCTCCTTTACAGTCATAAAGGTGTCCTCGGAACAGAAAACAAAAGAAAATTAAAGCAAAAGAACGACGCGGATTCAGCTCGTTTGGAGAATTCATTATTAATCACGATTCTCTCTGCTACTGTTACTAAATCAGGGGTTTCAAATGAGATTTCATTTAGTCTTTTCCTGATAATTAAAATTTAATTTATTTCATTCGTTCGACCACGTGATTTTACTTCGGGAAAATTATTAATTGGAAGAGAAGAAAAATACTGAAATTTAAATTATAATCATTTCTTAAATTCACATCGCAAAGACAAAAATAAATAACAATAACTTGATTTTAATGTACATCTTATAATATTAGAACTCATAAGTAGGTTAATTTTAAGGAGGATAATTGGGATATAAAACATGAAACTCTTCATTGTAAAGGTTTCAATATTTAGATATATAAGTTTTGGAAAACAAATAATATAATTTAAATTATATAATCCATGGCGACGATTATTTTGTATTAATTTGATTACCGATGGACTGAAAACATTATAGAGTTGGAAAGATTAATTAATAGTAAGAAAAATAAGTTCATATTACAGAATACACCTGTACAAATAAGAATGATACATGGGCAAGAAATAATACTGATAAAAATAACAGATTCACGGATCATCAAGGAAACAGGTTCCAATCTAACGAAGGTGAAGAAACACCAAGAGAAAAATAATACCAGTACAACCAAAAGAGAATATGGAGCGCGTCAGTTCGATCAACTATCCTTAAAAGCCATAATAAAATTAACACACCCTTGATAATTGATGTTATGAAACCTAATATAGGAAAAAATCCTGAAGAAGTATCATCTGGACAATTAAAATCAACAATAAAATGAAGAAGTGAAAAACGAAAACTTGACTACCATTTAGGTGTAGGGAAAACTTCTCTATGAGTATATAGAATAACGATGCATCATAGAAAATACATAAGAAGAAAGAAAGTCTGTTCTACAATGTTTCTGGATGTAGTACAAATCTTCAACAAAGCATCGATTGAATGTCTCGACAACAAAGTAAGATAACTCTTACCTAATTTGTATCCACAACTTTAAGATTCTCACATATCATAAAAAGTCTATAGATAAAACGGAAAGAAGTGTATTCTGAACTTTGGAAGCATTAAAAATAAATGGGGGGAATTATTATGCCCGCGGGGATCATTTTGGGTCACTCTCCCCTATACCTACGGAAGTGAATGTTTTTGGTTCATTATAAAAATTAAAAAACAAAATAAGTTATCTAATAAACTGTAGTCACAACACTGTACTTTAAAAAGCTTGGATATTATAACTATGTTCAACTACTATTGGTGGTGTATGATATAAGGGTTGAAACGGTAAAGCAAATTTAAGTATTTTGCGTAATGTACTTGTAGGGATCCTGTTGAACTGTGCGTCCCATGTATCGGCAGACTGGCTCATGAGGTCAACGCCGAAATTAAACTCTTGTGAAGGACCCAATTGCTGGCTCGAAGTGGAGACGACGGCTAAGGAGCCAGAAACATGCATGTCTGCGGTTACCACTGTTTTCAGTAGCCCCCTTTTTCTTTTTGCGTGCAATACCCACTGATCTCTTGTGTGAATCACGACCAACGGGATGGAGGTTCATAGCGAAATAATAAAAGTTTTAAAATGTTTGTCACTTTAGTAGTTTGTACATTCATATAAGCTTAATTTTAAAATTATTTTAAAAACTACAGGATGTTCCAGTGTGGCGTATCAAAGTTATATTTTTTCTTATAGGACACCCTATATTTATTTGCATTTTCTGATTGTCCTTAAAAAATAAAATACTCTTCCATAATGGTTCCCTATATATAAATACAGAGGGTTCCGAGTTACCCTGACTTTTTTTCAAATGTGAACATTTCGAAAAAAATTAATAACTCATTGATATGACGAATTCTAGCTAATTTTCTCTCACAACTAGATAGTTGGACATTCGTTGAAAGTATTCCACGATCGAGTACTTAACATCTCTTTACAGGATGTTCAGAATTTTCAGTTTTATTATTAGTTAATTCAATGTGTAATATTTTTGTTTATGTCAAATAGAACATCCTGTTTTTTAATAATTGACAATGTTCAAAAAAATTTCTCTTTCGAATGGTATAAAGGGTGTCCTATACCTAGGTATTATACTTTTCGTGCAATTTACAATTTTCTCAAATTGTATGGTAAATCGATTTTAAAACATCTGTAATTCCCTCTAAATTTCAAACTAATGATCTTGGCATAGTTGTTGTTAAAAAAACAGTGATGGCGCTAATAAATATGCACACAGCTGCTGAGGTACACTAGCTGTTTATTACCGATAAGTATTTGAGTACATAATAAAACAAAAACACATCTTTAATAAAGCAAATACCTAAATACTACAAAACGAACAACAAATTATTAGAAGCAAAAAATGAAAAGTTACTATAATAGATACTCAAAATGTTTGCCATCTTGTGCAATGCAACACGTGATTCTAGCATCCAACGATTTACTTACATTATTCAACATATCGAGTGTTATAGACGCGAAAGCGTTTGAAATTCTCAATTTCATATCGTCTGGAGAAGTAGGGGTTGTAGCATACACAATATTTTCAATAAAACCCCATTTGAAGAAATCCATCTTGGTCAATTCTAGTGACCTAGCTGGCCAATTATAAGGACCGCCTCTCCTATCCATTTATTTCTAAATGTTCTATCGAGGTAGTTCCTAACAGCACGTAAGTGAGCAGGAGCTCCGTCTAATTGTAGCCACAATTTCCTTCGAATGCTAAGTGATAGGTTTTCGAGAAGGATCCAGAAGCCTTTTTTCAAAAAGCTCAAAAAAAATTTTCCATCCTGGTGTTCGTCAATAAAATTCGGGCCCATAACATACTCGTCCACAATCCCTCCCCAAACGATTACACTCAATCGGTGGTGGCGATCAACAGTACGGAATAAATGTTTGTTTGCTGTATCGTAATAATGAAAATTATATCTATTTACTAACCCATTATTGTGGAAAGTAGATTCGTCAGTAAACAATACATAATTAAAAAAAAATCAATATCTTCTCCAACTTTATCGAAAGTCCATAAACAAAAATTTAAACGTTTATCATAATCCTGTTGTGTCAACTGCTGGTGTTGTTCAATATGATACGGATGGTAGCGATTTTTCTTGAGTATTCTACGCAAACTCATTTGACTTATTCCTAATTCACTTGAAATTTTTTTAGAACTCGTATTAGAATTTTTCGTAACCGACAGCAATACATCAAATTCGTTGGCGTTGTTGCCAGTAACTGGTTTAGTTTTGTTCACCTTCTCGTATTCAACGCTACCAGTACCACGAAATCTATTGAGCAGTCTTTCGAAAACTTCCCTCTTTGGGTGAATTCTATCAGGGTACTTTTGAGCATAAACTCTAGATGCTAGGAGACAATTTTTTAAACATTCCCCAATACAAAGTATCATGTCGACTCGTATAACGGGTACTGCTTCATTTTTAGTAGCAATAAAATTTGAAACTAACACAAGATTGTTCAGAGAATTTACAGAGAAATGTCATAAAATGACAATAAGTTAGGTACCGAATAGATTATGTATGCATGTTTTGTTTCAAAACCGATTTGCCATACAATTTAAGTAAATTGTAAATTGCACGAAGTACCTTTAAAGCATATAAATCACCAGGAGTGATGGAATATTTCCAGCACTCCTTCAGTAAAGGATAGAGGAGATTCTTCCTCACCTGCTGAAGATTACAAGAAACAGTCTAGCAGTGGGTCTAATACAATGAAAATGGAGAAGGGCAAGGGTAACCTTCGCACCAAAAATAGGGGTAAAAGGTGGGACTGATCCCCGATCTTTTAGACCCATCTGTCTAACATCGTTCCTACTCAAAACGATGAAGTGCATGAAGTGAATAACTACATAAGAACAGAGAATCTGGAGAATATACCACTTCATAAATGTTAGCATGCCTACAGAGCGGGTGGATCAACTGAGACGGCTTTGTATCAGCTGACCGAAGTCATCCACAGAACTCTGAAAAACAAAGAAATCGCAATGTGCGCATTACTGGATATCTCTGGGGCATTTGACAACACAACTCATGTGTCTGTCAAAGAAGCACTAAAAAGGCGAGGAGTAAATGTAACCATTGTAAAATGGATGTATGAGTGGTTGACGACGAGGATAGCTGAGACACAGGTGGGGAATCAAACCGCCTCAGTTAGAGCCAGTCGGGAGACACCTCAAGGGAGAGTGATATCTTCCCTTCTATGGAGCCTCGTAGTAGATGAGTTCCTCTAGAGGTTGACGGAGTTTGGCTTCGAATGGGCTATGCTGATGACATAGTTCTAGTAGTCAGAGGCAAGTTCGAGAGCACCTTGTGTGATTTGTTACAAGAGTGCCTCAGAATCATTGAGCAATGGTGATTGTCAGTAGGGCTAAACATTAACCCAAGCAAGACTATAGTAATTCCATTTACCCGGAAAAGAACACTTCCAGCCCCGAAACCCATATCCTTAAACGGGGAAATCATACAATGGAAATCAGAAGTTAAATATCTAGGAATAACCCTAGACAGTAAGCTTCTGTGGAATAAGCATGTTGAAATAACTGCAAGTAAAGCAATAAGAGCTTTGATGGCGTGCAGAAATATAGCTGGTAAGAGGTGGGGCTGTAACCCAAAAATACTGAGATGGATGTACCCCATGATTGTGAGACCAGCAATTACGAATGCGGCAATACATACAAATGCAAGTCAGTACAGCAGGAGGAAGACCCTCGACAAAGTTCAAAGGCTTGCCTGTGTGGGTGCATCACTGGACCTATGAGAACGTGTCCAACTAGGGCTCTTAAGATCATTACAGATCTCACACCTCTGCATCTGGTGATAGAAAGATCTGCCTAAGAGGCAATTCTTAGAATATCTAAGGAAGTTTCAGGCAATGAGAGTATTAAAAATCAGGGAGCCTGGTCCTCTCTAACAAAATACGTCTCATCAGCGAATCCTCCCAGTGACGAAATGATCAAGAAAGTAAGTATCGAAAAGAATTTCACTACGATGCTAAATACGAGGAGAGACTGGGAAAGGGAATACACCACCCAAACTCTCAAAGAAAACACCATTAGATGGTATGCGAATGGTTCAAAAACCACCACTAGAGCAGGCGCTGGAGTATTTGGGCCTGGCACTAGATACTCATTATCGTTAGGCTCCTTCCCGAGCGTCTTTCAGGCAGAAATACTTGCGATTGAAAGATGCGTGGGAATGAACCTAGAAAGAAACTATATGAAATGTGACATATCGATCCATTCTGATAGTAAAGCAGCTATCAAAGCATTGAGCTACCATGTCATTGACTCAAAGTTGGCATGGGAGTGCCGAAGAAAACTTGATGAATCAGGCAAGAATAACAGGGTCTCTTTAGTCTGGGTTCCTGGTCACTCGGGAATCACAAGAAATGAAGAGGTCATTACACTTGCCAGGAAAGGTGCACAAACGCTCTTTATTTGCCCGGAGCCTTTCTGTGGTGTAGGAAAATGCTCCTATAAGAAAGAGTTTCAGAAGAAAGAGGAAACCGAAAGAGAAGCACTCTGGCGGTGCCTTCCCGGGTTGGAACATTCCAAAAAGTTCCTGCGGATCTTTGACACTGCTAGATCCAAAACATATTTGGACCTCAGTAAAAATAAGCTACATATCCTCGCCATTGCAAGCCAACGCAAGAAATGCTTCGGACAAGAAACTTGTAAGGGTGAGGATATAGCCTCGTTGAAGTCGTTCCAAATACTAGAGTTCATTAGAACGCTGGAACTGGATGGCGAGCTGTAATAGTAGCGAGAACAGTTCTGATAGGAGGGGGGGCACAATAAACCTAAGGTTACAGTGCATAGTAACCCCGTTAAAATCTAATCTAATCTAATCTAAATTGCACGAAAAGTGTATTACCTAAGTATAGGACACCCTCATACCATTTGAAAGAGGATATTTTTTTGAACATGGTGAATTATTAAAATACAGGGTGTTCCATATAAAACAAACCCGATATTACACATTGAATGATCTAATATTGAAACTGGATATTCTGAACATCCTGTAATGAGATCAATCGTGGAATACATTCCACGAATGTCCAACTATTTGGATGAAAGAGAAAATTTGCTAGAATTTGTTATATCAATGAGTTATTAATTTTTTCGAAATCTTCACATTTTAAAAAAGTCAGCATAACTCGGAACCCTCTGTAATTAGGTATAGATAACTATTATGAAGGAGTATTTTATTTTTTAGGGACAATCAGAAAATTCAATAAAATATAGGGTGTCCCATTAGAAAAAATATAACTTTGATACGCCACACTTTATTGAAACATCCTGTATATTTCAAAATAATTTTGAAATGTAGCCTATAGGAATGATGACAAACGTTTTAAAACTTTTACCGTTTCGCTATAAACCTTCATCCCGTTGGTCGTGATTCACCCTGTATATATTCACCCTTGTCAGACCATAACCATATATTTATCAATTTTTATTTTTGACAATTTGACAAACAACACAAGCCAGATTTACACCAACCAATGTAAGATTTGTTAACCTGTCTTGGTGACGAGCCTCGGTGTAGTGTTGTCGAGCGTATTCCTCTTCGAACTATTCGAGGGGTGTGATAATACTACATATCTTGATCTTTAAGCAGGCCATACTTTACGCACTCAATAAAACACAATACCCATGATACATTTTTCCAACACTGTATATGAATAGAAAAAAGAAGAAGATGGATTATTACAAATATTAAAACTAATATATTATTAGCCCTATGGGAAAATCCTGCATATCTTTTTCCCATTTGAGATCAGTATATCTGTGCAATGATATGGGAAACCAAGAAATACGATTAATTTACTTACATGAGTAGATTCCACATAGTAAGGGTCCAAACAGTGAATTCCGTTTTTGTTACTCTATACTCTCAAAATATTCAATAAATCCAGAAAATTAATTATTTTTTTCTGTTAATTTTCTACGGTGGTTCTTTATCAGACTAATGTTATTTTCGAAGAAATCCGCTTTGTCATTGGGCTTTGTGTTATTTTTGTTGTATTGGTTATTAGTGCATCGTGAATTCGGAAGTTATGGAGTGGGATGACAAATTGTAGCTCTAGCTGGACAGTGACAATACAGCAGTTAGCTAAGAAAACAATAGTGCTTTGAATCCTTTCATAAAAAAATAATTAATATTGTTAATTCATCCATTAAACGGTCTATCATGAATTTAATTTATGATATAATAGAGTTTGACATAATTTATAAGGTTATTTAAAGTATCATCTTTTTAAAGTAGACAAACTTGTTCCAATTAATTTCCCGTAGTTTCTTTTATTACTTTTCCGCCCAACCTATCTAAAATGCCATAAAAGTATTGCATTACCCCAAAAAAAGTTGGAATTTAGAATTTTTTTTTGAGTTATTTTCACGTTTTCCATCAACAACAACACGAAAAAACGGTTTTTAGAGAAAAAAATCCTGTGTGTATGACGTCGACGGCCACTTTTCGTTACATGTCTTGTTAGCACGATACAGACTCCGGAGTGCAACAAGTCACCAATTTCATGATTGCATATTATTAAGGACATATCAGAGCTGAACCCTATTGAGTTTCAGCTCACCAGAGACAGTACAACGGGTGCTATGCTACTTGAAGTACGACTTTTTTCTCATTTTTTGAGAAATTTCAGTTTGTTAGCACAATACAGCCTCTGGAGTTCAACAAGTCACAAATTTTATGATTGAATATTATTCAAGGTATCACACAGATGAATCCTATTGATATTCAGCTCACCAGAGCCAGTACAACAGGTGTTATAGTACTTTAAGTACGATATTTTTCTAGTTTTTGTGGAAATTTCAGTTTGTTAGCACGATACAGCCTCCGGAGAATATACAAGTGACCAATTTTATGATTGGATATTATTCAGAGCGTCTCATCGATGAACCCTATTGATATTTAGCTCACTAACGCCAGTACAACGGGTGCTATGGTACTTGAAGTACCAAATTTTTGTCATTTTTGGAGAATTTTCAGTTTGTTAGCACGGTACAGCCTCCAGAGTGAAGAAAAGTGACCAATTTTATGATTGAATATTGTTCAAGATGTTTCACATATGTACCCTACTGATTATCAGCTGACTAGAACGTGTACAGCGGGTCCTATAAATTTAGACATACTAGATTTTTGGTTATTTTTGGAGAAATTTCGGTTTGTTAGCGCGATATATCCCCCGAAGTGTATACAACTGACAATTTTATGACATAATATTATGCAGGGCCACAGATGCAGAAACGTGAGTTTTAATTTTTAAAACCGTTTATTTTTATGCTCAAAATTGAATTGGTTCCTTCATGAAATCAAAACTATTGATTTCAGCTCCACGAGTTATTGATCTTGGCTTCTATGCAAATTGTGCATTAGTTATTTAACTAATCGCAAAACGATTAGACAGAGCAAGATGTTGAACAAATAGAAGAAAACATAATGTGAAACGAACATCATGGTGGTTGAGAGAAATAAAAAACCGAGTATAAAAAAAATGGAACGGAAAATTTTCCTATCAAATAGAATCGTGGAACAATGATATATACAAGGAAGAAAGAAAAAAACAAAGATCTAATTAAAGTATGAAAGACTGTCGCTTGGGTTACGTGGTGAACGAAACTGCAGAGCACATTTATTGTATCTGCTCCGCACTGGACAACCCAGATTCGAGACCTTCGGCTTCAACCGACTGGAATCCACGGACTTCTAAGAAGTCTCGCATAGCACAACCATCACCTTTAACAGAAAATGTGGACTGTACAGCGTAGAAGACTAAAGCAAATAAAAAATTTCCTGTATAAAGCTTTTATACTGAGCAAACCCAACTGTTGTACCTTGTATAGTAAGTTTCCCTGAATTTATTTTATATTGTCCTTCCATTGAATAGCCGCAAGGAGCATCTGAAGAATAAATTCCTCAATTAAAAGGTGGAAATAACCAGCTGGGCGGATAAAGAAAATTAATTTCTTCTTAGCATGGCTTTCTAGGTGTGATTAAACAGGGAAAGCTCTATAATTAACAATCATTATTATTCAGGACCTGAAATTTTCTACTGTCTCCGCTCAAATGCGATCAACTTACTTGCCGCAAAACGTGTCTACGCCTAAAAGTAGTCCTTGCTTTTCCTTGGCGGAAACTATGAGACAAGTTTTATTTAAAGCTTGAATATAACTCAGGTTCTCTGGACTTTTATGATGGAAAATGTTTTTTACATATTATCTTCAGGTAATCACCCTAATACTGTTACAAATCATCTGAAATAACATGTCAAAAAACACACATCTGAAAGCAAAATAAAGATAAAACTAGAAAGAAATGGATCACGTCACGGCTATCTGCATCAATAAAAGACAAGAACAAGCTCTATACACTACTAATTGAAAATCCCAATAACCTACAAATGAAACAAATATACAATAATTACAAACGAAACTTGCATAAACTTACGAAAGAAGCAAAAAAACAATAATTTCAATACGAAATTGGGAAGAATAAAAGTAAAACAAAAGGGCTCTGGGAAAGTGTAAATCAGATTTGCAACAAAACTCGCCCAAAAACAAAAATAACCAAAATAGAAATAAAAGAAAATTGTACCACTGAAAACAAACAGGTTATTAGTGATGAATTCAATAAACACTATAGTGGAATGGGGCAAAAACTAGCAAATAAAATCGAAAACCACAATTCCTTAAGAGACATTACAACTGAAATAAAGAAAAATATGTTCTTATACCCCTCAAACACTAGAGAAGTATCGCAAATAATCAAACAACTTAAACTCAAAAAAAGTCCTGGACATGACGGTTTTACTGCAGAAACGCTGAAACAAATAGCCGACTTCATAACAGTCTCTTTCACTCACATTATAAATAGCTGTATTCAAAATGGAATATTTGCGAACATTTTAAAAACTGGTATTATCAAACCACTTTTTAAGAGTGGGGATAGACTGCAAATTTCAAATTATAGGCCCATCTCTTTGATATCAAACATAGCAAAAAATTTTGAAAAAATAATAAAAAAGAGAATGGTACATTTCATGAAAAAACATGATATTCTATCCGATAATCAGTATGGGTTCAGAGAGGGGAGGTCAACCGAAGGTGCAATACTAAAACTGACAACGTACATTTACAAATTACTCGACATTTCTAAACCGTCGCTATGTATCTTTGTTGATCTTTCCAAAGCCTTTGATACTGTTTGTCACAAAAGGCTTCTAGAGAAACTGGAAAAAATTGGTTTGCGGGGTAAGCCGCACGATCTTTTGAAATCATACCTGTCGAACCGAAAACAAGTAGTAGATATTGATGGTGTGGTGAGCACTCCGAGGACAATCACTTACGGGGTTCCTCAAGGCACGGTCTGAGGTCCTCTACTATTCACTATCTATATAGACAGCCTGTTGAAAATGACAAACTGTGGTAATATCATAAGTTGTGCTAATGACACGGCAGTAATTTACAGTGACAACACATGGCAACAACTGAAAGCAAAGACGGAAAAAGACTTCAACAACATCTTTAAATGGTTCCAATACAATAAATTAACTGTGAACGCGGAAAAGACCAAATACTTACTTTTCACATCCTACAGCAAAAACTTGCCGAATATGGGTCCATTAAATATAAATCAAAATATATCCATTCCAGAAGCCAGCTTCATAAAATACCTTGGTATACAAATTGACAGACATATGAAATGGAACTTACATATATCGTATCTAACAAGAAAACTACGTGGATTTATATCAAGATTCAAACTCTTGAAATAATTCCTTGGAAATTCTCACTTGAAAACTATATATTATAGCCTAATTTAATCCCAACTTATATACAGTATTATAGGATGGGGAGGCGTAAATGATACGAATTTAAATAGTCTGAATATTGTGCAGAAGAAAATTCTCAAAATAATCCTTGGCAAAGGAAAGACGTACTCTACCGACAATCTGTATAACCAATGCGGCATTTTTGATATTAGACAATTCTATTGCCAAAATATGTTACAAGGGATTTACAAAAATAAAATTGAAATAACACACTCAGATCATCTATGTAATACAAGAAGGCGAAACCACAGCGTCGTGGTAACGAAATGTATTAAAACAGTGGGTCAGAGGCACTGCAGCTTTCTAGGTCCAAAAATTTGGAAATTGTTACCTGAAACGATAAAACCTAGCCAAAGCAACGAAATTTTTAAAATAAAAGTTGAAAATTAGATTCAATGCTATGATAGACAGGTATTCCAAAAAATAATTTAAACCCTCAACAAATTGTTCATCAAACTTATAATACTGTAATGTTTGTGTATGTGACCCTAAACCCCGATTATGACACTCACTTTATGTGACCCTTTTACCAATTGTGATATCAAATCTTATGTGATACTCACATGGGATCAAAATCGTAAGACTGTATGTAATATATGTGTATATGAGACTCTGAACCCGATTATGATAAACACTTTATATGTAACTTACCTGAAAGTGACACTTTTACCAATTATGATGTTTCATTTTATGTGATGCAATTTCTACCCATGTGTTTTATGCTTATACTTTATCTTATTTTAAATTTATATTTTAATCTTAAGTATTTTTATTATATTTAGAGGCTATATCACACACAAGGAGTAATTTTCTACTATTGCTCCTTCAGTGATGCCATTGTTTATTTCACTCAGCTCACAAGTACTACTCACTTGACATTGTTTTATCAAAATTATACTTGATTGTACATTTATGATGAATAAACATTATCATGAAAAGCTGTAGGGGAAAAGAGAAACCGACACATGTGCTTTTTAAACTAAGGAAGAGCCTATGACATAGGATACAGAGAATATATAGAAGACTCTGAAGAAGAGAGCTATAAAGTAAAACATAGTTAAGTTAGTTACAAAAAGTATTTAGCTTTACTTCTGTTTTCCAAATAAATATCAAAACTGACATTATTTGTATCGAGGAATGCCTTTGGATGTCTGTTATCTGGGCAGAAATGGTTATATATGTATTAGATTACAGCTTTTCTTTATTTGCGTAAAATTCTCTATTAGTGCATCTTCAAACTTGTATTACGACTCCATCCATCGTATATTTAATGTTCTTTCATTTGTTACAAATTCCTCTGACTTCTCAATATCATCTGGAAAATGTTTTCCTTTTTCTATGAAATTTATATGATGATATCTGATCAAATTAAACAGGTTTCGAATAACGACAAACAAAATGGAACGTTTTTCATTCAATTTAGTGAATAGAGTTGTCAAGTGTCTCATGACCCTTCGCAATTTGTGCATGCCAATACATTTCAACGCTAGCTTGATTTATCGATTGTTATTTACTGCAGAAACGATGTTAGCGTTCCATTTTTCATTTTAAAACCTGAGGCATTTTTGTCGGAAAAAGAAAAAATAGAAAATAATATATCATGCTCTTGTGAAAAATTAAATATTCTAGATATAAAGGAGGTGTTGACTCCGACGATGTTGGATGTATAGAGAATTTTTTCTGCCATCAACTTCATAAAAAAAAATTAAAATCTGAGTGAGATATATCAGGACTACAAATGTAGACGTATACTATTCCGATATTGACGCCTCTTTTCAATTATTTCTATGAAATTAGGATGACTTCTTTCTTCGAATTTTTTGTCTAATTCTATTCGCCAATTTCACTCCTATCGACTGAAAAATGTTGCATTCACAGGTAAAAATATACACTGTAATGAAACGTAGAAGTCATGACAGAAAACTAAGATGGACTCATATATCCCCAAAATGCACCTTATGCTTTCACCGATCTGTACATTTCACTTATGGTAGTAACCAGTAATAAATCTGACATTCGTATGAATAAAAACTAAGATAAGATATTTCGCTTGAGTAGGTACTATTATGTTTAATTTGGTTCTCACTTTTGGTATAAATGAAAAATTGTTTATGCTCTTCGGGAGGAGAGTCTACTTCATAAATTTGGAGCCTGTTATGCAGTGGACTCAACTTTCTTCTTCAGTTACTTTAGTACAAATTTGCACGCGGTAGAAGGCAGAGCTATGGCTGAGTTTTTCAATCTTAACTTGCGTTTGGAAAAATGTTACAAAATTAGGAGTTAGAGTGATCGGGACTTTTAAAACGTTGTACCGATTTAGTAAAGAAAATGTGGAGTGGTTGTTGAATCACTTTTTAGGTGAAGAACCTGGAGAAGGAAGAGGTGGTGCTGTATGCCACAAAGTCAAAATCAAAATATTTTCAAGATACGTGGGTTACTTGGTGTTTCAGGCAGAGGTAGATGAATATGCCTTTTATATTTCGGAAATAGAGAACAAAAACAAATATTAATCATCGAAAACATGCATTCTGAATGCAGCAACCGCTTCTTCAGGTGTCGAAAAACGTTGACCTCTCAGTTTGTTTTTTACGTACGGGAATAAAAAGAAGTCATTCGGTGCCAAGTTAGGACTATACGGCGGATAACTCATCAAATCGATGTTTTGGGTGCTCAAGAATGCAGTTGTTTGAGCCGATGTGTGATAGCTCGCATTGTCGTGGTGAAGAGTGATCCGTCTTCGACGGTTGGTTTTCGTGAATTCTTGGAAGACAACTGGCAAACAAATGGTTGTGTACCACTCAAAATTGACTGTTCTGCGTGGTTCTAGTGGTACTGTTGCGACATGTCCAGTTTTCGCGAAAAAACAGGCGACCATTAGCTTGGAAGTGCTTCGTGCGCGAACAACTTTTGTTGGATTTGGCTCATCTTGAAACAGCCATACAGTCGACTGCTGTTTATTTTCGGGATCATACGCGTAAATCCACGATTCATCACCTGTCACGATGTCATTGACGTGTTTCGAAGCTCCGCGATAGTATTTTTTGAGCGTTTCTTTCGACCAATCTACACGAGCCTTTTTTGAGCGATTGACAAATTGTGTGAGATCCAACGCGAACAAATTTTGTTGACAATCAAATGTTTATGCAATATTGAATGTATGCTGATCCCAATAACGCCTAAGATTGTCTCAATCTCACGACAGATCACATGACGATCTTGCAATATCAGTTCGCGCATAGATCAATGGTTTTCGGTCGACCTTCACGAAATTCGTCTTGGAGTGAATTACGACCACGATTGAATCCACTATACCATCGATAAACACTGGTCCTTGATGGAGCTTCATCGCCAAAAATTGAATTAAGTTCATCCATGCACTGTTGCTGAGTTGATCCGCATCGAAAGCTGTAAAAAATAATCGCACGAAAATGTTAACGATTTAATTGCATTTTTGGGCCGAGATGAATCTTTTAAGTTACTGTAAACAATACAAATAGCGCTCGTATGTCAAAATGTTCTGAGTACGTATAACCTCAAAAATGTCCAACTTTACGATAGAGCTGTCAGTTGTCAGATTGCAACACTAGGGTTGACAAATCCCGAAACACAAAATGAAACCCTCGTATGTTGTCATTCATTCTGGTTCTGACCTCACTGTTGTTAGTTATATTTTAATCTCTGTATTTTCACTGTTATACCTTTACGTAAAATAAATTGTAATTTTTGGTTTTAAAAAGTTGGTTTTCGAAACCGAAAATATAATTGGCAGAACTATTTTTGGCTGAAATATGTGTTTCTCAATAGGGAATAGTGTTAGGAGGATGGTCAGAATACATGAAAAAATGCTAGAAAAATTCTTTGGAAAACCAATATGGCAGCCAAGCGTGGTATATATTGCTACCACTGGGCATTAATAACAACTAAAAACACAAATTGTGCGCTGGTATATATAGCTACCGTAAATAAAAGGTTTATTCAAGAATTAAAGTTTATTGCACGAAATTTAAAATAATAATACACTTTCTAAAAAAAAATTAACTAAAATCTTCAAAAATGTGTACAGTAATTATGAATCATTTCAGATGGTAAGGGGCAAAACAATTCTTACATACGACAGATCACATGACGATCTTGCAATATCAGTTCGCGCATAGATCAATGGTTTTCGGTCGACCTTCACGAAATTCGTCTTGGAGTGAATTACGACCACGATTGAATCCACTATACCATCGATAAACACTGGTCCTTGATGGAGCTTCATCGCCAAAAATTGAATTAAGTTCATCCATGCACTGTTGCTGAGTTGATCCGCATCGAAAGCTGTAAAAAATAATCGCACGAAAATGTTAACGATTTAATTGCATTTTTGGGCCGAGATGAATCTTTTAAGTTACTGTAAACAATACAAATAGCGCTCGTATGTCAAAATGTTCTGAGTACGTATAACCTCAAAAATGTCCAACTTTACGATAGAGCTGTCAGTTGTCAGATTGCAACACTAGGGTTGACAAATCCCGAAACACAAAATGAAACCCTCGTATGTTGGTGTTCACCAAACTTCGCTGTACGAAATTTTGTTGAATTGGGCTAATGAGATAATTCAGCAAAGTGAACGGAGGATCAAATGTACCCGCAGTAGTCCTGAAAATATAATAGAGGCGAAAGAAAGGTGGCAAGCAAAATATGATTTTCCATATGCGGTGTGATTATAGTTGATAGCACATACATAAAAATAAAAAAAACAGCAATTCATGGTGACGAGTATGTAAATCTTAACAGATATTTCAGTATTATTGTACAAGTCACGTGCAATGCAGATGAATGGCTTACAAGCGTGGATGCATCATGGCCAGGAACTATGATTCCAGAATCTAAAACACCTCGGGAACAACTTTTCTCATCACATGAAGTGAATTTTCTTATCGGAAAGTCAGACCATGCACTCATTAATGCCCATATTAAGATGAACCCAATACTTTCCAACAAAAACAAAAATACCCACATACGCCAGTACTAATTTCGCCGAGATTAACGCTCAACTATCTCAAATTGATTGGAACTTCTTAATCTTTTCCCAATTAACTGACTCATCGTCAATGTGGAGTACACTATATGACGCTATATCTCATCTCTTTTCCGCAAATACCCCTTACCGCGAGGCTTATAGAGATAACCTCAAATCCTGGATAAATCACCTACCATTGCGATTAATAAAACACAAACGTCGTCTTTAGCGAAAATATAATCACACAGGGATTTTTAGTACTTTCCAGAACAATCGCAAATTTTCTAGTTCCTTAGAACTAACTCTCAAAACTTAAAGACAAACTTTTGAAGAAAATGTTATTGCTAGTGTTGACAAAAAAAGTTTTCAAATACGTAGGTACGGTATTCTTTAACGTGCTGAGGTTTCGATACCTCTACTTCAAAAGTTCGACCAGACTCTACGCGCTTCCGACAATGAATCATCTGAAACTCTTACTTCAACATTTCCCAAGTTTTTACTTGAGAACCTAGAAACTATAACCTTTCATCTATTAACTGACCTCGTCTGAGTGAATTTTTGGAATAAGTAGTATTTACAGAGGACCGTGTTAACCAACAATTATTAAAACTCTAATGCATCTCCTGATTTAGACGGTATAATTCCTAAATTGTTGAAAAGTTGTACAAACACCTTTGCACTACCGTTATCTTTAATTATGCGTACCTCATTTACTCAAAGCTTCTTACCCCCCAGTTGAAATTTAACATATATCACCCCTATTTTTAAAAAAGGTAACAAACTGGACTCAAACCACTATCTCCCAATAAGCTTGTTGCCAATATTCAGTAAGGTTATGTAAGCCATTATTTCACAAGAGATGGCCAGATTTATTTTTGAGGAAAAGTTCATTCCAACACAACAACATGGTTCTGTCCCAGGGCATTTCACATTAACGAACATACTACACCGTGTTAATGATTGGGCATTATCCCTTAACATCTTGCAGCCCGTTGATGTTATTTATTTGGACTTTTCCAAAGGCTTTGATCGTGTACCTCAGCAGAGACGTCTACACAAACTTGATCACTTCGGCATAAGAGACACTCTGTTACTTTGATAATTTCCTGACGGATCGATACTATAAACTTAGAGTCGGCAAAATTCTCTTACAAGATAGACTGAAAAGTGGAGTACCACAGGGCTCAGTACTTGGCCCTTTACTTTTAACTGTCGCAGGTGTACGATCTTATTTTCTACGTCTGAAGAAAAATATCATTCTACGCTGATGATACAAAAATCTATGCTAATCCAATCAACAACCAGCCAATCAGTACCGTATCCGGCATAAGAGGATGTTGTTAATATTAGAGAAAGTGGACAAAGAAAGCGATCTGCAATATCAGAAACCATTCTTGCTCTTCCTTAAGGTAAATTGGAATTACAAAAAAACCAATTTGGAAAAATGAAATGTTGAGTATCTACTTTATGTACTAGAATTATGTACTCATCAAGCCGAAGTCTTTTTTTCTTACGAACCGGTGTAAAAACTCAGACTTCATTCTCATGCTCAAGAGTATATTCTCCTAGTTTAAACTCAGCTTTTATTCATACTACCACCCAATGTCTTGCAGCAAGACTTTTTTCACTTTTCATGAAAAAGATAAATGCTTATTTTCAAAATACAGTGCTTCACATAAGTCCCGTCCCCCCCTCTTTTCTTTTGTATGGTGATACTTAGACTGATGAAATTTGGATCGTGAAAATGAACTATTGTAAGCCTCTCTACTAGTGGTAACAGGTGACGTCACCAGGCAACTGAAACCAATAATATTATATGGGGCCTTATGGCAAGTGACAACTCGTTAGAAAGGTATTTAGAATACCTATTCAATTATACTTATTTTTTTGAATTTACGATGTTTTTGATTGTTAAAATAAATGAACACTAAAATTTGAGGTTCGCTTTTAATTAATAAATATTTAAGAACAAGTTCTTATAATAATAATTGTTCAAAATATTTTCCATCTACTTCCTGGCAGTAAAACATTCTATTATCAAACTCTTGTCGGACTCGATAAAATGTTTCAGGGAAAATTGCCCTACATTCTTCAACAATTCGTTGTTTTAACCCTTTAAGGGGCAAGTTACATTGTAACAATAAACCATTATGATACATTGTTGCAATGAATGGTGTGTTGTTCCAGCCAGACGCTGATAGTGCAGAATATGCAGTTTTATATTATAAATTCTCGAGATAAACATTCATTCTGGTTCTGACCTCACTGTTGTTAGTTATATTTTAATCTCTGTATTTTCACTGTTATACCTTTACGTAAAATAAATTGTAATTTTTGGTTTTAAAAAGTTGGTTTTCGAAACCGAAAATATAATTGGCAGAACTATTTTTGGCTGAAATATGTGTTTCTCAATAGGGAATAGTGTTAGGAGGATGGTCAGAATACATGAAAAAATGCTAGAAAAATTCTTTGGAAAACCAATATGGCAGCCAAGCGTGGTATATATTGCTACCACTGGGCATTAATAACAACTAAAAACACAAATTGTGCGCTGGTATATATAGCTACCGTAAATAAAAGGTTTATTCAAGAATTAAAGTTTATTGCACGAAATTTAAAATAATAATACACTTTCTAAAAAAAAATTAACTAAAATCTTCAAAAATGTGTACAGTAATTATGAATCATTTCAGATGGTAAGGGGCAAAACAATTCTTACATAAAGCAATTTGACAGATCTGACATATTATATTTTTTTTGATGGGCTACATAGTACACATCTTCGATAAGTGCCTTTGATTGGAAGACGGGAAGATGTGTCCATTGGAGAATTCAGTCTTCGAGGACCAGATTTATTCCTTTGAGTGAAGTTACCGATAGGTTCATTTGCTAGAATGTTGCGAAACTGTAACGCTGTTAGGGGTTTGGTACCTGGTTGTTTTTTATTCAAGGTTTCTTTATACAACATATAGCTATTAACAATTGAGTCGTCAATCAGATAATAGAAGATTTTCATCCACCAACGTCTGGATTTCCATGAAATTGAGTAATAGGCATGATGTTGATCTAGAAGATCTACTCCCCCAATGTATTGATTATAATCGGCTACAGATTGGGGGCTAGGTACTTTTACCCTTTCGCCTATTCTATTTGTTCGTAGAACTTATGTTACTTCATTATAGATGTGTCTGTTACTCACTACGCAAACGTTTTTTTTCCGCGATATTTCCATTTGCAGAGAGATACATCACCAGAAGCAACAGAATCAGATTGACTTTTAGCAAGCTGTCTATCAGGCAATAAATGTTGCTTTGGAAAATGTTTACGATCCATTCGAAAAGTTCCGCAACCGAATAGATCTTTCTCTAATATTTTCTGCATTGGGAGAGGGATTTGTTGATCCTGAAGAATTTCTTCGAATTCTTCGAGGTGTCTGTAAGGTGTAAAAGCACTGTGGAACTTATTGGTAAGATGGGCCACCAACGGTCTAAGTTTGTATAACTCATCAAACTCAGTAGTATTAGGTTTGGGCCTTTTCTCATTATCATTGAGATGCAGGAAACGAAGAGTTTCCAAGAAACGTTTCAAGGTAAATACTTTTGTAATACGTTCAACATGAAAATTTTCATCTTCGGACCAATACATTCTCAAACTGGGCAGTCTGTGGAAACTCATTATCACTAATCCTCCTAGAAACGCATGCAGTTCTTCTGAATTCAACCCCAGATGTGTACCGTTTTGAGTAGCATATACATCTGATTCGCCGATAACTTTTTGATAGATCTTCTCATCGAAATAAACTCTGAAATAATGTATAGGTTTGAAAGAATCAACTTCAACATTCATACTTGTATATTCTTTGAATATATAACTTGTAAATTTAAGATTTTGTGCTCCTTCTTTGAATTACTTCAATGGCTCATTAAAAAGGTTAACTCGTGAACTCAATGATGCAGATCCCAGTTTATCTTGTCGTTCCTCCTCCACCTCATCTTCCCGTTCCTCCTCGGAAGATTATTCGCCACCTTGAGAAAACAACCTCGCAATCTTATTTCGCGGACGAGTGTCATTATCTTCTAATACATAATCAGGATCAGCATCGTCGTCATCAAATTCATCGCTGCTACCACCATTATTTGCTAGAAAGGATTTCCTGAGAACCCTTTTTCTCAGATTTGTACCGGTTGCAGTACACGGCTGGATATCACGAGCGGGTGACAAAGATGCTGTCCGTAATGATGAACAGCTATCATATTGTAATGCACCTTCCGCATCTTCATCTCCATCAAAATCAGATGCACAATATCCCATGTCGCTCAAATTGGCAGCTTCTTCTTGGAATTCGGCTTGAGTTGGTGGTCGATATCTGGACATAACTGAAAAAAATTCAAGTCTCACCAATAATTTCCTGAAACTGATACAAATCTGCGACCGCTCATATCAGCATCAATGAAATCAAAACTACATATTTTAATTTTACCCTCTGTTTTCAGCACCATGTCATCATAGCAAAACTACACATTTCAATTTTGCTATATTTTTCCAGTAAAATTGTAAACCTGCCACTTTACTTTTGTGAATATTTTCCTAGCGAAATACCCCTGGACCAACTGGTATGTATTACTTTGTATATTTATGCATGGATTCCGTAACTGATGTGTTACATTTTTGAAAATGAATAAACCTAGCTTTCTGAGATGAAAAGTATATAGGTGTGTTTTTTAGGTTATAATCGGATTTCAAAATTATGTTAGTATTTCAAAGATCTAAAGATAAATACAAGTCAAATTGACAATTTGAAAAATTGTATAAATGACAACAAAAAACTTAACTATTGAGTACAATCACTAAAATGTAATAAAAAGACAAATTTTAGGCACTAAATGATTACAAACTCAACAACACCCTATCATTAGTAGGCGTGAATGGACACTGGTAACCAATGCTACCGCCACATCGTTATTGGAGCCAATCCGAGCACAAGTGCGGCTTCAGTGTATATAGCTACCTCAAGAGCATTCTATGCTATGATTGGTGACTGTAGGAATAGATTTGCTTGACCGATCGTGGGATTATAGTCTATATTGAATAATGGTATCTATTGCTACCAGTACCCGTTAAAGGGTTAAAACGTCAATGCTGTCAGGAGATGTAGCGGAAACTTTATATTTATGGTGTCCCCATAGAACAAAATCTAAAGGTGTTAGGTCCGGTGACTGAGCTGGCCATTCTATTGGACTGCGTCATTCAATCCATCTACCAGGATATTCCTCATCTAGATCACGTCTTACTGCGAAGTAATAGTGTGCGAATAGTGATGGAACGTTATTTCCAAGTTACCAAATTCATCTGGATTATCTTCCAGAATTTGAAGAATCAACGGTTCAATTGCGTTTTCTAACATCTCGAGATATACTTCACCGGTTAAATTAGGGTTCCAAAAAAGAGGCCCGACTATGTACTTTCTCAAAATACCTGCCCAGACATTTTTTTTAATGGAAACTGTGTATGATTGTCACGAAACATGTGAGGATTTATGTCACTCCAATACCCCACTTTTTATATGGATGAATTTTGTCTTTGGTCAACACCCTGTGTACTGTACTATGACTGACTTCACAGGTAGACGCTACTTGGGCTGCTGAAGAAGAAGGCTTTACTACAATTTCTGCAACTATATCAGTTTGTTTATAAATACCAATATACGGTCGACCCAATCGTTTGGCATCATGAACACGACCTGTTTGTGGAAACTTATGAAAAAGCTCCCTCAAATAAGACCGCGATATAGGGCGATTGGAGTATCTCTCATTAAAAATGAGTTCCACCGCATGAAAAATATTTGCACTTTCACCAATAATTATGATAACTGTTACTTTGTCAGCTAGAATACGTAGCATTTTGTTAATGTAAATACTTAAACGTCTCGTTAAACAATAATTAAACTAAAAATTCAAGTTATTATCGTATGTAAAAACGTCAAGTAAAAAAACTTTTTTGACAATTAACCATAAGCGGATACGTTAGTACTGTTGATCATCAGTGACAGCAGTGTTCACCAACCAAATGGCACTACAACGAAATCCAAGCTAAGGTGTAAGGAACGTGCCGATGGCTGAATGGCCGCAGGGAATGCGACCGCGAACGTCCCCCTGGGGGCACCAGGCGACACCCCCTTGCATATAGACTTTCCCTGGCATACAGGGCTCTGCCAGGAACGAAAAACCTTTCCATAGCGACTCGTGGGATCAAAATGGATCAGCAACATAAACATAAAAAAACAAAAACCGGAGGATGACCGAGGACGCGCACCTCCAACTCAAAAGCACCGTCGAGGTAAAAGAGTCTGCGGTGCTGAGGCAAAGAGAAGGAGGAAAGCGAGGTAGCAGGCTGGAATCTCTACAGACACCACCAGAACCACTCGCCCCTCCCTATCTAAACCTGGCACCAGCGGCCAAAAATGCAAGGGTAGCGATGACAGTTCCTCCTCCAAAAGAGGCCCGGAACGGTCGCCCTGCAAGAAAAGAAGTGCATCCGCTCCAACACCTTGGAGGAAAACTCTTCCAGAGGAAAGAGGATACGGATGGATGCTAAAGCAAAGAGCTACAGCGAAGCAGCTACCAGCCATTTACGAGTAGCTATTATAGACAAGGCTGATCCATCCGGTAAAATATTCACCGATAATGGAGACCTTGTCAAAAGATAACTAATGTAGGCTTTGGACGAAACCCTTATGTCCGCCTCCGGCAGTCTGAAAAAAGCCACCTACTTTTAGGTCATCGTCGCAGTCTGGCGGAATAATCAGAGTCACCTGAGATAATTACGAAACGCTAGAGTGGCTAAGGAACACGGTTTCACAACTGAAACCATGGGAGGAGGCTAAGCTCGACGTGGTACACGTCGACAACCTCCCCCAGCTGACGAAAGCCACGCTCTGTGTCCTTAGCGAAGCTCACGCTGACCTGGGTGACAAAGAGGATGTGCTACGCCGGCTGGACAAACAAAACCCAGACCTTCGCGTGGATGCATGGTTTTCCTTCCACCACGAAGCGAAAGTCAACCCCAGAGGACACCTATTCGTCTTTGGCATAAGAGATGAGGAAATGTGAGTGCTCAAAAAACGATCAATAAGGATAAGCTACGCGTTCACCTCATTAATTGTCAAAACAAAGAAACTTGACCCGGAACGGAGGAGATCGAGCACGGATCCCCCTCTCCCATCCGAGGAACCCTCTCTCCCATCCTCCAAGATGGCGACCGACAGTCTCCTGGCGGAACTAACAGCTCTAAGCCAGGATACAGGCGACGTCAACCCAAGTGAGGAAGTGGAGATGGCCTAAAAAGGAATCATAACCCATCTCACCACCATCAAGCAGAGATGGACAATGAGAAGGTGAGATTTATTCAGTGTAACCTTCAACACAAAAAAGTGGCTTCGGCAACATTATGCCGCTACCTGGATGTGATGCAGGATACATTAGCACTTATCCAAGAACCCTGGATAAGACAAACTAAAATCATGAGTCTAAATAATCCAAAAGGTTCAATTTTCAGCTTCCCAAGCAACCTATTACGGCCATATATGTCCCTAGGAATTTGAAGACCTACCCACTGACGCATTTTTCGTCCTCCGACCTAACGGTAGTGAAGGTTGAATATGCACAGAAAGGTCGAAAGAAAGTGTTAATACTGGCATCCGCATACCTCCCCCCAGACGCAGCTAAACCACCACCAACTAAGGAGCTGGAGGACCTTGTGGAACACTATCTCACCCAGAAGCTTGAATTGGTAATAGGCTGCGATTCAAACTCTCAACATGTAAGCTGGGGCAGCAAAGATATAACCACTAGAGGTAAGTCTTATTATGATTACATAACTAACAAGAACCTCTGTATTCTAAATAGAGGTACTGAACCAACTTTTATTAACTCTCGTAGTCAAACGCGAATAGATATTACCCTATCTACTATAAACACTTCGAATATAATCTCCGGCTGGCATGTATCTGACGATATTTCAATGTCGGACCACCGGTGGATAAAATTCGAAATAAAACTGGCGCTCACAACATCTACAATGACTCGCGACCCCAGGAAAATGGACAGGACAAAATATGTCCACTGTTTGAACGGGGATCTGCGAGGAGTCGAGGATGTGCTGCCTAACAATAAAAGAGATTTGGAAACTTCCCACTCAAAACTCCATAATTAATGCCTATAAGATGTCTTGCCCACTCAGGCGGGTCGATCTTGATGGAGCCTCCGTTCCGTGGTGATGCCATGAGATTGACCAGTTCATGGGGACGGCGAGGAAATCTTTTAATAATGCTAAAAGAACCAGACTCGAAAAGGATTGGAACTTATACAAGTCTCACCTCAAGGAGTATAAAAAAGTCAATAGACAAAAACAAAGAGAAGCATGGAGAATCTGTTGCGAGGAAATCCAGGATTACCCCCAAGCAGCTAGACTCCAAAAAGCGCTCTCAAAAGATCCCCACCGTCATATCGGTATACAAACCAGAGAGGATGGCACAAAAACTGCCAACCTAAAGGAAAGCCTTCAATTATTGATGTGAACTCACTTCACTGACTCCAGAACCACAAATACGGCAGTCTGGGAGGATGAGGAAAATCACTACCCGATGGACGACGACTGGCGTATATCACGACAGATCGTCGACGCGGACAGACTGAGGTGGGCCATCTCCGGCTTTTCCCCCTTCAAATCCTCGGGAACGGACGGCATTTATCCAGCCCTACTTCAGTGGGGCCTGGATGACTTAATGCCGCACCTGGTAGGAATCCTCAGATCCTCACTGGTACTGAGGTATATTCCAAAAGGTTGGAGAAAAGTCAAAGTCATGTTCATACCAAAACCAGGAAGAATGGACCATTCCATCCCAAAAGCATATCGACCCATTAGCCTCACGCCGTTTTAAATAACACGAAATTCACTGCATCCAAATCAACATGCATACACTCCAGGGAAATCCACCGATTCGGCTCTTCATCTCGTAGCGGGCCGCATCGAGACATCGTTGGAAAATAAGGAATCCGCCCTGGGTGTATTCATAGACAAAGAAAGCGCATTCGATAGAACCACTCATCCTAAAATGACAAATACCCTTTCCAACATATCCCCCAAACCATAAATGGCTAGATATATAACATGCTCTCAAAAAGAACAATGAAAATCAGTGTGGTTGATGTAACCATGTACAACTTGGTTGTAAAAGCTCTCGCCACTACTGGGAACGTGGTCTTAGACTCCTTCGTGAGCCGCCTCAACGATGGCGACTTCTACACAATAGCATATGCAGATGACCTAGTGATTCTGCACAGGAATATTCGAGGAGACACTCTGCGCTTTAATGCAAGAGGATCTTAATATCATAGAACAATGTTGCAGAGACCATTCGCTGTAAATTAATCCAAAAATACGGAGATGGTTCTTTTCACGAAAAAAAAAGCATGCAACACATCAAGCCCCAAAGCTCCTAGATACCAAACTTAATTTCTCTTCAGAGGTGAAATATTTAGGGGTCACCATTGACAGTTAGTTAACGTGGAACTCTTACTTAGAAAACAAAGTTTGAAAAGCATATATTTCTTATGAGCAGTGTCGTAGAATCATCGGCCGCACCTGGGAAATGTCACCTAGGTTTGCTGCCTGGATCTACACTGCCATCATCAGACCTATGCTAACGTACGGCGCGATTGCTTGTGGAGCTCAAGCAAACCAGCTGACAGCCGTACGTAAACTGGATCAGGAGGCACGAGAACTACACAAACAAGAGCCATGGAGGTAATCCTCGGTCTCACTACCCTTGACATATAAATCAAGGAGGTTGTTTTGATGACCATGGCACGTCTACGCTCTACCGGTATACAACCTGATGTAGGATCCGGTAAACTGAGACGTGGCTTGTGGCATGAGGCCATTAGAGAGGTCCCACTGCTGTAGGCCAATACGGACTCGATTCCACCGCGATGTGCCTTCAACAGGACCTACAAGTTAATCTTTAAGAACAACGCACAAGACCCATTGGAAGAAGGCGCAATCCGCATCTTCACAGGGATGTGGAATTTTTTCCAGATCCCTGAATCTAAACATAAAATGGGCAATGGGCTGCAATGCAAGTGTTGCTCAAACAGAGCTCACTGCTATCGGCATCGCTGCAAAAGATATTACCAAAAGGAAAGCCAGAGGTAATGATATATACATCCTTACGGACAGTAGACAAACACTACTAGCCCTGAACAGACCACGTATTACATCAGGTCTAGTAGTAGAGTGTCACATGGCCTTAATCGAGGCCTATAACAACAACACGGTCACTTTAGGCTGGATTAAGGGCCATGAGAAATCCAAAGGAATCCGTATTGCAGACTCGCTGGCCAGGAAGGCAGCCTCCCACAAAATCTTTGGACCTGGCACTGTCATTGGTCTATCGGCGTCAGCGACTGCCCACCTATTGAAGGAATACTCCCTTAATAAGTTTAAGGGTAGATGGGACGACGCAGAAGGCTGCAGGCTTGCCAAGGAACTGCTACAACATCCGGACAGCAAAGTAGCCAAAAAATACGTGACTATGAACAGGCGGAACCTACGAACAGCCATGGGTATTCTGACTGGTCACTGCCACCTACGAAAACACCTCTACAGACTGGGTCTATCTAACACCCCACTTTGTAGAGGATGTGAACAAGAAAATTAGACTGTTGAACACATTCTTTGCGAATGTCAGACACTCTCTCATTTTAGGTTTCATCTATTCGGCGAGCACAGGCTTACACACGCCAGTATGAGGGAACTTAATTCAGACGACGTTATCGCCTACTTCAAAGAGGTAGGCTGGATGAAGAGCTAGAAGGAAGTTCTGAACCTCAGAAGGATGCACAATGGGCCAATTGTGGCCTAAGTGCTGTGGTGTCACCCACCCTTCTAACGTTTACATATACAGATACAGAACCATAAGCGGACTTTTCAATATTTATTAATTAAAAGCAAAACTCAAATTTTTTGTATATTTATTTTAACTACCAAAAACATCGTAAATCGTAAAAATTAGTATGATTGAATAGGTATTCTAAATACATTTCAAACGAAGTGTCACTTGCCATAAGGTCCCATTTAATATTATTGGTTTTAGTTGCATGGTGACGTCACCGATGCCTATTACGTCACCTGTTACCATTAGTAGAGAAGCTTAAAATAGTTCATTTTCACGCTCCAAATTTCATCAGTCTAAGTATCACCGTTCAAAAGAGGGGGACTTTTGAGAAGCACTGTATAAGTAACTGATTATTAAAACAACGTTTTTTCCGGATAAGAATATATTCAATTCAAATAACTACTATTCTTAATAAGCGCTTTTTACACTTAAGTGAAAGCTTGGTTAACTTTCAATAAGTATAGTTACTTCGAAAAAAAAACTATTTCCTAATATCGGAGCAAAACTATTTGGATTGAGAATGAGAAGAATATATATACAAGAACTTGAGGTAAATAATTTGTACGAGTACGTTATATACTTGTTAGCATACTCATTGATTTTTATGACGAAGTTTGTTTCTTATCCTTAAATTACTGTGAATATCTGGATTATCAGTCATGAACTTCTTTTCACATTATTATATATTCAACAAAATTGACACAAAGGAAAATTGATAATATAATCAATACTAATATAAAATAATTTTCAGATGAGATGCAAATGCTAGTCAAACAGTCCTGATGGGTTGATGTTAACAAACAATTTCAATTATAGGCTTCCGAAATTGGGAATTCCATGAAAATGTTGTTTCGTTCAAGTTAGCAACGCTTGTTTACGTCACCTGATTATCTGTTTGCTATAATTTTGGACAAGTAACTGATGAAATTTTCGCTTTTGCATTAAAACGTTTTCTAGAGACTATGAAACTTACAAGAATGTATATAATTGAGTGACATTATAGAAACATATTTTTTTTCGGAATAATAGCGACTTAGAAGCATCAAACTTTGACGGCTTCATTTTCTTTTGATAGCAAAATTCCCAACAACATTTCTGTAATGTGTTTCTTATTTATTTAAATAGCAAACGGGTGGGATAAATTTTAAACACACGGTATGGCAACTTACTAATTTATTTAAACAATAAACTAATCACTAACACTTAGTTTATATATACTCAAATAATCACTTAAATTTAATTTATATGCACACAAACTTAATTATTAATTTATATCAACACTTTACTGTTCACTATTTCGGTGTATTCTTGTTTATTTCTCGAGATCACTTTATAAACTAAACAATCTCCTGGCGGAACTAACAGCTCTAAGCCAGGATACAGGCGACGTCAACCCCCCTCCAAGTGAGTAAATGGAGATGGTCTAAAAAGGAATCATAACCCATCTCACCACCATCAAGCAGAGATGGACAATGAGAAGGTAATATTTATTCAGTGTAACCCTCAACACAAAAAAGTGGCTTCGGCAACATAATGCCGCTACCTGGATGTGATGGAGGATACAATAGCACTTATCCAAGAACCCTAGATAAGACAAACTAAAATCATGGGTCTAAATAATCCAAAAGGTTTAGTTTTCAGCTTCCCAAGCAATCAGCAACCTATTACGGCCATAAATTCATCTGCGTAGCTGCCAAAGAAGGAATATCATAAATTGTCATTGTAGAACCTGCATGATTCCTTATCCAGACATCACATGCTGTATTAACAAATTTTTTAAAGGACCATTTACGCTTCTATCCAGTGGTTGTAATTTGTGGCTACAATGAGGTGTAAATGACAAAACGCAGACTCCGTTTTCTTTCAAAAAATTTAGAGCATCTATGGATAAGTGTGAGTCATGGTTATCCAACATCAACAAAACTGGATGATCTTTTGAGCATTTGACATTTCTAACAAAATGCAGATCAAACTTAAAAAATTGATCTTCTTGCATCCATCCAGGATTGGCGGAACCGGCACTTCCAGCAGCTGCTCCGTTTAAAAAATGGTCTTTAAAATGGACTCGAGGAAAAAAACGGAGGAGTCGAATTACCTATTGCTGAAACAGATATTGCCATAGCTACCAGTGTCCCCCTTTCAGCAGAGGTGATTCTGCCAATTTATTTAAAGCCTTTCCGAGCAACAACACGGTCCGGTTTTTGAACTGTGGTGATACCAGTTTCGTCCATGTCCCAAATATCGCATAGTTGCAAGTGGTAGCGATCCATTACCTTCTGTAAGTTATAAAAAAAAGCATTCACATTATGAACGTTGAATGCTGAGGCTCGAGCCAAAATAGTGGCTTCAGGAGGTCGAATAGATAAAGTAGAGTTCCTTTTTAAAAAAGAGGTGAACGAATCTGGACTAGCCATTCTAACTTCTATCCAAGAATAAGGTACTTCTTGATTTAAAAATACAGCATATTGGTAGGCAAACTTACGCAATTCTTTAGGACAAAGTCCAAAATACATATCCGCTGCTTTTTTGAGTATTTACTTAATTCTTCCTCATCAGCGGTTGAAAAAATCTAAAAACATCACAAATTAAAAACCTTAAAAAATAAAGGTTGTTTTTTATACCTTTCTATTTGGTTTGTAGCCAATAACCTGATCAAATTCTGCAACGTTCAGTTTTTCATCAGGAATTTTAGGGCAATACCTTGCAACAGTACTGAACGGAATATCATATTTAGTAGCAGTAGCCCTAATGCTTCTTTTATCGTCTTTAGCCTCGTTAATTGCCCTTTACACAATATCAGGGGGCTTACTAGCTCTCGCAGTTTTTCATTTCAGATTTCTCACCATTTTTCTAACAGAGACAGGAGATCTAAAGTTTGGTGTATAACAGGGGTTGGTTGGCTCGCTGTGCCAACCTTCCCCAAGGCACATGTGCAAACCATCCCCACAGTGTTTCACAATATTTAATATGTCATTATTTGATAATTGAGCTAAGTTTGATAAAAACGATAAAATTACATGAAAGCTTATATCCTAAGCTTACAAAACCATATATAAAACATTTGGAAAAATCATTAGTTCTCAAACAAAAATCATTTCATTCATTTCAATTTTATTTAGTAATGCAACGTCATATCATAAAATTACTTACCGAACTAATAATACCACAACCACGTTTACCAGCGTTTCACGGCTGACTGAAGAGCACTTCAGTCGACTAACATACGGTGTAAAGTCGTACTCTAGCGGCATGGTACAGAAATAATGACAGTGTGCCAATCAACCCCGGTACTCAACCTTCCCCGGTCTCCCCTATGTCCATAAATTCTTAAATTGAAAATTTGGAAATGATATCTCGACTTCTTAAGGTAGATGTGCCGCGACCTATATCATTGATGACACACGGATGCACCGACATCATGCTCAAACTTCGTCATCCCCCTCAATTAGTCATGAAACGTATATCTCCGCAAAAATCCCCACTTTTTTCGCATCAGTAGAATACTTCCTTTTCTGTCATTGGGTGTTCGGAAGTAAAAAGCGATAGTACAATTAACACTAATTATATATCAAAGCTGGCCACTACCCCGATATGCTCAAGGTTGCCAATATCATACCCACAATCAAAGCAAATAAATAACCAAATCATACCGACCAATATCACTGTTCGATTTGCTCATATAAATTTAGGAGAGAGAATGGACTGTAGTTTGGGGTTTAATGATATTAATAATTGTATTAGAAAAAATAACAAATAGTCGAGTTTAAAACAATATCACCTACCTTAGGATATGGGAGATGGGATAAAAGATGTTCTGCACCCTCGCTTTATGCACATAACAATTCACTTGGTTCCGGTTACCGAAAAAGCTCAATTGGAAACTATACACGACGAGTCTCTTCATTCAAGTACATTTTATTTCGCGTATCGAATGTTCAGGTTATTTGTGCTAGGTAAAAAATTAGGACATAGGCGGAGGGAACTTTTATTTTTGAAAAAAGGAATGATTGCAATATTGCCAAGAGCTCGACCAATAAAAATTAAAAACTAATATAAATTATAAAAATCGAACAATCACTATTGAATAACATTGCAAATGTAATAGATAAAACATTATTAAAAAGGCTACAAACATTTTTAGATAAATATAATATAATACCCCCCGAAAAATATGGTTTCAGAAGTGGACATAGTGCAACAGCACAAACAATTAGAGTTTTAAACTATAGCAGAGAAGGCTTTCGAGAACAAAACAAAGCCATAATGGTCACTATTGACATAGAAGAAGCTTTTGACTCCGTATGGCTTGAGAGTTTAATATACATACTCATTAAATTAAATATACGAAATTATCTTGTTGAAGTCATGAACTCATATTCCTCAAACAGAATATTCTATATAAAGGAAAACACAGCTGGACCATTTTCAATACAGGCTGGAGTCCACAGGGCTCAGTTCTATCACCTTTGCTCTATGTAATATTCATTCATGGTATCCCAATTTCCCCAAAACTACTAACCGTCATGTATGCCGACGATGCTTGTATTGTAGCATCGGCAAAGAACACCCATATGTTGAAAACCATAAAGTAAGCATAAATGCTTCCAAAGCAGCGTATTAATTACTCAGGAGAATAGTTAGGAAAAACATTTCTTATTCACAGACAAATGATAAGATCCATATTAACATATTCAGTACCAGTTGATTACAGAGGAACCAAATATAACTCTCACTCCCTGCACAACTTATCCTAAACTCCCTAGAAACAATTGGTTACATGACAAAGCCGAAATACCAACTATTAAGGACTTCATAACTGAAATATCAACAAGGTCCTGTAACCATTGTCTGCCAAAAGATCTTCGAGATACACCCAAAGCCGCAAATCGCGCAGAAGACATCATCCGAGATAGTGGGTGTAGGCTTCTGCATAGATCGCTAATCACATAACTCAGTTATCCAATCTCAAACTCACTTTTCACAAATCAGGAGTAAACTCAGCTTGGTCCCTAATTCAAAAACAATAAAATAAATTAAAATTAAAGTCTGGCATGCTGCCTTCCCTATGACTAAAACCACCCAACAATTGGGACCTTGTTTTTTAGCTGATTTTCAGGGATACCTCAGCCGAAATACTGTAGGAGTCAAAATTATATACCAGACAAAGTTACCATCTCAAATTGGATGTTTTGGATAAGGTTATCAATGCAAGGTGTCTTAATACACACTGAAGGCATACACAAGAAGTCAGAAGATCGCCAAGACATCGACTGATTACAAAATAATGGACAACATTTCAAAAATTTAATAACATAAGTGACTTTTTATTAATTTTTTCTGTTTTATTGCGAAACACTTGATACATAAATAGCTTCACGGTTATTCTGGATTTCCCCGAAAGTACTCAAAAGAAAGATCAAGTATTTGCTATTTTTGAAAAGGTAGTTGCACTACCTTTAAAATAACGCATCACTCAACCACCATTTCCATTGAAGATTTTAGTGATTTTGTTCGCCCTCGCTGGAGGATTGATGTGACTTAATTGAAAACCAGCCAAAAACTACCCCCCGTAAAAATAAAATGAATTTTCTATAGGGACCGATATATAGAGGATGGTACGTTTTTAAATTGACATCCCGTATGAGTAATATTTCGGTTGTGACATATGGAAAAGATTTAAAATTAAAAATTTAGAAGACTAGATCTAAAGTGAAGAAGAATAGGTGAAGTTTATAGTCTTACCTATCCTTTTAACTTTTCCGCTCAACCTATCTGATATGCGAAAAAGTATTGGATTACCCCAAAAAAGTTATTTTTACGGTTTCCACCAAGAACAACACGAAAAAACAGTTTTTAGATAAAAAACCCGGTGTGTATGTTGTCGTCGTTGTCGTCGGCCACTTTTCGTAACATGGCCTTGTTAGCACGGTACTGCCTCTGGAAATTACCAATTTCATGATTGATTATTATTCAAGACATCTCAAAGATAGACTCTATTAATTTTCAGCTCACCAGAGCCAGTACAACGGGTGCTATGGTACTTGAAGAACGACATTTTTGTAATTTTTTGAGAAATTTCAGTTTCTTAGCACGATACAGCCTCCGGAGTGAATACAAGTAACAATTTTATGATTGGATATTGTTCAAGGCATCTCACAAATCAACACTATTGATTTTCAGCTCGCCAGATCCAGTACAACAGGTGCTATGTCACTGGATGTACGACATTTTTGTAATTTTTGGAGAAATTTAAGTTTATTAGCACGATGCAGCCCCCGGAGTGCAACAAGTTACCAATTTTATGATTGAATATCGTTCACGACATTTCACAGATAGACCCCATTGATTTTCAGTTCACTTGAGTCAGTACAACGGGTGCTATGGTACTTGAAGTACCAAATTTGTCATTTTTGGAGAATTTTCAGTTTGTTAGCATGACACAGCCTCTGGAATATCTACAAGTGACTAATTTTATGATTGAATATTATTTAGGGCATCATATACATGAACCTTATAGATACTCAGCTCACTAGAGCTAGTATTACGGGTGCTATGGCACTAGAAATGCCACATTTTTGGTCATTTTTGGGATAAATTGCGGGTTGTTAGCACGATACAGTCTTCGGAATGTACACAATAAACCAATTTTGGATAATGGTTAGGTTGTCGCACAAATGAACTTTATTGATTTTGAGTTTACCAGAGCCAGTACAACGGGTCCTATTAATCCAGATATACCACAGTTTTGGTTATTTTTTGAGAAATTTCGGTTTGTTAGCACAATACAATCTCCGAACTGTATACAAGTGACAATTTTATGCTATGATATTGTTCAGGGCGTCCCACAGATGCGGTTTTGATCTTTAAAACCGTTCATTTTACGTTAGATCTGATGTTCTAAATTTTTCAATTTTCAATATTTTCTATATGTCTCAACCTAAATATCACTCATATATAATTTTAATTTTCATAATAACATTTTCCACCAATTTGACACACTTATACTTCCAAACAGCTGTTTAACTGGTACATTTTTGCATAAAAACTATGCTTAGCTACTTTGAAGATGGTCATTGAAGGCCGAAACGAGTAGGAGAATTCAGTAAAATAAAAAATTTCAACATACTGACTTTCAGTTTGTATTCTATTTATGTAAATATTTTGAATTTCCTTACAAGAATTGTTTTCCAAAGTTACGTAGTTTCCAAGATATAGCTTTCCTTGTGAGATCGCAAATTAACAATATTCAATTTTCCATTTATTATTTCTACTTAAAGATAGATATACATCAAGGCTCAGAATGTACTATGATTGAGTTGAGGTAATAAAATCCACTAATGCCAAAATATTATTTATTCCTATAAAATATGTCAATAAAACAATATTTTAACCACAAGAAATTTTGATATTTCACATAGTTGCTATTGATTTCAATACAATAATCAATAAAAAAATGTTGTGTTCACAAAAGATTTTGATATTCCATGTAATTGGCCAATATTCTGAATTATGTCGATACTTCCTTATCTGTTTCCACCCAGTCAGGCAAGGTATCCAAATCCCAAACTAATGGTGCATAAAATGGATATACACTCAAAAGCACTGCAACAGTTATAATCATCTGTCCTAATCCCACTTTGGCCATTTCGCTTCCTTTTATTTTTGAAGGTCCTGCGATTAAAGCATTGGGCGGAGTTGATACTGGCAGCAAAAAGGAGTAGCAGCTAGCAAGGGCGACACTCATACCTAAGTACATGGGATGATATCCGGCAACTACAGACATGTCTAACACCACTGGTGTTACGATGGTAACGCAAGCTACATTACTTGAGAGAAACTGTGTGATTATGACCGCCATTCCGCAACAAACTATCATAACAATCATTTTGTCATTCTCCAGGAAGGATTTCAAAGATTCGGCAATTAGTTTCGTCATTCCACTTGATTTCGCACCTTCTGCCATAGCAAAACCTCCTCCAAGTACAAACAATAGTCCCCAATGCATCTTATGTTCAATAATTTTCCAGGTAACGATACCCGGTGAATTCGATGTAGGTCTTCGGGATTCGTCCGAACTTCTCAAGTGTATAAAATCAGGAAACATCGGTATTAGAACAAATAAAAATAATATAAAGATAGCTACTACAGCATCTCCGACTTTCACATCTGTAAACAAACGTGGCCATCCATCCATGAAACCCGGTCTTCTGAAAAACCATAGAACTACAGCTAAAACGAAGCAAAAAGCAACAACGACTTCGCTAAAGTGGAGGGATCCTAATTCGGACAAATGCGCGCGTATTATGTCTTTTGCAGCTTCTTCAGATTCGTGACCTAAGCTGATTTCCTTAGCCGCCTTCGAAGAAGGTCTGAATAAACCCAAATACCATATCTGTATCCATATTATTGTAAGGATAATGGTTACAAGCATAAGGGGAACGTTAAGCATCATCCATTTAGCAAATTCTACTCCAGGACTATGTGGAAATCTCGTCTCGTACAGTCCTTTATAAGCTAAATTTGCACCTGATCCAATAATACAACCAGTTCCTCCAATTAGTGACGCGTAGGCTATTGAAACATAATAGCACATCGTTATATTTGTAGGTTTTCGGTCATCAGCTTCATCTGATGGAGCTGTTGTACCTGCTGGTTTGACATTGGACGAAGTTGGAAGTTCTTCCGTTTCCCACATTGATATCAAACCTTGATTTTGCAGAGCTTGTAAAGTACCTTCTACAACTGGTAACATCAAAGCAGTCGCAGCTGTATTCGCAATCCACATGGAAATAAACATTGTTACTACACACAAACCCATATGAAGTCTCTTTATACTGCATCCCACTATGTTGATTATATTTAAAGCGATTCTCATGTGCAAGTTGGTTTGTTCCATGGCAATTGCAATAACGATACTCCCAATTAACATCATATTGGTATCATTCATATAATTAGCGGCAACTCTATCGGAGCTCAGGATCCCCACTAATGGAAACAACACCATGGGCACTAATGATGTTACAGGAGGTGGAATACATTCAGTGATCCAATAACCACACATAATTACCACCACGTAAATGCATCTGTAGGCAGGCGAATCGTTAAACACCAATATTGGAATTAACATCAAAGGCCAGAGACAAGTTACCAGAGATTTCCAATAAATCTTACAAAACTCAAACAATAGTAACATCGTGGTAAATATTGGCCAAATTGGACACTTAACTCGAATATATTATCAAATTTGACAACAACAATAATTGTTGATTTTCTCTATCATTCCTTTTTTTTGCCTCGACTTTGAGAATATTCATCTAGCCTAGGTGACAACTTACTTATTCATTCGGTACACTGGTAGTACTGAACAGGGCAAACACTTGACGCCCCAATGTAAACTGAAAAGTTACGAGAAGATAATATCGAAAATAGATAATTAAAAAAATTCTAAAATATCAATAACGATAAGTGGTAGAATGAAACGATTGATTTATTAGGAAGTGGATAAGTTCAACGAGGCCGCCAATATTCCTAGCTGTCATTTTATGTTCTAACCAAAAAATATTCTGTGGCATCGACTAATGGCATCGTCTGACATTTGGTAAATACGATAATTGATTTGATCTGTCAATTTTGTAAGGGTATGGTGAATACAATTACATATAAATGTTTTCCCCACACATTCATCTGCTCTTGTCTAAGCTGAAAGAGGCCAATATTTCGAGCTGTCGTTTTATATTCTAACCAAAGAATTTTTCCTAACATCGACTAATGTCATCATCTGACATTTGGTAAATACAACAAACAAAGAATGCACCAACAACAAGAGACGAAACTTCGGCTTTTTGACAATTCATTTTCTGAATGCGCGTGTGTGATAGGGATCGAGAAAGATGAAGATTATGCCATCTGTCGTGAAAAAACACAAGCAAAGTGATGTACAAACTACTAGTTTTGTATAATCAACGTTTTTAAATGTTAAGCTATTGCATTAGCTTCTATCGCGGGCCTTGAGCGTGGAAACCGAATCCACAAATTCCGTAACGAAAATAACCTGATACGATACGAGGCCTGTCCAGTAAATTTTAATACCCATATGCTTATACGAGGACTGTTCAATAAATTTAGATTTTTTTATGATGATACGAGGACTGTCCAATAAATTTAAATTTTCTTATACTTATACGAGGACTGTCCGATAAATGTTGATACTTTTATGACTACACAAGAACTGTCCAATAAATTTTGATTATTTTATGATGATACGAGGACTGCCCAATACATTTTGATTGTTTTATACTTATACGAGGACTGTCCAATAAATTTTAATCCTTTTATACTTATACGAGGACTGCCCAATAAATGATGATACTTTTATGACTATACGAAGAATGTCCAATAAGTCTTGATTGTTTTATGAATTGTTTTATGATGATACGAGGACTGTCCAATAAATTTTGATTCTTTTATACTTATACGAAGACTGCCCAATAAATTTTATTACTTTTATGATCATTTTATGCTGATACGAGGACTGTCCAATAAGTTTTAATACCTATATACTTGTACGAGGACTGTCCAATAATTTTTGAATATTTATGATGATACGAGGACTGTCAATAAATGTTAATTCTTTTATACTTATACGAGGACTGCCCAATAAATTTTGATACTTTGATGACTATACGAGGACTGTCCAATGAGTTTTAATTATTTTATGCTTATACGAGGACTGTCAATAAATTTTAATTCTTTTATACTTATACGAGGACTGCCCAATAAATTTTGATACTTTTATGACTATACAAGGACTGTCCATTAAGTTTTGATTATTTTATGCTTATACGAGGATTGTCGAATACGTTTTGGTTGTTTTATACTTATACGAGGACTGCACTATAAATTTTGATATTTTTATGATTATACGAGGACTGTCCAATAAGTTTTGATTATTTTATGCTGATACCAGAACTGTCCAATAAATTTTGATTTTGTATACTTATACAAGGACTACTCAATAAGTTTTGATTATTTTATGCTGATACCAGGACTGTCCAATAAATTTTGATACTTGTATGATTATACGAGGATTGTGAAAGTGAAACTTCTAATGCTAAAAAAAGAGCTAAAAATAAAAAGAAATTGTGAACGTCAAAGTATAGAACTTTATGCAATAGCTTTACCGCGGCAGTCTCCGAGTGCCACACGTCTTTTCATTTTTTAAACTGATATTGAATGTTTGTGATGTCTTCATCAAAAGTATCTTTCTGTATTAATGGCAGTTAAAATATGTCGTATAAAAAGTTGAAATTTTATCGTTTCCCCGAAAGTTCATTGAATACTGCGTGGATAACGTTAAAACGTCAAAAATGGATTATTGCAGTAAAAACCCATATGTAAGTGAAGTGTAATTAAAAATTTTTGTTAACTATTATTTTGTGTATAATCAGTATTATACTGCAGTTCGCAGGTATTAGAAAGGTTCTAAATGATTTTTTTCCTAAATAAAAGATTATTTTCGAGAGAATAAAATTATCTGTACGATTTCATTAACTATATAAAATAATATAGTATATTAAAGTATAAGTGGATAAAGAGGTCTTTCAAACACGCGCGATTTTTCGCGCACGACGGCGCAGTCGGAGTGCTCGAAATCGAGCAAGTGTTTGAAAGACCAGTTATCCACGAATACTTTACGCTATTTTTTTTATTGGTGCACTTTGAAAGCTTTAAATATTATTATTATATTATCACTACGAAAAAATTGAAGTCCTCGATGCCCAGCCAAGTTTCATTTCATAAAAGTCCGCCCTCGATGCCCAGCCAAGTTTCGTGAAAGTCCATCCTAAATAGTATTTATTTTTATTTGACGTTACGAGGTACTGCCACAGCCTAATGAACATGTGTTTTATATGCTGTGGTACTGCTGTCAGATCAATAATCGAAAAGTTTCTTTATTTATATTAAGGGGAAAGGGGGGCACATTCAACCTTGGGGCACATTCAACCTTGGGACACTTTCAACCAGTGTCGATTTTTACGGAATTAATTTGAATTTACCGCCGAAAAAATTCATACGTACCCGTTAGTAGACCCTCAGCCACTACCAGTAAGGTTTGTTGATGGTGTGTGCTTGTTGTGCGAAAAATAAAATAAATCGTGATTTTACCTAATTCAAGGTAAGTTTTGTCGTGTCAGAAAATTATTCTCTGTCCGTTCTTATGAATACTATTGAATTTTTCCACTAATATCGTTCTATAGCACATATATTTAGAGTTAAATTTTGGGATAGCCATAACCTAAAAATTAGAGAGTGTTTGTTGTTCAAAGTCACTGTGGGGCAGATTCCACCACCTGAGAATGGGACACTTTCAACCAGTTGAAAGTGCCCCACTAATGATTTTCAATTAGATTTGGATTTGAAATTATTAGAGATTTCATTAACAATACACTATCCATTGAGAAAAGTTGTATAAACCCGGCATTAATTTGATTATTGTTTGAAAATAGGTAAATTTCTTTTCTTCAGATGGTCCGAACATATATAAAAACGACGAGAACGGAAATCAACGAAAAAGACATGACTAACGCAATTAAAAACGTATTAAGTAAAAGAATGTCAGAAAGAGAAGCTGCTACAACATTTAATATCAAACGAGACACCCTACATTCCAGAATTAAAAAAATTAAAACAAAATATCATACAGAAGAGTTACTAGCCAGTAAATTCAATGAAGACTCTGGGAATGAGAACAAAAATCTATATTTCAGCAAATATACGGTTTCTCAAGTTTTTTCAAAGAGTCAGGAAGATGAGCTCGTAAAATATATTCAGCTTTCTTCTAACATGAATTACGGTCTAACATATAAGCAGATAAGAACTTTAGCTTATGACTATTCGAGCGTTTTGCCCGGATGCAAGATTCCTGACAAGTGGAAGGCTGCGAAGATAGCTGGCTTTGATTGGATTAGGGGCTTTATGAAGAGAAATAAACAAAAAATAACTCTAAGAAAACCAGAAAGCACTAGTTTAGCCCGATCAACTGGGTTTAATAAAAAAAATGTGTCAGAATTCTTCGAAAATTATACTTTTGCATTGCAAAAGTATAAGTAAGCCTGAACAGATATACAATTTGGATGAGACGGGAGTCACCACAGTTCTAAAACCAGTAAAAATTGGGGCCACTAAAGGCAAGAAACAAGTATGCCAAATATCATCTGCAGAACGAGGCGAATTGACCACATTTGTGGGAATAATAAGTGCTGTGGGTAGCGCACTCCCTCCAGTTTATGTTTTCCCCAGAACACGTAATCCTGACGAATATTTGATTGACGCACCCATTTCTAGCTTAGCATTAGGAAACCATTCTGGCTGGATGACAGGAGATCTATTTCTACGTGTACTGGAACATATCAAGCAGCAAACAAACTGCTCAATTGAAAATAAAATACTGTTGTTGCTGGATAACTATGAATCCCATATTACCGTGAAAGGGATAAATTATTGCCGTAATAATGAGATCGTCATTCTTTCATTTCCACCACATATATCACACACGCTCCAACCTCTAGATGTCGGTGTTTACGGCCCATTTAAGAACTATTGCGCAACTGCCTTCAATGACTGGATGACTTCAAATCCTGGAAAAACGATAACAATTAGGCAGATTGCCCATCTAACGAAAATTGCTTACCAAAATGCTTTCACACAGAATAATATTACAACATCATTCCAGAAACCAGGGATTTGGCCTTTGAATAGACTGGCGTTTCAAGAAGAGGAATTTTTGCCCAGTTTTGCAAATTATGAGGAAGAACATGACCAACAACCTCACCAACAACAGACTGATGCTGATTCTTCATTGTTCATGGCTGAGAATGGTTCGTCATCTTTAACAAGAGATCCAAAGCCAGAATGTAACTATGTTCGATCTTTTTTATTCTATTATTAAATACATTTTTTCAAATTGCAGATACTCGATCAACGCCGCATGAAGACACTCCCAAGAAGTCATCCTTAGAAGGTTCTTCTACACCTCCTCCCTTAAGAAATATTTCGAGAATCTCGTTTGTTAATGAGGATCTTGACAAAAATAGGAAAGGTCATATAGCATAGCACTCTACTCTCTAGATTTTATTTGAAGCTTTTTTACAGACTTACTTTCAACATCTGCTGTCCACAAAATTACTCCGGAGACTGTCAGGCCGATTCCTAGACCCACTATAAAAAAACTAAGAACATAAAAGAAAAGAAAGGTAAGTCTAGAATTTTTACAGAGACACCTGAAAAGAATGGCTTGGAAAAAATCGAACGTGAGAGAGAAAGGCGTAAACGGATTAAAGAAGAGAGGAATAGAAGAAGAGTTCTCAAACAAGTATTTCCAGAACAGAAAGAAGATTATGTTGCAACAAAGAAGAAAAGAAAGATATGCACAAGTAGTTCAGATACTGACGAGTCGATTGAACTTGCATCGGACGATATGTCGGATGATTTTAGTGACATGAAGAGTGCCAACCTCCTTACAGATGATGATATAATTCAACAAGATAATTTTGTTCTGGGGAAATTTCCTTTAAAGACTAGCATATATTATTACATTGGAAGAGTCGTAGAAGTTATAAACTTGAATGAATTTGTAATGAAATTTTAGCGTCGTAAGATACCCCTTGGTCGAAGATACATCTACAGTTGACAGTTACGACTTAGTTCTAAAATTACCACAGCCCAACTCATCTAAGACTGCTCGAACTTCTTCCTTACTAACTTTCAATATTAACCTATCCATGTATAATATCAAATAAGTTGTATGTTTTGATTATACTTATGTTTCAATATTTTTCTCACTAGGTATTGTTACCAAAATAAAGAGTTGCACTGATCTGTTGTATAATTTCATTCCTGGTTGAAACTGCCCCAGGACGTGGTTGATTGTGCCCCACCGGAGGGGCACTATCACCAAATGCAAGCTTTTTTTAACTTTGATAATTTTTTTCAAAAAATAAATTTACCGATAATATTTCCTAGACAAAATGTAAGTAAAAGTATCAAATATTGCTATGCCGGTAAGAAACTACAATTATTTGACAACATTTTGTCAATATCTGCGATCTTTGGTGATTTGGTTTAATGTGCCCCCCTTTCCCCTACAAGGATACATATATGAATATATAAATAAATTTTGCAGAAAAAACCAAATAAGACATTGGTTTACAATGAAAATATACAATTTAGAAAATAATAAAAAAAGTTGTCATTGATACTTACGTTTCTCGAGTTGTTGTTGTTACCATAGGGACTTTAAAACACGCGCGTGTTTGAAAGTTCGATTTAAACACGCCTCGGGTGCTTTAAATAGGTAATATGAGGCATCAATAAAAAAAGCTTGTTATGTGTTTGCTGACTTTAATATTACATGATAAGTTCAAATAATTAAATACTATCAAGAGACTTTTACATATACGATCGTGTGCCTTATCCCTACCCAATCAGTTGTTCATGATTCACGAACGGAAAGTGATTTTGCTGCTGACAATTATCTTGTTTTGATAACATTTTATGCTGTTTTTTTGAGGAAGGTGCAAATTTTTATACATGATTATGGTATAGGTTGTAAAATCATCAATATTTATTTATTTAAGCCGAAATTTCGCCAAAAAATTGCTAACTTCAAAACGCATGTACCTGTTGGTTTATACAAACTGCATGGTGGGGCATCTTATACCACCTTTTGGTATAGATGCTCCAGTCAAAGTGGGTTGAGATGGCCTATTAATTTATCAATTTCTTTTAAGATCATTATACCATCCACATATAAACGGATTTTTCCTCAACGAGGGATGTGGACAGAAGCCAATTTATTGGCAGCTATTCAAGCAGTTCGTAATGAAGAAATGGGTACTAATGCAGCATCTCTCAATTATGGCGTGCCATCAAGAACTCTTCGTAGGAAGCTGAAGTCAAACGATTCTAAAAAAGAAAGAATGGGCCCAGATAGCAGCGTAGGAGCTGAAAATGGAAAGAAATTGGTTGGACATATTATAAAACTACAAAACCATGGATTCGCGCCTCGTCATATAGATCTTAGACAAATGGCTTAAACATTTGCAGTCGCTTTAAACATTCCACATAAATTGAAAAATGAACTGGCAGGAAAAGATTGGCTTCGCTCTTTTCTCAGAAGAAATCCCGAGCCGTCTGTGAGAAAAGCTGAAGGTGAGAGTCTACCAATCATCAATTTATAATTAATCTGAATAATTGTTTTTTATATTTTAGGTGTTTCCATAGTCAGAGGATTAGGAATGTCTCAAGATAGAGTAAATCATTATTTTGATCAACTCCGCTCTGTCCTAGAGAAGTTTAACTTGTTTGATAAACCCAGCCATATCTGTAACATGGATGAGACTCAGCATATTTCTACTGTGTTAACCAAGTTCGTTAATTTTTGCGATCCCTGTGGAAGAGTAGCTACCAAAAAGAAGGCTTAACTTATTTTGCTCAATAATTTGTATCGGAGTACATAGGCCATTACTACCACCTTGTGTGGGCATCTCACCCAAACCGTGAGGGAGAGATGGCCAATTACAAAAAAAATTCTTTATGTTATTTTCGTAGAATAAAATTTGTTTTTTGCATTTGTTTATAAATATTATAACTGAATAAAGTTTGTATTACCATTAAACATGCATATTTTCTGATAATAATTGTTTTATTAAAATTTAGGTTAAGTTAAAAAAAGTGAGACGTCTCTACCAATTTTACCCTACAAACAATTTTTCTTGGCAAAGAAAATAAAAAAATCTACTCATTTTTTGAGGTTATTTACTTCACTGTGTACATCACAATGTTTTTCTTATTTAACACCAGGGCGCTCTACTTTCGACAGAAGTGCTGCCTCTATAGTTCGGTCTCGATCCCTATAGCCGCCATGTTTCAGTTTTACGTCAATGTCATATTTCATTGTTAATCAAAGAAATACGGATGAGGGGTCCGTTTTCTCTGCCAAATAATATTCTTTGTTGCTAAACACGAATACGCTTTTTGTTTGTTAATATTTATTTTTATTTTGAACAATACCATTTGTTAATAGTAACTAGTGGAACTATTAGTGATAAAATATTTTATTTGTTATGGGACGAATAACTTGTGTAGTTCGTGAATGTCACTCAAGAACAGGAGAAAAAATAACTATGTTTGGTTTTCCCAAAGACCCTGTAAGGTAAGAGAAAGTGTTTCTATATGCAATATAGGTATATATTCATTTTCCAATATTTTACATTTTACTTTACATGTACCTATGCATTGTAAGTTCTGTGATTCTATGTTTTTCGTTGTAAACGTTGATCTGTCCCTCTGCTTTTAATCATATGTTATAATGATATGTACTACTATAAGCTTTCAGCTGTTTCTATATGCAATATAGGTATATATTCATTTTCCAATATTTTACATTTTACTTTACATGTACCTATGCATTGTAAGTTCTGTGATTCTATGTTTTTCGTTGTTAACGTTGATCTGTCCCTCTGCTTTTAATAACATATGTAATAATGATATGTACTAATATAAGCTTTCAGCTGATGAACCCTCTTCAGCAAAAAATATGTTGAATAATAATAACTAATATTCAATATAAATTAATAGTTGATTTCTCTTATAGACATGTGATAATATAAAAATATACCTACCTTTATTTACTCTTTATGGTACAGTTATGGTGTGAACTTCAGTTTGAGGAAAAATTTGTTTCCAAAGGAGAATATCCCAAGCATTTGTTTCAGCTAGCTGTCTCTACCATATTTCCATGGTTAAAAGACAAGGGTCATATTTTATTGAATGATCCACCAACAAAAATAGTTATTCAATCTGGCAAATATTAACTTGAAATGGACATTACAATCAGCTGTTATTGATATTTATTTTTTTGTCACCTGGCCGCAGGATTAATTAATACTTTCTGACAGGATTAATTAATACCTTCTTGGAATTTGTGTAAGGGAATTTTATGCTTGTGTTAAGATAATGGAAAAAAAGTTTTAAACATTAATATCTGTTGATAAAACTAAGTCAACATTCATTTAAACAAGTAAATTATGTTAGGAACTTAACGGTGGCAAAAACTTACATGAGAAAAACATACAATAATTACTCTCTATATGCTTTATATTTAGGCAACAGTACAGAATACCAGTGTCAATGTAATGTATTCTGCATAGTCACAAATTTAAGCAAATATAATATTTTTTATACTTATATTTGTAATATTTCTACAAATGATTACTACAATTACTTTTATAATTGCAGATACCACACCATTAAGTCCGGAACACATTGTTCTGATGCTACACCACACCACGCCATCCGACATAATGCGAATTAAGGGTTACTGTCCGAAAAGTCACTTTTTAAAAAGATACTTTATTGACAATACAACTACACAACTTAAACACAAAATACACTATATTCAATACATTCAATTAATCGAACTTATATAATAAAATAAATGCAGCTATAGACTAAAAATATGCAATTCTGCAGAATCATCATTTGTTGTACAAACATGGATCAGCGTTCGTGAGTTATACCGGAAGCTCGAAGGTTAATACCATGCATGAACCATGGGTCAGCGAACTGTAACTTCTCCATCCTCTGAAGAAGTTTTGTAAGGGACGAACAAAACTGATGGTGATGATGGCACATCCTGATGAACCTCTGGATCTTCTGGAGTTTTACGTTGACGTCCGCGATGTTTATATAGTCCCAGTATTATACAAATGGTTATGATGATGTAGATTGGAGTCATCCAGAAGTGTGTGGGGTCTGTCTTTTGCTGATTGGTAGATATTGATTGTAGTCGTTCTTCTTCCCTGGTAAGGAGGTGGAGTTGGTCCAACGGGATTTTCTTGATTGTCAATGGTTTGGTCTTGGCTATCAGAGTCTGTGGCGGGGTTCTGATTCTTGGCAGGGTTAAAGCTTCTTCTAGTATTACCGATTTTGTGTTTTCAAATGCTTCCGTATTTGTTCTGAAGCGACATCCTGGAGGAAGTTCGATGAGGTATGTTCCTTGAAGTAGCATAATTTTTCAAGTGGAACACTGTGTAGAAATCTTTGTAGCCTGGGGAAAAACTGCTATATAATGGGCTTCTGACATATCTTGAATGAATGTGGAGTTAATTGAGATAGGTAGATGTTCGCAACGGGCTTCTTCGTTGGTGAGCTTCAGGATTTTGTTAACACAATCATAGCTTTCTTGAAGTAGCTGTTCTACACATAGGTATTCTATGCCCATTGGTTCACAGGGAGTTTCCATATATTGGTAAAGGTTTTCATTAGAGGCTAGGTAAGGACCAGGTGGAATGATTATTGTTTGGTTATGTGTGGGAGTTGAAAATAGATGAAAATATGAGAACGGATCGGGATAGAACACTGGAAAGTGGATGACAAATACCAATGTGTGATTGGTGTAATAACCGTCAACTCTTAGAATGAAGTATTTCGTGAAATCTTGAACGTATGCCAATTGTTCGGACGAGTGATGTTCATGCATTTTCTCTACTGCCCATTTCAATTCTTCTGGGTTGATTAGGCTGCTATGAATGATATTTAATCTTGCAAATGTAATGGTCGTTTCTAAGTCCGTGAGAAGCTGTAAGATAGTCTGAAGAATTAGGTTGAGCTGGTCTAATATGTTTCGTACTTCCATGTAGTTATTGAAATCAAATACAAATTTGTTCATATCAGTGCTGATTTTGTTCATCTCAAAAGCAATGTTTTCTTGGTTGTGTGTAATGAGTGTCACTGTAGTATTATAGTTTTCATGATTAGTTTGTTTAGACTCGTATGCCTGTCAATTTCTGATATAATGTTGTTTTGGTTTTTCTCAAGTGCGGCGATGGCCTTGTCGTATCTTTCGGCATCTTCTTGATCCAAATTACCTGATATTACTTTCATTATGCTTCCCAAACCATTAATTAATCCTCTCTTCAGTTTATATTCTGGATAGATGCTGTGGAGTTTCTGCTTAGCAGCGATTAGTAGGTATTGCAGACTCTGGTCGAAATTTTGAAGCTGATCGAAGTAAGGTTATGTTAGTCCTTCTTGAATTTCTGATGTTACTGTTCGATATTGGTTTTCCAGTGCATTTATTTCTTCAGCTAATGGTCTCAGGTGAAAATAGTGGATAAAGTCGTGTTTTAGTTCGAATTCTTGCTAGTACCAGCTTGAGGGGTAGAATTCCTGGGTTGTCCTTGAGATCCTGGATCAGGACTTCTTGGGCCATGATGTATGTACTTCTGCAGTATAGGGTTCACATTAGATTTGTTTGGCTGGTGTTTGACATTTTTCTTGTGTATAGTTGTATTTTGAGTGTCAACAGTGACCTCGTTGTCTTTTGTAACGATTTTAGGAGAAAATCTTGGAAGTACTTTATTTCTTTTGACCATCTTTTTGGTATAAATTTTGGTAGAAGGTTTGTAGGATATAGGAGTTTGTAGTTTCTCATTCCTTTTTTCTATGGCTTTTTCTTCGATGTCTTGGATTCTCTTGTTGATTCCTTTATATATTTCTTTGGTTTTTTCCCGATGGCTTTGTGTGTAGTTGTTTAACAAAACTCTATCGATGTCTATGTCAAAAGGGTCTTGAGCGCCGAAATGACCATTCAGAACATCTATTGGTTTTTGTTTGGTTACAGAGTGAACAGAACTATTGTAACCCAAGATAGCATTTGTTCCTTAATGCTTGAAGTTTTCTTCTTTGTTATGAGGATTCTGAGATGTTCGAGTATTGTGGAGTGGAAGCGTTCAACTATTCCATTCGACTGTGGGCTATCCGCAGTTGTGTAATGAATTATAATCTTCTGAGTGTCTACAAACTCTTGCATAAGTTCATTCTTGAAGTCGGTACCGCTGTCAGCTACCATCATGTGTGGCATTCCATGATGTGTTACATAGATGAGGAGAGCATTTAGAACATTGATAGAATTAGATCCTTCTATCGGATAGGCTTGTCCATACTTGGAAAATGCATCGACGATAGTCAGAAACTTTTGACCATGTGCTTGGAAGGTATCGAGATGGATTATTTCCATTGTTGGCGTTGGTGTTATCATGAATTTTGGTTTTGGAGGATTTCTGTCGTATTTGCTGGTTAGACAAGTATCACAAAAATTGATAATTTCTTCAACATCTTTCTTCAAGGTAGGCCATTAGTATAGTTGCCGAATTTGGTTTTCAGTTTCATTTATACCTCTGTGGTTGGTCTTTCCTTCATGGTATTGATTTATAATGTCTTTTTGTCTTTGGGGGCTATTAACATCTTCTAAAACTTGATTGCATTTTACTAAATCATACGTCATGTTCTTGAATGTTTCCCGTACTATGTTACAGAGAAGTGGATAAAGATCATCATTTTCGAAGTACAAAGCATATTTTTTCTTGGGATCGAGATAGTCTTTGAAGAATTTGAAAAAAAATTCCTTTTAGATTGTCTTTGCCAACTTGAATATAAATCCTTTTCTTATTAACAAAAGTTACTTAGGTAACTGGTGGAGTTGGACTATGGTTAACTAGTTTGAATATCACTTGATTATTGTAGTGATTAAGTGGTGTCTCGCTTATGGGAATTCCTAAGATAGGGTTCTCTTGGGCCGTATGTCTTGTTGCATTTGAATCAGAATCGTCTTCTCTTCCTTGAAGTAAGTCTTCTATAGTTGGAAGTTCTTCCATGTTTAGATTGTTTGACGAAGAGTGTTGCTTCTCTCCTTCTTCTGTAATTCCTTAATTATTGGGAGTTCTTTGGGATTTAGATGGTCTGTCGTTGGAAAAATTTCTGTTTCGATATTTTCTAAAGGATCGAGGATAGATCCTGGGTGATTGTACATTGATGCCGTATCTTCGTTATCTAATTTACCTATTTCTTCTTGAAGGTGTTTGTCAAGTTCATGTGAGTTTATCTCAACTCTAGAGAGGGCGTCGGCGTTAGTATTAGATTTACCTTTTTTATATGCAACTTCATAGTCGAACTCTTCCAATTTCAGTCGCCATCTTACTAATTTAGAATTTGGGTCCTTCAGCGAGAACAACCATTTGAGAGGTTAATGGTCTGATAGAATTTTGAATTACCTTCTAAAAAGATACGGGCGGAAATATTTAGTAGCCCATATTATTGCTAGCATTTATTTTTCTATAGTTGAGTATTTAATTTCTGTTTCGTTCAGAGTTCTGGACGCGTATGCAATTGGCTTGTCGTTGCCAATGGGACCTTGAGAAAGTACGGCTCCAATGGCGAAGTTGCTAGCATCTGTGGTGAGGTTGAATGGCTTCGTGAAGTCTGGATATTGAAGCAGTGGTTCATTGGTTAAGAGGTCTTACAGGTCTTGATACATTCTAGGAATACTGGTGTGTGTTCTATTTTAGCATCTTCCTTCAAGCATGAAGTTAAAGGTTCCGTTATTCGAGCAAAGTCTTTGATGAATTTTCTATAGTAGCCCATTAATCCCAGAAATCCTCTTATTTCTTTGGCTGTTTTCGGAATTGGGTAGTCGACAATAGCTTTGTTTTTTTCTGGATTCGGCTTAGTTCCTTCTGGAGTCACAATGTGACCTAGGAAGCTAACTTCCTTTTTCAGAAATTCACATTTGTCTACCTGTATCTGAAATCCCGTTTCTCTAAGTCTTTTGAAGATTCTCGTGAGATTGACAAGATGTTCAATGTTCATGTAGGGACGTAGAAAAAACGATTATGTCATCCATATATACAAGACATATTTCTCCTTGCAATCCTTTGAGAACATTGTCCATTACTCTTTGAAATGTTGCAGGGGCGTTCTTGAGTCCAAATGGCATTCTGAGGTATTCATAGTGACCGTTCTGGACGTTAAATGCAGTTTTAGGGATGTCTTCTTCTGTCATTTCAATCTGGTGGAATCCACTAGCTAGGTCGAGGGTAGAGAAATACTGGCATCTTCCTAGATTGTCTCAGATATCTGTGATGTTTGGGAGTGGATACCTATCATCTATTGTCTTCTAGTTAAGTTTACGGTAGTCTACCACTATTCGCCATTTAATCTTTCCCGAGGCGTCGGGTTTCTTGGGGACGAACCATATAGGAGTGACCATGGTGATTGGCTTGGTCGAATGATTCCTTGGTCTAACATTGATGCTATTTGTTTTTGGACCTCTTCTTTATGAATGTGAGGATAGCGGTATGATTTGGTATACGTGGGAACTTCATCTCTTGTTCTGATGTTATGCTTAATTTGATTGGTGAAGGCGAGGGGTGACTCTGGATGATGGAAGACATCTGAAAACTTTTTGCACAATCGTTTAATGTGCTCTTCTTCTTCTGGATTGAGATGATCGGTTCTAAGTAGATGTTCGACAACTGTCTTCTGGTATTCCTGAGGTATAATGTCGGCTGTGTAAAGATAGTAATCGGGTAAGTGGATCCCCGAACTTCTTACTGGATCTGTTAGTGCTATCTGTATTGGTTCGTCTGTGGCATTGATGAGTTCTGTCCATGCTAGACCATTGGCTGCTTTAGTAAGACTTTCGTTAAGGAAAGCTCCTTGTATCTCTTGTTTCGGAAGTATGATAGTTCCTTGTGCTTCTTTAACGGGTACTCGGACTTGAGTAATTGTCTGTGGTTCGAGTTGGATGGAGTAAAATTGGGTTTTAATACTTTCATAATATTGAATAGGTAGAACAGAATTTTTTGTGACGAGTTCAGAATCAGGAAAATTGAGTTTTGCTTTTAGAAGCTTGAGATTATCAAGGCCTATTAGGCCATCAAAGGTTTTGTGGAATTTGAAGAGGTAGAATTTGAAATTTCCGTTCTTTTGGAATTCGGAAAAATGGGAATGTCAGCACAATAATCTTGGGAATGATTTTGGAAAATGGAGGTTACTATGAAAGGTTCATGTTTGATTTTATCATGGAAATATTTCGACGCGATGTCGGGATTGAGGAAAGATTTCGTGGCACCAGTGTCAATAAGTAGTTTAAGAGGACGGTTGGAGATGGTTATATAGGGTAGTTCCCTTTTATCTTGGTAAGAATTAAGCTCTATTACGTCGCTTTGTTGTTTTCGGCATTTTCCCGAAAATTTGTCGTTTGTTCTTCGTAGTCATTTTGAAAATTTTCTTCATACGGTTCTGTTGTTTCGCAAAACTGATTTTCTTGGTGGTAATAATCATAAGCCGTTTCATCATCACATTCGTTGGTATCATAACCATATGCTTCGTTAGCATATTCAATGTTAAATAATTTTTCAGATGTGAATCTTGGGGGATTTTGCTGTTGTTGAGATCTCCAGTTTCGGTTCTGAGTCGTAGCTCTAGTGCTAATGCTCATCGGTGTTGGTTTATTTGGCTGAGATATTCCAGGTTTATTACTCCAGGTGTTCTGTTGTTGAGGCCTACTGAACTGTTGAAACCTTGACGGTCCAGGGAATACTTTCTGGCCTTGTGGAATGAAATTATTTTGTTGCGCCGGTGGTCTAAATCCAGACTGTTGAGGTTGTGGCTGCCATTGCGGTCGGGGATGTGGTGGTTGCCATTGTGGTCTGAAAGTTGATGGTTGCCATTGTGGTCTAAACGTTCATGGCTGCCATTGTGAAGACATAAGAGGAGCTTGTGATTTATGTTGTCGGTTTGCCCTGATATGCCTGCTGGTTGTTGGTTGAGGGTTTACTGCTTTCTGGAGATACCTTATATTGTTTTCTTCCTGGATGTACTGTATTGCCGTAGATAGATTGCTTGGTCTCATTGCTCTGATAGTGGAACCAAAGGGTTCCCGAAGTCCTGCTAGGAAAGTTGTTAGGGCTTGTTTCTGGAAAAAGCTCTTCTTACTTGCCTTTATGTTGATATCGCCGTTGTGAAGTTCTATGTAGTTAGATATTGTATTTAGCTGGCCCATTACTTTCTCGTAATACTGCTGTGGAGATTCATTGGGTCCTTGACGTAAATTTACTAAGTCTCTTGTGAGATAATTCTCATTACGTTGGTCGGCGAAGTTTTGGATCAAAGTTTCTTTGGTATGTTCCCAATCTGTACATCCGTAGACTGAGATGACTTCCTTAGCTCTTCCTGTCAGTTTACTTAGGATTCCTTGGAACAGGAGGTGATTTTGAAAACTTTGGATGTTGTTATTGTCCCAGAAATGGCTTAAGAGTAGAGTAGCGGTATTAATGAAATGTACAGCTCGTTGGGATTTCCATCGTATGGGAATAGGCTGTCCAGATGTTTTGGATTAAATTCAGGCATGATGTTGATTTGAGGGGGGGGTAATTATGAGTCTAGGTGTGTTTAAATTTAGGATTGATGGACGTAATACTGATTAAGAGGTATGAGGAATGTTTGCTTGAGGTGTTTCTGACATATAGGTAATAAAAAGGAAAAATTATAGTTGCTTACAGGCTAACGATGATGCTGAGGTGCATTCCAGTTACTAGTGTTGTTTCCTTCTCGTTTCTTTACTTCTATAGCTTTTGAATGAACTCCACTCGGTTTTCCAATGGTTTTTCTTCTTAACTTAAATCGATTTTTATTCTTTCTTCTAATAATTATGGATAACTTCACTTTTCTTCTGGCACTTTTGGACGAAACGTTTTCCAAAGGTTCTTGAAGTGGATAAACGTTAAAAAACGAAGAGGATCACTAAGGGCTCTTCCACTATACTAATGACTGCGCCAATTAAGGGTTACTGTCCGAAAAGTCACTTTTTGAAAAGATACTTTATTGACAATACAACTACACAACTTAAACACAAAATACACTATATTCAATATATTCAATTAATCGAACTTATATACTAAAATAAATGCAGCTATAGACTAAAAATATGCAATTCTGCAGAATCATCATTTGTTGTACAAACATGGATCAGCGTTCGTGAGTGATACCGGCTCGAAGGTTAATACCATGCATGAACCATGGGTCAGCGAACTGTCACTTGCGTCAGAGATGTACTTTGTGTACACTGTTCCCACGTCCTCCGATACGACGCAACGCTACGTTACATAATGATAGAATATGAGACCACTTTGAGTTTAGACACTATGGCGAGTAGTAGTTCCTCAGATGAGTGGGAAGAAGAACTAGAATGTACAGCACCTGCCTGAAGCTATTGAGATAAAATATGCCCAAATATGCAAAAATCCTGGGTGTTATAAGCCCATTATGATCGAATGAACCACTTGCAAAAAAAATCGTGTACAGTAAAAATGTATCTTTGTTCTATTGAATTTCATAGTTGGTGCTCGACCAATGTAATAATTGTATATTATGTACCATGTGTTGAAACTTTACTTTACTCAAGAGATTTATTGGGCACGAGTGGAGCGAAACGGACCGAGTGCCTTATGAAACGAGTTTTTAACATTGGGTTCTTACTATACTTTTTCTACTTCTGCAAAAATAAAAAAACAAATCATCATTATAATTATGTCTAAATTATATTCATAATATCTTCTTCTTGTTCCTTTATTTAAAGCCTCAGCTGCTATGGCTACCTTATTCATAACACTACGGACGATGACTGACAGCAGACTGAGAAATGAAATGACAAAGAACAACAAAATGCTCACAGATCATGAAATTTAAAATTCATAAGATACATGCGATGTGACGTTTGATAGCCAAAATATAAACAAGATGTTACTTTTCGCATTGTAAACACTAGTGTTTTAAGATTCGTTTTGCGCATGTCAAACCCGTGTTTCAAATGCGGTTTTAGTAACGAAAGTAGAAAAAAGAAGTTATACTTTATTGTTTGTGACAATTTTCTTTGTCAATATGTTACTTTTATTCATTAGTTGCCAATAATTGATTTATGTAACAAATACTATTTTTAATTTATTCATATATGTGTAATTCTACTCATTCCCGAATTTTTGACACCAAGTTTCTGGACAACCTGTATATAAATGCTTTCACCATACGTTTATCAGCTTATCTCTTAGCTGAAGGAGGTCACCTATATCTCCAGCTGCCATTTCATATTCTAACCAAAAAAAATTGACATCGACTAATGTCATAGTCTGACATTCAGTAAATATGGAAATTGATTTGATCAGTCAGATTTTTAACATTGCTTCGAATCTCTGAAAAAATAACGCAAAAAATAGAGTTTACTTAATTTATAAAATCTTCAATGGTTTCCATATCGGCTTTATCGCCATATTATGGCAATCTTAAATATTTGTTATGAATTCGTTGTAGTTTTAAAAACATCGGGAGCCAAACAGAACGGTTCATATTCATATTCATATTAGAGTTGTTCAAATAGATACAACTATTTCCAGTAAAAAGTGGGTCTCATGTTATAATAGCATTGTTCACTTTTGTAAATAGATTTTCAAAGTTTGAGTCATACTAAAAAGAGTTTCTAACAGTTTCTCAAAGTATTAAATGGTTTTCAAAGATATTATTCGATTTAAAAAAGCTTTACTTACGTCCACATGTAGTCCTGGTAAAGGAAATACCCTAGTTGGTGGTTCTTCTTTAGGTACGTATCTATAAAACTCTCCATTGTTTCTATACCACTTTATTGAATAAAGTGGAGAGCCTTCCAAGTCATATTCGCAACCAAGAGTTATCGAATGACCCACTCGTACCGCACGGGGTACGTTTAACCGCATCCCTTTCAAGCTCTTGCTACTGTTTATCCCTGAAACAGAAAAAACATTGGATTAATCATTCACACAAATATGGATATCCATAAATTGATAATATAAGTAAACCTCATAATGATTTGAGTTTATTTTTCTTTTAATTTGCGTTTTAGTCAGAAGAATATTTCCATTTATTCATTAGTTACTAACATTTGGGAAATGTTTTTTTTCATGGCCTACTACCTGTTTTTCTATATTTCCACTAGTATATAGTAGGTAATCTATATTCAAAGGAGAATACTATTGCTTTTCTGCTCACCAGAGCCAGTACAACAGATACTATAGTACTTTAAGTACGACATTTCTCTCATTTTTGTAGAAGTTTCAGTTTGTTAGCACGATACAGCCTACGGAGTATATACTAGTGGCCAATTTTATGATTGGATATTATTCAGAGCGTCTCAAAGATGAATCTTATCGATGTTCAGCTCACTAGAGCCAGTACAACGGGTGCTATGGTACTTGATGTAAAATGAATAGGAATATAAGCAGTAGTCATCTAGGATTTCTTCTTTTATAGGAAGGGGCTTAGTGAGTTGATTCCATTGAAATTTAAGGTGTCCTCCAGCAGCTGTTCTATACCCTTTATTAAAATCTTAGAGTACTAATATACAATAGAGAGGGCTATTCATTCATAAACACCTTCATTTTTGCGCCCAACATACCTAAACGCAGTAGTAAAATAATGAATGTATTGCCAAAAGTGGGGATGGTATTGTGGATACATGGCCTTGTTAATTTCGTTTGTTTTCTGACAAACTTGGCACTGTGGAACCATGATAATACATAAACATTATATTAATAAACATAAAAGTTACTAAAATCCTTAAAAAACAAACGAAAGAATTAATTTTTACTTCCCACTCATAATAAACAAAACACTTTTGAAATTATTAACTACAAATACTACAGTGGAAACGAAATTATCGTATTATTATCAATCGATTTTATGTCTTGGACCGTATGTATATTTTTTAGTAGCTCAGAAATAAAAGTTGATATGTTCTTAGCTACATTATGGTATTTTAGTTTAACTGGGTTGGGTGGTGATGGTTGTGATGGTCCAATGGAGAAGGGGTACATTGGTGTAACTGGAGGAGATACTAATGTTGGCAAGTTCGTTTTTCTTTTCTATTTTGATGGTTGTTGAGAGCTGCTGGTGCTTGGCTGGGAGATGACAAATTAGTTATTTTTTGTTGGGAGTGGCTAAGATGATGAATAATAATTATCTATAGTATTTAGAAGGTTTGGAAAGTGACGATCGTAATTTGATAATGCGGAAAAGGAGTTATGGCTTGCCATGCCGACAAAAGAATTTTGACACATTTGTTTTGCTTCTAAAAAATAAATTATTTATTCTACCATTATGTTTTTAATCTTTTGTTGTTCATTATAAAGTGGATACTTTTTGGAAATTGACACATGTTCCTTGCTTTTACAGTGAATGCAGTAAATATTGTGTTTATCACAATTGTGCTCTTCAGTTTTAACCTCGCTACATTATAAGCATCGTTCGTGTGAACTTCTACATTGTTTGGATACATGCGCTAACCTCAAACACTCAAAACATTGTATAACTCTTGCTACATAAGGTTCGACTGAAACTTACACACGATTAAATGACACGTAATTGTTGATTACATTGCCCTTGTTTTACGTTCTCATTTTTTTGTTAATGAGATTGTAAAATGCGGGAAGTCATTAAACACTATTATTTTTTAACTCGAAGGCCCATCCGCACATTAGCGATAATAAATAACTATAGGTTTATAGTAGCTGTGAGGTTGTTTAAATAAATTGAATTCTTGTATCACTTTCACTTGGTATATTGACGGTATGCTACATGTGGTTCAACTTGCGACACAACTAAGAATATTAATGAGTATTTGAAGTTACTATAAATGATTTAGTCACATTATGATATTATTAAATGAATGTAAATGTTATGCTTGTAAAAAAGCCGTGTGACTATTGAGACCAGAGTACCATTTTGTACGAAGGATGACTGGAAAGTGGTGACAAGTAGGGTCTTATTCATATTTATGCGTGGGTGCAGAAGTGGGAATTCATGTGATGTGGCGGGGAACATTGACCAATGGGAGGAGATAGTTTAAAATGTAAGGGTCAATACAGCAGTGAAAGATAAACACTGGGTCGGTTTTTCTGGACATAAAAAAGTGTTGTTCGTTACAGATAAAGGAGTTTTGACGATAGTTTTTGTGAAGCGATAAGGTTTAAACTGAGTGGAAAAAATTGGAATGCAATAATTATCTGTGTTTCATATGTGAAAATAACGTTAAAATGGATTTTTACGTGTTTAAAGAAATATTGAATATTTGAGAAGAATGATATTTCTGTCTATGATGTATGCAGGATAAATAAATTATGTTATAAAGGGAGAAGTTGAAGTAAATATTACAGGAAGAGCTTGATTGTTAATTCAAATTCGTACAACGCTCAAATGTGATTATTTCATTAACTGTCTCCCTTACTTCGGGAATCTACTCATATTACTGTTTTTAAATGAAACTTACTGTTTCTAAATAATTCTACAATATATTGAATAAAAAGTTGAAAATTCTAAGGAATTTGACAATTGTTTCGATATTGAATATCATCGTCAGAATGACTGAAGTTACATTTCAGTTGATGCCTACCTGATGCTTGATAATTATTTTTGGCTAAACCAAGAAGTGACCTACCTAGTGATTGACTTAATATATGTTAATAGAAAAAAGAAGAAGATATGATATTTCAAATATTAAAGCTTAGATATTATTAGCCTTATCTTTTTCCCAATTAAGATCAGTATAACTGTGTAATGATATAGAAAACCAGGAAAACTATATCTGCTGATCTTTACAATTATCACTTAAGAAGACATTTTAAAAGTGGAGAACTCCATAGATTTATCTGCTCATTGACAAATTGATATTGTGGGTTTCTTAAGTGTCTTCTAATTTCTAATTCTTCGAGGAAATCCAGTTCTTGTTTCTCATCGAAAATACGTAGTACTTCTTGTTCTGTCCTAGGTGTCAATAAATGTTTGGTGTCAAGTTGATATTTTGCGTAGTGAGATTAATCTGGTTGTTTCAATCTGTATGCTTGTAAGTGTTCACTGTATCGGATTTCAAAATTTCTAAGGGCTAGACACAAATAGACAGCATTACATTCTGGACATTTAAGTATATATATTCCAGACTTCTTTAATGGGGATATTTTTGTTTTTACATTCAACAATTTCTTACAAACGTTACTTTCTGTTTTGAAAGAAATTGTTGCTGAAGATATTATCTTTAAAATATTATTAGAAATATTTTCAGCATATGTGATGGTTTTATAACTTTTTATTTCTTTACTTTGTTTAGGAAATATTAGTTGTGATGCCACTTTTCCTCTTTTTTTATTAATTAGTTTATCATTGAATTATATGTCGCCAATTTATGTGATATGGGATGATTGGAACTATATGTAAATTGAATAATCAAGTACATTATTAACCCTTTGAATTTTTAAATCAAGATTATTGAGTAATTTTCTTCAACTTATAATGTAAATTTAATTTTTGGGTGTAAATTATTAATATGGTTTAAAAATATATCTAATTGTCGTCCACTTCCTATAAAACAAGCCAATATGTCATCTACATATCTATACCAAAATAAAACATTTTTTGAAATATTATTTTGAAATATTTTTCTTTCTAAACTATCCATAAAAATGTTTACCAAAGTTGGTGATATAGGGCTACCCTTTGGTAAACCTTCATTTTGAATATATATCCAAAAACTTTTCTAATAATGTAAGAGATATTGTTATGAATTCAAATTATCTTTTAAGTGATTACGAGAAGAAGTCCATCATTAATAAAAATCCTCATTCTCCACAATTATATGTAACCGTTAAATAACACAACATAACGAAACCAATTAGACCTGTAGTTTCTTATGTTAATACTCCTAAATATTAGCAAAGAAACTTAACAATATACTTAGTAGTCACGGATATACATCTAAATACTGAATTAAAAATTCGATAGAACTAATCAAAAAATTGAAAGCACTAAACTTGCAAGATGGCTCTAAACTCATTCCATTTGATGTTACCAATATGTTCACTAAAATTCTTCCTAAGGAATGTCTAGCACTTGTATAAAAATTTCTAGAGGATAGATATATGGATCCAGGAATAATATCAGATATACTTAATTTATTTGATGTATGTATTAATCAGAATCATTTCATTTGTGACAATAAGATATATATTCAAAATGAAGGTATACGAATGGGTAGCACCATATCACCAATTTTGGCAAACATTTTTATATACTGTTTAGAAAGAGAAATCTTTGAAAGTGATATTTGAAAGTGATATTTCAGAAAATGTTTTATTTTGGTGTAGATGAGATATTGGCTTTTTATAGGTAGTGGACGACATTTAGATATATTTTTCATTCATATTAATAATTTACACCCAAAAATTAAATTTACATTAGAATTTGAAGGAAATAACTCAATAAATTTTCTTGACTTAAAAGTTCAAAGACTTAATAATGTAGTTGACTAATCAATTTATAGGAAACCAAATTTCCAAGATAATATATTTAGCAACAAATACAACAATTTCTTTTAAAATATAAAGTAACGTATGTAAAAAAATGTTAAATGTAAAAACAAAAATATCCCCATTAAAGAAGTCTGGTATATATAGACTTAAATCTCCAGAATGTAATGCTGTCTATTTGGGTCAAACCCCTAGAAATTTTGAAATTCGATACAGTGAACACCTACAAGCATACAGATTAAAATAACCAGATAAATCCCACTACGCAAAACATCTACTTGACACCAAACATTCATTGACACCTAACACAGAACTAGAAATAGGGGAAAGTCGCCTATGATGGCACGGTGCACATGATGACATACCGGCTGTAAATATGAATGTATCCGTTGTAACGCTCTAGTCTGTGGTGCGCAGATGCATATCTATATCACACTACGTCTGTGTGTAGTGGCGGTGCCTGTAGAGGGGTATTTCTGTTTATTGTGGAAGGTAAAGTAAATTGGTGAGTAGTGTAGTAATATTATCGACTAATAAATATCATATTGTACTTGTCACATGTTAGCAACTCGAATTAATTCTGCAGAGGGGTGTTTGGGTGTTTCTTGTGCATGTACGTATGTGGTTGTTTTGGGGTAATGTTCTTGTGTGTTATTATTCAAAACCCGACTTTTGCCTATGATGGCATACTGCGCGGTCACTTATGATGACATACCATGCCATCAATGGCGACGGTGTATGCGGGGTATGCCATCATAGGAAACTGTTGTCCTTGGTTACACATCACTTACTTTATAGCTTATCTAAATTTATTATTGTCAACAAAATTAGCAAGTATGTCTGGCCAAAAGGAGAGGCAAGAGTGGAGTGAGGAGGCGATGGAAGAGGCATTGCAAAATATCAAAGACAAGAAAATGGGATGGCAACTTGCAGAAAAAACTTTCAACGTCCCAGCGACAACATTGCGTAGAGGATTCACGAATGGGTGTATTGCTAGAAAAGGAGATTTGGGAGGTCGTAGACCAGTACTGAGTAGATATATAAAGGAAGTATTAATGCAACATATCATTAAAATGGAAACCAGATTTTTCGGGTTAACAATGAAGGATCTGAGAAAATTGGTTTTCCAAATTGCCGACAAAAACAAAATGAAGCACGACTTCAATAAGGAAACTCAAATGGCCGGCAAAAAATGGGTCAGCGGATTCCCGAAGAGGAATCTTAGAATTTCTTCGAGAATCCCAGAGAATATTTCGTATGCAGAAGCACAGGTATTTAATAGGAACAACATAAGTTCGTATTTCACTGCACTAGCTGCAATTATTGATCAGTATAAGTTTCCCCCAGAAAACATTTATAATGTTGATGAATCTGGCCTAAGTACCGTACCAAAAAGACCGCAAAAAATATCTGCTACTCGCGGCCGAAAGCAGGTAGGGACTCTCAGTAGTGCGGAACGTGGACAGCTCTCAACTGTTGTCTGTTGCATGAATAGCATAGGAACTTATGTGCCACCAGTTTTCATTTTCCCCAGGAAACGGTTCAAGAATGAACTAATGGATAATTCTCCACCTGGAATCAAAATATTTTGTCCGAATAACTGTTGGATGAATAGCGACATCTTTGTAAAATGGCTTCAACATTTCTCACACTATACCAAGGCCTCTACTGAAAACAATGTGCTTCTTTTACTGGACGGCCATTCGAGACATAAGAGTTTAGAGGTTCTTCAAATAGCCAAAAATAATGGAATTGTTTTATTTCGCTTTCCTGCGCACTGCACTCATCCTGTGTAACCACTTGATATTGGTTTCTTCGGTCCTTCACAAGCCAACTATAGCCAATAGATACAAATATGGCTAAAACAAAATCCAGAGAGAATGGTAACGCATTTTCAGGTTACAGGTCTTTTCAAAAATGCCTATTTGAAAACTGCAACACCGGCAAACGCCATAAATGCATTTCGCAAAGCAGGAATAGTTCCCCTAAATGCTGAAATTTTCGGGGATTGGATGTTTGCTCGTTCGCTCACTACGGATAAACCTCTTGAACAACGAGATCCAGAGGACTGTGAACAAGCAAAAGAAGAGTCACACATAGACTTAGATATCGAAGAAACCGGGCCTTCTACATCAGAAAAGGCAGGTGCTTCTAAATCGCAAGAACCAAGTCCTTCTACGTCAAAAGCAACAAGTGCATTAATAGAAAAAATTAAGCTTACTATACAAGAGGTATCGCAGTTGCCGGTAGCTGCACCAAAACTTGAAACGAAGAGAGGAAGGAAGCGTGGGAAATGTGGTCATGTGAACAGTACACTTAATATTGTAGAATTGAAAAATCAAGCAGATCAGAAGTCTGAAAATGAGCGAGAAAAGTTAGCGAGCAAAGTGAAGACAAGAATAATACAAGAGGGCGATGACAATAATAACTCGTACAATATTGATAGTGACGAAGAATCTGATGCTGCTTGCATATATTGTAATAGGCTATACTCCGTCTCGTGCTAGAGAAACGTGGATTCGATATCAGAAATGCCTGTCCTGGTGCTGGAGTATCTAAACAAACTAAATTGTTTGTTTGCGAGCTATGCCAGTAGAATTTTTCCAAATGTTAAGTTACATTCGCTTATGAGAATGTTACCTATTTTGTTGTTGTTTATGAGAATTTTTCTTATTTTGTTATTTTTTGTTCAAATAAAACTACTTTTGAGTCGAGTATATTTAATTTCTGAGGGGTATGCCATCATATGTCCTGGCATGCTCTTATGATGGCATACCTTAATAATGTTTTATATCGTTGCTGTGTGAAAAAAAATTACTTAATCAGAATTTGAATGACTATTATCAATAGCTGTTATAAATAGAATATACACAGTCAAAACAGTAAATGTTGCGTTTGCTAATAAGCAAGTTAGAGAGCATTAAAGTTTAGTGTGCCAACATAGGCGAACTTCCCCTACTACATATTTGCGATATGAAACAAGAACTGGATGCCCTCGAAGAATTAGAAATTAGAAGACACTTAAGAAACCCACAATAACAAGTTGTCAATGAACAGATGAATCTAGGGAGTTCTCCACTTTTAAACAGTTTTCTTAAGTGATAATTGTAAAGATCAGCAGATATAGTTTTCCTGGTTTTCTATATCATTGCACAGTTATACTGATCTTAATTGGGAAAAAGATATCCAGGATATCCCCATAGGGCTAATAATATCTACAGCTTCAATATTTGTAATATCATATCTTCTTCTTCTTTTTATTAACATATATTAAGTCAATCATTAAGTAGCTCACTTGTTGGTCTAGCCAAAAATAATTATTAAACATCAGGTAGGCATCAACTGAAATTGTAACTTCTGGCATTCTGACGATGATATTTAATATTGAAACAATTGTCAAATTTCTTAGAATTTTTACCTATTTCAATTTTCAATATATTGTGGAATTATTTAGATACAGTAAGTTTCATTTAAAAACATAATTGTGATTATTACAGTTCTTTTTGTCACTAATTGTATAGATTTATCATATTTATGGATTTTGCGCTAAGTTCTATAAATGATTACAACTTTGGATGGGGATTAAATATCATTTAATAAGTAACCAACATCGAATGTTGTGTCGACGTGGCGAATTATACCATTAATTTCTAATAAACGATTGGGGATATATGCTTCTAATATCCGATTTCACCAACATGGTATTAGGCATTACCTATCTAAGTATTCCCTACACTCTGAAAAAGGATTGATTGGTTGAAGTAAACGTATTTGTTTGAAAATGATTTGTTTAGAATTAACAATTTTTAATAAATGCAAAAGAATTGAGTGTTCAATTAAAAAATTCAAATTGTTTGAATTGAAATTATAAATTGTTTGCAATTACTATTTGGATTGCTTTCTTTCAAATATAGCAATTATTTAACTTGAAGAATATTTATTTACGCTGAAAACGATTGGTTTGAATTAAACAATTACATTTATTTAATAAAAATTTCATAATAATAACAAATGTTGTTTAACTCAAAGCAAAAACTGTTGAATGAAGAAATTTGAACTGCTAAAATATAGATTATGAATTGTTTGAAATTAAGAAACACATTTATTTCTTTCAAACATGGCAATTATTAAATATAAAGAAAATATTTGTTCAAAATATATAAATTTGTTTAAATGAAAATATAAAATTCTTATAGATAATGAATCATTTCTTTGAAAGTATAGATGCCATAATGTTATTCTACATTGTTGCATATAATTGGTTCAAAGAATATGTTTCTTTGAAATTAAAAAACATTTCTAAACTCTTTGTTTCAAAGAAATTAAACATCCAATCACGGCGCTGAGCATTGAAACGTGATAGTTGTTGTTGGACTGTAGATAAGTAAGTAAGTAGGTACTTGGTGATGTGTTTATATCGTGGACCGTGCATACGATCAGAGACAAAACCCGGTAAAAGTTCACTTTCTTTATATTATGGTGTTTTGTATGGATTGTATATGCATACAACGGTTATACTTTAAAATTGAACATTTACTGCCAAGTCACAGTTTAAAAAAGATCTCATCATTAACCTGTGGCCAAGTTATGGATTTACTGGATGTGTGGGAATTGTCCCACCTAAGAGAGTATTTTGCAGGTATGTATATATTTGTATTTTGGTAGGCAATCATAGTATTCCAGTACAAAATCAACTGGGTTAGTTGTCTACATAGATAAATCCTTGAATTTGTCTCTGTATGTAGGTACTGTTAAGTTTTGTGTATTTCGACACGTGTTTATAAGTAGGTACATAAAGAGGTATTATATATGAATTTGTATTGTTTCTGTGCAGGTCATTAATTAAAAATCAATGAGTAAATTTTATTTACAAAATTTGAATTATTTGCAGGCAGATAAATAGTTTTAAAAGGCACAGTTTCTGATCATTATTCCTATTACCGCAAAAAGGGAAGAAGAAATGTCTTGTCAAAAACATAGTTATTACCTGATGCCGTACCATTTTCTTAATTAATTAATAGTAACTAAACATTTGGAGGGAAACACACAAATTACGCCAAACGAGCAAATACATGTTTTTTTTTAATGAAACCACAACAGGTTTACTTTGAACAAATAAACTTTCTCTCAAATCATTGAAGTTTTGATTCAAACAATAAATTTCCTTATAAACAACCTATTAGTTTGAAGTCAGTAGACCTATATAGGTACCTACTTGTAATTACAGCCCCATAATATTTGTTCCCACAAATTTTCAAATGAATGATTGAACATTATTTATTTATTACCTGGGTAATTAAATATTTTTATAATAAGCTCTTGGATAATTAAAAAAACGAATACTTATATTATTACTTAATCATATTTTACTTTTCTTGGCACAACTGGTAGGTCTGTACTGTTGTTTATATTGTACCTAAGTGTCGAAATATACATAAGGATACCTACTTACTTCTGTCTCTGTACTTATTCTTGTTTATTGTTTTATAGTCAATTTAAAGAGACACATTCAGAAATTTTATAATATATTTATATCATCGTATGTATGTTTTACAAGTTTTAAACAAGTCTATTTATTTTTGTTAAAGCAAAGTGACATAACAGCATGCGTATTTGTTTGTTGAGCCAACTTCTTTTTAAATAATTCTGTATTTTTAGATAAATACTGATTATGTGCAAAAATATATGAGCCAACACCAAAGTATAAATATTAGTGGCCGTTTTGATCTTCTCTTTGGCTCAGTTTATGAGAAACGCAATCATTTACTAGAACAATCAGATGAACTCTTTAGAGAACAGTTAAAGGATGTGGATACAAGTTCTGGTAAGTTTCATATGCATAATTTCAACTGTAAATTATACAAGTTCATTATATATTTTTGCAGATTCAATACGGTTGTATTTGTTAGCGGCATTAATAACACCCAAAGGGCGCACTCATATAAGTGGTAGAAGGCAATGGAAGCCATCAATATCAGAATTTAGAGATGCTCTATTTTGCAAGCCAAGGCACCTGGGGACATAGAAAAATTGAAAAAAGAACGACTGGATATATTATATTCAAAAGGCTTAACGGTTCAATCTTATATAATGCTAGTAGGTCCTTGTCTCAATAATATTACTGCTTCTTATGTCATTTTAAATAATTTCAATCATAAAACATCTAGTGTGTTGGAGGCTATACAGTTTTGTTTTCAAGCATGTATCATACTTGATGTCAAATATGCATTTGAAAGTCAGCATATATGGTATCTTTTTCAATGGTATATTTTTAAAATTAGGAACAGCAGCGATCCTAAGATCCCATATATAAGTGATTTATTAGAACACATATAAAAGTTTATATTTTCATTATTTTGTATGGATAGTGAATAATCCATAAAGAAATATAGTAGCTTGAAAGTTTTCAAAGTAACCTATTTTTAATTTCTCATTTCTGACTGAAATTATCAGACTCTTTAGTTAGGAAAGTATTTTTCGTTTATTTTATGTTTTCTGTGAGAAACAGCAAGCTGAGTGAAATACTCAATTTAGGTTATGTGATTTTTGATCATTTTTGTTTTTCATTCATTCATGTTTTCTGTGAAAAACCCCAAGCTGAAGAAAATAGTATTCTCAAATGAATCGAATATCTAATTTAAGTTACTGATTTTTTAATAGAAATGTATTTTATTTGTTTTATTTCTAATTCATCATTTGTTAATCTTACTAGTGTTAACACCGCGTTACATCCATTTGTGAAGAAGTATATATGTTACCAAAATAGCTGCAATAGAACTTTTTCTGACTTGAAAAGTTATATATATATATATATATATTTATATATATAAATTTATTATGTTATCGACCGTTACTTAATTATAGAATATTTCATATATATATATATATATATATATATATACTATATTTTTTATTATAGTAATAATAATATATTGTATTCTTTTATAGTTGCCCCTCGTTTGGGTGACAAATTATAATATATCTAATGTTTTAATAATTATAATTGAATAGTTTATATATGAATTTAACGATATGAATATTATTTTTATGACGTTTTCACTATTTGTGATTGTAGCTACACTATTGTGAATACACCTTTACCACTGAATATAACCTATTCGAATTTTGACAGCAGTTGTCAAATTAATATGCCCGGCTCAGATGAATATTAAAATTTGTACTTTGAAAGATCAATCAATACACAATCGACTTACTTACTCTTATCTCAGGGAGGGATCAAAGATTTCAAATAATAATTCAAATTTATAAATTTCAATGAATTCTCCAAATTACGTATTACGCTATTCCAAATCTAGAGTAACTGTTTGTTCAATATAATACAAGACACTTAAATTATCTTATGACACATATGATTCTACTGTCACTGGAAATTAAATAACTGTCACTTATTATATCAAATTTTCTATAGCATAAAAAGTATCAAACACAATGAGAATAGATATTAAATGAGTACCAAAGTGAGTTGGAATCAAATTTATATAATATATGATCAGATAACAAATTACACAAAAAAAATTATAACTTTTCAAAGATATTATAAACGGAACACAAAGATAGAATTTTCTATCTACCTTAATACTAAAACAACCTATATTAAAAATCTACTATCTAAATATTTGTAACAAAAGTTCAGAATGTCTGATTTTATATTTGATGTATATCAATGTCAAATACGCAAATTTCCGTGCAAATTGTCTATTCCAAAATTTTCTTCCTTTTTTTTTTTTTTTTTTTTTTTTTTTTTTTTTTTTTTTTTTTTTTTTTTTTTTTTTTTGTTTGAGCATCGACATCTAGGTCATTGTGCTCGTCGATATATCATTGGGGTAATTTATATTTTATAAAATAAATTTGTGGACTTTAGATAAGTTATCACCTGGTTAAGCTCGTCATTTTGGTTTCTAAGAATGTTTTCGATCTGGGGTATTTTGAGGAATTGTCTGTGAAAATTGAAGGCTGCACAAGTTAATATATGTTGGGTTGTCAGTGGGATGCCGCACTTCTCACATCTGGGTTTGTTCTTTCCAAGGAGGAGGTGTAAATGGGTTAGGTTTGTGTGGCCTATCCTTAATCGGCTGAGGACGACTTGTTCACGCCTTGTAAGAGTTTTGGGGTAGAACCATTTTTGTACGCTCGGTTTAATGTGTCTTAATTGTCCGTCATATGTATTCCATCTGTTCTGCCATGCTTCGTAAATTTTATTTTTTATATCCGTTTTCATATCCAGGAAGGTGTTAGGTATGCCTTTGTCAACTGTTCCGCTTGTGGCTTTTTTTGCTACTAGATCAGCTTCAGTATTACCGGTAATATCGGTATGCCCAGGTATCCACATTATTGAAATAGTCCTTTGCATACTGTATAGATGGGTTGATAATTCTTGAATGCGTACAACCCATTCATTTGCAGAAAAACGATTTTTTGTCGAGAGAGTGGCAGTTAAGGAATCCGTACAAACTAAACATTTTTCAAAGCTGCTCTGACTGAAGTACAACAACGCTTGCCATATTGCATACAACTCGGCATTAAGTATACTAGACTCTTGGTTTAGGGTCCAAAAGAAGGAATCTACATCGATTACGATTGCCGCCTCTGTTCCATTATCTGATTTGGAACCATCTGTGTAGATGACTAAATGTTCGTTGTATAGATCCATTTGTTCTAAAAATAGCGTTCGGTAGATCACTTGACGTTGAATTTCATATGAGTAACTTTACTGTGATTTAGATCGAATTTTTATTATCATAAGATGCATCTATTTTTGAAATATATTTAATAAAGGCCTATTAATTCTCGAGAAATAATGTAAATAAACTGGACAGGACTCACCAACTAGGTACTGGTTAACTCGTTCGTATTCTAAAACGTATTTAGAATTTAGGAACAACTTTCTAAATTTATAATTTAGAAACCGGAAAACCACTTGCACTTTAACGATGTAATTCTTTTGAATTATACACGCACTGGCTTTACAATGCAAGGTTTTTATGATCTGATAATATATTATATGATTACTATTATAATCTTAAATAAATTTGAGACAACTCTTATTTCGATGTTGTCTAGTGGGGATATCAAATTCAACTGCTTAAACTTTCTAGACAAATAAATCTCTTCTCCTTTGGTTACCAAAAATTCTTTTTTAAAAAAAAATACAAATTTATGTTTTCCTATAACAAAGAGATATTTTCATTCTTTTATTATAATTGCAATTTTGCTAGCAGAGACATCTGTATTTTTGTTTTCAAATCGTTATAAAATCTATCTATCATTAAGTATATTCTGCATTAATGTCATCCGAAATTGAAATGTCAAATTTTATTTGTATATTTTGTATATTGAATCTTTCAAATTATTGATTATACAGTGTGTATCACAAGTATTACATACAAACATGCACATTTTTCCTTATTTTAAGGTTTCCTTTAAAAATTAGATTGAGGATGTGTATTAAATTCCCCTGTTTAGTTTTTAGGATATACTTTAATATAAATATATATATATATATATATATATATATATATATATATATATATATATATATATATATATATTTTTTTCTCTTTTAAATATAAGTTTTCAATGCTTGTAAATTGACCGCTATTCATAATTAAATAACGTCAAATGGTTATTGTCTTGCCTTATTCGAGGACACACTGTATACAACACTGGTCTTCGAATCAGGTTAAATAGTTAACTACTATCTGACACTTCGATATACGGGTTCGAAGAGAATACATATCTTAACGAAAGTTGTGCGCGAGTGCCGCTCTCAGTGTTTCACGATACCAACCCTAGCATAAGAAGATACAGTCCATTTATTAGAAGGAAAAGGTTGCAACCTTTGGAAGAAGTCAGGAGAACAAAAGGTAAGAAGTAATCCTTTGACGATTTTAATTCCCAATCGGCCAACTTTTCTACCCAAATTCAACACCCCCTAATAAAAGAATGATAAATCGATTCTTGCATATAATTATAATTTTATCTTTCAAAATTGCCAAATATCGTACTAGTATCTTAGTAACATAGTAATATTTTTCAAATAATTATTACCATATCTCTAAAAAAATTATCTTCAATCAAATTAAACTATTATTCCTAATTCCCGTAAAAAAAACTTCTTAAATCTACTATATCTAATAAAATTTCACGTAACATACTTGTTATTCTAAAATTTCCTATATACACGTTGATAAATTTTTAATTGTCTCAAATGTTTCCAACTCTGTTCTACTCTGTCTAAACCATTTATATGTTACAGGATATGATTTTGTTTCAACATTTCTCAGTATTCTTTACTTTGATTATCCATATTTTCATAAAGCAACCCTTAGTTCCTTCGACATTCTTGTCTCATACATCTTTAATAATTCATTTATAAATTTATAATATTCTTCATCACAATCTGTCCAATTACCATTACTTTTCACATCTTCTATTTATTCTATCTCAAGAACATAATTATTAGCCATTCTTTACTTTTTCTTCATATTCCTTATTTCCACTCATTAACTACAATTCTACCATAATTCCATTCCTCTTTATATTCCATAACTTCCTATTATCCTCTTCAATTGCCAATACTTCCATATTTACCCCCTCAAATTCAATTATTTTACCATTTAATTCTATCTATCTATTCAAAATCAATTATTTCCTTATATTTCATCAAATTCATCAATAATTATGTCTGTTTCTAACTTCTTTACCAACAATGCTTACATATCAACCTCTTTTCATCCTTTAATTCAATCTTTTGTATCATAGATTTGCTGAGTTCATATAACTTACTTCCGTTTGCTCCTATAAATGTAATTATTTCATCCTGTCTATCTATTTTGGTGCTTAATTTCATTTCTATTTTCATTATCATTTCTTCTATCAAAGTTTCTAGAATCTCTTCTATTCTCAAAATACTTATTGTCATCAATTTTACCTCCATTTCCATATATTCTTTTTCATTTCTGTAACTTCTATTTTCATTTCCATAATTCATATCAACATGTCTATCATTTCTTCTATTATCAAACATTGTTTATATAATTTCTATTTACATATATTTTTAAATATAACTTGTTAATCATAAACCTTTTATTTACATATCGTTTTTATATCCATCCCTTACCATGTACAATTCCCTTTCATTTCTAGATTTCGTTCCTATAATCCTTTCATATAATTCAATTTTATTTTCTTTTCCTAAACTTCGTCTTATTCTCTTCTCTTATTGTTTGATTCTCTATCGGTTTCCTAAATTTGTTCAAATTTTTCATAATGTTCTGTTTAAAATCATTTTGCCATATTCGTTTACTAGATTTCTTCAAATTTTCCACTATGTTCTTTTTAAATTCATTGCCCCATATCTCATTATCTTCATCATATATTTTTGTTTTTTCCCAGAAATGCATTACAATTTGTATCTTAAATTCTTCTATATAATTGAAATTATTTTTTATTATTTTCTTATCCACCATAATCTCAATTCCGATTATTTCATTTCCAATTATATTAATAAAAACTTTTGGATCAATTATTATCATATTTCTGTCACATTTCACTCTTATTTCGATATTTTCTGTATAAATTATTCGCCCGGCATTTTATTTTGTGGTTTCTTCTATTTCTTTTACATTTTCTTGTAATCTCTTATTCATTTCCTCCAATTCTTCGTTAAATTGTTTCCCCCTATCATAATTATTATTTCTTTTATCATATGTCACGATTTGTTTTACTATATTAACATCTAAGTCTTTTATTTTTCAATAAATATTTTTCTCATAAATTTGCATAACTTCTCCACTTCCTAATTTCTGTAAATTAATTATGTTTTGTTTGTCTTTGTACTTTTATAGACTGTATTTCATCAATTCCCTTCTCTACTTCTTCAATCTCCATTAAACTTTATATTTTTATAAATCGTATTTCTTCAGTTATATTCTTCTTTTGTTTGGTTAGTTCTGTTTGAATTGTTCTAGATAAATTTTCTTCTATGCATTTATCTAATTCTTGTATTTCATCTATCTGTTTTTCAAATTCTTCTTTGATTATAACTCCATTTTCTTGGTGTATTTTCAAATTCTTATTTTGTTCTTCCATATCTACTCTCTTCTCAGCAATTTGTTTCCTAAATTGCTCGTTTTCATCTCTGATTTTCTTAATTTCATTTAAGGTTTCCATGTTTACTTCTTCTATTCTTCCATTTAAGTCATTAAGTTTCATATTCAAATTCTGTTCATACATTTGCATTACTTCCTCATTTGTTTGTCCTTGTACTTTAACAGACTGTATCTCTTCAATTATATTCTCATTTTGTTTCTTCACTTCCACTTGAATTGCTCCAGATAAATTTTCTTCGATACATCTTCCTAATTCTTGAACTTGTTCTATCACCTGCTTGTTTATATCTTCCCTGATTTGAATACCATTTTCTTGAATTTCCATCCGCAAATTTTCATTCTGACCCTTCATATCTTCTATTACCTTTTCAATTTTCTTCCTAAATTCTTCATTCTCTTCCCTAATTTTCAATTTTTCCTTCTTCTATTTTCTTTTCCAGCCTGTCCATGTTTCGAGTGATGTTGTTAATATCTCCCTTATTCTCCTCCTTCATTGTATCAATTTTGTCATTTAAATCTCCACTCATATCATTCATATCTCCCCGCATACTAAACATTTTCTCATTTTGTCTGTCCATTTTTCTATTCAAATCTCCATTCATACTATTCATATCTCCCTGCAGACTAACCATATTCCCTTCTATTTTCTTCAAGTTTCCTATTCATATTCTCATTTTGTTTATCCAATTTTCGATTTAAATCTTCAATCATGTTCATCAAAAGTTGTATTAATTGGTCATTGCTAGTTGTATTTTCCTTTCTCTCTTGTCTGTTTCTATAGTTTCTATTTCCATATGTATTATTTATATCTCTTCTGTAATATCCATCTCCATTCCCCCTTATTCCATTAGAATTTTTAATTTCATTCCTTTTTTCATTATGACTTCTTTCAAGTCTGAGTAAATAATTTGATAAACCTTCCATAGTCTTGATATTTTGTATCCCAATAGTTTCTGATACTTGTTGATCGAAATGTCTGGAAATATATAAAACCATTTCTTCTTCTCGCATGCTTGGCTCCAAATACTGTGCGTTGTTATACATTTTCATTGCATATGCATTGAAATTTTTACTCTGGTTATAATCAAATTTCCGAAAATATAGTTTCTCTCTGAAACTCGCCTGTTGAATCTCCCCCCAAAAATATTTTAAAAATTGTTTTTCAAATTCTTCGACATCAGGTATTTCTTCCTCTTTATTGCAAAACCACAATAAAGCATGTCTAGATAACATTCCTCTAATAATGATTTTTTTTCTCTACAATGTCCCATATTCCTCTCATCCTACTTTTGATTATTTTAATAAATACTTTTGGGTGAATTACATTTATATTTCCATCAAATTTCACCCCAAAGTCGATACTTCCAGACTGCATCATTCCACCTCCATTCCGTTTTAGATTATTTTCTATAGTTTCTTGTAATTTTCTATCATAGTATCTTTCTTGGTTTTCCAGCGTACAATTTCTTCTATCATCATTTCTTCTTTTCATCGTAGATATTTAATTTTCTAATAATAATGTCAATGAATTTGCTGCGTCAAATTATAATATTTTTCTATATTTATGATAATAATGATAAATCTATATTTGCCCCACTTTGCGGCGCCAAATTATAATATTCCGTGTTTTATTTCGACAAGAGCCCCATGTTTCGGGCGCCAATTATTATATATACTATATTTTTTATTATAATAATAATAATATATTGTAGTCTTTTATAGTTGCCCCTCGTATGGGTGACAAATTATAATATATCTAATTTTTAATAATTATAATTGAATAGTTTATATATGAATTTAACGATATGAATATTATTTTTTTGACGTTTTTACTATTTGTGATTGTAGCTACACTATTGTGAATACACCTTTACCACTGAATATAACCTATTCGAATTTTGACAGCAGTTGTCAAATTAATATGCCCGGCTCAGATGAATATTGAAATTTGTACTTTGAAAGATAAATCAATACACAATCGACTTACTCACTCTTATCTCAGGGAGGGATCAAAGATTTCAAATAATAATTCAAATTTATAAATTTCAATGAATTCTCCAAATTACGTATTACGCTATTCCAAATCTAGAGTAACTGTTTGTTCAAAATACTACAAGACACTTGAATTATCTTATGACACATATGATTTTACTGTCACTGGAAATTAAATAACTGTCACTTATTATATCAAATTTTCTATAGCATAAAAATTATCAAACACAATGAGAATATATATTAAATGAGTACCAAAGTGAGTTGGAATCAAATTTATCTAATATATGATCAGATAACAAATTACACAAAAAAAAATATAAATTTTCAAAGATATTATAAACGAAACACAAAGATATAATTTTCTATCAACCTTAATACTAAAACAACCTATATTAGAAATCTACTAGCTAAATATTTTTACTAAAAGTTCAAAATGTCTGATTTTATATTTGATGTATATCAATGTCAAATACGCAAATTTCCGTGCAAATTGTCTATTCCAAAATTTTCTTCACTTGACGTTGAAAGTTATATGAGTAACGTTACTGTGATTTAGATCGAATTTTTATTATCATAAGATGCATCTATTTTTGAAATATATTTAATAAAGGCCTATTAATTCTCGAGAAATAATGTAAATAAACTGGGCAGGACTCACCAACTAGGTACTGGTTAACTCGTTCGTATTCTAAAACGTATTGAGAATTTAGGAACAACTTTCTAAATTTATAATTTAGAAACCGAAAGACCACTTGCACTTTAACGATGTAATTCTTTTGAATTATACACGCACTGGCTTTACAATGCAAGGTTTTTATGATCTGATAATATATTATATGATTTTTATTATAATCTTCAATAAATTTGAGACAACTCTTATTTCGATGTTGCCTCGTGGGGATATCAAATTCAACTGCTTAAACTTTCTAGACAAATAAATCTCTTCTCCTTTGGTTACCAAAAATTCTTTTTTTAAAAAAAATACAAATTTATGTTTTCCTATAACAAAGAGATATTTTCATTCTTTTATTATAATTGCAATTTTGCTAGCAGAGACATCTGTATTTTTGTTTTCAAATCGTTATAAAATCTATCTATCATTAAGTATATTCTGCATTAATGTCATCCGAAATTGAAATGTCAAATTTTATTTGTATATTGAATCTTTCAAATGATTGATTATACAGTGTGTATCACAAGTATTGCATACAAATATGCACATTTTTTCTTATTTTAAGGTTTTCTTTAAAATTTAGATAGAGGATGTGTATTAATATATATATATATATATATATATATATATATATATATATATATATATATATATTTATATATATACTACTCAAAATCAATGATTCTATGTTTGTGTTCCGTTTTTGTTATATAATTCTTTAATAAATATGTTTGGACAGAGCAAGACTTTTCACTAAAATTTCCTTTTCAGTAATCTAGCCTTTTTTGGTTTAAGTTTTGTAAAACTTTGTCATCAGCTGCGCAAACCCTTTTTAATATGACTCATTATATAAAAATTAGTAATAAAAGGATTATTTGATTTACATCAATTAAACTAAAATAAAACCAAAATGGAAAAACGATTTTACTCTAAATTAAAGAAAAGTACATTCTTCTATTTAAACTAGCATTTATTTGAAGCAAACCAATTATTTTTAAAAAGTGGGGCATGATTATTTTTATTTGAAAAAATCCATTGTTTGAACGAAACAACTCGAGTTTTGATGCAAGAAATTATTCAGGAATTTTAAACAAATGTATTTTTTGACTGAAACAAATCACAATTTAAAAAAACCGGAGTGAATTTTTAAAGAAATCAATTGTTGTATTCAAAATAGTAATACTTTAAAGCGAACAACTCGAGGTTGCACAAAAGAAATTATTTTGAAGTTTTAAAAAATCTATTGTTCCATTTAAATTTGTAGTTGTTTGAAACAAACAACTCAAGTTTCAAAACAAGAGATGGTCATAACGTTTCAAAGAAATCAATTGTTTATATTAAAATATTAATTGTTGGAAGTAAACAACTTGGAATTTGGAATAAAGATATAATTTCCTAAAATTTAATCACTTGAATGTTTGTATAACACTACAATTAGTTTGAATGACCCCAATCTTTTGTTTGAAATTTTAAACAAACCGAAATTTTAACTTAACCCCTCTGTTTGGTTGACTCTATTCAAACTTCAGATTTGTTTATCCTAAACAAATTTTCTTTTATTCAAGAAAATCTTTTTCATAGTGTAAGCTAGGAATTACCTAAAACCGATACTTAACCAAAATCGAATTGCAGCAACCTAACAAGTGACTATTTGAGAAATACTTAGTTAAAAACTTGATTTGTTTAATTTTATATGTACAGTTGGTATTACTTTGTAATTGGCGCATAGAAAAAGTTCATATATCGGAAATATATATATATAGATATATATATATATGATATATATATATATATATATATATATATATATATATATATATATATATATATATATATATATATATATATACATTTACTATGAATTGGCCTGCAAACTGAACGAAAGTAGACCGTACAAAAGGCAAAAAGCCAAAAAGAAGATTGCCATAACCTAAGCTGTTTTAAAAGTGTAGTTTATGAACTGAAAAGGGATCGTCCGTATTTTGTGAGTTTATTCGTTCGTGTTTGTTTTTATGGAAAATATGGCAGAAAAGGGGAGTAGAAGTGCTAATTTTACAAAACAAGAAAGAATTAAGTTGCTTGCTTTATAACAAAAGCACAAAGACATTTTAAGTAAAAAACCAGATTTCACTATCAATAAAAAAAGAGGCAGCGTGGCTTCTATTGGAGCAAGAATATAACTGCGATACTCATATTAAAAGGTAATATTATCTTTATTTCTTATTAAATTGGAATTTTATAGGACTATGCATATCTTTTCAGAAATATTAATAACTTGAAAAAGGTATGGAGTAAATTGAAATATGAGGCAAAAACTTATAAAAGTACGGTAAAGAATGATGTAATGGGCACAGGAGGTGGACCAAGTAATATAACAAAATAAAACAACATTTTGGAGGAGGTGTTATGGTTAATCGGCAGAGCATGTGTGGGTTTAGGAAATATCCAGGACTGTGACTTTGAGCCAGATTCTAATATAGGTAAACAGAGTATTTAAAAAAGTGTTTTTACAACCACTATGCAAAACATGCTGATTTACACAAAGCAGGCCTTTTGTCAATTTCTTTGATATCTTTGGAAATAATAATTTAGATTGGTAAAAGTACCTACACACAGCACTTTTTTCCAAGGAAATATCGATGTCAAAATTTGTTTCACAATCTAACATTATTTTTATAGTGCATTTCGTTGACAGACACTAATATGTCAATTAATGAAAACTTATTATCAAAAAAAAATTCACCAGGCATTTTTTAATATTCAAGTTTTAAATTATTTCTGTTCAAAGTTTAAATAAAACACATATATAAGTAAGTACTTTATTTTTTTCATTACATAAATGTGGATGTAGAAAACATTTTGTACGCAATGCACTTTTTTTCCTCTTGCTTGATTTGTGCTTGAGCGAAAAGTGATGCTTTGAGCACTTGTTGTACAAGCTACTATTTAATACTTGTACAACACATTTTGGTTGTTGTTACAGAAGTAGAGGAAATTCAGGTAGATCCTATGATGGTGCCATTAGCCATAGAAATTGAAGCCGATGAAGTTGAGAGTGAACTTTTTACACCGCAGTTATTTGATGTTGCAAGCACCAGTTCAGCACAACAACACCTTCAGCAATAACGAAGACACCTTCATCAAGAAGACCAATTCTGAAGGCTCCCAGAGACCAACTTGAACAAGAAAAACTAGAAACAGAAAAACCAAAACAAAGTTTATTAAAACAAGAGATGGTTCCGTCAAAGGAGCTTTTTGAATTGAAGAAAAAGAAAGATGAGCAAATTATTCAAATGAGAAGTATAATTTTGGATCAATTGAATAGTGATAATGATATTAACCCTGCATTATTCCAAGAAGCATTCAGGGATTGAAAAATTAAAAATAAAATTTATGAAGTTCTAGATTGTTTTCAAAATAACCCAACTCCAACATTCTAGTAAAAGTACAATTAATACAATATTAGTTATATATATTATGTAATGTTATTTTCTTGGGATATGTTCATATATTAAATAATTCTAGTTTTTCTTTAGTTGACGCTTCGCCTTAACTCTAAGGATTTTTCATAAGTTTTTTATTTTCAATCTAAATGTATAATAGTTTGTTCGTCGGTGTTGTCCAACTTTATGTATTACTTTTCCGCCCAACCATTCAATATGCGAGAAAAGTATTGGTTTACCCCAAAAAAAGTTGGAATTTAGAAATTTTTTTTTGAGTTATTTTTACGTTTTCCATCAACAACAACACGAAAAAACGGTTTTTAGAAAAAAAATCCTGTGTGTATGTCGTCGTCGTCGTCGTTGTCGTCGGCCACTTTTCCTTACAATTCTTGTTAGCACGATGCAGCCTCCGGAGTGCAATAAGTCAGCAATTTTGTGATTGAATATTGTTAAGGAGATGTCACAGATGAACCCTATTGCACCAGATCCAGTACAACGGGTGCTATGGTACTTGAAGTACGACATTTTGTCATTTTTTGCGAAATTTCAGTTGGTTAGCACGATACAGCCTCCGGAGTTCAACAAGTCACCAGTTTTATGATTGAATATTGTTAAGGACATCTCACTGATGAACCCTATTGATTTTAAGCTCACCAGAGCCAATACAACAGGTGCTACAGTACTTTAAGTATGATAATTTTGTAATTTTTGGAGAAGTTTGTTAGCACGATACTGCCTCCGGAGTATATACAAGTGATCAGTTTTATGATTGAATATTATTCAGAGCGTTTCAAAGATGGACACTATTGATATTCAGCTCACTAAAGCCAATACAACGGGTGCTATGGTACTTGAAGTAAGATTTTTGTCATTTTTGGAGAATTTTCAGTTTCTTAGCAAAATACAGCCTCCAGAGAGTATACGATTGATCAATTTTATGATTGAATATTGTTCAAAGTGTCTCACAGATGTACCCTATTGATTTTCAGTTGACTGGAGCGAGTACAGCGGGTCCTATAAATCCAGATATACTAAATTTTTGGTTATTTTTGGAGAAATTTCGGTTTGTTAGCACAATACATCCCCCGAAGTGTATACAAGTAACAATTTTATGATAGAATATTGTTCAGGGTCACAGATGCGGAAAAGTTAGTTTTAATCTTTAAAACCGTTTATTTTATTTTTAGTTTGAAATTAATAAACTTATGAAAAAGCCTTGTAGTTAAGGTGACACGTTCAAAAAAATTGACTACTGAGGACTTGAAAACCGTCTTTTCATTCCTTAAATTAATTTGGCCCTCTTCTATTGAATTATCCACATTTTTAATTATTACACAAAAAAATTTATAAAATTAACTTTCTATTCACATATTGAAAAAATTATTAACAATTAATTCACGGCTTGAAAAATGTCTATCATTGTTTTCATTCCTTAAATTAATTTGTCCCTTTTGTATTAAATTATCCACATTTTCAATTTCGTCAGGTGGCAGATCTTCATTTTCATCGATACAAATGTTGTGCAGGATTGCACAAGCAATTGTTACGTGTGGAGCGTTTTCCAACTTCAGTCTTAGCCCCAAAGCTAGAGCTGGAAATCTCCTTTTTAACACTCCATACTGTCTTTCCACAGTGTTTCTAGTTGAAATATGGGCACGATTGTAATTCATTTGAGGCAAGTTACGTGGATTCAAATATGGTGTCAATAAATAATTCTGAAATTTAAAAGAAGTTATTTAACTACTTTTAATGGTAAGAATTTATAATATAAGTGTAATTTATTTAATAAGAATTATTGTTACCTTTAATGGATATCCATTATCTCCAAATAATATACAATTCTCAAAAAGTCCTTGCTCAAATTGCCGACAAAGCCTGCTATTTTGAAAAATCGTAGCATCATGAGTTGATCCTGGCCATCTTGATACAATATTATTAATCTTCAAGTTTGCTGAAGACACAGTTTGTACATTTATTGAAAAGTAACCTTTCCTGTTCCTAAATATTTCAGCATCTTCTCCACCTAAAAGGTTGTTATATTCCTTAGTAAAAACTTATTTATTTGTAAAAAAACATTGTAGTTAGAAAAAAATAATAAACGAAAACAAAAGAAAATTCAATACTATTTATGTGTATATTACCAGGACTTTGAATTTTAATGTCTGTGCAATAGATAGCCCCTATAACATTTGGAAAGCCTGCTATTTGCAAAAAATCCCTTTTGGCTCCCAGCAGCTCATTATTTGTTGAAGGAAATCTGATGTAATCATTCTTTAAATTACATATAGCTGCAGTTACCTTCTTAACAACACGACTAGATGTACTTGCACTCACACCTGCATAGTCCCCAACGTGCATTAAAAAACTTCCAGTGGTATAAAAGCGCAGTGTCAGTAGTAGCTGATTTATGGGGGACAGTGATCGGTTTCTTAAAAAAATATTCATAATTATATAAACTAAAAGAAATACATAAATTTAAATAAAATATAAGTTTAGCATCTCACCTATCACTTTCAAATTCAAGAACTCCTTCTCTAATATTTCTAAAGCAGTATTTTTGCGTAATTGAAAACGTCTAAAGAAATCCATTTCGTCGAGTGAATCAAAATAATTAGCACGTGGACGAATTATACGTTCTCGCACCTCTTTTTCTTTTTTTTTAATGTTTAAAGTCGCATCCACCCAGAGGGTTATTAGCGACTGCTGTATTTATTTAACGATTCAATACATATACATTACATATACAAATATATAGCTACATACACAATACAGTTATGTACAATTTACATTTCTAATTATTTCTTAAATTTTGTCAAGTAAGTTAATAGTTTTAAGGAATGCGCACAAGTTTTCAACGTTACATTGTTCCCCTAACACCACCTTTAGGTTAGATTCTATTGACCACTGTGTTCTCGCGGGTTTGAGTTTTCAGATTCTGAAGAATCTAACCTTTCAAGTTGTTCTACAAACCGGATAGCTCGCATCTTTCTTCTAATTAAATAGCAGCCAAATACAAATAAAACGATAGATACATTATAACCTCTCAACCTAAAAACTTTAGGCGAGGGTTGTCAGCTGTCCTAATGTTAGGTATTTCCTACAACTCTTAAGTATTACTCAGCGCATGGTGAAACGCAAATTGCAGAAAAGCATGCAGATTATGATTCTGGAGCCATATTGGTCCATTTTTTTTACACCCCACCCCCTTAGACATCTAGTAAATGGACTGAACACATACTTTTGATATCATTATAACGATTGCTTTAGTGAGAATATCCAATTGATTTTTATGATTAAAGATACTTACAGCTAGTCAAGTGAAAAACAACAGGAAAATTAAAAATAAAAACAATTATTATTGATAAAAAAATGTTTTTGATTTAATTCAAAAAAATCAAATTTTGATATATTATAAATGAAAAAATGATAATTATCAATCTTTTTTATTCTGACAATCGTTATTCATGCATTTGCATGAAGAAATATAATAAATATGTAATTTTGTACAAGAGCAAGGCCATTGTTATACAATTGGATGCACATTTACACGGTTGAATCAACAATTCCGGCAGTGGTTGCTTGGTCATTTGTCGTGGAACAAATTACCATCCTTCCTTTCATAGCCTAAGAAGGTGTAATCAGTTGGCTGTAGTTGAGTTTGGTCAGAATTTATCCATACATATGTTTGTGCTGAGCTCTTAATAGATGTAAATGTAGAGCATCTGATGTGCAAATAACTTTTAATAAATTTAAGCCGAAACCGATATTTTGGGAAATTAACTTATACCGAAGTTCATCAGCTGTTAAGTTTTTTTTGAAAAAAGATAGGTGCAAATGTTTTCCAACTCTTTTAGCTGTTTGACACTTAGGTATGGATTTCCCAAATGCTTTAGACCTTCTTGTACAAAATTCAACGATGCAGCCTTTAAAGAATTTTTTTCGAGCCAAATCTGCTAGTCGAATCGCAACCACTCAGAGCGTGTAATGCTGGCAAAATACCACAAATACTTTCTCCAAGGCATTGAGCAGCCAAATGACATCCTGGAATGAATTTCTTCTTATAGGAACCGTCGAACCATAAACCTAAACAGCCTAGACGTGCAAGCTTGTTCCAGAAGTAAATTCCGAGAATGAAAACATCTGTATTAGCACTAATGATTATGATATGGCCAAGTTTGATTTTCACTGCGTGAAATATATGACAAAACATCCTTGAATCCGGTTCTAAATTGTTAGAATTCAGGTCAGGTACTTCAAAAAATAAAGAACCTTGTAATTTGAAACATTTTGTTGGATCATCAAATCCTCCACAAATATATAACTCGCAATCTTCATTTATTCGTGCATATCTAGGGGTAGCATTACATAGAAATCGAACTAGCTGTAACTTATTTTCAGTGCTTGAAAAGAAATTATTACAATTCGTTGGGATTTTGGTGTGCTCATTTGAAATGATAAAATTTGTCATCATTTGACCTCCACTCCATAAAGTTGATTCCATGTATTTTATTGAAATATCATCATATCTGTCAAATACAATGTCTACTTGTTTTACATTTGGCTGCACAAAAATATTATGAATTCTATTAAAAAATGCTAGTCGCTTGGCTAAGAATGACACTACAAAGGAGTGAGATGTTAATTGATGTTTCAGTTCATCAATCAGCTTTTCAAATGCCTCTATAAGTATGTCATGTGGTATTTTAATTGAAGGTCTGTCTGCTGAATTGTCAGAATTTCTTGGTAGTCGCAGATAATCACGATAACACTGTTTATGATACCTCACTTCCATTGCAAATAAATCAGCTGGTTGTTCGCAAGTGCCAATTTTTATGAAAACATCATCTTGTTTTTTTCGGGCAGTATTTAAAATTTGTTCCGCTGCTGAAATTTCAGAACATAAAAAAAGAGTTTTTTTCTTATTTCTTGTTTGTTTACCACATATTAAACATTTCTGTTTCGTATCAAGTTTTAATTCACTTCTTGATGACCGACGAACACGTTGGCTACCTGAAACATTTGCTTCTGTAGAGGAGGTGGAAGTAGAGGCATTCTCCTGCTTTAGTAATGCTAATTCTCGACGCCTTATTTTCTCTTCACTAATACACGTTGCAATACAAGCTCGATGCCAGGAACAATTACGTGCAGTAAAGTCTGTATCACTTTCTATTTTCTTACTAATATTATCTTTTCTGCGATCCGCTGCTTTTTTAATACTAATAAACGTTTGTGGTTTTGGATTCTTCACTGAATCACCCGTTTTATCACAAAACAAACACGACAATTCATTTATCTTTCGCTTCTTCACATTTATCACTTGTAGTGACATTGTCCGCGCTTTTATTTAAATAAATAATACTAATAAAACAGTCGACAGCGAAAAAACTTAAATATTATTACATAAATACGCAAAAATAAACCGTTATGGGCTACAAATTATTTTCTACTGACTACTCCAAGCGCTATGACTCAGCAACGTGCCGAGCAGGGTGAAGGGGAAGAGTAAAAGGGAAAGGGACCAGCACAGCTGCCGGCAACATGTGATTTTCTATTATTTAGGGTCTCAGGTAAAAGAATTTGAGCATAGTTGCCGGTCCTCACATTTTGCATACTCAACTCCATCCAGCGCCTGGACTATATTAGTTAACTTTAAGAATAGGTTGGTGAAATCGAGCATAAGTGTCCTAATTTTAAGGAATTCTTCTAGAAGTGAATTTACTAAAACTTTTATCCTGTTTTTCCAATACTTTTAATTTCTTTGATGTTAGTTAGTTTAAGTATTTTAAAAATGGTGTGACCAGCGGTCATTAGTGATAATCTTCCCAGATTTACATCAACACTTTTTTCAATATATACCCATATATTATTTAAATTGTACACATTATTGGGGTATATGAGCAAATTATTTTGTTTAAAACCATAACAAGTTAGTTGTAGTTGTGTTGGATATATAATATACTTACGTAATTATAATCTGCGCCCTACTGTCTCTGCGCCCAAGTGTCTGTGCGCCGTATTGGCCGTTCCCAAATGTCATAAACCGAATTTGTTATATCAAATATACACAGAATTTTTGGAAAAATGCGATGACTGCTTTTGTTATGCCCCTTACTTAGGTTACTTTTTTAAAATTTGGCTTTTTAATATATTTTTTTTAAAATTACGCTCTCTAGTGGTAGAAACACAAAGTTAAAAAATAAATGTTATACATTTTTGTCCCCGCAGCTGTATTGGGGCACGTACGTATTGTAAGTATGTGTTTCGACTGTCATTGGATAACGATAGAATGTATATAGTTTGTGTTTATTCATGTTGAACATTTTTGTCTGTATTCTAATAAATGGGTAGTTCCTATTTTCATTCTTATGGTGAAGCAGTGATTAACTCAGCCGATGTTGCTGACTGATCCCACCGCTGTCACCAGTGTAATACTTCTGACGCAATTCGTAATAAATTTCTCTTGCTCCTTTGGGGTTGTATCCCGTTACCGCTGTCCCCCCACACTAATAGGTCGTTGGTATATTCCAATTGGTATAGGAAACGGTATTATTTCTCTGTACAATATAGTAAATAATATATCAACAAACTTTTGAAATCTAGTAGAATAATTATGATATCTCGGGTTTGTGGATATCCTGTACAATATACACAGAGAAAACACGTCCAAATGAAAAAAGTTTCTAGAAAAAAATCGCTTGCTGCAAATATATTTTTATTAGTGGTAGAAATATTATTCATCAGTAGTTGAAAAAAACAGATAGCTAGTTTTGTCCGTTAAAGCGACCGACAAACCTTAGTCACCAGGTAATTTGTAGTTAGTAATAAAAGTTTCTAAAATTGAATCATTTACCCTTAACTATCTATCCTTTATCGTAAGTGAGCTCAATATTAATCTTTAGTTATCTAAGTATTTGGAATCACGTCTTCGACACATTCCGATAACACTCGGGTTGCTCGTCTGACCGTTAAGTCGGTTTCAGACAAGAAATTGCATCATTTAATTCTTAAAATTCGGGAAGGCAGCAAACAAACAGCACGTGTGGAGTGTAGGGAATGTCTGAACGATCTTTCTTTGTGCGGTGAGTGATTTCTGGTTTCACTATTAGGCGAGTCCTACAATGGAATACAAACAATGTAATTTTCTTTAATGAACATATGTTTGCATATGAAGTTAAGATAACTGATAATCTATCTTGCTTTTCAGAGATTCAATTTTATTTTCAGATGGTCACTTTAAATGTACACTCTAATTGCACAACTTACAATACTTTCTTTTAAATATTTTTTTATTGTGTACGTGAGTTATAACAAATCTTTATACAGGGTGTCCCACAACGATTTAGACAAGCAATATCTCGGAATTGAACAGTAGTACAGAATTGTAATTTTGGGGATGTATATTAGAACAGATTCTGCAGCTTTTCTTGTTATTATATTACCAATTACCTATATCACATTCGAATATATTAATGGGACAACGTGTATATTTTTACATTTATCTGTCATGATTCCAACAAACTAGCAAACTTGTGGTGTAAAACGACGAATTTAAGAGCTACAGCTAATTAAAAATGTTTGTCCCATGATGGTTAAGACTAGCAATACCTCGGAAATGGGCAGTTTATTTTGGATATATAAATTAAATACAATTATAATGTTGCAGGATTGTATTTTATTCACAAATTCATAATGAACTGTCTAGTTCTGAGAGATTGCTTGTCTTATTTGTCGAGGGACAAGCATTTTTAAGCAGCTGTATCTGCAATTAATCGTTTTAGACCACAAGTGTGCTAGTTTGTTGGAATCGTGTTATCGAGGAAATCTTGAAAATGTAAAAATATGCAGGTGGTCCCATTAAGTTTGAACCTGATGTCACGTAAGCCGAAACAAAATTGTCATTGCGTAACATAATAACAAAAGAAAAGCTGCAGCATTTGTTTTATACCACCTAAATTACAATTCTGTACTACTGTCCAGCTCCGAGATATTGCTCAGCTAAACCGTGTAATTACCATGTCCGTAATATAAGGTTGAATAATAATCACTTTTTTGTTTGGTTTAGGAAAAATGAGATCTCTAAAACCAGTTTTCAGATTTGAAATCCTTTTGGATTTCAAGATTTCTCTAAGCGACGGTTTTATCAGCCGCACCCTGTATAGGATTTTTTTTGTATGAAAATGTTCCTTATTATTTTTATTTTTTAATTTGTATTATTTAAAAAGATCAATAATTTTAAAACTTACGTGTTCCTATATGATTTGTACTGTACTTAGACTGAAAACGTTCCTTATTCTATTTTTAACTTTTATTTTCGTCTTTTTGGTTAATTTAAGAAAATTAATAAGTTTAAAATTCACGTGTGTTATTGTCGGTACTTAGACTGGAAACTAATTCCTTACTACGTTTAAGTTACCTGTATTAATTTCGTATTTTTTGTCAAGAACATTAATAATTTTAAAACTTAAATGTTTTTGTATGATTTGTATTATTCTACTTACACTGAAAACGTTCCTTATTATTTTCAACATACTTTTATTTTTGGTTACTTTGAGAAAATTGTATATTTTGAAAATTTATTTCTTAATTACTTAAAAAATACATATGTTAATTTTTTATAAGTTTAAAATAAATGTTTTTTATAAATTTGCTTTTTTTAACCCATTTCTGAGACATACCTGGTATATGAAATTTCAACTTTGGATTAGTCTTCAGTACCGGGTGCCCACTTATATATTTTCCCCTGATAAACTTTAAATGCTTATAAATTCTAAACGGTGCAGAATAGAAATATGCGGTTGTTACTGAAATATTTCATTTTAGTACAAGTTTTGGTCGAATAGATTGGTGTTTTTCCAACCCTTTTGATAACGTCAAAACAAAAATTGCGGATTTTTACAATTTCCGTCAGTTGCTAACCGATTTTGAAAAGTTTCCATCGGTACATAGGTTAAGATCACTTATCAAACTACAAAAATACACTGCTCGTTCCATTAACAAAGACAATAAAAAAAATTGTCAAAAATTCGCCATTTCTGTTGTTTCGTAAACTTAACCGATAGAAAAAGATCAATCTATTCAAACGAAACTTGTAGCTACTAAAATGAAATAATTCTGTGAAAACCGCATATTTCCCCCTGAACCGATTAGAATTTATAGGCAGTTGAAATAGGGGAAATATAAGTGGACACTCTGTATAAGCCTAAATGCCAAGACTTAGGTTAATAAATAAATCGATTACTGTAAATTAACTTTTCAATTAGTCCTCATAACTTGTATTACTAAGGTAAATATAAATTTTATCTATTATAGGTTATAAAGTTATTAGAGATAAATAAATAAATCACTAAGGGTAGGTATACAATATGTCAGATTTAATAAACGGATATTATATTAGATAGCTAGTAGCAAGTTATCTAGGTCGATAACTGTAAGCGACTAAATAATTTACGGTAAATAAAATAGACTACTTGAAATATATCTATGATAAGTGATCTCTATATTAACTGTAAATGTTTAATTTTAGCAATAAGGTTTATTCTGTGGTAAATGAATAAGTCATTTGTCCCCTATTTAATCGATTTTTTTTCTACTGCAAGTGAATATTCGCTAATGGCTAGCGAATTTTTTTCTCTGTGTAGTAAATCATATATAACAACAGAATTTTGAAATCGAATAAAATAATTATTATATCTCGGGTATGTGGATATCCTGCACAATATAGTAAATCATATATAACAACAAAATTTTGAAATCGAATAGAATAATTATGATATATCGTGAATTTGGATATCCTGTACAATATAGTAAATCATATATATCAACAAAATTTTGAAATCGAATAAAATAATTATGATATCTCGTGAATTTGGGTATCATGTACCGTATAAGGTAAAACAAGACTTTTGGAATTAAATCAGAAGAAATACGATATCCTGTACAGTTGAATATCCTTGCACAATACGGAAAGCAAAATATATAGAGAGATGATCATCGAACATACGATATCTCCCGTATATGCCTATAATTTCAGACTAGATCGGTCGATGAGGGGCTCAGATGTGAACAGTGCACTCAATATGACCGAAAATATAGGTCTCCTTCACCTTTTGGGACACCCAGTTAAGTAAAAAAATAACAAAAATATCAATACAGTACATAAAAATAATTATACGTTAAAAACTTTCGTTTTGGAATATCACAAATCACAACTACACAATATTACTGTCGACGATAAAGTGGGCGGCCGTACTTTTACTGGTCACTTAGAGAGGGTTACTACCTCTCTCTGACCTAAAAAATTCCTGCTATTTATTCCAAAACTACCTCGTCTATGCCCTTGTGTGAGAGTTAATTTTTAAATTTTATTATTCTAGTTTGCAACGTATTGATTATATTTATTGATAAACAAAGCATGGCAAACCATCCGATGTAATGTTTATTGACCTTGCTAATTATAACAAAATTGTTTGTATCAATTTCTTTCCTGGAGGTCAACAATTATTCTATTATTTCGACTTAAGAATATTTTGTCTATATAGGGTGTTCTTAAAATTTCCTATGTCATATCTCGTGTTTATTACAGTATCTATTTTTCTTATATGTCATTTGTCTATCTGGTTAGCGAGAAATTCAAACGGCAATATTTGTATGAGTTAGTTTATTCATTCTTATTGAATCATCCTTTATATTAGCCCTTCGTATTTTTCAGAAAAACTAGCTATGGCAAACATTCATGTAATAAACTGATTATTAAAAGATGTTCCTAGAATTAAATTCCTTCTACGTACATTTTTAAAAAATTCTATCATTGAACAAAGTCGCTTGCGTCCAAGTTAAAAACATGTGTGATATTGATCCGGCTTCGACAACATCATTAAACTTCAAGAGTTTGATTCCGGTCGTCGGATAAACTATTATTTCGGTGTAATGGCTTCATAGTGTCTGTAATGCCCCATTTAAGTGTTTGATACTTAATAATTAATTCCCAATAATTTTCCGACCGAGCAAATAACCATTTAAAGAGCAAAATGGAGAGCATTAGCCGAGATTAATTGGGTATATCGATCATATTCCTAGGTACCTACGTATCTGCCAACCAATTTTACGGACGAATTGAATCAAATGGCAAATTCGCTATTTATACAAATGTAGATTACAGTTATCGACGATTGAGTCATTAAAACTACTATTAACCATGATAATGTAACAGGGGTTAGTGAAACTATTCGTTATGGAAGGATAGCTGAGAAAATTCAATCAAACAAGTTAAAACTAAGAAAATTCCTGTATTTCTGCACGTTGCTTAATTTTTGGCAATTACCCAATAAGGCTCGCATTTTGTTAGTGGGTTAGTAATTATTCAAGGAAGTGGAAGTGAAGTAAATATTTTTATAGCAGTAAGTATTTTATTGTAATCGTACAACTTAAACTAATAACTAGTGGGGAACCACCACAGTGTGAAGGAATGTGGTTTCCATAAGATTAGATTAGCAACAGAGCAAAACTTCTCACTAGAACAAAACAAAAACTACAAATACTATTACGATAACAGAACGTTCATACTTTCATAGATTGAGAGAAAATTTTATGGTGTTGTGTTAGAGGAAGCGAAACCGATACTGTACAAACGACTAATCGTTTAACAGAGACCACGATGTATTACAAATATTGGTCTATTATATATTTTTGTTGAGTTATTTTTAATTGTTAGTAAAGTAACTTTCTGTTTCCACGGTCGGGAGTAGAAATCAGTTTCTATGATATCAAAAACAGAAGTGAGTATACAAGTGATCATAACTACATAGTGAATGACACGGACTAACAAAGTAAGCCTAAATTTGCTTTTTTATTAAGAAATTGTGTTATATTTCAACATAAACACATTCATTCAATAACAATTAAAACCGGTATCGTACCATTTACCAGCCTTATCAGTTGGGTCCGATGCGGGACAGAGCCGTATTCAGGCAAAACGAACGTTAGCGGAACATGGAAACCGACAATATTATAACCAGCGACAACATCAATAATCAGTCACCTTTATCTCAACATGTACCTTCAGCTCAACACTCAATTCCAACTCAACATTCAACGATACCAAAACAACAAGTCTTACCTCAACCTCCACCTTCATCTCAACCTTCGTACTCCAAAGTAGCTAGCCAACCTCAACAACCTACCATACCCACTTTCCCATCCAAACTTCAAGCCATCGTTTTTAGTTCTCTAAACAATATTAAATTAGAAGAATATCTCCTGGCTATTGGCTCCACGATAAGTCCGAAAAACATATTATTCACATCTAGAATCTCAAACAATCGGATATGTATTTACCTCCCAAGTAAGGAAATCGTAGATGATTTTATCATTAAACATGATGGGCGCATAAAGATCAATAACGAAGTGATACAAGCACGCAGACTTATCACACCAAACGAAAGGCTACTTTTATCCAATGTATGTCCCACCATTCCACACGACGTACTACAGAGGGAACTTCAACAACTCGGCTTCAAGCTGTCTTCTGCAATTTCCTTTTTAAGAATAGGCACCACCAACCCCGACTATAAACACATATTCAGTTTCAGGAGGCAAGTATACATTGTACCTCCCACAATTCCAATACCAGACTCAGTTTTGATAACTTATGATGACACCACATACCGTATTTTTCTCGCTGTAGATAATTTGTGTTATCATTGCAAACAACATGGTCACTTATCTAGCACTTGCACTTCAAAGTTGCCTCCCCAACCAACAGATGACACTTCTTCACCAAACTCAACAACTACAACCAGTCAATCCACTCTAAACTCAGTAAACGAGCAAAGCGCTGAGCCACTAACAGATATATCTTCAATTTCAACCACCATGCCCATCGAAGCAAATATAACAACAGCTACCACAGATTCGAATATCACTCACCTTGCTGAAACACATAGCATCAAAAGATCCCTAGAAATAATATCAAATTCTCCACAAACATCGACGGCTACTGACATCGAAAACCCAAAAAATAAAGCAGCTTCGAAAAGAAATATTACCGAAATCATAACACCTCCTTCCGATACTACAACATCTTACACAAGCTTCAGTAAACCAGATGCAAAACTCAAAAAAGCGAAATCCACTTCTAAATCGACTATCATACTGGAAAATCAAATGGCACCTATCAAAGAATTATTCGACAATGAAACTCAAATAATATCTTTCGAACAAACAATCGACTTTTTTGAGAACGTACAAGGATCAGTGGACCCTCTCAGTACAGCAAAAGATTATACCTCTGATATACTAGAACTATTACAACTCTTAACCAAAATACATTCATATACCTCTGACCGCCAAATAAAGACCAAATGCACTAAAACAAAAAAGAGAATTATGAAACAACTGAAGCTTTTGAAATCAGGTGAAGATGCCGAATCTGACGTTTCCCTTGCCACATCTCAGGAATCCCTAACAGAACTTGCATAATATTATCTTCAATTTATTGCAATGGAACATAAATGGGTTTTACACCCATTATGAAATGCTCAAAATACTTATACACGAAACTTCACCATCAATTATTTGTCTTCAAGAAACTAATTTCAAAGGACAACACAATCACAACTTCAACAATTATTCCTGTTTTTACAGAAACAGAAACAACGCGGGAAAAGCAAGCGGAGGCGTAGCCATCTATGTAAATACTTCATACGAAGCACACAATATAACACTTAATACAAACTTAGAAGCAATAGCAATTTCTATCAAAATTCCTCAAACAATTAATATCTGCAACATATATATCCCTCCTGATCAAGTAATTACCTCACAAGACATCACTAACATTTTGTCACAAGTTCCATCACCTCTAATTTTACTGGGTGATTTTAATAGCCACAATCCTATTTGGGGATCAACAGGTTTTAACGCAAAAGGCAGAACAATCGGAAACATCCTAGATGCACATAATCTAAATATTTTAAATGACGGTAGGCCTACAAGAGTTAATGTTCACACAAGCACGAAATCAGCAATCGATTTATCAATATGCCATCCAACTATCTCACCTCTAATTTCCTGGGACACTATACCATATTTATATGGAAGCGACCATTATCCAATCAAAATCACGATTTCCGATCAAAACTCCGTCACTACATACCGTACAGTTTCAAAATGGAAAATAAAACATGCTGATTGGCCAAATTTCAGTAATTACATTGAAGAAAACGTCGCTCTACTTCCCGTCAATCTAGAAAACGATAACATCGACAACATTTTGAACTCATTCACAAAAATTATCACCGATGCAGCAGAAAAATTTATAGGAAAAACAAAAGCACTAAAAAAACATACACCATTGCCGTGGTGGAATACTGAATGCGATAAAGCTATTAAACAATACAAAGCGTCATTTAATAAATTAAAACGAAATAAATCACTGGGGAACCTAGTAGACTATAAGAGAAGAAGAGCCCAAGCAAGATACATTACAAAGAATGCTAGAAAAAACTCCTGGAAAGCGTTCGCATCCAACATAAACAGCTCTACACCTTTAAGTACCGTGTGGCAAAATCTAAGAAAAATATTAGGAAAAAACAAATTTACAAAAATTCCTTTTATAGCTCACAACAATAGCACAGTCTCAAATAACGAAGACATGACCGAATTATTTGCAACACATTTTGAGCACAACTCGAGCAACTCAAACTACTCACAAGAATTTCTGGAATTTAAAACTACTAAAGAAGCCGAATTCTTAGATTACGATGACCATGACAACAACATACTTAATATCCCGTTAACTATAGACGAACTCAATTTTTCCTTAGACACAACCAAAAATTCTGCCCCAGGACCTGATAATATTCCATTAATCTTTCTCCAAAAACTCCCTCATATTGCCAAGTCATACCTTCTCCAAATATTCAACCTAATCTGGACAAAAAATATTTTCCCATCCACGTGGTCACAGGCAATCGTCATACCCATACCAAAGGCAAACTACCCAAGAACTAAGTTAACTTCATACCGACCAATATCTCTTACCAACGCACTAAGCAAAATAATGGAAAAAATCATAAACAAAAGACTATTGTGGACATTAGAAGACAGAAACCTTTTAATACAAGAACAAAGCGGTTTCCGTCAAAACAGGTCAACATTAGACAATCTCATTGATTTGGAATCCGAAATCCACGAATCTTTCGCGAATAAACAAGATTGCCTTGCAGTTTTCATCGATATCACAAAAGCCTTCGATACAGCGTGGCGTCATGGCATTATCAAAACTCTTCATTCATGGGGCATCAAAGGAAACATCCTAAAATTCATACAAAATTTTCTTAATAATCGTTTCTTTCGTGTTCGTACCAATAACACAACTTCAACTCTAAAACAACAAACTAACGGGACTCCCCAAGGATCAGTCATTAGTTCAACACTTTTCCTGATCGCGGTCAACGACATATTAAACCATCATTCCAAACTCGTCAAAGGCAGGTTATATGCTGACGATTTGGTAATATTCTCCAAAGGTAAGAACATCGACTCAATTCAGAAACACATCCAAGAAACATTAAACCAACTTCAAAACTGGTCTAAACTCACGGGACTGCAATTTTCAACAGAAAAGACCAAATGCATATTATTTTCTAGAAAACACAATCCTGTGTCTCCTGAACTCAAACTTAACAACATTTCCCTAAACTATGTCGATAACATCAGATTTCTTGGAATGATTGTTGACAAAAAACTCAGCTGGAAGAAACACATACTACATATTAAAAAATCATGCCAAAACTGTATAAACCTTATGAAAACACTCTCAAGCAAATCCTGGGGATCTGACTATACCTGTCTAATGCACATATATAAAACACTCATTCGCTCAAAGATAGACTACGGCTCTATAGTATACGCAACAGCTAAAAAAACTACTCTTAACCAACTCGAAACCATTCAAAACACAGCACTAAGAATAGCAACAGGAGCATTCTGTTCAAGTCCAATAAAAAGCCTACAGTGCGAAACCGGGGAACCTTCTCTACAACTCCGGAGAAAATACCTTGCCGCTTCATACGCACTATCCATCAGCACAAACCAGCAGAATCCAGTCTACATTAACATACTGACCAAGCACTACAAAACTTTACATTCGGCAAATATCAAAACAGACCCACCATTCTATGCAAGAGCTAGTAAAATTCTCACAGAACTCCAAATCAAACGTCCCCGCTTCCTTTCCAACAAAATTAAAACTCCCCCTCCATGGTCGATCAATATCCCTCCCAGCGACACTTCACTGTGCAAATTTAACAAATTAGAAACCCCCCATACCCTAATTAGGAAAACATTTGCCTCCATACTTGACAAATATCCACAATTTCACCTCGCATATACAGACGCATCCAAAACCTCTGATGGCGTAGGCGCGGCAGTGATCATGCAAAACAGTACACTACAATTCAAGTTACCCGAAATAAGCAGCGTCTGCACTGGAGAACTATACGCCATTCTTCAAGCACTTACTCTCATAAAAACAAAAAATACTTCAAGATCCCTCATAATAACAGACTCTCTTAACTCAATCCATATTATCAATCAACTTTATCCCACACATCCAATAGCCCTCCAAATTAAAGTCGAATTATCGCAGTTGCAACATTCCAATAACTTTGTGGAAATACTTTGGGTTCCTTCTCATACTGGCCTTCAAGGAAACGAAGAAGCCGACCGCAAATCACGACAAGCAGCAATTAGTGAAACCGTGAGTGAAGTGCAAACGGTAGTGTATAACGACATAAAACCGCTACTTAAATCAAAAGTGCTAAAATTGTGGCAAATCGAATGGCAATCGTCCCAATCGAAACTACGCGACGTGAAACCGGAAGTGAAACCTCGAGCGCAGCCAATAAAAAAAAGATCGCTTCAAGTTAAACTGACTAGGTTACGAATAGGCCACACCAAACTTACTCATAGTTACTTAATTACTAAAAGTGAACCCCCAAAATGTGAATTATGCAAGATGAAGCTTACTGTCAAACATTTAATAACCGATTGCCCAAAATTCCAACAATCAAGACAAGACAACAACCTCAGCAACAATTTAGACCAAGTTCTTGGCGAAAACTGTAATACACAGAACCTTTTTAAATATCTAAGTGACATTAACATATTAACTAAACTATAAACAACCTATATTTGTGTCGCTAATTACCCCAGTGGTAGATGCGACTTGTTTGTAAATAAAAAAAAAATATATTTTTGTTATTTCAGCAGTAAAACAAATCCGTTATTGAAACTAAATCATATCAATCATATTTTTATTAGAGAAACTACTATAAAAAAAGGAAACTCAAAAGGCTGTCGCTTTCACAATTATTTACAGTCGAGGAAGAAATCGTCTAAATTGCAAAGGACAGAAAACTGTAAACGTTCAGATCTAACTTTTTTTTTATTTTTATGTTCGCTGACCTTAGGCCTACTTAGAATTTCATCTTCATTAAGTGAAAGGGCTGGTAAATAAAATAAAAAAAGCATAAAAAGGCTAATTTTGCAAATGGACAGAATGCAATTTCCCTGATTGCAATTTTAGTTCCGAATTTAAACTACCAATAACAAAGTTCCACCATTTAGCATAATTGAAGTAACAAATATTCGAATCAAAGTAATATTTTGAAGAACAAGATTTTGTATTAATTTAATAATCAGTGGAGATCAGTATTGGTAGGAGAAGGAATTTTGTCCTGCTCACTGCTTGTCAGTATTGCCCTAGCTTGAGGTTTTAAGTTGCTAATCCTAATGTAGTCAGTTGAACAAGGTGATATTACTTTTGTTGTGATTGCCAAAGTGTATGAGAAAGTAAAGTGTCTCATCAAGCCTTTTAAATATTTCCAATTATATCCAACGTTTAACAAAATCAAAAATATATAAGACACTTTTGTTAAAGTACCAGGGATTTACCGATTCAATACTTGTAGTGATTAAAATTTACTATTTAATAAGGAAAAACTAGAATGACATTTTGATAAGTCAACTTGACAACAACTATATAACAAAACTAAACTTCATAATAATTCCAAATGGTATCTTGATGTCGATAATGTGTAAAATATATGTTTATGTTGTACCTTTTGTCTCGGGATTAATACCTTCGAATTTGGGTTTTTATTTAACTTTTTGTTGACATATATCAAAATTGACATCTTTATTTATATTTAAGAAAAAACTTGATTTCATGACCACAGAATATGATCACGATACAAAGTATTTTAATCAAAAGTCTTAACATGGAGTCAAAGGACGTGAATTCACTATCGCATCAATTTCTGCGAAGTAGGTTGTAAGCTCTTCAAATGTTGAAGTTACATTTTTACTTCACATTATGTATAGTATATGTAATATATGTATAAATACAAGGGAAGTATTGTATTGGAGTGATTTTGATATTTCGAGTGGATCTACACGGTTCATATATAACCAGTACACTATTTTTCGGTCCGGAACGCACTGTGCTTGATATGACCCGTGTATTATAATATGAATCAACCTTTAGTTCACACATCTTAGTATCAGCAGAGGTTCTCGACGCTATACAAGTCTTTGCAACGACATTTGATCAGGTTGGATTAGAATCTGTCGGTACATTTTAATTATGTCTGCACAGAAAGCTATTTGATGTTGCCATACAAAAAACTCTAGTTTCAAATTTTACTCCAAAAAGGAAGAAGATAAAAACCTACTACTACACAAGACAATGATGATGATGTTGTTTCTCGAAAAAAAACTAGTAGCTGAGACGGATGAATCGGAAAATATTGTTCGTTATGATGACGATTATGACGATGAAGTGTTGCGAGCCGACGTTTCACATGAAGCCATCGAAGATTATTTGGATCAACACCCTGCAATTAGTCGAAAGTATCTTGAAGATTATTTTCGAAGAGTTGACAAAATTGATAGAAATTATGGTCCTACATACAATGACGATATCGGTTAGATGTTGGGAAAACGTCGAATTGCGTTCGATAAAAGAAACAGTAATATAAACATACTGCGAGAAATGGATGATAAAGACGGGGGAGGAAATATACCGAGGACTCGACTCATATTTTATAGTGATCCCAGTGCATACACTGATGAAGCTTTGAAAAATTACAAAGTTCTGCTAACTCTTACCAAAGTTCATCTCGATGCATGTAATCATCTGAAAAGTTCCAAGACAGATAAATATCACTACATTATTAAACCTTTCTTTACGGCTAGATCAAAATCAACTATTAGTAGTAGTAATGTAATCCGATCCCCATCAGCTCGAATATTGAAGAAACTACAAGCTATTCAAAGTCCATCATATACTGATGTGGGAAAAGAACTTTTGTCATACAACAAAAAACCGATTGAGTACATTTATTGGGACGACCCCAACGAGTTTTGTGACCGTTTAAAATTGAAGATTGCATCCAAGGAGGCAGGCAATACATCGTTTTCGCACAACAACGAGATACTCGCAATAATCAATGAGCTCAAAGAAGCCGATATAATTGAACAACACTGGGGTAAATCATTCATTTCAATCATGTCTGTCGATAAGTTTGGACACCGCCGTCGTCATGCTAATGAACGGGTTACGCCGTATATGCCGAAATTAGCATATCCACAAATCCACATACTCCGAATGGCAATATTTATGCTGAAAATTTGAAAATCTCTAATGCTAAGACGCTGACTACAAATAGCGATGTTGACAATAAAGTATATGTTGATGAACAAATACAAGTGTACCATAATGATGTGCGGGGTTTAGTAATGATATAAGAAACGAACTTCATAAAACATTGATTCCTACATTAGAAAATCAGGTGGAAACTCATCAAAACAATATCAACGAAATTGATACATTACTTACGAGAAATCCGCCCGTAGCAGGTCGCGATATGGCAACAAAAAAATACGTCGATGATGTAATTGTTGTGAGCAAAAATTTTATTGGAAAATAATTCAAAAGTCTTCAAATATACAATACATTGTCAAAAAGTATTAGTCAAATCAATGATAAAGTCAATGCGCATGAAGTAGTCATTAACGATTTACGAACAAATTACAAAGATATCGAACATTCGATACATGTTTTGGAAGAGGATATGAAGCAATTTAGAACGACTAATGTTTACAACTTTGAGAACAATTATTTGAAGAAAGATATCAAATAGTGTTGAAAAGATATCATCAGCTTAAAATGTGTATGCGCATACGAAGCATGTCGTCCAACATACAGCTTATTAACGAACTCCACAAACCGACACGTGATTATTATCCACACAGATGTACAATCATCAAAGGTATAGATGATTTATGGCAAATGGATTTGCCCGAAACGCGACCTTACGCACATCAAAATAAAAACCATGAAATGATACCAGTCGTTATCGATGGTTTTTCAAAGGTTTTGTGGACACGACCATTAAAGTCAAAGTCTGGCGAAGAGCTAACTCGCACATTCTCGGGCATTCTAGCTCACACAAGGCCAACACCTAAAAATCTTCAATCGGACCAAGGAACGAAATTTTACAACAACAAGTTTCAACAAGTAATGAAAAAACATGGAATTAATCACTATGATGTATTCAGCATCGAAATGCTCTATCACTGAACGGGTAATAAGACCGTTGAAATCAAAACTGTATAAACATTTCAGTTTAAATGGCACCTATAAATGGATAGACATTCTACCTACCAAGTCAAGAAATCCAACGAAAAAACGATTTTAAACAAAACCTATAGCCATCTAAAGATAGCTGGACCGCGAAAATTCAAAGTTGGTGATATTGTACGTACAAGCAAGTCGAAGCATGTCTCCGAAAAAGGATACACACCCAACTGGACAACTGAACTAAACAAAGTCGTTAAAGTCAAAATAACCAATCCCATCACGTATTTGCTCGAAAACATGTATGGTGTACCAATCAGTGGAGGGTTTTACGAGGAAGAGCTGCAGAAAACGTCAAATCCAGACATTTACTTGCTGGAAAAGGTGCTTAGGAGAAAAGGCAACAAAATGTATGTTAATTGTTTGGGTTTGGGCAAAATACACAACCGCTGGATAGAAAACGTAGATGTTGTTGTGTAACTACTTTTCGCTTCGCCGTGTATGAACACATTGTTTTGTGGTGGGGAGCATTAACCGCAAAGATAGATAGGACTTGGTAGAAATTGAGTTCTCAAGATAGTGGTTATAGCAGTAGTGCTACAGAAAGTTATAATTATGGTGATAAATTAGATCATATTTTAGATATGTATGAAATAGCTGCCAAGAAGGAAGACCAATATTTGTTGTATACCAAGTATTCTACACGTACGAATTTTCAAATTGGATGTGGTCTAAGTCCAGCAAGAACGTTTAGTAGTGTAATCACTCTATCATGCCTCATTCTAATAGTACCATCAAAAATTTATGTGACATAAGAATACCTAGCTTTATATTTCCTGCAAAGACTTCGACCTTTCCCAACTCACGATTATGTATTTATTATCAAATTAATTTGAATGATATACGTATTCCTCCGCAACCTGATGATCTTATTGATTACCTTCCCACACATCTCAAGTCTACGTCAATTTCGCATATTTTTCAAAATTCTGATAATGATCTATTCGCTTTCCACACGAACAACAACAACAACAGGATAAAAGGATTTTTTACAGCATCTTTTCTCGATTTGGGTTTTAAGGGTTCCATCGTTGATTCTCAATTACCCAAATAGCGACAAATCAATACTATATTTCAAACCAATAGCGGTAGAAACTTTATTTTTTACGACACTTATCATTATATAAAATTCATCTTCTACCCCTCTCTTTCAATTAAGATGCGTGGACTAATTACCGACCAGTTTCCCATACTGCCTCTTGACACAACATACGCGTTCAAGTTTACTGATGGACATATTTATTTTCTGAAGGATTATACATATTATCAATATAGTGAATACACAAAGAAAGTTGTTCAAGCAGGAAAATTTAGTTAGAATCGTTTTGGAATACCCTGTCCAGATGAAGAATTAAAACAGCGGTTGAAGACTTTACTATACAACAGTACATCTTTTAATGATTGATAATAAAACACTTTTTAAACAACAATATATATTGTTTTATTTATATAATGTTACAAAAATAACTTCTGCAATGATAAAAAATTCTAACTTTATTCCAAAAACCGCAGTTCTCACACTTTGTAGTTATTTTAATAACATGTATTTCTCGTTTGTTATCTTGAGGTTAGATATAAGCAACTACAATCCATTGTTTGTTTCCTTAATCGTGATTTATTTCCTGTTATCAGTTCTTGCGGTTAACATACTTTAGTATTACACACACGTACACTGTTTTTCAAAAATTAAATTTTATAGCTATGGTTTCTTAAGATTGAATAACGTACACGTCACGATTATACCCCCGTATATATTAATTATTATGACTACACGCTGTATAATCATGATCTTTATGAGCATATCTCGTATAATAATAAACGGTATAATATCTTTTATTTGTCATCAGTATTTAATTTTAAACTTTGTTGCGAAAATGATAACGGAATATCCATAACATGTTTACATACTATTTTTCTGTTTACAATTTTTATAACTAGGTACTATATTTAATATTAAAATCGTCGATGTTTCTGCATAATTAGATGAATTATCCATTTAATAAATTTTATGAAGACCTGCCACGACATCAGTCAACGTATTATTTTCAAACATACTCTCTCAAAAATATAATGATCGCTTTATACAATAGAGAAATGTAGTGATAGTGTGAGTTAGTTGTACAGATGGGTGATGTACATAAAAGATGTATTATATTGTATTGTATTTTTGTTTTTACATTCAACAATTTTGTACTCACAATACTTTCTGTATTGAAAGAAATTGGTAAACTACAATTTATAGAAGGTGACAAATGCCACAATTTCTTTTAAATCAGAAAGTGATATGAGTACAAAATTGTTAAATAGAAAATCAAAAATATCTCTATTAAAGAACTCTGGTATATATAAACTAAATGTCCAGAATGTATTGCTGTCTATTTGGGTCAAACCCTTAGACATTTTGAAATTAAATACAGTGAACACTTGCGAGCATAGAGATTGAAACAACCAGAGAAATCCCACTACGCAAAACATTTACTTGTCACCAAACATTCATTGTCAGCTTACACAGAATTAGAAGTAATACATATTTGTGATAAGAAACAAGAACTGGATTTCCTTGAAAAATTCGAAATTTGGAGGCACTGGAGAAACCCACAATATGAAGTCTTCAATGAACAGATAAATCTAGGGAGTTCTGCACTTTTGAACTGTCTTCTTGTGTAATAATTTTAAGGATCAGCATATATAGTTTTCCTGGTTTCCTATATCATTGCACATATATAATAATTTTAAATGGGAAAAAAGATATTTAGGATGTCCCCATGGGGCTAATAATATCTGAGCTTTAATATTTGTAATATCAATTTTTCTCCATTTAAAAAAGTAATGTTTGATTTTTTACTGTAGTAGTAGTAGTAGTTAAAAAGAACAAACTAAAGATTACTTTTCTATTACTTTTTAATAAATCAACTTGACAACAAGTACATAAAAAAATAAATTTCATAATAATTGAAAATGGGTTTTTGATTTTGATAATACATTGGTGTAAAATACTCGTATATGCAAAGTGTAAAATATATTCAAATTTTAAAACTTATCATCTTTATATCCAACGGTTTACAAAATCAAAAACGTAAGACTCTTTATATTTGATTTTTTGTTATTTCACAATTTGGAAGTTGATAACGTTTTTTGAAAAACAGTAGTTCTAGCAACCTAAATGATTATGATTATCTGTAACTCCCAAGGATATACAGATAATACACCTTTTGAATTGACATTCCCAGAATATATACTGCGTGTGCTGCCCCTATCCATACCTTTGCATCCATGGACCGCACGTCCCTGTGTTATGTAACAATCTGGTTGCATATTATCTTCCATTATCCCAAAACGGTCCAATAGTTCAACTACATATAACTAGTTATCTAAATTATCTTAACGCCCTTCCGTGATCCTTTCCATCTTTTAACGACAGACTGGAAACTGAAATTTCGCATACGACCGACATCAAGATAAACCAAAAATGTAATTGAGTGCTGAAACAAACAGATTAATGAAAATGTTCATCGTCAGATGTCCTCGTTCTGCGAAAGGAAAATTAACTTTCAAAAGGGAAAGTTTATACTTCCATCTTTCGAATCGATATGGATAATAAGATTATTAGTTAGACTGCGATCTTGTCTTCTTGTAATGTAGGTATCATTAGGTTTAAAGGGGAAAGATTAAATTTGCCTCCGGGTTGTTTGCAAAAGAACCCACTGATTTCATTAGGGAGAGTCATTTGGGGGATACTATATTCAATTGAAGATATCAGATGCAGTTGGTTGTAGTAATTCATTTGTTACAAGAGTTTGATGTGAGTAAAAACATATTTTCATAAAGTTTCAGCGTTACTGTAATACAGAATAAGTTGAGTACAAAAAATATGTAGAGAAGAAAACATTGAAATCAATAATTTTGTTATGGAACTTCCAAAATAATATTCATAAACAACAAAAAATGTTATTTAATCGAAGCAAAGGAATAATGAACATTCATCAACATCAGGCAGAGCAAATACAATTAATAGAATAAATTATACAACACCTATTTGAACTAATAATTCATGGTATAATAGCTACCAATAGGATAAACTGAATCCAAAAACAGCAGTTTATGTTAAAATAATTGAAAAAGCACTAATGTTGTTTATAATTAATATAAAGTTAATTCTGGTAAAATACTATAAATAATAGGTATTGTACTATCACAATCCAATGCATTATTAAATAACAAAATGATGTTTTTTGGTCAAATTGATATTGACTAGACCAAAACGTATAAATCATTTGGGATATTTATACAAAACACACACTAAGAAATTTATTTTGGGTACGTAATATCTTTAAAAATTATCAAAATTATTTCAGACGAGAGTACACGGCTTGTCATGGAAAGTGTTCTGGAAATCTTCATTTGAAGTAAATGTGATTTATACAGTACCGAAGATATATACTGTCTCAACCTTTACTGTGTGTAGTCTACTCATATTACTGTTTCTAATGAAACTTATTGTTTATAGATAATTCCACAATATATCAATAAAATGTTGAAATTCTAAGAAATTTGACGATTGTTTCGTTACTAAATATCATCGTCAGAATGACAGAGGTTACATTTCATTTGATGCTTACCTGATGTTTAATAAATATTCTTGGCTAGACCAAGAAGTGACCTACCTTGTGATTGACTTAATTTATATTAATAGAAAAAAGAAGCAGATATGATATTACAAATATCAAAGCTAGATACTATTAGCCCTAGCTTTACAATTATCACTTAAGAAGACAGTTTAAAAGTGGAGGACTCCCTAGATTTATCTGTACATTGACAACTTCATATTGTGGGTTTCTTAAGTATCTTCCAATTTCTAAACATTCACACCTAACACAGAACTAGAAGTACTACATATTTGTGATAAGAAACAAGAACTAGATTGCCATAAAGAATTGGAAATAAGATATCCAGGATATCCCCATAGGGGTAATAATATGTAAGCTTTAATATTTGTAATATCATATCTTCTTTTTTCGTTTAATATATATTAAGCCAATCACAACGTAGCGCACTTCTGGGTCTATCCAAAAATAATTATTAAACATGAGGAGGCATCAAATGGAATGTAACATCTGTCATTCTGACGATGATATTTAGTATCGAAACTATTGTTAAATTTCTTAGAATTTTTAACATTTTAAGAATATATTGTTTAATTATCTAGAAACAGTTAAAAAAGGTAATTCTTTTTTTTTCACCAATTTGTTTTTTAAATGCTTCTTAGTGGTTTTTTCTACCAAACACAGCCAATGAAACATAAAAATTTTGGCTGAATATATCAGTGACAAAACTTTTAATAGTGTCAGTTTTCAGAAGAGGTAAAAATAAACAAATGTTGTTTGTCGCCGTCTCTTTTTAATATTATGAGGTCATAATACCTGTTTGAAACGCTCTTGAAAAGAGACCATTAATAAGAAGAAGTACCAAATCTAACCTAAAAAATCCAGTGACAAATAACCTGATGTTGACATCTTACCTTTTATGATATAACATTGGGATCTGAGATTAAGATACAAGCGCTACCTAACTGTCAATTCAGAACTACTGTTTAAAGCTGTTCGCTTATGTGATGTTTATGTGTGGTCTAGTGTTTTACAACCTTATTTGCATGATATCTTCTTTTATAAATAATTGAGAGACCTCTCTTAGACAATATTATTCTTATTCAATTCAAAACTTTTTTCTTAGTGTTGTTAAACGTACAGGTAAGATGTTCTTTTTTTTAAATTTATAATGAAAATTCCAATTTAAAATTTTCATTTATATTGTTCTAAGATGAGTTAGATAAATTGATTAATGATTTATAATTTTTGGTACGATGACTGAACTTGGGTCAAGTTTGGCGGAGGTTTTGGAATATTTGGATGATTTTAGAAACTCCATTTGTGTTTACGAAAGAGAAGCCCTATTAAATGCGGGTCATGTTTGCGACCATAATTAAGTAAATAGTCAATTACAAATAAAAATATGGAGATTAATATAGTTTATATACGATAAAAAGACGATGATGTCATTTTTAGTTACTTTCCTGTTTATCAGAATAAATATTAATTAACCAACCGTGAATACAATTTATCCTCAACAGCCCGCACAATTTACAGCTAACGGGTTGGCAAAACTTCAAAACGTTGTCAAATCAACTGGTAAAATTCCCCAGTTTGTTTTGAAGTTTATTGACATTCGATCATCGTCTAATATTTACAAGTTTTTTTGGTGCTTTTAAATTCATTGCTTCATTAAGATTAAAAAAACAGTTATTCTCATAACTAATTATTTAGGCAAATCTGCAGTGTGTGGTTGATAAAATGCCGGAGCAGATGAACAGAAAATGTCAAGAGATGGTAACATCTTTGTTGAGCTATTTTGAACGAGAATACCGAAATGCGGGCCCTCTTCTCCCGCTTACTGCTGTAAGTAATAGTACTCGCTATTTTTATTCATCATTATCAATATTATTGTTACATATTTAAATGTAAATGATTAAATGTTTTTAATGTTAGGTTAGCTTAATTAAACTTGATAATATATTATTCTTTCATAAATTGAAGTAATTATATTGTAGAGAGTTGCAGAAGCTTTACAACTTAGCGTCGCCACTGTTAACCGTATTGCCGCCAAGCATAAGAGAGGTGAACAGCCTAAAAGCCCACCTAAAAAGAGACAACGCGTAAAACCTACTGTTGAAATTGATAACTTTGATCAAAATGCTTTCCGAAATGTTATATACGAAATGTATGGAAACAGTGAGTATATTGAATTTACTGTTTCATTCTAGAATAGAATAGAATAGTTTATTGTTCTTTTATACAAAGTACATGAACAAGGAGCCGGTTATATAGTAAATATAAATTACATATATACTCCTAAACTAACATGATAAATAAAAGGTATTACAAGAAACAATGACATAAAATTTACATGTTTTTAAAGACAGCGCAGAACACATAATAGTCCATCAATAGAGAAGGGAAAAAAATACAAGATAAACGGATAATTCCCATAACTAATCCTATACTATAAATTGTTCATGTAGAGATACTGTGGATAGCTAATCATTAATAATGAATGATCTAATTTTCATTGCTCCGCTGATAAAACTATGCAATTGCTTCAATAGTAAGAGATCGTTTGAATTAATAAGGCAATCTAGATCATCTGAATGCTTTCGTCTTCCTGTATTTATTAATCCAGCATACATTGGGCAGTCAAATATGATATGTTCTAGGCATTCATTGGCCTGCTGGTTACATATTGTACACATCTGGTCAGTTTTCATTGTGTGAGAGGAGTTATTCACATATAAGTATAAATACTGTGAATTAGCTGTGCGCAGTTAGGCTGTAATTATTATTATTTTGCAGAAGAATTTATATGTAGGGTGGTGAATACTAAGTAATATTTGATTCCAATCATTTTGCATGTTTTTAGCTAGATGTTCGGCTAATATAATATGTTTGAAATTTTCATTGATAGAGTCAGTGTTAAGACTAACATTATATGAACAATAAATACTGATAACATTAATTAACTGAATAAACCAATTGTATTTGTGATGACCGTATCCAGAGTTATACAATTTTATTAATCGAAATAATGCTCTATAGGGGTACCTTGTGTGATTTTGAGATTTTACCCTGATGAAGTATTCAATTGCTTGTTTTATTAGATAATATTCTAGCCTGCATAGATTGGCTTCGACTTTTATTATATAAGCGGCAGTAGTTCTCTGGAGGAATAGGAGGTTTTTCCAAAAAGACGTCTGTATTTTCTCAGTTTGATCCAGATAACGCAGACCCCATATATTACTGGCATATGTGAAAGTGGGTATGACAACATTGTTATACAGAGTCTTAATAGACAAAAGAGAAGATAATTTTTGCGAGTTTATAGTTGAAAGTACAGTACCTTGAGTAATTCTTGCTTTTCGTTCTCGTGATTTGAAATTATTTAGAAACAGTCCATTGAATGTGAAGACCACTCCCAAATATTCATAAGTGTTTGAGATTTCTATTGGGTTGTTAAGGTATGAAAACGTGGGTTGTTTTCCAAAATTGGGGCTCTTTCGGAATATAACTAGTTTTGTTTTTTGTGTGTTCACCTGAAGCTTGAATGTGTTGCAGTATGATTCTAAAATCTTCTTTTCCATTTGTATTTGTGACTCTGCAATCAGTACCAGATCGTCAGCGTATAACAACATCCGTATGTTATCCCCTTCATCCAGAGTAACTCCCTTACTGCTTTGGTTCTGAAAATAACTATCAATATCGGAAATAAATATCGCGAATAGTAGTGGGTCCCCTTGTAAAACACATTGGGTTATTTGTACTCTCTCTAAACTGCTACCTTCTTGTTCTATAAACAGTGCTGCTTGGTTGTATATTATTTTTAGTACTCTAGTAATTTTTGCACTTATTCCGTTTGAATATAATTTTTCCCAGAGTATATGATGGTCTAACGAATCAAAAGCTGTTCTAAAATCTACAAATAGAGTATATAATTTTCTTGAGGGAAGACGAAGGTAATTGTTAATTATAGCGTAGAGCACAAATATGTTGTCTTCACAGTTGCGTGTTCTGCGGAAGCCGCTTTGGCACTCTGGTAATATTTCATTATTCTCAACAAAGTAAGTTAGTCTTGTATTAATTAATTGGGTAAAGAGCTAAGTTTTGTGATTCAAAAGTGCTATGCTACGGTAATTGTTAGGGTTTTTAATATCGCCACTTTTGTGGAAGTGGATCATTTTAACATCTGCCCATGTGGGTGGTATTTGTTCTTCGTTTAAAATTTTGTTGAAGAATGTTTTCAGGTGTATTATAAAATCCAAAGGGAGGTTTTTGAAGAATTCGTTGCTAATGTTGTCTACACAGGGTGATTTGTAATTTTTAGCTGAGTTTAAGACTCTAAAAATTTCATTAGTGGAAAAGTTTATACCTAGATAAGGGTGGATAACGCCAAAATATTGTGAATCTATATGTAAGTGCGTTGCATAAAACTTTTTGTAAAACACAGTCATTGTGGCGGTATCAATTGTGGGACCTCTATTGTTAATTCTTCTAGTTTTTAGAAGTTCCCAAAATTCGGAGGGGTTGCTGATATTATTAAATTTATTCATTGTAACGTTTTCGTAAGCTAATTTTTTAATTTTAATAAGTTGTTTATACTCTTTTTTAATTTCACTATATGATATTAGTGCATTCTGTTCAAAGTTAGAGTTTTTCAATAGTTTTTTTGACATGTTTAACTTTTTCTTTGCATCCTTGCAAAAGTTATCAAACCATGGTTTTGAATTTGAGAACATATGATTAGTATTGTTACGGTTTTTTTCCATACCTAAAAATTTTGCTGTTGGCTTGATTGCCTCATTTATTTGATTGTCCATCATATTAATAGAACTCGAGTCTGAATGTATTTCAAAGATAGATACTATATTTTATTCTGAGAAAATTCCACATATTACATATATCGATTACATCTAACGACTTCACACCACCAAGGTTTTTTGATATAAGTATTAAGATACCCCCACCACCTCTACCCTTTTGCTTATCTTTTAAAGCTTGGCATGAGTAAGTATGATAATTATTTAAAATATTTGGTAAGCTATTTTGGGAAGAGGTAATCCAGGTCTCTACTAAGCCTATTATATCAGATCTGCACAAATCATTAATTTCCTGTATTTCTAAATTATCTAAAGTGTTAATACCTTGGCAGTTCCAAAATGTTATCTTAAAAGGGACAAATACGTCCACAAACATTGACTTTTTTACCTCTGTGTTAATTAGTTTTTTGATGATGTCTCAAATTCTCTGTTCACTTTTGTTATTTTCTTTGTCGTTTCTTCAGCGCCTTCAGGAGATCTCTCACTGTATTTTCTTACTTTCGCTGGAGTTGTTCTGGTAGTCCTGTCTCTTCTTCAATCACGATTTCAGTTTCACTTTGTACTTCTAATTCTGATAAGGTGTATAGCTTATCGTTAATATATAATTTATTGTAGATGATCTTAGTTCTACATCCCTTGTCTCTTGCAGCTTTTGAGTATTTTATGAGCTGCTTTCTTTGCTCTATAATTTCTTTGGGAAAGTCTTCGTTAATATAGATATTTGTTCCCTTTAATCTATTTCCTCCTTTCAATATGTCCAGCTTTTTATCCCATGTCTTAATTTTTAGTAATATTGATCTATTTCTAAGTTTGTTCCGGTCTCCTATTCTCCTCGACTCTATTACATCTGACTCTACATTTATTTTGGTGTTTACTCTTTTCAGTACTTCTCTAACCTTATCATTCAGTTGTTCCTCATTTTCTCGCATTTCTTCCTCGATGCCATTTATTATCAGGTTTTCCCTTCTTAAATCCTTTTCTATTTGAATTACTCTTGTTTCCAGTTTTTTCGTGGCTTCTCTTAATACATAATTTTCGTTTTTCAGAACTTGGTTCTCTTTTTTCAATATTTGTAATTGACTATGGATATTGTCGAGTTTTTGCTCGATTCTGGCATTTCGTTGATCCATATTTTCTAACTTCTGCAGTATCTCTTCCTTTAAAAATTATTTTTATTTTCGGAGTTTAAGATTGAATTCAATTATAAATTGTAGAAGCCTGACCTGTATTCAACTTTATATCTTAACTAGTTTATGGAAAAAGTAAGTTTTTATTCCTTGTAATTTATTAATTTGAGGCGTATTATAATCTAGCTTTTTTCAAATTAGATCTTTTTATCATTTTTTTGATGTTTTTATCACATGTATATATATACACTGTCTTCTTTTATAACACAGTTGTGAAAGTTGTAGGATTATAATTTTTAAATTTCTCACTCAATTCACTTATTTTACTGGAGCGATTTAAAAGTACACTTTCTGTAAGCAACTTCAGAACCGGCCTCCTGTTTTATTCTATTCACAATTAACTAACAGAATATTTTTTGAGAGGAACACATAACCTTGAAAACTTCAAGAGACAAACTCCAGGAGCGTGAACTCTTTAATGGTTTTTTAAGTTCACTCTGGAAGATAGTGAAAAATATTGGATTCAAATACCAAAAAGATGATCCTCGTTGTGTTTTAATGGAGTTGCCACATATTGCATTAAAACGTGTACATTTTCTACATGAATATGTCAAGATAAAAAGGGAAGGTTTATATCAATTTGTGTTTGTGGATGAAACCTGGATATTTAAAGACGGTACTGTTGGACGTTCTAGGCAAGATTCTAACCATAGAAGCGTGAAGAAAACCAAAATTGGTGGTATAAGGTAATTGAATAATAACATTTAGCAATTAATTTATTATGTACCAACATTCCTGCCATTTTAAGACCTTTTCAAATATTTACTAGTCACACTATTTTATTTAAATCTATATAATTATTAATAGTTGTTTTGAGCTATGCAGTCTCTCTAGGAAACCTAGTAGTAATTTTTTATTTCCTTATTGTAGGTATATAGTATTGCATGCTGGTTCCTCTTCTGGATTTATTCCTGCAGCAGGGCTGGTTTTTTCTTTCAAAAAACAAAATGGTGATTACGACGGTGAAATGAACCGAGAAATTTTTTTGCATTGGTTTGAATACCAGCTTTTAGTGAAAGTACCAATAACAGCTTCCAAAAAGGCTGATATACAGAACTGGTTGGTACAAAATGATATTCCTTTTGAAAATATTTTCCTCAAAACCCAATTATTGAATTTAGTACAAGGGTAAGTTGATATAAACATTTTTCAATATATTATGGTAATATTTAGATAACTTATTTTGTTTAAATATATGCATTTTTGTAGGAATAAACCACCAAGAGTATATGAAGCTCACATATTATCTGAAAAATATGGTCACAAAGTGCTTCGACTTCCCCCTTACCACTGTATGTTCAACCCAATTGAACATATTGGTGGCATAGTTAAAGATTTTTATAGAGATCATGTGGGAACTGATGGTTCTTCAACAGAACAAGCAATATGTGTATGGAAAAAGTCCTCAGAAAAAGTGACTCCTGCTATTTGGTCAAACACAGTAGAGCACACCGAAAAAATTATACAAGATGGGTGGGATAGAGAAGTAGTATTTGATAGACAGGATGTGCCTCCACTTATTATTAATTTTGACAGTGACGATGAAGATACTGATGATTTTGAGTGGAGTAGTGGAAATCTTGTGTTTCATTTTTTGTATATTTTTATCTAATTTGCTTCATTTCCACCTTTTCAAAATCACTAATAACTATTATTAAATTACTAAGGTACAGTTATTTTATAATACACAAATTAAAACAACGACCGCAGTATCTCTACATAAATAATACTGATATAATGGGAGATTTTTTATTTTTATATCTTGTAACAAAATTTCATATTGTGTATCTTTATTTTTATTTTCCATTCTATTTTTATTATAATAAATATAATAAATATTGTATTGTATAAAGGAACAATATTTAAATTTGCATGAAGATGATTACAGCTTGTATTTATTCCTTTTAGTGTAAACCCTTGCAGTGCTCTTGAGGATGGTTCTATAGGGCATATAATAAGCTATAAGGACCTACATTTTGTCATTTAACCCTCTTCTATGTAAAATAGTTAAATGTTAATTCGAATATAGAATGATTGGTTACTGTTTCTTGTATCTTATCCATAGTTTTTCATGAATAAATATTTATATTAAATTAATCAAGTCTATCATAAAAGCCTTTTTTCTACTTCCGCTACTAAAACCGCACTTTGAACACGGGTTTGAACACGGGCTTGACATGTACAAAACGACTCTTTAAACACTAGTGTTTGAACTGCGGAAAGTCACATCTCGTTTATCTTTTGTTTTTTAAACGTCAAATCAAGTGTATCTTTTGTATGTTAAATTTCATGTTCCGTGATAATTTTGTTATTCTGTGTCATTTGATTTGTCAGTCAGCTGTCAGCCATCGTCCGTCATGTAATGAATATAATCCAAATATAATATAATTTTTTCCTTCCCACGGGCAAAGAAAAAGTATAGTAAGTACCTCGTGCTAAAAACGTCTTTAGTCACTCGTTTCACAAGGAACTTGTGACTAAAGTAACCTTTTTGACAGTTGGTACTTAATATACTATTAGATTTAAATGAATATTTTTGACTTATTCCCTACGAGGCACGGAACAATGAAAAAGAAGAACTGTCAATCTAACATCGGATTGGCTTTCCTAGTTTTCATTAAGTATAGGAAAAAAACTACAGCTTGGCAACATCACAATATTTTGTTTTGCAACGTCATCGTCTTTTTATAGCAAATAAACTATACCAACATACTTCTTGAAATGTAATATTCTTTTAAATAAGGGGAATACACAAACATATTTCGATATAGGCTTTCCAATTCTAAATTTATTTTTTCAAAGCCTTTCTTGCGTCGGCCATTTCGAATTCTTCCTTTTTATTTTTTATTTTTACACTGAACTTTCCACTTTCAGGAAATCGATGGACACTCAATTGTACGTTTTTATTTGTTATAGATTTGCACAGCGGTACTATGCATTACTGGCGACTTTTCTCACACATTTTTATTGACAAATATATAAAGACGTTTCACAAATTAAACATAACACTTAAAAATCCAATATAAAATACGAAAAACAGTGACCAAAACACACGAAACAAATAAAACAGGCGATGAACAAGCATCTAATCCAATCTAATCACACATCTAGAGTTCACTTTAACGCTGTTTGATGGCGCATTGCTTAGCAAGAGATCCCAATAGGCATAGCAATGGGCTGAGTGAATATTCCCACAAAGCTGACCACTCTCTAGAGAGACAAAGCGACTACGCTGTCAATAAATTTCAATACAACGGTTTGTCTCTCTCGTACTTTTCGGTATGTTCTCAATGCAGAACTGAATACGGTTTCATCCATTCATCCATTTATATATGTCTGTATTTTATGATTTAAACTATCAATTCAATAAATCAATAAATAAGGTCTGCGTTCAAAATTTTCCTGCATTGAAGAGGATTCAGACTATGCTGATTCCCAATCCGTTCATACTTGAATTCTGAAACTTACCGTTCATCCGACGAACAGGAAGACAGATAGATGGACACCAGAAGCCAGAATATAAGACTTCGATTTTTTGTCGATGACAATGACATACACACAGGATGTTTTTTTCCTAAAAACCCTTTTTTCGTGTTATCTCACTGAAAAACGTGAAAATAACTCAAAAAAATTGAAATTTACAACTTTTTTTGACAAACTAATACGTGGCATATTTGAGACACACAAGGAGAGGGGATACATTTAGTTTTATTATTGACAACACGAAACGCAGTTAGCGAAAACCAAAATGATTCAATCTAGACTGTTGGGTTTTAATATAGCTTTATCGCGGCATTCGAGAAAGTGAGAGTAATGGGATGGTTTTAATGTGTTCTATTTACTGACAAAAGAATCTGAAAGTAAAACAGATTTAAAAACAGGTTTTAATAGTTACTTTAGGAGCATATTTAAAAATCATTTTAAAACTATTACGTCATGGTGTAGAGCGCAATAAAACCAATCAATCTGCAAGTCGTTAATAAAACTGACTAGTTTTAAAGCTGCTGCAAACCAAGCCATTTTAAAATCACAATAAGGCAAATACTATTTTAAGACTAAGTAATCTTATTATATATTCGTAATAGACATATTAAAACCAGTATTAAATGCTAAACAATTTTTATGAGCCGGTAATATGTATACAAGGTAATTATAGAACCACATATTTTTATTTACCATAATAAAACTGTTTTAAAATTCAATTATATCCGCATTGTTTTTATTGTGCTACTTGGGTATTGCTGAAATAATGGTAGAAATATCGAAAAATAGTAAACTCACTTCTCTTTGATTTGTGGATCTCGAGGGGTTTATCAAGTTATTTACTTTGAAAAAATTCAGTCCACTCTTCCCTCTCGTGCGCTTGAAAAATTATACTTTCATGATAGGAATACTTTGATTAATAATATTTATATTCGTCCCGATATGGTTAGATAAGTACCTAAATTTAAAACGTTCACCAATAATATAATGTTTGCCATAATTTCATAATCAGTGTATATACAATAATTTCCTAGACCCCAGAAAAAAATCGACTACTACCTTGTTTATGCAAAATTCTCTTGTTTTCCCCTTTTGTATCATAAAGGCATTTTAATACTTCTTTTTAATTGCTATAAATTATCTCCATAAGATAATAGTCATCACACACTACTTGAATCGAGTCGAAAGGAGAAATAAAATTAACATTAATTGGATCAGCTGATATTCTTTACACACGCATTCATTGAAAATTCAATTCGTTTGAAAAGAGCCACGACGAAGAACTGTCATTATTAGTCACTTCACATACGCCTTCTGAGGAATAACTTAAATAAGTAAACGAGGGTAGCTGCCTAACAGAATTATGGCTCGAGGAAAAATATAACCGCAAAAGAAGGGATAGAAAACTAAATAATTCAGCGACAAGAAACGGTTCTGTTGTAATCATAGCGGCCAAGCAGAAAATTTCATGCGTCTCTGGTATAAGTCGGTTTTTCTGTGAATGCGAAAACCTTTTTTTACGGATGTTATAGTATCATAAAATTTGCAATCTTGTTCTTTTTTAATTGAATACAATATGGAACATCTAGATTGACTAAATTCAGTAGCTTCATTAACATACATTTTTCTAGAAAATTACGAGACAATTTTTAATCCTCAAATTATATCTTACGACGTAAAGAATTTTGGTATAACAATAAATATTGGGATCATCTTTCTCTTGGTTGGATTATACACATTTTATTAATTGCTAATTATTCACAACGTGAAAACTACGAAGTAAGTATTTTATATTCTGACATACGACATTCAACTACTACAGGACTGCCAACAGATTAACCATTTCCAGACAATGCCACAGAAGACGAAATAATAGGTTATCTAAAATATACTTCAATACCCTCTCTGTGTGAAATAAGTCCTTGGCCTTTAATACACTTGAGGAATTTCACTTTATCCAATGGCCTAGTAAATGAATGTGCTAACATAAAATTTGTGGGCGCGTACTCAAGCGAAATAATGCCGTTATAAATTTTCTCCTTCAAGAAATGATGTCTCACATCAATATGCTTCATGCGAGCTTGATAAGCACCATTTAATACTATTTACTGAGCTCCTTGAGGGTCGTTATATGATAAACTTGACTTCGTGTCTAAATTGAGTTCATAGCTTAACCCACAAAGCATCTTGTACAGCAGTTATGCTGAAGGCTACAATAGGCTGCTTCTTACTATTCCAAGAAGTTGTGGAACCAGTTTTCAGGAAAATATATTCGGATATTGAACGCCTATCGTTTGGATCACTGCCCCAGTCTGCTTCACAGTAACCAATAATATCCGAATCACCAACTGTCCCGGCAGTAATGTATAGTTTCTTTCAAATGTCGAAAAATTCATTTAGCTGCACACCAGACGCTTTGGATAGCCTTGGATCGAAGGCAACGAGCGAGGTGCCAACATGTCCTGCTGTGGATCCTAACCAATAATAGAGTTGAGTAAAGTTCAACCTTGTTCAAATAATGGGCCCAGGAAAAACTGGAAAAACTGCAACGACCTCAGGCGGACGAAACAATCAATCGCCTGCCCAGATACAACATGGACTCGGTGGCTGCTGGATAAACTCAGATCACATCTACAACTGATAATTGGTGTATTGAGTGGCCATTGCGGACTTGACTTCTGTTAAAGACCATTTCAGACCCAGATTGCCCAGATTGTGGGGAGGAGGAATCCTCTCACCACTTTTTAGGCACCTATGATGTATACACACAGCTTAGAAATGAAATCATTGGTGTTGATAGAATTGAAGAAGAAGACATTTCTCTGAAAGACGCCACGGTCATGATACGAAGGTCGATGCATTCTGAACGGAGATCGTAGTGAAGTAAAGGAGGGATGGCAATAAGTGCCAGAAATGACCTAATTGCCAGGCATCAGCCGCCCCACCCATTTCATTAATTCAGTACGTTCAGCAATTTGCTCTTTCTTTTCTTTTAGAAATGGACAATTGATAGGAACATTACGAGGTAATTTTTACGTGAACCAATCAATTAACTCGCTTTTGACTTCTGATTATTTGCTACTACGTTTCCTCTTTTGTGTTGAACTGAAATTATTTTGCTAGTAAGGCAGTACACTGTTTTTTATATTCAGCAATTTACTTAGAGCTGCTACTGATTGACTGCACTCAACTTCGTTTATGTACTCAATCACTTGCAATTTGTAATTAAGTGTAGGATCTTTTCTTTTAAATCTGGAACTAGCTATCTTATCGTTAACCGTAGTATACGTATTCACATTCAAGGCAACGTTTAAAAATAATCTAACCCCCATAGAATATTCCTATCAATGAATTTTCAAACAAATTTTTCTGAATGTCTTATCGCATAACTAAGTCAAAGTAGAGAAAGGTCGAGATCAGGTAATCGCCGTACAAACAAAGAACTTCCCAAAAAATGGAACATGAGCAGGTAGCCAGCATATTTTGGACCTCTATCTGATATTATCGAAAATATTTATCCTTTTAAGCGGTATTATTCCAATATGCGGTATTCCTATAACCGGAGATTTTTGTTATGAGATTGATCTGGGACATGATTTTTATTCGAATAAGCGGGATATTCTATTAAACGGTATTCCATTGAGCGGGTTCTACAGTGTACAGTTTGATTTCATAGCCAGCACAATAGAACAGAGTAGAAGAAGTTAACAATAAAAGTGAACTGTGAACAGTGAATTTAATATAAATTAGAAATAAGTGTGTACAGTTTGATTTCATAGCCAGCAGAACAGAACATAGTAGAACAAGTTAACAATAAATGTGAAATGTCAACAGTGTATTTAATATAAATTAGAAGTGTGAACATAAATTGGGTATAAGTGAATAGTGTATATATGTATAAATAAATCCAGTCAGTAGATATACCGTGTGTAGAAATTTATCTGACCCGTTGTGTTAAAACATATTTAAATAAATAAAAAAAATGATACCTTTCCTTTCAGGACAACGTTTTATTACTAAACGGACTAATTACTGAATTATATTGTACTTTTAAGAGTTTGTTTTGAAAACACATTTACAATTTAAAGGTTTTTTGCCAGTCGACTAACTCCCAAGTAACCATTTTCGGCATGAGTTTCATATTTGTTCTGCATAGCTTGAATCCAACTGTCCTTATCGGGTCTTCTGAATGCTTCTTCAATATCAGTGAGCTTCTGTTATGTCTGAATATAACACATAGTCCTTCATCGCTTTATGTAGTCTTCTCTCACGCTGAGTTCGTTGAATTGGGACTACGTCCTCTGCTGACACTTCTATTTCTGGGACGAACTCTGAGTCACTATCTTCAGATATTTATCTGTCCAAGTACACAGGATCAAGATATTCTTCGTCTGACGTCTTATCTATAACAGGTTCATCATCTTGCCTGACTGTAACTTCTGGAATGACAAAAAGTGTTTATCAGGATCAACTATTAGATTTTCCAATTAATTGAACCCTTTCTTATTTTCTACAGACTGGAGATTACGAGACCCAAATACTATGTTTTTATTTGGATTGTACAGCCTGTATGTTTTTAACACTAAACTGTATCCTACGAAGATACAAGGAGTTGCCTTAACATCTAACTTCTTTCTTTTATGGCTATCTATGTATATGCTTTGCATCCAAATATTTTAGCATGCTTTAAGTTAATTCAATTAGTCCACAATTTCTTTGGAGGTGAGATATATGCATATACGGTTGTTTGAAATTCTGGATGCTGCTAGGGCATATCTTAGTTGGACTATTGATCCGATTCTTACCATGTAGTCGTGTATTTTTGAATTTTCTATGGATGAAAGAAGTATGGCTCGTTCTCTGGACGGATGCTTTACTGACAAAACGATATGTGAATAGGTTTGCTGTGACAGGGCACTTGAACCGTCTCCATTAGGATTTGTGATGGTCGCGTTTTAATCTTTATAGTTAATGTCTCAGACTGGCCCTGTCGTCGAAAAGCATCGGTAATTATACCAAGGTCACATGTTTTAGATCAAGTGACAATAATGTTGTAGGTTTTTCAGAATAAGCGAAATATTTTACTTATAGTGCTAGTTTGGTGTGTGATGTATGGCACAAGAGTTTATAACACAAGTGAGGCAACAAAAATATTTTACCTTTTTGTTAAAACTGACGAATAGCTTTAAATTTTCGGAACGGACTTTAATCTGGTATTTTCAACAAAGGCCAGGGCCGAACTCTTCTGGGCTAGTTGATTACGTCAATAAGTTGAATATGGTGTGAATATTCTTATTTTTGCTTGTTCTATGAGCTAACACAGTCCTTTTCGTTCTTTTCTTGAGTTGTATGAGGATGAGTTTAGGTGAAAAATGTATGATTAAATCACTCAAATTTAGTTTTAAACGTATAAATTGTAGTTTTAACACTTCATTAAATGATTAATGATTTATTTTGTTTTATAAGAATAATATGAAGGCATGATAGCTTCTTTGCTTTAGTTTTCAAGTTGCAATACAGAGAGATGGTATACGAAATAAAAATGCATAAGATAACGATTCTGAAGATGATTGATTACGGAACAGGACACGAACGCATCCGATGAAGAAAAAGGTTCACAATACACTCAATGATGATCAAAAATTGAACGTAATACTTATGCTTAAAGAAATCCAGTCGTCAAGCAGCAATATCTCCAAACATTATTTCCAAACCACTGGATAGGGAGACGCGGTTCTGTAGAATGGCCATCACGATTACCTGATCTCAAGCCGTAAGACTTCTTTCTGAGTGGATATGTGATTAGGTCGATCACCCTGCAGATCTTAACTAAAGTTAATAGAATATAAAATGAAATATCACAAGATCCAATTACCAATTTCAAGATTTGGGGGTTGCAGTTACCTGAAGAGGGCGTAGTAAGGGATAACATTTTACAGGCACTTTTATACATAACGTATGTGAAGAAGAGTTGGAATTAATCTTTTAACCTTCTATATTAACATCGAAAACAAATGAAAAAAGAAGTAGAAGAGTTCCGAATTTTTAAAGTGTCCTACTCTGGCTATACTTGAAGGAAAACTTTTGTCAAGAATTGAAGTTACCTGGAGTTGGGTCAGAAGATTTCCCGAATAAAATTCAAGGTATATATTTCAATGGTAGAGAGCAACTAAAGATTTCATGGTGCAAACTTGGACGGCTATATAGATAATTGATATTCAACTCAAGACCCAGTTTCTTATCTGTCAGGAATAAAATATTGTGGTGTTTTCACGATTCAATTTACGATAACTATTAAATTCAAGCAAAGTAACGGACACAAACAGACGTATAATATTAGGTGCATCGAAGTTGAAGAATTTTAGTAGCCCATTGTTTGATTTATACATTTAAATGTAAATTGTTGTAACTCTTCAATTAAATAAACCTACCTGTGGATCAATTAAAATTTTGAAGTTATCGTATACAAGCAATACCTCACTTATTTGACAAGATAGTTAAACAATTTAAAAAATGCTTTGAATGGCATTAAAATACCTTCCTAATGATGAATAAAAATTATCACAGGTAACGGCAGTTGCCGAATGACGCAATTAGACCCCACAAAAACCACCACACCGAAAAAGCCCAATACAAACTGTCTACGGCGTGTAAATGACAAACGATGTAAAATCACACTACATATTTTCTTACTCTAAATTTTACCTCAAATCATTAAAATTTCTGCATATTCTTTACACGGACGTGCAAATTAGGATCCATTCAGTTCATACTACCAAAAATATATGATGACAATGTATAGAAAATCCTTCATTCAATCAATAAATCCAAGATACAATACAAAGAGAGGCTCATTCCGATTTATAGTTACTTTCAAACCAACTAAAAAAGATAACCCCATCCGAATTACACTATCAAATCACATAAGAAACAAAGGGCCCATCCGATTTATACTATTAAAACACAGTAGAAAGAAAGGGCCCCATACGAATTAGAGTCTCGAAACGCATTACAAAGAAAAAGGCCACATATGTTTCACTTGAGTTGTTAGAACTACAAAGCAAACGAAAAGCTTTTTTATCTGTACTACAATAATTCCGGTTGAAAAACAAAATACATAAAATTGAACCAGAGAAGAATACAAACAAACATTAACATTATTTAAACTTTTAAATTAGTTAGGAATAAAGTGTGAATATGTAGCCATCGCTTTCCATCATTTTAAAAAGATTATGAGTAGATGTAGGACTTGTCTCACCCTATAAACCGTATGATTTGATATTAAATCTTTCATAAGGCGTGTATCAATTTGCATCACATATTTATACCTCGTCAAGAGGTTTTTAATGGATAATTGGTATTCTTCGGTACAATTAACACTAAAGCTGCTTGCGAATAAACTCACCATGCTAGTACCTCTATGAAAACGCAAAAGAGAAATAGCAATACAATTGTTACGAAACAGCGCATTGGTATAGTCCCTGAATCCGACTCTGTCTAAGCCATGTATGAAAGTTAAAATTATGGCGGATGCGCCGAGATTTCTTAGAATTGTTTACGATTGTGGCTATCTTATCTAGACATTGTTTTGTGACCAGTCTTATCTATAAAATGCGAGAGCCAATTGTTTTTGTGTGAACCGCAATCTAGAATTATCTAGTAAAATAGGACCGACCAGCGGAGAAGTTCAGGTTAGTTGATAAAGTGATCTCGACAATTAAACAAGAGTACACCGAAATAGCTAACAGTAAAGTGTTGATATAAATCAATAATTAAGGTTGTGTGCATATAAATTAAACTTAAGTGAATAGTTAAGTGTATATAAATTAAGTGTTAGTGAGTAGTTTAGTGTTTAAATAAATTCGTAAGTAGCCATACCGTGTGTTTGAAGTTTATCCAACCCGTTTATTGTTTAACTAAATAAGAAAAACATTACATTGATGTCAGGTGTGGGGTAATATAAATAAATAGTGATCTGAAAGTGACGCAATTAAGAGCAGAATTGGAAGATCGTGAGCTGAAAACGTCCGGTAAGAAAAGTGAATTAGTAGAAAGACTTAAAGTGGCACTGGAAAATGACGGATTTGATCCAGAATTGTTTTTATTCAATGACGAGGCTTCCACCTTAATCTCGACAATGTCTGCCATGGAAGAGAAGATTTCTGATAATATCGACGAGAAAATTTTAACATTGAAGAACGATTTTTCGGATACAAAAAACGATATTTCTGCTATGAAGAATGATATGTCTGCAGATATATTATCATTGAAAAATGACATTGCTGCTGAAGTCGAGAATAAAATTTCGTCTCTAAAATCAGACATGGAGAATAAGATGACAATGATGGAAAAACCGATGGACCAGAAAATCAAGGAGATGACAACGATGAACGAGAAAATAAAATCAGACATGGAGAATAAGATGACAACGATAGAAAATCAGATAGAAGAGAAAATCAAGGAGTTAGAGACAAAGATTGCCGATTTAAGAACACAAGACACTTCAGCAGAAGAAAAGAAGATCGAGATCTGCAAGCCAGAAACACAACCCAAGACAAATGATATTGGCAGTTTTACCAGAGTCAAGGCCTCAACGTTCGATGTAAAGATGTTGTGGACCAATTACCTAAAACAGTTTGAAGCAGCCGCTAGAGTGAATAATTGGTCCGATAAGGAGAAATCAGTGAACCTAACTATACCGCTTCGAGGAGATGCCTTAAATGTACTTCATACGATACCTTTGGAAGAAACGGATAACTTCGAGCAGCTGAAGAAGAGGTTGGACATGCGAAATGGTCATGAACATCTAGAACATTTGTCCCAATCCCAGCTGAAGAACCGAAAGCAGAAACGTGATGAATCCCTTCAAGGGTATGGAGTGGATATTGCCCGACTAGTTCGATTTGCTTATCCGTCAGCACCAGAGAACATGATGGAATGTCTGGACATCCAGGCCTTCATTGATGGCTTACGTGACCCCGATATGCAGAGGACGCTTCGTTTAGCCCATCCGAAAACATTAGTCGACGCATTGACAGCTGCTCTTGAATATGAAGCAGCAACGAAGGCTTCAGGATATAACAAAATTAGGACCATCCAAGAAGAAGGTGACGAAGACATATTTGACCAGTTCGTCAGTTTAATAAGAAGTATGATGGACAAGGAGCCGAGAAAGATCAAATGCTGGAATTGTGGCGAGCTAGGGCATGTACGTAGTTCGTGTGAGCGCCCCAAGACTCCTGCAAACCAAGAACCCCAGTCACAGGAAAACTAGAACGGGTCGGCTTCGAGGGGGCAGCACCGACCCATGATCGTTCAAAAGATCCTCTCATACTGATAGCTTCTCTCAGATGTCGCAACGACAGTGTATATGTGAATGGCTAAGTAAATGGCAAGAATTATGCTCTGCTGGTTGCCACTGGAGCAACTAGAACCATTATACGACCAGAGATAATAAACCCCAACAAGAAGCTTCTACCAACGAGACTGCGACTGCGGACCGCCACAGGCGAGAGTGCCAACGTTCACGGGAAACACAAATCCAATTGGGAATTGGCGCAAAAAAGTTCACGCATACTGTAATCGTAGCTGTCATTGAAGAAGACCTGATTCTGGGAATGGACGTGATGAATGTACATGGTTTCCAAATAGACTTTAGAAACAGAACCATTAAAGTGGGTTCCGAGGAGGTATTCCTCCATCCATATGAAGGCAACGCGGTGTTGGCAGCTGTACAGGAAGATACCGTTCTACCTGCACGAAGCGAAGCCATGAGAGTAGCACGGCTACAGGGAATCATGGAGGAAGGTACACCGGTTATGATGGAGCCAAGAAACCACGACGAAGAGATTGGCAAAGGAGTACTAATTGGAAAAGGATTGGTTACGTCGGCGAAAGCGATCCCAGTACGTATGATAAACGTGAATGATTACCAAGTTACCATCAAGAAGGAAACCAGGACTGGATCCTGCGTACCAGTGACGTCTATAGTTCGTCAAACAACGACCACCGACATTTCTAATGCCAGATTCGAACAGATGTTATCAGTAGCTGGTCAATCCTTAAATCGAGCTGATAAAAAGAGAATGAGGGAATTTCTCTTACAGTATCGAGACCTATTCGTACCAAAGGAGTAAAGAACATCAGCCGTCAAACACAAAATCGATACTGGTAATGCTAAGCCAATTAAACAATCAGCTCAAGACTTCCACGAGCGAAGAGAGAGGAAACTGAAAGAATAATTTGAGAGATGGCAGAAGAAAAAGTAATAGAACCATCTACTAGTCCATGGGTGTCTCCAGTAGTGCTCGTCAAGAAAAAGGATGGAACTACGAGATTCTGCGTGGATTATCGCCAGCTTAACAACGTGACGAAGAAAGACAGCTATCCTCTGCCTCGAATTGACGATACGCTAGACACTTTGGCCGGCAGCAAACTGTTTTCCACCTTGGACCTGAAGTCTGGTTATTGGCAAGTGGAAATGTACCCAGAAGACAAAGAGAAGACTAATTTTATCACCGGATCTGGATTATGACAATTCAACGTCATGCCATTTGGGCTCTGTAATGCGCCTGCGACATTTGAAAGACTCATGGAAAATGTCTTGAGAGGGTTGTCTTGGAAGACATGCTTGGTCTATTTGGACGACATCGTAGTACTGGGGAAGACATTTGACGGAACACCTGAAGCATTTGGACGACGTATTCAAACGACTCCAAGCTGCCCAGCTTTTTAAACCTGAAGAAATGTCAGCTGTTCCAAAACTGAGTCAACTATCTAGGTCATATAGTGAGCAATGAAGCAGTGGCGGTGGATCCAGAGAAAATTGCTTCCATTCAGCAATGGCCGCAACCAAACGACAATCATCAAATTAGGAGTTTCCTAGGACTTTGCACGTATTATAGAAGATTTATCAGGAAGTTTGGAGATATTGCCAAGCTTCTAACTCGACTTACAGAAGAAGCAAGAGCTTTCCAATGGGACGAGGACTGTCAAACGGCTTTTGAAACCTTAAAGAGGCATTTAACCTCGGCGCCGATATTTGTACGAGAAGGGAACTTCACCTTAGCGATAGTTGGCTGGTTCACATAAGTTTAAGTTAGTTGATCCTTTCCTTCCCGACATGTTTTTTGAGAATTTTAAGAACAGAACAATCGCCAACCTTTTATTGACGGAGAATGCTGAAATTGTCGATAAAGGTGTAATCAAAAAAAATACGGGCCACTCTCAATCCCTCTATTGTAATTCTTACAATTGATACAATTTCTTTTATACAATGAAACGAAACACCAAACTTTACGGATACGGCAACAGCGCTTAACTACCGACACTAACCGGTCCAGGCGACCATGCGGATTTAAACAATGATTTATATTAATGATAGTACTTACTATACGAATATTCATCAATATCGGAAAAAAACACTTCACACTATAATCACATTTCCATATGTTGCAGTTATACGAAATTGATAAAAGGAACTAGGTATGTACTCAAACAAAATGAATCTACACCTTATCATGTCGTCAAGAGAGTTCTGCTTAGACTTACTGACTGCTTTTCGTTGGCGGTAATTTTTCGGCTAGTGGCGCAGAAGGTACCAATTGGACCCGTGATCATAAATAAAGGGCGCGGAGATTTAAAATTCGAACCTTTGGCTTAATGTTAAATTAAGGTCCATTGTAGGAATTTATGGGAAATTCCTACATACTGGGGGCCGGGGCAAAGATGAGAGGAACCGTTTAGGAGCGAAATCCAAACTCTAAACAAGAAGGAAGGAGAAAAGAGAAAGAAAAAAAAACAAGAAGAGAAAAAAAAATACGTTCTACTCCAAATGTAGATAGAACTCAGTCCATACATGGTAGAGGGGCTAAATTAGTAATGGGACGAATATAAACTCCATCCACAGTTCTTACATGTGCGGCACGGACATTGCCGTCTTTGCCAGTTAGTAGTTCCACTACCCTGGCAAGGGGCCAATTCAAAGGAGGACGATCCTCCGATTGCACTAGTACAAGCTGATTAAGCTGAAGATTATTTGAAGCTTTACACCACTTAGGTCGATGCTGCAGTCGATGCAGATAATCGGTGCTCCACCTCTTCTAGAATTCTTGGTTCATCTTAGTACATTGTTCCCAAAAAGTTAATTTGTTTACAGGGATGGTAGATAGATCGCGATCATGATAAGCGGCTAAAGGTGCTCCGATCAAAAAATGACCTGGTGTCAAAGGAGATAGATCGGTAGGATCATTTGACATCGGGTATAATGGTCTGCTGTTCAAGATAGCTTCGATCTGACTCAGAACCGTGGAGAGTTCCTCGAAGGTAAGGCACGAATTGCCAATTATTTTGGTGAGGTGGGATTTGGCGCTTTTCACAGCCGCTTCCCATAAGCCACCCCAGTGCGGTGACCGCGGAGGAATAAACTTGCAACTAATTTCTGTAGTTGAAAGAAAAGACTGTATCTTATTGATACTTTCGGAAGATTTGAGAAAAATGGAGAGTGCTCGTAATTGATTCCTTGCTCCAACAAAGTTGGAACCATTATCAGTATAGATAGTCTGAGGATTCCCTCTACGACTGAGAAATCTTTTAAGAGTGGCGATAAATGCATCGGTAGAGAGATCACTTACTAATTCGATATGGATCGCCTTTGTCACCATGCATATGAATATGGCAATGTAGGCCTTTTGTATTGGGGCTTTTCTTAAGCGCGAAGATTTAATTTGTACAGGTTCAGCAAAATCGATGCCAGTTTTGGAAAAGGGGCGAGATTTTTGCACTCGGTCAAGGGGTAAGGGGGACATTATTTGAGAGGCGAACTGGGCATTAAATCTAAAACAGGTGATGCAGCTTTTTATCAATTTTTTGACAAGACGAGTGCCATTCAAGGGCCAGTACTGTAGCCTTAAATTTCCTAACACATTTTGGGCTCCACCATGTCCAAGACGGCGATGTTCCCGTATTATTAGCAAATCTACAACATGATCATTTTGTGGTAACAGCAAGGGAAATTTTTGATTGAAAGGTAAAGTAGAAAATTGTAATCGGCCACCCACTCTTAGAAGGCCGTCATTATCCAAGAAAATGTTTAATGGAATTAAGTCTTTATTTGCAATCGAAACGTTAGTTTTTAAACAACGAATTTCGTTGAAGAAGTGTTTATGTTGAATTTGTTTGATTATAAAATCATGGGCAATTCGGAGATCGTCAACAGATAACGAACCAACGTCTCTGATTTTTCTCCTCGATAGGTTTATAAATTTGAATATATGGGCTATAACCCTATTTAAGGTTATAAATTTTGAGAATCGGAAAAATATAGGTTCCCAAAAGTTTAAGTCGCTATTGATTATAGCAAGATTGACCTTCTTGACTTGAGGCAAGTCGTCAATAGGTTCGAAAGAATCCATAGAATCAACATCTTTAGATTCAAGTAGAAATCGAGGACCATCGACCCAAAAAATCCAGGCATCAGATGAGAATTTACCACGAGAAAGTAAATCGGCTGGGTTTAAATGGGATTTGACATGTCGCCATATAAAATCTTTACTATTGTTTTGTATGGTTAGGACACGCCGAGCTACAAAGGGAGAAAAATCATTAGAAGACCGTTTCACCCAACTGAGAGCGACTTGAGAGTCGGACCATAAATTTATGGAAGAGATGTGAAGAGAAATGCACAGAATCTGAACTATTCTACGAGCTACAGTGGACAACAGCTCCATTGCACACAGCTCTAACTTGGGAATAGTCAAAGTAATTTTCAAAGGATTCACACGAGATTTAGCAGTAATTAGGCGAGAGGATCTAGAATTATTAGCGTAGATCGCTACTAAATAGAGACACCCTCCGTATGCCTTTTGACTGGCATCGCAAAACCCGTGGAGAGAACACGAAATAATAATTTTTTGGTTAAATAGGTATCTGGGTACTCGGAGGTGAGCAGCTTCAGATAATAAAGAAAGGAAGTTATTAAACTGAGTAATTATGGATGTGTCGGAAATGGGAACATCCCACCCTATCTGGGATTTCCAGACCGATTGCATTAACAGTTTACCAAACACGGTCACTTAATATGCTTCGTTTCGTTATATGAGAACAATCAGGCAACTTGGCAGTTTGGATATGTAAAATATCAGACGCAGGATTCCATTTTAGTCCTAGAATTTTGCTTGACGAATCGTCAAAACTACGATCCAATTCAGCGTTAGGTAATTCATCGATTGACTGTAAAAACTTGAATGAATTTGATTGCCATTTGTGAAGTTGGAACTCATGTTTTCCAAGCATATTGGTCAATTCAGCATAAAGAGCCGGTAAGTCCATTTCCTTATTGGTTCCAGTTAAGATATCATCCATGTAGGTTTGATGAAGAATAGCCTGCTGCGCATTTGGACAATCGGGACTATTTAAGGCAATGTCTTTCAAGACTCGGTGGCCAAGAAAGGGGCACAGTTCTGTCCGAAACTGAGCCTCGATAATTGGATACATTGAAGGGGTTTCGTGGGGTTATCCCTCCACAGTATGTTTTGGAGATAGCGTTGCATGGGATTGATATCTATGAATCTATACATCATTTTGATGTCAGCACACAGGACATATTTGTAGCATCTAAATCTGCACAAAATGTCGAATAGGTTATCCTGAACTTGGTATCCCTTCGACGTTAAATCATTAAGAGAGAAACCTGAATCGGTTTTAGCCGAAAAATCGAATACGATCCGAAGTTTGGTGGATGCGCTTTCCTCACGTATCACCGCCCTATGGGGTATAAAATACTTGAAATCGTTAGATACAGTGTTATAGAAAGACAGAATAATGACTTGAGCATGATTGAGTGTTAGATATTCTGAAATTACTTTTTTATATTCAGAGAAAAGGGTAGGATTAGCATTGAATTTTCTTTCAAGAGAAGAGAATCGTTGGATGGCTATACAGAATGACTGGCCTAGTTTTTTATTCTGATTTGCGAGTAGAGGCATATCTACCAGATACCGCCCCGATGGTAGGATAACGGTTGTATCCCGAAATAATTGTTCAACATATTCGTCGCTGGGATCTTGTGATGGACATTCGGGAATTTTCTCAAGCTACCAGAATTTCTCCATTGTCCTTTGGAGGTCAGAATATTGATAGACTTGATCATTATAAACTGTCAAGAAGGAATAAGCAGACTTAGGTTTATGCTGGGAGGAGTTAGCATTTCTCAAAGGGATAGGACCCGCGATAACATATTTCAGGTGAGTATCTATGAAGGAAGGAGAATAAGGATCCGTTTTAAGTACGGTCCCCTTAAGCAGGTAATGATATAAATCACAGCCAATAAGAAGATCTATTGGACCGGATTCAAAGAATAAAGGGTCAGCTAGCTCAATTTTTATATGGGATGGAATTTTAAAATTAGAAGGTGAGATAGAAGATTGTGGTAAACTATTTGTTATTTTATCTATGATCGAGCAAGATATAGTGAAAGTACTGTAAGGTGCAATTTGAGAATTAAATGTGATATCTACCTATCTACCACTTCTCTACTATAGGTGTTATTGCTACCTAATCCGGAAATATTAAGAGTTTGTTTTCGAGAGACTAAATTCAATTTTTGTACAAAGGCACGGTTAATAACGCTCATTTGACTAGCGGAATCTAAAAGAACTCGTCCAACCAAACACCGACCATTGAAACCGTTAACATTCACTAAAGCGTAGGCAATAGTACAATACTGTCTTTTGCTGACATGGCAGTCAAAGCAGTTTGATATCTCACTGACTCCGGAGGTTCAGGTGATTGATTAAGTGATGCAGAACTGGTATTTATGAAATTAGATCTAAGAATTTGATCTGGGGACATATTATTATGTACATTAAGAGGAGAGGGGTGATTATTTACATTGGATAGAGAGGTTACATTGGGGCTTCCGGAAGAGGAGGCTCTAGGATTATTACGATTGTTAGAGTTGTTTGGCAATCTGTTCTGAATGTCAAAATGTAAGTAACTATGATGAGACTTATTGCAAGTTGCACATCTCCTAAGGGATTTACAATCGGTAGTACTATGGGTACTATTCAGACAATTTACACAAAGTTTTTTAGCTTTGACAATCTGATACCTCTCTTGAGGTGATAAGGACATAAATTTGGAACAACCGTTTATAAGATGAGAGGAGTCTGAACAATGAAGACAGCTCGGTCTATTGACTCGAGAAGAACTAGAATGGTACTGTTGCGAAGAACTTAAACTAGATACCAATGTCACCCTATTTTTACTAACATTATCAGACTTGGGGTTGAATTTACCCTTAGTGTTGGTTTCAAAAAGATTTGAATTTCCCAATATTGATTGACGTTGCTGTAGAAAATCAAAGAAATATTCAGCTGTAGGGATAAGCTCTGGCTTGCGCTCACTTTCGAAGGCTCGTCTTGAATTAACATCAAGTTTTTGCTCCATTAAAAATATTATTAATGACTCAAAATTTACTTCCGGCGATAAACTCATATTTTTAATCAAATCAAATGTCTTACGCGTCGATATCTGAATTTCGCGCAACTCGACCGAAGTACTTTTCAAGACAGGTTTTTGATCCACTAAAGTTTGGTACAAAGAATACAGTAATTTATATTTATCGTCATATGCCTTTTTAAGAAAATTTAAGGCAATATTCAAATTTTGATTTGTTACGCTTAAGGACTCAATCATTTCCATAGGTGGTCCACGTAACAGCCCTTTAAGGTAATAAAACTTTTCACCCTCCGACTTTAAATTATTATTATTAAGTACCAGTGCTGTGAAAAGGTCAATAAAGGATGGCCACTCTGATGCAGCCCCTGAGAAAGGTTTAATGTTAATCTTAGGTAAAACGACATTAGATACAACGTTTGGACTAGTATTTAAATTGAGTGATTCTTTTGGCTTATTTTCAATTAGAAGTTCAAGCATAGCAATACAACTTTCAAAACGGTCGGCGACAACGTTCTCGGCCTCATCGTCGGAAGAGTAGTTGTCGTCGTCCGGGTTAGATAATGAAACGATTTACAATTGGACTTTTTGATAATTGTCATAGTGACCAGATATGCTTTTAAGTTTGACTTTAAGTATATAGACCTCTTCGGAGCCAGTCAGCTCCGACACAAATGTTTCAATTCGAGATAATTGCGATTTAAAACCCCCTCTTTTATTTTTCAAGTGATTTAGCGACATGATTGAATCAAAGTGTAACCAATCAAAGTTGAACTCCACCTGAATTAAAATAAGCTTCTAAAGTAGCGAGTTAATTTTTACAATATATGGAATAACCGAATAAGCGAATAGACAAAGAGATTTTCCAATCAATGCGATAAGTATTTCAATAGCATGCAAATTACTGTAAATTAGTTTAACATTGTAAGAAAATACCTACCTACTTATAACCTACTTATAACCAGATACGGTATTAATATTCAAAATAATAAAGAAGAAATTACAGTGAATTATTTTTCACAGTGTACTAAAATGCATATAAACGCACATAGATAATTGATAAACAAAATATCTAATATTTAGAAAACTGTAAATTACTTTTAACAGTGTAAGAAAATGTACCTAGATATAACTAAATACACTAATTAAATATCCAAAGTAATACTGAAGAAAATACTGTGATTTATTTTTCACAGTGTACTAAAAATGCATATAAACGCACATTGCTAATTAATATTGAGATTAATAAACAAAATATCAAACTTTGAGAAAACTGTAAATTATTTTTAACAGTGTAAGAAAATGTACCTACTTATAACTAAATACACTAATCAAATATTCAAAGTAATAATGAAGAAAATACTGTGATTTATTTTTCACAGTGCACTAAAAATGCATATAAACGCACATAGATAATTGATAAACAAAATATCTAATATTTAGAAAACTGTAAATTACTTTTAACAATGTAAGAAAATGTACCTAGATATAACTAAATACACTAATTAAATATCCAAAGTAATAATGAAGAAAATACTGTGATTCATTTTTCACAGTGTACTAAAATGCATGTAAACGCAAATAGATAATTGATAAACAAAATATCTAATATTTAGAAAACTGTAAATTACTTTTAACAGTGCAAGAAAATGTACCTAAATATAATTAAATATCCAAAGTAATAATGAAGAAAATACTGTGATTTATTTTTCACAGTGTACTAAAAGTGCATATAAACGCACATTGCTAATTAATATTGAGATTAATAAACAAAATATCAAACATTGAGAAAGCTGTAAATTATTTTTAACAGTGTATGAAAATGTACCTATCTATGACTAAATACACGAATCAAATATTCATAGTAACAATGAAGAAAATACTGTGATTTATTTTTCACAGTGTACTAAAATTGCATGTAAACGCAAAAAGATAATCAATATTAAACAAAGTATCTAATATTGAGCAAACTATAAATTATTTTTAACAGTGTAAGAAAATGTACCTATCTATAACTAATAATTACAATAATCAAATATCCTCAAACTTAACGATGTATTTATTATACCATGTATTATTGAGGTAACAAAAACCCGACATGTAAATAAACACTGGTTTCTTCAAAATATGCTGTTTATAAACACTTCCAAACCGGCTCCTAATCCTATACACCCCCCTTGAGCGAGGTGTCGTTGAAGTGGAAATGGCCAGCAGTTTTGACCATTCTAGATTCAGTAATCGCTTCGCGCGCTGTTGCCGGACTGTCTTTAATTTCCCGAGCAATCAAATCTTTTTTACAGTTTCTCAGCCCTCACGAGAGTCTAATGAACAACTTTTTGGAAGGTTTATTAGAGAAAAGAAGAATAGGGTTCAGACAGACCCAAGAAATCAAATTGCCGCAAAGGCGGAAATGGATATATCAAGTTGCTGCAGAGGCAAAAATGAATATGTCAAATTGACAGACTAGATCCGGCTCGAAGGACCACTAAAAAACTATGTACGAGAAGGGAACTTCAACTTAGCGATAGTTGGCTGGTTCACATAAGTTTAAGTTAGTTGATCCTTTCCTTCCCGACATGTTTTTTGAGAATTTTAAGAACAGAACAATCGCCAACCTTTTATTGACGGAGAATGCTGAAATTGTCGATAAAGGTGTAATCAAAAAAAATACGGGCCACTCTCAATCCCTCTATTGTAATTCTTACAATTGATACAATTTCTTTTATACAATGAAACGAAACACCAAACTTTACGGATACGGCAACAGCGCTTAACTACCGACACTAACCGGTCCAGGCGACCATGCGGATTTAAACAATGATTTATATTAATGATAGAACTTACTATACGAATATTCAATCAATATCGGAAAAAAACACTTCACACTATAATCACATTTCCATATGTTGCAGTTATACGAAATTGATAAAAGGAACTAGGTATGTACTCAAACAAAATGAATCTACACCTTATCATGTCGTCAAGAGAGTTCTGCTTAGACTTACTGACTGCTTTTCGTTGGCGGTAATTTTTCGACTAGTGCGCAGAAGGTACCAATTGGATCCGTGATCATAAATAAAGGGCGCGGAGATTTAAACTTCGAACCTTTGGCTTAATGTTAAATTAAGGTCCATTGTAGGAATGTATGGGAAATTCCTACAATATTAGGATATCCATTAGCAGAGGGAGACTTTATTCTTGACATTGACGCAAGCAACGTAGGAATTGGTGGAGTGCTCTCACAGATCCAAGGAGTGCAAGGAAGAGTGCTGGGATATTTCAGTAAAGTCCTCTCCAAACCAGAACGAAACTACTTCGTCACAAGAAGAGAACTTTTGGCGGTAGTGAAATCCGTGGAACACTTTTACCAGTATCTCTATGGTAGGAAGTTTTTAATCCGGACTGATCAGCACTCAAGTGGTTATTGCAGTTCAAGAATCCCGAGGGCCAGATCGCTAGATGGATTGAACGACTTCAAGAGTACGATTTCAATATCGAACATCGAGCTGATGTGAATCACCGAAGAGCCAACTCTTTGCCTAGACGGTCATGCCCTGTAGACTATTCACAATGCAACAAGTCAAAATCTAAGGAAGTTGCAGTTTCAAGAATTACAGTAGTCAATGGAGAATGGTCATCCAACAGGATCAGAGAAGATCAGGAGAATGATCCTCACCTGAAGATGATCCGGCAATGGAAGGAAGAAAATTGGCGACCTACCTGGCAAGAAGTGTCAAGATTTTCACCAAAACTCAAGACGTATTGGGCTCAGTGGGACTCCCTTGTCCTGGAAGAAGGGCTGTTGAAAAGAGTCCTTGAAAACGATGATGGTTCCGAGATGAGGAGGCAGCTAGTTATCCCGAGAACAATAGTAGCTGAAGTACTAAAAAAGTTACACGACAGTCAATCGGGAGGTCATCTGGGATAGAAGAAAACCCTCCAGCGAATTCGTGAGAGGTTTTATTGGATGAACAGCTCCGATGATGCGAAGAACTGGTGTAAGAAATGTACGACTTGTGACACGAGTAATAGACCACATCGCAAGAGAAAGGCACCTATGAAACAGTACAATGTTGAAAGCCCTTTCGAAAGGATTGCTTTAGATATCGCTGAACCATTTCCTACGACAGAAAATGGTGGCAAATTCATCCTGGTTATAATGGATTATTTCACAAAGTGGGTGGAAATTTACGCGATTTCGAATCAAGAGGCCAATACTGTCGCGGATGTATTGGTGAAATAATTTATCAGCCGATATTGAGTGCCATTGGAAGTCCACAGTGACCAAGGAAGAAATTTCGAAAGCCATCTATTCCAGGAGATTTGGGAGAAGCTGAAAATGAAGAAGACCAGAACAACAGCATTACATCCACAGTCAGATGGAATGGTCGAGAGAATGAACAGGACTATTGGAAAGTACCTGTCCAAAGTTGTTTCCAGCCATCAGAGAGATTGGGACCAGTATCTTTCCTTAGAAAGATTCCTTCATCAGCTTTTGGTTTTTCAAAAGACGTTAGGTACCTTAGTTTCGCACGTACTCTTTCAATATAATAAAAATTTTGAAACAAAAAAGGCAGAAATCACTATGTTTTACAATTCGACTAAAGGAGGAATTGCATCGATTCCAAACATTGGCCAAGTACGATACTCGTACTAATTTTTTTAAAACATTAGCTGATGCTTTGTTGGTTGAACATATGAAGCAACGAATGGGAAATAAACGATTGCCAAGTAAACTAAGACAATCTATTCAGGGTTACTTTGAGTTTCCAGCTCCCACAAGAGCCCGAAAACCGTTCACGTTGTTGTCACTTTACCCAAGATCTCGGAACCGAAAAGGACGTCATATTTGCGTTCACATTTGTGAAGATTGTAAATATTAATCTTACTTATTGACTTTTTTTATTCAGAATTTGTTTCTTAGTTTGTAATGTGCCAAAAATATTTTTTTTTGTTATATATAATGCTATATATATATATATATATATATATATATATATATATATATATATAATAGAGTTTTTAAGAATTTAATTAGGCACATTTCATTAATGTCACATTAGAAGCGATTTCAAAATGAGTCACCGGTGATCCCACGTTGTTCTAGGGCTAAATTACTTGATAGTAGGAACTTGTTAATGTTACAATATACGGAGGGAATTTGAAAATAAAAGGATGTCAAAGGGAATACATTTTTTCATACGTCATAAGAAAGGTATTTTAATATCATTAAAAGTAGTTTTTCTAGCTTTATTTATTATCTTGTCAAATAAGCGAGATATTCCCTGCGTACCATAACTTGAGACACCCTACCCTGTATACATAAAAATACCAAAAGTAACATAAGAGACGGTAATTTTTTATGTTTTGTCTCAGTGTTCACAGACAATTGCAAAATTAATATGTTTTCGTAGAAAAGATACGAATAATGTCAATAATACAAAATATGTTTATGAGATATAACTTTTTAATGATGCTCAAAAATTTCCAATATATGAAAGGATGTTTTTGACGAAACATTTTTCGCTGCTAATTTTCTGAATACCACGTACATTTCTCAGTATAAGTATGGTAACATTGTTTCATATTCTACTCAGTATCTCCGGCAATTTTTATTCAAAACCAGTTTGAATAATTCATTCATGAATCTCAAAATATTTTCATTCTCTTTTTTCCAAAGCCAAAGGACGTCCGATGTTGGAATATCATGTAAATTAGAAAGTCCTTTTTTATATAGAATATCATACATTTTTACGAACTTGTGCCTAATCAAATTTTACAAAACAAAAAAAGAAATAACGACTCTCAAAGTAATTCTAAGTGGTATTAAATTTCGGCATTTTATATATAATTGAAATATACAAAATGAGCAAGTTATTATGTTTCTAGTAACATAAATTTTATGAATAGACTAATAGAAAACATTATTCAATTCGATATCATGTATTAGTATAGGTGAATAATGATTACTGTATCGATGAGAGGAAGAAGCTTATTTTGCCTGTCTTATATTCTGGCTTTGACCGTCTATTTAACGAACAAACGGTAAGGGCTAGAGCTTAGAAATAAGCGGATTCGGAATCAGCATGGTCTAATACTCCTCCAATGTAGAGAAAAATTGACCTTTGACAATAATAATTTACTGATTTTTTTTGTTTAAATTAAAGGTGGGATGACTATTTCAGGATATTTGTCATTAGTTTGGGTTCTTTCGGAGCCCCTTCAATGGCCTCTTTTCAAATACATTTAAAGACAGTTATCATGAACTCATAATGTCCAAAAGAGATAGCGACAAGCAGCATTAATTGAGGGGTCCAAAGCAAGAACCGGCTAATCCAATTCGTTCCTGTACAGTTCAAAACGATGAATCGATCGCTACAAGAACCGGTTTCTGGGAGGACAAAATAAAAATATTATTTATGTTTGTTTGGTTGCCTACCATATTCTACTGGGTAAGAACCGGTCAAGTCCCGGACTTAGCCGGCTCATGCTCAGTTCGATTTGGGATGTTTTGATGATACACGTGGAACGATACTGTTATTTTCTGTGCGTTTGTGATAGTTAACTCGTGCCATTTTGAAAAGTAATATCTGGTTCAGCAAGTGATGATCATTTTGGTGCAACTCATATATACTCTGATGAAGATTACATACCAACAAGGACCGAAATCATAAAGATAACCTAGAATTCTTAGATAGTTTGAGTTCAGAGTTTGCTGAAGAGGAGCCTGAGGATTTAGATGAAACTTATAATGAACCAGGAGTACCAGAACCATCTATCAGAACACCTGAGACGGATAGATAGCGTCTACAACGAAAATTATCATAAAAAATGAACGTTAGGTAAAATGTATGTAAATACGGCAACTGCACAAGAAAGTTCATCGATAAAATTGGAGAGGGTTGTGAAGTAATTTTTCCTCAATTTTGTAAGCTGTCTCAAAAATTTTTGCAAGACTCCTATCTCTTCGGACTAATAGTAAATTACCTGTAGAGAGGAAGAGACATCGTGTAACCCTATGTAATATACGAGAAAACTATTAGTTTACCCCAATGAAGTTGGAGTTTTGAGAAATTTTTAGTTATCTTTTCGTTTTTCAACGAGAAAAACTCGAAAAACGGGTTTATAGAAATAAATCCTGTGTGTATGTCGTCGTTGTTGTCGTCAGCTACTTTTTGTAACATGTCTTTTTAGCGCGATACAGCATCCGGAGTGCAACAAACCACCAATTTTATGATTGCCTATTATTCAAGACATCTACAGATGAACCCTACCAGAGCCAGTACAACGGGTGCTATGGTACTTGAAGTACCACATTTTTGTAGAAATTTCAGTATGTCAGCACGATACAGCCTCGATAGTGTTTACATAAAACCAATTTAATCATATGACCTTATTTAGGGAGTCCCACAGATGAAAATCTAATGTAATGTTTTTCTTATTTATTTAAACAGTAAACGGATGTGATAAATTTTAAACACACGGTATGGCTACTTACTAATTTATTTAAACACTGAACTACTCACTAACACTTATTTCATATATACCTAACTAATCACTTAAATTTAATTTATATGCACAAAAACTTAATTATTAATTTATATCAACACTTTACTGTTCGCTGTTTCGGTCTATTCTTGTTTATTTCTCGAGATCACTTTATCAACTAAACTGAACTCTCCATGGTCGGTATATATATATATATATATATATATATATATATATATAAATCGAAAATCATATATATAAATATATATATATTAGTGCCTTTTTTACTAGATCATTCTAGATTTCGGCTTACACAAAAACAATTGGTTCTGGCTTTTTCTAGATAAGACTGGTCACAAAAACAATGTCTAGATAAGATACTCACAATCGTAAACAATTCATCCCTGCGCGTCCGCCATAATTTTAACTTCCATACATGGCTTAGACAGAGACGGATTCAGGGACTATACCAGTGTAATGTTTCGTAATATTACCCCCTCCTTAAATGGCAGTTCCTCCTGGAACTTTTGTGTAGCCGAGACTGGATGTTTGAATCGGCAACTGGCCCCATCTCTACACTTTCCGATCTTATGAAAATAGCAGGGCACCGTCTTCGTCGGATACTGATAACGGGGGTTGTAGCTGCAAATTAATATCTGAACACCGGTTTTTCGAAAGATTACCATATTCCTGATAACTTGCCAATCCAACTGGTTACTCGCTATCTTAGGCATAGCCAGTTTCTTCACGCTGGATTCTAACAAATGGTCTCGGAGATTTCGTAGTGCTTCCCACACATCGCAGTAGGTAGATCGATCTTGAAATTCAGTCTTAGTTACCACGCAGAAGACGTACCGCGAATTATGTTTCAGTTTCAGTGTCTTGCCAGGGGCTGGAATCTGGTCTTCAAGTTTTTCTAATTGCCCGAACTTCTTTCGAAAGACGGATGCCAACCCTGTGCGCTCTTGAGACGGGCGGGGATGTTGTATGCCAGTGAATAATCTTTAGGGAGAGTGAACAAATCTTGTTGTTGTTCTGAAGTGACTCCATATCTAGCTTTCCCGGTACCTCCATACGCGCACATAAATTCATCGAAGGTAGGGTCAGATACATCTCGAATATGGTTTACTCCTTTCTCTAGGTCATGGTCTCCTTCGAATGGCGCTAGTCGGTTTTGGTGAACTACTTTTGGTTGGGGATCTTGCTTATGCGATATATAACATCATTGATCCTTTTCTTGATTAAGTATGAACCTTCCCAGGATTTTTGTAATTTTGGAGAAAATCCTTTTCTTCTCGTCGGGTTGTGTAGCCATACTTTGACCCCTTCCTTAAAACCGCCTTTTGTGGCCTGCGTGTCGTACCCACTTTTCATTCTGTCGCTGGCAACGTTGTTCGAACTAATTCATAAATATCGTCCAGCCTTCTTCTCAATTGGATCACGTAGTCTTCGCCTGCTAGATCTTCTCCTGGCCGACAGCCAAATTCCAGGTCACAAGAAAGCTTCATTTCACGTCCAAACAGGATTTTCGCCGGTGTTTCACCCGTGGACTCATTGACGGTAGATCGATAAGCCAATGCGAATAGGGAAAGATACTGGTACCAATCTCTCTGATGGCTGGATACTACTTTGGGCAGGTATTTTCCAATAGTCCTGTTCATTCTCTCGACTATTCCATCTGACTGTAGATGTAATGCTGTTGTCCTGGTCTTCTTCATTCTCAGCTCCTCGCAAATCTCCTGGAATAGATGACTTTCGAAATTTCTTCCCTGGTCGCTGTGGACTTCCAAGGGAACTCCATATTGGCTGATAAATTCTTTCACCAATACATCCGCAACAGTTGTGGCCTCTTGGTTCGGGATAGCATGAATTTTCACCCACTTTGTGAAATAATCCATTACAACCAGTATGTATTTGCCACCATTTTCGGTCGTCGGAAATGGTCCAGCGATATCTAAAGCAATCCTTTCGTAAAGGCTTCCAACATTGTAGTGTTTCATAGGTGCCTTTCTCTTGCGATGTTGTCCATTACTCGTAGCACAATTCATACATACGTATATACTCGTATTTTACACCAGTCTTTCACATCACCGGAGCTGTTCATCTAATAAAGCCTCTCACGGATTCGCTGGAGGGTTATCTTCACTCCCATATGACCTCCCGATGGACTGTCGTGTAACTTCTTCAGTACTTCAGCTACTCTTGTTCTCGGGATAACTAGCTGTCTCCTCATCTCGGAACCATCATCGTTTTCAAGGACTCTTTTCAACAGCCCTTCTTCCAGGACAAGGGAGTCCCACTGAGCCCAATACGCCTTGAGTTTCGGAGAAAATTTTGACACTTCCTTCCACTGTCTCTAAGTCTCTTGGCCATTTTTACGTAGATATTTATTTTCATTACCCCACAGCTGACACCAATGTAATGTTTTTCTTATTTATTTAAACATTAAACGGGTGGGATAAATTTTAAACACATGGTATTGCTACTTACTAATTTACTTAAACACCAAACTACTCATTATCACTTAATTTATATATACTTAACTAATCACTTAAACTTAATTTATATGCACACTAACTTAATTATTAATTTATATCAACTCTTTACTGTTCGCTATTTCGGTGTATTCTTGTTTATTTCTCGAGATCACTTTATCAACTAAACTGAACTCTCCATGGTCGGTCCTTTATATATATATATATATATATATATATTAGTGCCTTTTTTACTAGATCATTCTAGATTACGGCTTACACAAAAACAATTGGCTCTGGCTTTTCCGATATAAGACTGGTCACAAAAACAATGTCTAGATAAGATAGTCACAATCGTAAACATTTCATCCCTGTGCGTCCGCCATAATTTTAACTTTCATACCTGGCTTAGACAGAGTCGGATTCAGGGACTATACCAGTGTGCTGTTCCGTAACACTAATTATTTTCAGCTTACCACATTTTTGGAGGAATTTCGGTTTGTTAACACAATACCACCCCCGGAATGTATACAAGTGACTGATTTTATGATTGGATACTGTTCAGGGCGTCCCACAGATGAATTCTATCGATTTTCAGGGGTCCTATAAATCCGATAAATCCTATAAATCCGATATACCATATTTTTGGAGTAATTTCGGTTTGTTAGCTCGATACAGCCTTCAAAGTATATACAAGTGACCTATTTTATGATAGGATATTGTTCAGCGCGTCTCACAGATGATCCCGATTGATTTTTGGCTCACGACAGCCAGTTAACGTGTCCAATAAATCTATATATACTACATTTTTCGTAATTTTGGAGAAATTCTGGTTTGTTAGCACGTTACAGTCTCCGTAGTGTATTCAAGTGACCAATTTTGTAATTGGATATTGTTCAGGGCATCTCAGAGACAAATCTATGGATTTTTAGATCTCCACAACAAGTACAAAGTGTCCTATAAATCCAAATACTACATTTTTGATCATTTCTGAATAAATTTCGGTTTGTTAGAAGATCCACCCTCCGGAGAGTATACAAGTGACCAATTTTAAGACTAAATATTGTTCAGGGCTACTCACAGATGAACCTTATTAATTTTCAGCTCACTACAGCTAGAATAACGGGTGCTATAAATCCGGATATACTACATTTTTGGTCGTTTTTGGAGAAATTCCGGTTTGTTAGCATGATACAGTTTCCGCAGTGTATAAGTGCAGAGAAGATAATTTTAATCTTCAGCACCGTTTATTTTCAATTATAATACGTTGTCACAATGGCCAAGATGATACTGTGTATGGAAAGGCATTCCTTAATGTACGTGGATGGCATCACAAGAAGCAGGTTGGACCGACTGCAGCAGCAAATATCCCTTGGCAACGTCACTCCTCCAACAGACCGTATAGGCATCCACCAAACTAGAGCCATCCAGGTTTCATCGGAAGTAACTACACAAGTTAGAGAATATATTTCAAAAATTTCACTTAATATAGTAGAAAAAGCAATTTACAATATTCGTATATGTCACCTTTATTGAATGTATGAGTTATATTTGCATAAACATGAGCCAAAGCAATACTCATTGTTTCTTGGAAACAAAAAAATTAATCTTGATATTAAATATGAGTTTTCATTGAGAATATTCTACTGAAAATTTTAAAATTACCTTTGGCAAGCCTAAATCCGACAGTTGCTAAAAATGTGATAAACTTATGAACAAAATCAATAGCTATGACTCACATGAGATTAATAAATTTCTTGAAGTAGAAAAAGACATAGACCCTAGAAACTCCGAATGGTTCTACACCCTCTTGAAATGAAAAAAAAAACTTGCTAAAACAACACCGGAGATGGAAGTCCTCACGTTTCACTTCGAACAAAATTTTCCACTCCCGGTTTTATCCAGTGGTGAACTATTCTATAAAATGCAACTCTGCATGTATAATTTTTGTATCACGTTCGGAGCACTGGCAATAGTTATTAGTATGTCTGCGATGAAACCATTGCTGGCAAAGGGCAAAACGGTCTAGCCGCATATTTTGAATCTGAAGTTTTCGATTTGAGCATTTTTGTTTGAGCAAACCACTGACGAACAAAGTCCTCCATATTTATATTATAACTCACCTATAGACCTATTAAAAGTAAAAAGAATAAACGATTTTAAATATTAAAACTAACTTTTGTGCATCTGTGAGATGCCATGATTATTATTCTATCATAAAATTGTCACTTGTATACACTTCGGGGGATGTATCGTGTTAACAAACCGAAATTTCTCCAAAAGTAACCAAAAATGCAGTATATCTTGATTTATAGGACCCGCTGTAGTCGCTATAGTCAGCTGAAAATTAATAGGGTACATCTGTGAGAGACCTTGAAAAATATCCAATCATGAAATGGGTCACTTGGATACACGCTGTATCGTACTAACAAACTGAAAATTCTCAAAAATGACAAAAATTTGGTACCTCAAGAATTATAGCACTTATTGTACTGGCTTGTACTGTATCGTGCTAACATTCTGAAATTTCTCCAAAAATGACAAAAATGTCGTACTTAAAGTACTATAGCATCCGTTGTACTGGCTATTGTGAGCTGAATATCAATAGGGTTCATCTGTCAGATCTCCTGAACAATATTCAATCATAAAACAGGTGATTTGTTGCACTTCGGAGGCTGTATCGTGCTAACAAGACATGTAACGAAAAGTGGCCGACGACAACGACGACGACGACATACACACAGGATTTTTTTCTAAAAACCATTTTTTCGTGTTTTGTTCTTGATGAAAAACGTAATAATAACTCAAAAGATTTTTTCAAAATTTCAACTTTTTTTTGGGTGTAAACCAATACTTTTCTCGCATATTAGATAGGTTGGGCGGAAAAGTATCTACGATGCGGGAAAAGTATTGGTTTACCCCAAAAGAAGTTGGAATTCGAGAATTTTTTTTAGTTATTTTCATGTTTTTCAATAAGAAATATACGAAAAACGGGTTTTTAGAAAATAAATGCAGTGTGTATGTCGTCGGCCACTTCTTGTTAGCACTATACATCCTCCGGGAGTGCACAAATGACCAATTTTATGGTTGGATATTATTCAGAACATCTCACAGATAAACCCTATTGATTTTTAGCTTACCAGAGCCAGTACAACGGGTGCTATGGTACCTGAAGTACCACATTTTGATCATTTTTGGAGAAATTTCGGTTTTCTGGCACGATACAGCCTCCGGAGCATATAAAAGTGACCAATTTTATGATTGGATATTATTCAGGGCGTCTCGCAGATGAACGTTATTGATTTCAGCTCGCAAGACGCAGTCCATTGGGTCCTATAAACCCTGATATACTACATTTTTGGTAATTTTTAGAGAAATTTTCCGAATGTTTGCACGATTCAGCCTCCGGAGTGTATTAGTGCTTAAAAGTTAGCTTTAATCTTTAAAACCGTTTATGTAAATTCCGTATATACTAACAGAATTCTTTTGTAAACTAGCTTTATATCAACAACTATGTGATAAAAGAGAACCTGCTCTATCCCAAGTAATTGATTTTCCGGACTAAATTTCCATACGGAGGAAAACACACTTTCATGAGTTTTACTTAACATGACAAAGGTCTGTAATTTTCGGCGCGACATGAAGGAGGCAATTTATCCAAAACAAATCTGAAATGGTGGCAAAATGAATGTCAACAAATCACTTCCCAACCATAATATTTATACAGGAGAATGCTAATATGAGCCTGAGTGAACAAAATTGCTAAATTGCGATTCTGTTGCGGCGATTCTTTTTTCATATTATGTTGAAGTTGTTTCTTCAAGGTAAATAAAAGAAACCGTAATTAAGCAAAATTTTCAAAACGAGCAAATTCGAGTGAGAAATGTTCAGAAACAAAATAGTAGATATATGCCTCAATTTAAAAACTTCTCACTTATACAGTTTTTAAGGCTCATTCTTGCATCAGAGAATAAAATTGATGACTGAAATGTACAGGATTCTTCTTTATTAATTTGTTAGTAGGATTGAGATTCGTTTACATCATATTTAAGCCATTGAAAATGTTACAGAAAGCTTAGAAAGTATCTTGGATATAGTTCATACTCTGCGATAAAATCCTTTATTTATTGACCAAAATCATTAAAATTTTGATACAGTATTAATCTCTTTGAATTTAAGCATTCCATAAAATTATTTATAACAAAAAGATAACAAAAATTCACAATTTATTGAGTCTGAATCGAAGCAACATAATGCTAGCATCTATCCTTCCAAGCACTTGCTTAAAAAATGGGAAAAGGGACAAAAACTCAATAATAATTCAGATTTATGAACAGGAAGTTGAAATTCAATCCGTACGATATCATTCATCCATTTATAACTATAGACTCTTGTAATTTGCAAAATATTCTACATTGCTTCATGTGTTGGGCCATTTGGCCAACTTCCTGTCATGTTCTTCCCTTTCTTCTGCAGCGTTTTCGTTATTTCTAGGTCCCGACCATTCTCACTGATTCTCTTTAATTGTCTCTAATACCGATTTCTTATTTTTATTGGAACGTATATTGTCATTTTATATGAAACTCTTCCATTTAATCCATATAGAAGAGCACTTGTTTCTGTTGTTCTAATATTCATCTTTTGTTTTCTTCCCTGTTCATTATTGATATAATTCACACTTACTCTATATTTTGTCATCTAGGTGTATCTTCACTTGTTTGATGTTCCAAAAAGACGTCTTAGATAACAGAATATCAGTTATTCAATGAAGTGTAATTATTATACCCAAGTAGCACGACCAAAAAAACATTTTTCCAATCTCCTTTAAGAAGTATTCTCTTATTTATCAACTTGTATTTGCTGTATTCCATTGGCGATTATATAATACAAACCTAAATTCATCTTACTTGTTCAAAATAAACGAATTTACGAAAATATATACCATCCATTATTATTAATGTAGTTTTTGGCATCTCCAATGTTTCATGAATAATGAAAGATGTCTGCTTAAACAAACCATTATATAGTTCTTCATAGAAGTTTCCCAGCACTTTCCTTGCACGTAAACTTATTCCCTTGGGCATTATTTCCTTGTTGATTTGGCGAATTGTTGACGGAGATGCTTATAGTTAATGGACAATAGTAATGGAGAGTTTCTACCTCTATACCTGAAGTTATTATTTGTAACTAGGGATTGCGTTACGCCGTTTCGTTGATTAGTTTACCAAAATCTATTTGCACTGATGTCCTATTGACAAATTGAAGGTAAACACTTTGATAGGTTCATCACAGTTTAACAAATCTTCGGAGAAGTAATTATATCAATTGAACACTGCCAAAATTGCAATAAACTGATTATTCCAAAAGTTCCATTCTGCTCGCCCTATTTTATTGATGGAATTTCTGCTGTATTTACTAGATTTGATTTTTTCCGATTGAATGTTCTATATGAAAATAATATTATTATGCAAAGTGAGTTTTAAGTAGAGAACGTCTCAATTATCTCGGAAATGGCTTTGACGATTTTTGTAAATATTGGTTTGTAGGGTTTTGTAATATAACCGATATAATCCTTTCAGTATTTACATTCTAAGATTTTTGGTTTTACTGGAAATATAATGAACTTTGTTATTTCAAATAGATCATCATGTATTTTTTTCATTTTTAAAATCCTTAAGACATGCTGATATTTTAAGCTATATTGGCAATATATCCGCCGGAGTTAAAATAATACATTACGATTGCTTTGATTGAATAAACTAGTTTAATTTGAATAATATTTAATAATAGTACATTATGTTACTAGGAGTAGAAGGCTATCATTATTGTTGAGCCCAGATTCTTGCACTGCCGAGGCGTTAGCCGAGGCTGTGCAAACTGGGCGAAACATATAATGGGTCTTCTGCTCCGAGTGACATATACTATTTTTTTTTCAAGTGTAAAGATAATGCAATTCATACGTAGAAAAAAATTGAATACATTGTTTATATCTCAACTATTTGTTAATACAAATATGAAAAACAGTTATGGCTTGCATAAGCACTACCTATTTATTAAAGTGTGATATTGAAGGTGCAGTTTTGTATACTGCAGTTATTTACATTTAGGCCACTGCCACCGCTTTCGGTTTAGACATTCACAATCTTGTCATTAGTGTACATGTTATGATTAGTAAGATGTTTGTCTATATTTATTATGTTAGAAATATTGTCATTTGAAAGGTTTCCTGAATGTGAATCTCTCTTGATTCCAGAACTCGTACTTGGTTGTTCTTCCCAATGAAGTATTTTTTGTACAGTTTGTTTCTTGCTGGAAACAGAATCCTAAGTACTCTTCAGCAACACTCGTGGATTTCCATCCACCATGTCGTTTTAAAGCGGTAATGTCCCCTCCGTTGTGAAGTAAAATAGTTGCGGAAGTCCTACAAAGGCAATGTCCCGTATATTCATGAGGATTTGGTAATTTTAAAAACATAGCGACGTCTTTTGGAACGGGTCACCAATTCTTTTCTCAAATATGCAGCCGAGCGTGTGAGGCAAAATCCAGTCCGATTTAGGCTGGGAGCGCCTGGTCTTAGAACGGTTTGATTTCCTTCGCCAGGACAGGATTGTTCTCTCAGTTTTTCCTCGTATCCGCTACGTATACACACTCTAGGGAAAGCTTGGGGTAGGATTATAAATAAAGTATGGGGAAACCACAAAGTTTAAAACAAAATATAATAAAACTTTCTTTGTATACATATACATAAAAAATAAAATCCCACTATCAAGACAAATTATTAAATTTCCCCACTATCAAAGTAACTATACACTTATCTATAATCGTACGTACTAAATCTTTCGCTGTATAACATATGACTAACAACACATAAGTATAATATCCCTCACCATGAAATAGAATAAAAAAATTAATTTCCTACCCACTTATAATTTAACATGTTTAACGTGTGCGAGGGGCGTACGATTCAACCCTAATTTCGAAGCTCCACTGTTTCGTGCAAAAAACACCTATGTTGCTCTTAAAACAAATAATATACAAAACGACTGTGATTTTGAGGCAATGCCCCCTGTATAGACAGAAAGTGAAATCGGTGTCGTTAAAAGGAATTCTGCTGATCTATGAGTGATAAATGTTTATCGACACTCCCGTTCCGTGCGTAAGTGCCGGGTTGCAAATTTTTCAGGTCTTTGAATAACCTACAATGTTTATTTATTTTACTTGATATGAATAAAGTTACCTAATCACGTCTGAATTGATTAGCTTTCATTTATCGTCGCGAAAATTTCCCTGGAAATACGACTTCAAGGAGACAAGATCATACGCTCCCAGCCCGTGTTACTCGGTACAAATAAATCTCGGTTTAACCCTCTGTTTATCTCCCATCTACGAGGTGGAAGCGAATTATGTGGCGTAAATCAATATTCAAATAAATAGTGCCCAACTCATGTCGGTTATATGCATCCTAGAGAAAGTGAAATGTTCCTACAATTTTGGAGAAAACCTTATTCTGACATCACACACGATAACTCACATCTTATATAGCGATCAGTGCTCAAATTATGAGCCTGGACCTGCAGTACCTAATTGAAACCTGCCAACTTGTCAAATACCCGTGAGAGAATAAATAATGAAAAAGGTCTACTGTTATAGCTTCTACCTATGTATTTAGTTACGTTATAGATACCAAGTTTAGAACCAGCGCACAATAATAAAACGAGTAAATTTCCCATAAAAGAAAACTTAAATCTCAACTTGTTTAAAAACTTACCGCGTGGAAAACCTCCATTTCTCCAGTCTTCGAATTACTGCCTGCTTCCACTATCTTTCTAGAAACCGCGGGTAACGCTAGTAACCGGTATCGAGCTATGTTGAACTTCGCGTATAGAGCGAGTTTTCCCGTTTTGTGTCACCGACGGTGGACAGTGTTCACCGTCAAGGATATCTAAGTATCCCTATTACACCCTGACACAACGGAGAAAAACTTCTTCCCCTAAGCTGCTAACACCAAGAAAACATACCCGTTACCGTGACAGGGAAAGGATTTTTCCCTTCGCGTTTGTCGCCCCGACACTGTCTGTCCCTCTGACTGCTCTGTACTTGGTTTTTACTACACCCCCGAATTAGGTTTGGTTTTTTTTTGTTGAATTGCAATAATTCATTTTTTGTTTTGAAGCGGCCTCGATTTCTCGTTATTAGCTAGTTGTATACAAAACAATTATTTAATTTTGACCTATTAAAATGTTTTATTTGTTTCAAAGCTGTTATGGTTTTGTAACATTTTTCTAAACAAAAAATGGGTCGCATTCCACTTTTTAATTATATTTGCAATAAAATATGTTTTACCGTGTGTTCTGAAAGTTACTAATTTAAATTTTTCTATTTGGTATTCGCATTTATTACAATATTTAATAAAAAATCGCTGCAGATCCATATCATCCGGACAAAGTGCCGTATACTGTCTGACCAAGCTCAAATAAAAATCGCCAAGTATAGTATAAATGACTGTTGTTTTTTGTGTTTGTGATATTAACTAAAATTAAATTTCCTATATCTTGGATTTCGGTGTACTTCAAATGAACGAGTTCATCGCATCTACAGGCTCCTGTGACTCCAAATATTAATATAACCTAAAAACTAACGTTGAAATAAGTAAAACAAAATCCGCTGGCATTGAGATTCAAACCGCAGACCTCCAAGGCGGAACACGCAACCTCTACCACTGAGCTATCAAGGTATAGACGTTTTAAGTTCGAAATACGTTAATTGTTTTCAATTTGAATAATAATCTTCTAAAGGATATTATTGCCAACGATTTAATAAGTGTAATAATATTAAAAGAAATGCGAAAGTACGGTGTCAAATAAACATTATTGGGTGCATCCTGAAGAAATTTATCATATTGGTCTTTTCTCAATACTTTTGATTTTTTCGGGGTATAATTTTCTCCTTGTCGCTTTAAAAATGCAGCTGATTTTGGTATAATTTTCCATTTTTACATTATGTTTGATGTTTAATTGAGCTTTAATCATTGAATATTGTGCCCATAGTGTCGAACTTTTGAATGTTCTTGACAAATACGTAAAATACGCAAACATAACATTTCCCGTGTATCTTCATACACTATTTCCTTTGCACCATTTAATAAATTTTTCATAAGCAAAATCATATACTTTTCGTGACTTCGTCGGAATTAGTGTTTCAATGGTGGAATTAGCTATTTCGACTAATTCCGGAGGTGTACATTGAAATTCTTCTTCTTGAGACATTTTTACAATACACTTTTCAAAGCTGACAAACATCAAATTTAATAAAAATTAAATGACAGTTCCTGCCTACTTGGTTACAACGCCCATAATAAGACGTTGCTATCGTTTCTCATTATTTTGTTACTAGTACAATAATGAGTGTTCATTATGTGACTAGTAAAAGAATAGGTTATTTCTACCATCTGTGTTGCCGAAAAGAATATAGATATTATTATACGCTTGAAAACAAAATATATATCCTAACCAAAATCTCATAGTTTCTTCAGTCAGTAAATTAGTAAAAAAGTTTAACGAAATTGGTGCAGTGAAAGATTTATTCAAATCTTGTCACAGAAAACCTGAAGACAAATCGATGTCAGGTCCACATTATTAATTACACATTAATGGCAATACCTCGTATACTGAGCGTAGGCATTCCCCACTCAAAATACAATATGTTAATTCTGTAGAACTTCTTTATCACGATACCTCATATACTGAACGTATGCATCCCTCCAATATGCTAATGCTGTCGAGCTCCTTTATGACTATATCCCGTATACTGAATGAACGTCATAATTCCCACTTCAATCCGACCAGAAATGCGAAGTTAGATTACCCTTATGACAGTTTATTCACACGATAATGCCCTTATAAACACATGGCGCAATTTTTTATGGGGTTAGTTTACCCTAATTATAGCTTTCATCTTTGCAACCACTTCTGTCCCAGAGCTGACTTTACTCATCTACTTAGCTATTACTCTAAAATTATGAAAAGTAGGTATAGTGCGCATGTCATAAAAATATTCAGCATTTCTTGAATATTACAAAGATCATGGTGATATTTTTGGAATAACAAGGTACATTTTATTTCCAGAAAAACTAAAGATCTGACAATAATGTAAATGCAACCATAATATCGGCCATATCACTAAGCCCGTAGAAAACAAAATTTATAAAAATCGAGCAAGCCGTTTCAGAAATATTTTAGGCGTTCCATACTTAAAACTCACTCTCTGTGTATTATTTATTAGAATAAGTATGCATCTCGCATTTTCAAGCACTAAAATGGCAAATATAGGCCACATTCTAGAAATAACTGCCGAAATTTCTGTGTTTAACAAACCGATTCGTTTAATGGAGTAATTTCTGGCCTAAAACTCAACAAACCTTCTAGATCAACTGTTGTATTTGCTGATATCATTCGAGTAGACTTTTTCTCCATTCTCTTCCACCCTTCTTCTGTGTTGACTCCGTCGTATATTGTTCTCAAAATGTTTCTCCCCGTCGTCCATTTTTTGTTTCTCTATTGTTTCACAAGCTTAGTTTGTTGTGGGTCTCGCACTCTAAGGATTATTAGAATTTAGTGTTGGGTCCCTATCCCTCTACTAAGCCTAGCGACGTAGCTACTGAATACACACTATTCGGGGGCTTGGGTCAAGTAACGTACCACTCTCTTAAAACACTTAACAAAAATTCAATGGTTTCAGACAACAACTGATATACACTCAATCCGACAAAATTACATAAAAATAAACGGTTTTATAGATTGAAACTAACTTTTCCGCACTCAATTATACACTCTAGAGGCTGGTAACTAACCGAAATTTCTCAAAAAATTACCAAAAATGTAGTATATCTGGATTTATCGGTCCAATTTCACTAGCTCTGATGAGCTGAAAATCAATTGGGCTCATTTGTGAGACGCCCTGAACAATATCCAATCATAAAATTGTTGACTTTACGCACGTTGGAGACTGTATAGTGCTGACAAGACATAATTACTAAAAGTGGCCAACGACGACGATGACATACACACAGGATAGTTTTTGAGTTTTTCTCACTGAAAAACGTAAATATAACTTTTTTTGGGGTTAACTAATACTTTCCTCGCATCGTAGATAGGATTGGCGGAAAAGTAATATAATAAGCTCTTTATTTACACTAACATTCTTCACGGGCACGTCTTTCTCACTTGGCAGGTCAGTTTGACTGGACCGCGCTAAACACACCCCTTTACTGACTCGAACTCCAACTGACTCAATGGGTCCGTACTTCCCAACTGTGCGTCTCGCTGGACCGACGACCAACTCCCCAACAAAGTTTTCTCTTCTTTCTAGACAACATCGGAATTTGTTGTTTTTTGTTTTCTCTTAGTTTTAGCTTCGTCATCTTTATTGTACACTATACTCTATAAATAAGTAATAAAACATATTTTAAAACATTTACCTACTTTTGTTTATCCTACCAAAAAATGGGTGTTATTTCCAAACGTGACAATATAAAGATGACTCATTGTTGTTATCTGACATATATGTTGAAAGAATTTAGTTTACATATTATCAATAATGAACTGGGAAAAACTCAATCTAAATCAATTTAGGGACTGAAAAACTTCTACAATGCTTCATCGTATATTCAATCAATTTGAAAAATATTATAAAAGTTACGGTTCCCTTATATACTTTCCATTTACATTGTGTGTTTGTACAATTTTCCGAATAAATTATTCGATTTGTTCATCAGACTGGTAACAACTGCTACTATGCGTTATTGTTGGTTTTTGTTCTAATTTCTGCTGTCCGATCTCCAGTAACGTATAGCTGAATAGACCAAAGAAAATAATGGTTTTCAATTAACGGACAATGTTACGTAACCGTCAGAGAGGCGGTCAATAGGTTCAGTTTATTAATGCTATTGGAAATAAACAGAGTGGACTATTGTACATATCGACAAGTAGTATTGCTCAAAGTACTGCTTAACTTTCTTGTCTCTATTGGGTCATATAAATGTCCAATTAACAAAAATTTAAGAGCGATATTTCCAGTATGTATTGCGTTCATAATGGACCGGGAGGAATAATTACCTTTTTCCCCAAATTAGTGTGTAGTTCCAAATAGGTACTATATTTTTTGACGCACTTCACATTGGCTTCATAAATAGAAAGCTATAAAATCTTTGACAGAAAGTGAATCCTCTGTTTAGTTTATTTATGAAGATATTTTCATGCTAAAATTCAATTTTTTCTCAAAACTTCTCATACTTTCACTGCCATCTCCAAGTCCTCATATTCAAAAGTCTTTTTCCATATTCTCCTCGGTCTACCCTACATTTGATGCCTCATATTGCAATTCTTGTTTACGGCTCATAATATTGTATGGTATCGTCCAGTTACAATTATTTTTGGGACCTAATCATCATCATAATTGACAATTAGTAGGTATAATAGCTATATCAAATGGCTGAACATATGTTGAGGAAAGACCTCAATTTCGTTAGAACAATGTTAAAAAATGGGAAAGAAATACCCACAGTATTCTTGCGTAATTAAACAGAAGTTACAAACACCCATATTTTTGGTTTTCAAGATGTGCCTGGTTTCAACAGTTCCTTAAAAAAACATATCTGTGATTGTCTTATCAACTATGCACAGTAAAGCTGCAGTAGATGCAAACACAAATGTGTGTCGCCTACAGTACTGCTATAATTACAATTATAAGTATAGCTGGAATAAACGCATAATATGTTACATTTAAATTCAACAATATTGAAAGTAAAGATAAAACGAGAACTTAAAAAAAACGGTTTTAAAGATTAAAACTAATTTTTCCGCATCTGTGAGATTCCCTGAACAATATTCTATCAAAAAACTGTCACCTGTATACAATTCGGGGGATGTATCGTGCTAGCAAACCGGAATTTCTCCAAAAATAACCAAAAATGTAGTATACCTGGATTTATAGGACCCGCTGTACTCGCTCTAGTCAGCTGAAAATCAATAGGGTATATCTGTGGGACACCTTGAAAAATATCCAATTATAAAATTGGTTACTTGTATACGCTTCGGAGGCTGTATCGTGCTGACAATCCGAAATGTCTCCAAAAAGGACCAAAAATATGGCACATAGCACCCGTTGTACTGGCTCTGGTGAGTTTCATCTGTCAGACGCTTTGAACAATATTCAATCGTAAAATTGGTCAATTTTATACACTGTGGAGGCTGTATCGTGCTAACAAACTGAAATTTCTCCAAAATGACAAAAATTTGGTACTTTAAGTACCATAGCGCTCGTTGTACTGCCTTTAGTGAGCTGAATATTAATCTAGTTCATATTTGAAACGCCGTGAATAATATCCAATCAAAAAATTGGCCACTTGTATGTACTCCGGAGGCTGTATCGTGTTAACAAATTGAAATTTCTCCAAGAATGAAAAAAATGTCGTACTTAAAGTACTATAGCACCTGTTGTACAGACTATGGTAAGCTGAAAATCAATAGGGTTCATATGTGAGATGTCCTGAACAATATTCAATAATAAAATTGGTGACTTGTTGTACTCCGGAGGCTATATCGTGCTAACAAAACATGTAACGGAAAGTGGCTGACGACAACGACGACGACGACATACACCAGGATTTTTTCGTGTTGTTCTTGATAGAAAACGTAAAAATAACTCAATTTTTTTTTTCAAAATTACAACTTTTTTTGGGGTGAACCAACACTTTCCTCGCATATAGATAGGTTGGGCGGAAAAGTAATATTGCCCTTGATCTTATGGAAGCATATCTGAAATAATTAAACATCTCCTAAAGAAATTCACCTGTTCTTATTCAGAGTATCAGATTCAAGAAGATGTTGAATATCCAGTTAGGCCTGGTATTTGTTTCATTTGTGGCAGTCATAAAAATAACAGTACAAAATCAATCTGTCCAAACTCAAAATGTTTGCTAGCAGCACAGTATTATAAAAGTAAACTAAATCAAGTGAAATGAGGAATGAATGGAAGTGGAATAGTATGTGCCATTTAAAAAAAAATCCTAGTTCAAGTTCACTGTATCCAAATAAAAACATCATTTTAACGTAAGGTGGTAGCTTTTATTATAGAAACACCACAAAACAAAATAGTCTCCTTATTTTTAAACCAGTTAAATATTATTTATTATATAAAATTTAAATATATCAGTCTCGTGATGTGACATTGAACACCAATCGGAGATTATGACGTCAGCTGTTCACAAACATCATCTGACGCTCTCCGTACATAAATGTTATCTATGGATGCGTTCAGAAAACATAAGTTTTAACTCAACCGTTCACTTAGCAAAGAATGGTTGACGTATGTCTTCTGATCATTTTTTGGAAGTATGAGTATTGAAAAATTAAAATTATGGCTAAAAACAATCTAATTCTTCCGTTATTAGATGATGGTGATATAATTGATATAAACAAAAATATTATGGTCCATGCAATAGAAAATGTATATATTGTATAATATACACATATATATATATATATATATATATATATATATATATATATATATATATATTAATACATATCATCTATCTAAATTCTAAAGAAAATATTGAAATAAGGAAAAATGTGCATATTTGGATGTAATACTAGTGATACACACGGTATTATCAATAATTTTAAAGTTTCAATATACAAATAAATTTTGACATTTCGATTTCGGATGACATTAATGCAGAATATACTTTATAACGATTTGAAAACAAGAATACAGATGTCTCTGTTAGCAAAATTTCAATTTTACTAAAAGAATGAAAATCTCTTTTTGTTATAGGAAAACGTGAATTTATATTTTTTTTGGAAAAACAATTTTTTGGTAACCAAAGCAGAGGAGAATTATTTATATAAAAAGTTTAGTGAGTTGATTTTGATATCCCCACGAGGCAACATCGAAATAAGAGTTGTCTCAAATTTATTTAAAAATATCATAGTAATCTATATGAATATTATCAGATCATCAAATCCTGCATTGTAAAGCCAGTGCGTGTATAATTCGCAACGAATTGCATCGATAAAGTGCGGGTGATTTTCCGATTTCTAAATTATCAATTTATAAAGTTGTTCCTGAATTCTAAACATGGTTTAGAATACGAACGAGTTAACCAGTACCTAGTTGGTGAGTCCTGTCCAGTTTATTTACATTATTTCTCGAGAATTAATATGCCTTTATTAAAAATACTTCAAAATTAGATGCATCTTATGGTAATAAATTCGATTGAAATTACAGTAACGTTACTCAAATAAAATTCAACGTCAAGCGAAGATAATTTTGGAATAGACAATTTAAACGGAAATTTGCGTATTTTGACATTGATATACAGCAAGTATATAATCAAACATTTTGAACTTTGATAAATTATTTAGCGAGTAGATTTATAATTATAGGTTGTTTTAATTTTAAGGTTGATAGAAAATTCTATCTTTGTTTCTGCGTTTATAATATTTTTGAAAAGTTCTAATATTTTGTAATTTGTTATTTGATAATATATTATATAAATTTGAATTCCAATCACTCTTTGGTACTCATTTCATATTCATTTCTCATTGTATTTGATAATTTTCAGGCTATAGAAATTTTGATATAATAAGTGACATTTGGTTAATTTCCTGACAGTAAATAATATATTTCATAAGATAATTTAATTGTCTCGTAGTATATTGAACAAACAGTTACTCTAGATTTGGAATAGCGTAATACGTAATTTGGAAAATTCTTTAAAAATTTATAAATTTGAATTATTATTTGAAATCTTTGATCCCTCCCTGAGATAAGAGTGAGTAAGTCGATTGTGTATTGATTTATCTTTCACAATATAAAATTTAATATTCATCTGAGCCGAGCATATTAATTTGACAACTGCTGTCAAAAATTTCAATAGGTTATATTCAGTGGTAAAGGCATATTCACAAGAGTGTAGTTACAATCATAAATTGTGACATCTACAAATTAAAAATCCATATAGATAAAATCATAATATAATTATTAAAATATCGAAATATAATAATTAGTCACCCAAACGTGGGACAAATATTATTAAAAAACATATAATATATTATTATATATATATATATATATATATATATATATATATATATATATATATATATATATATATATATATATATATATATATGTTAACGAAGATTTCGGGTTGGCGGTCATAAGAAATCTTCGTTAACAAATAAATATTACCCGGTCGAAAAAAGAAGAACTACTTCCTTTTTATATATATATATATATATATATATATATATATATATACATATTCAATGTTGTAATACTTATATATTCTCACACTGATATAAAAACATCACAATCCGCAATGTGTTGTGCTCAGTAAGAGCACTGGAAAATCGCTCTGAAACATGGCTTCCGCTGAAAAACATGTTGAGTTTCGCTCACTGATCAAAGTATTATCACAGAACATTCATTCAACGGTTGCGCAACTGTTGTGTTTTCTAATCGTGACACTTCGATTTGAAGCTGTCAAAAGTCTTCCTTGTTTGGTTAACGTCGTTATTTGTTTATAAGTAATTTAATCAAAATTAGCTTGTCTCATCTTTGAAAACTAATATAAACAGAATGGAGACTGGATTTATTAAAACAAGCAGTCCGAATTTGCCGAGAATTTACTGTTTCTTCGCAACAAACAGTAGTGTCTACTCTGCTGAATTCAGAAATGTCCACATCTCGATGTAAGTTTTATACAAAGAATTGTTACTTCTTAATCAATAATGAATAACAGTATTGTTTTCGAATAATTGAAAAAACGTATGATTTTTTTGAGTTTGTGAAATGAAACAAAATATATCTTTTATAATAACTAAGTATTACTAAAAATCTCCATTGGCGTCTCACTATTGTTTGGAAACAAATGACGTCACAGCGGTGCCGTATTGGCGATAGCGCGCAAAATTTGAAACATTATTATACATGATTTTCCAGGTTTTAGTCATATTTAAAAAAATAATAATAAATATTTTCGGCTATATTAGGTACTAACGCAAGGTATAAAGCAGTTTCTAAAAAATAGTCGACATCCCTATTATAGCTATACAGAAATTAGTTTTTTGTTTAATGTGGGTTTTCTTGTTTCGTTTAATACACCATAACTACGTTTTTCATTAGATATTTTATATTTTTTTAGACCATGCAAGTATGCGGTGTAATTGCTGCAACGCCTTGCTCGTGTTATTTTTAAAGGTGTGTCAGCTGCAGGGTTAATTGATTTCAAGTCCTCATATAAAAATTCTAGTTCTTACTAAATTTAAAAGAAATATGTTACTTCTGAGCTCGCGGTCTTTTGGACCGGGGGCTAGTGGCATTTTGCCAGATTTTCCACTCTGTAGTCTAAATTAAATCAAATAGGGACCAGTTCATCTTCCTAGTTTTGTCCTTGACTTATTTTGAACGAGTTCAGTTACGAATTTGTACTTTTGTATCTCTCATTACTACCTTGGATAGTTGGATAAACTTTTGTTGTTTTTCCATTTCCATCATGCTTTTATAAAGTTGTCGACTATTCAAAATGATTCAGGGCATTTAGTATTAATAACATGAATGACATTTCGAATATTGACAAACCAACAATAAAAAATTAATCAATTGATTTTGAGGAAGTAAATTGAACTCCATATTGGTATCAGGTGAGTTATTAAATAGCTCTGAGAGACGAGAGACAACTTCCGGATATCATTATCCCCAATTTCCGATGAGTTTTGTCAGACATTCATCCAAACTAAAAAAACTGACTTTGTCCGCTGAAGATTTCATTATTTCATTCTGGTGTCATTTATTGATACTCTCGATAACTTGAATTGGATATTTCCTAAAGAGAATAACTCCTAATGGAAATTCAGAAAATTCAATTACGACTTTGAAAGAATAAAATACTGTTTTGGGCCACAAAGTTAGTGGTTATCCAAACTTTATACAAAAGCAATCATATTTTTTGTGTAATCAAAGGATGAACTTCTTAAATATCTATTATTCACTATCTGCCGGTAAACTAAAATTACGTCATTCATCTTCCGCAGAATATTTATGGAAATCCAAACTTCAGAAGCTGGTGAGGTGTTAGGGAATGTGATGAATATCTTATAATTACTGCTGTATTGATAGTATATAATTATTAACTTTCTTATTTTTCCGTAAAACCGAAACTATTGTTGACATGTAAGTCAGTTTTCTTAAGATTTTCCCGATTTAGACTTGAAAGAAAAGTTTCTCAGTTCGATGTCGCCAGCTATGCAGTTTTCACCAAGCTATTTAAGTAAGTGTCAGCTAATGGGAGAGTGGTATGTTGTGTTATAGCTGACTCAGTATTTTAAATTACGAACTCTCTTATTTCTTAGTAAAACCTAAACTTTTTTTGTATATAAAAAGTCAGATTTGTTATGATTTTTCGGCTTTTCACTTGGAAATTTTCGCAGCTCGTACAATTTACACTAGAAGTCGCCAGTTATGCAGTTTTCATATATGCTCGACACCAAGCTACTCAAATAAGTGTCTAGATAGTCGAAAAATATGTCCACGGTATTGTAATAAATACGAATACCTAAAAGATAATTTTATTGTAGAAAATTTCAGAACACACGGTAAAACATATTTTATTTGAAATCATAATAATAACTGAAATGCGACCCACATTTTGTTTAATAAAATAATACGAAGTCAAAACAGAATAGAAAAAAATAAAACATCTTACTGGGTTAAAGCAAAATAATTGTTTTGAATACAATTATTTCGATAACGAAAATTAGCACGATTCAAAAAAACAAAAAGTTGTTTTTGCAATTCGACAAAAAAACCCAAATCCGAAGTCGGGGGAAAAGCAAAAACGGGTGTACACAGAGCAGGAGCGCCAGAGTGTGTACCGGGGGTCGAACACGCGAAGGGAAACGTCTTTCCCTTGCCACGGTAACGGTACTAGTGTGTTTTTAGTGTTAGCGGTACGAGAGGTAAAAATTCTCTCCGTTGTGTTAGGAGGTGATAGGGATACTGAGATTATTCCTTGACGGTGAACACTGTCTCCTGTTTCGATACACAAACGGTAGAATTACCCTCTACGCTAATTTCTTTTCGACATAACACGATACCGTTTATTGGCACGATTCGTGGTGACAAGCGAAAATCAAGAAATATCCCAGCGAGACGGAGTAAGTTTGACAACGCAGTAAGTTTTTGAACTAAATTTAGATTGGGATGATTTTTTTTCACTAGTGAAATATTTACTGGTTATTAGTTGCGCTGGATTCTGAACTTGGAAGTATAAGTCAATTGTTATATACAAGGCGTAGCGATAGCAAATATATCTATTTGATTTTTTTTGATTTTCAAAGAGACTGTACACATCTGTTCATTCTCAGTTAAGTTTTTCGTCCCGATAAATATATAATTTACCGTGTGTGCTGGAATAATTAATTTTTGCAGAGTTTCGCCAACCTGACACAAGTTAGGTTTCATTTTGTTAAGTAGGAGTTATCATTTTGTTGGGTCACATATTCTCTTCCACCTCGTAGGCAGGAAAGAGATAGAAAGTTAGGCGAGGTTAATTTTGTACTTGTTAACACAAAGGCCGGAGCGTATGTTTTCCATTTTTCGTAGGTTTCAGCGAACTTGCGCTGATAAGTAAATTTATTATAGAGAAACATTGTTATCATTCTTTTGTTCAGCCGTGATTATAAAATAAAACTTTTTCTTATTTTGCCAGTGTAAATGCATAAATTATCGTAGGTAATTTAATTACTGGGGAATTTCGCAACTTGTAACGCCAGTGTCGATAAATAATTTAATTGTTTTCCTTAGCTCAGCAGAATTTAATAGAACAAAAATTTCACTTTCGTTCCCTGAAGGTCAATGGCGACCTGAAACGACGTAAGCTGAAACGTTGTTGCGATTAAAGGTATTTACACATAATATTTATTTATTGTCTCGACACCGGTGACTAGATAGTTGGGAAACGAAAATAATAAACCATACGCCTCTCATACACTTTGAAAAAGACCAAGCCGATAAGAGGGATAGTTTTGCCGCACCATCGCACAAGCGAGAACTCTGTCATAACTTTGTTTGTTTTTCTTGAATAGTTATATGATATACAGGGGTAGGATTAAAAAAACCATTTATACTCGTAGATAGATAGATGTATAGGTAGACTAATACCAGGGAATTTTAGTTACTTGGGTCATACGGGATTGTATTTTTGGGTTAAGGTTATATATATATATATATATATATATATATATATATATATATATATATATATATATATATATATCTATACTCAGAGAAATTATTTTTTTAATATATAATTTTTGTATAACGTTGTGGTTCTACCTTATTTTACCTATCATCCCTACCCCATAATTTCCCCCCTGGAGAGTGTAACAACCGTGGAAGTGTGACAGAAACGAGGAGAACAACCCTGTCCTGGCAAAGGAAGTTTAATCCGTTTTAAGACCAGGCGAACCTATCTCAAAAATCGGACTGGATTGGCCTTACACGCTCAGCCGCTCATTGGAGACACAATTTGGTGGACTCGAAGGACGGGATCAATACAGAGTGTCCAGAAAGGTAGGGTTCCTTTTTTTTATTTCAGGTGGTGACAGTAATTGTTAGAGTATTCAAAAATTTGTTAATCTAACCGCTTCAATCAAGAGTAAAAATTGTCCGACTCAATTTTTCTAGAAAAATGTTGTGAATAACTGATTCTGTAGAAGAGAACCAAAAATAGAAATAATAACAAATTAACTATATTTAAATAGCAAAATGTAACGAATTTTACATTTCAATAAAATTTTTGTAGCATATGCACAATGTTTTATCCCCGTAACAAACTAGAAAATTCTTTTTTGGGGGATACAAAAAACCTTTTTAGTTATTCCCCCAACATTTGCCGGTCTACTTCCGGAAGTTTTGAAACTTTAAAAAAGTATCCTGGGACTTCAATAAAGACGAAAACACGAAAAAAGTGCAGATAAAGGTTGGAACAGAATGTAGAAAATACCGACTACAACAACTTTTATTATGTCGACAGACATTACCCTTATCTAAATTCGTACTGAAAGAATTATGTTCACTTGATACTAAACATACCAAGGCAATGAAGTAACAAGTTGTAAATAAAGTTTTTAACGGTTATTTTGAACTTTTAATACATTGCTGACTATAAAGAAATATTTATGGTCTACTTCAAACAAAAAAGAACACAAATAAAATTGATTTATTGTGGAGAAAATACACATTCGGTATTGTACCATTCATTCTATTTTTTCTCAAGTTCTTTCTCTTGTTAATGCTTGAACACATTATAAGTTTTTATTCAAGTTAACATCTCCAAATTCTTAATTACTGCTTATTTTGGAACTTCTCAACTACAAAAATTGAGCTCAAACGTTTATCATGATGGATCAGTCAGTAGAAAATTAAAATCAATTAAATATAATATCTTCTTTATTCATAAAGAACACTCTATGTGCGCAAAATTCATGATTAGGGGAGAATTAGCTATGTGAGGATGTTGCTTAAAATGATCAAAGAAATATATCAAAGTAAATAGCTGATGATGGAGCTAATGAACACCATGAGAATTTCAATCATTCGAGCGGGAAATTTCGCTGAAGCTGCTTTTTATTATCACTTATCTCAGAAAATCGGGAATAATAACAGGTATATACCATCCCAGTTTATCCCCTACCTTGTTATAGGCCAATCATTAGATTCAGTACGCACAAAGCAAGTTCGTTTTCATATTCGTACAAAGTTTCTTCGATGTAATTAGATTTTTATAACCTAAAAATAAACTATAGTCTATATAGAAAGGACAAGGAGTAATAAATCATTCATTTAAGTAGATTTCATAGACGTACCAAAATATATTTTAAGAGGGTATACCGTAAGGTACATTTTGTATTGAACGAATGAGTTGCAGCTATGCTAAAGAATATACGATTTAGGTCAGAGGTAACGGGATGTACTAATTTTAATAAAAAAAGTGATAGAGGTAGAGGTCATTCGGAAGCAAAAAATGTAGTTCATTATAAAAAAATTCTACAACTTCCTCAGGACTAAGATACATAATACCGAAATGTACTTTTAAGTATTCGCCAATTACAGAACCTTTCTGTCTGTACTCTTGTACCAAATGAAACTCCTGAATCTTACGAAACCAAGCTTGACAGAGATGAAATTTACAACCAAAAAGAATTTGATCTCTGCCAAAACATTCATATATAGCGTTATGAATGCTTAGTTCAAAATCTACTACGACTTCTTTAGGTTGAAAATTTAAGCCTACTTCTTTACATTTTTGTCTTAAAATTAAAAACAAATTTGAATATGTTTGACTTGATTTGTCCGGCAGCAAACAAAAAACAAGAGGTACGAAATAGCCGTTTTTAAAACCATGAATGGTAAACATTTGGTAAAAAAAAGTTGAACAGTATTTAAAAGTCCCATCCATCAAAATACAATCCGAATTACATAAAAAATTAAGGTTGGAAAAACAGGAGAACACAATAATTTAAATACCTGGTCTGCTGTTAATAGAAATTCCTCTTCTCGGTTCGTTCGTTATTGTAATTCACGAACACTATTAAATACTTCTTCCTGATTTTTAGGCAATAGTGTAAGTGCATCAACCCCTAATCCCCTAAATATCGATCAAAACAATCGAGATTTCTTCAAAATATTTAATTCAAGAAATCTTTGAAACCTTTCATAAATATACATAATTCTATGGGCCTCCGATTTTATCTATTATAAACCCTAATGACTCTAATAGGATCAAACTAAATGGTTGCGGCACAGTTCGAACATTTCAGTAATCCTCAAATTGATACAAGTCAGGTTAAATTTTATTTTGTGGCAGAGTTCGGATATGCCCGTTTATTCATAATATTTTTTATTTGTATTACTCCTATATGTAGTGTTTGGGGAATTTTTCTCAGAAATTTTAAATGGCAAGTGGCCTACTGTAATCGGCTTAATACGATTACACCTATTTACAGATTATTCGATTATTGAGAGGGATTTTCCAAACAACCCAGTTTTCTTAGAAACATTTTCGGGAATATTATTTTAAAAGAAAGTAGTAGTTTTAAATCAGTACTTAGTATTAGTTCTTTGAGTAAAGTTGTATGAAGTTGTATGGTTGTCATAATATTGTAAACAGTTGGAATATATTTAAAACATTTGTTGAATGTTAATTGTGCAAGTACCAAACAATGTCGATAAGCCAAGGACCATCTAAACGACCAAAAACAGGTCCATTATCTTTAAATGAAAAAACTCTGATATTGAATTGTTATATATCATTGAAAAACAAGGATCCAAGTGCAAGTGTTGATGATATTGTGGAATTAACGGCTGCTATGTTGTGTGTTGCTAAATCAACAATTTATAGATTACTAAAAGAAAGCAAGAATGGAACTCTTCAACCCCCTAAAACTCCTTCAGGCCGAAAACCAATTGAGATCGATGAGTCATTAAAACAAAGACTAAGGCGTAAAGTCCATGGATTTTACTTACGAAAGGAAATTCCAACACTTGACAAAATTATGACATCAGTGCAAGAAGATACGGACTATCCAAAATTCTCCAGAATGACATTATGCAAACTTTTGAAAGATGTGGGTTTCAGATATACAAAACATAATAGAAAATCTCTCTTGATAGATAAACCGGAAATAGTTTTTTGGAGAAGAGACTATTTAAGAAGCATTCGACATGCCAGAGAACAAAATTTGAAAATCTTCTACTTAGACGAAACATGGATAAATGCTGGATATACAGTTTCCAAATCTTGGCAAGATGAAAACATTAAAAGCGGAAGGCAGGCATTCGTGGAAGGTTTGTCGTTAGGTTTGCAGCCACCATCTGGAAAAGGAAAAAGACTTATCATTGTCCATGTTGGAAGTTCTAAAGGTTTTGTTGATGGTGGATTATTAACTTTTATTTCAAAACGCACGGGGGACTATCACGAAGATATGAATGGGGATGTCTTCGAGGAATGGTTTGTTCAAATGTTGGATCTGATTCCAAAAGGGGCTGTTATTGTTATGGACAACGCAAGTTACCATTCACGGTTACGAGAAGCATTGCCCACAAGTCGTTGGCGTAAAGCAGAGCTTTTGGAGTGGCTTATTTCGAAAAATGTTGAGTTTCCAAAAGATCCACTAAGGAAAGAACTTTACAGAATTGCAAAAATGAACAAGAATAAATACAAAACCTACATTGTAGAAGAAATGGCTTCTTCTCGTGGTATATCAGTTCTTCGACTTCCCCCTTATCATTGTGAACTTAATCCCATAGAATTAATATAGGCTCAGGTAAAGGGGGAAGTTGGAAAAAAATACTACTTTTAAAATAAACGATGTTGTGAAATTGTTTGAGAGTGCTGTAAGTCATGTGATTAAGGAAAATTGGACAAACTGTATCGAGCATGTTATCAAAGTAGAGGCAAATATGTGGAAAATTGACAATATTTGTGATGATTTAATCGACCCTATTATTATTAATGTCAACAACGATTCTTCCTCTTCCGAGTCGGATATAGAATAAAATGTAAGTAATGAATGTATTCCAATAATTATTTCTTTTCATTTCTTATTATATTATAATTTAAAACGTATTTTTTTCCCAAAATACACACCACTGCATTGCGTTATTGCTTATCTGCTAATCCTTTAACAATGAATAAACCCTAAACTTTGCTACAACTGAAACAAATACGGGCTCGATCTACCTGGTTTTTAGATTTACGGAAGAAATGTAATTTAAAGTAAGAGATTTATCAAAAATTTCATGGTGCTCCCTGTAAAGGTTTTGCATACTTAATTAGGGTTTATTACTCCTCGTACTTTTTGTACATACTATAGTATCAATGTCAGTTGGTAAGTCAATTGTATTGTGTGAAATGTTTGCTAAATACTACAAAAAGTCTGAAAATTTTACAAGTAGATTTTTCACATTTCTAAAAAATTGTACTTATATTAGTGTTTTAAATGAAACTCACTGTTTCTAGCTAATTCCACAATATAATGAAAATTGCTGAAAATTCTAAAAAATTGACAATTGTTTCGATAAATCAATATCATCGTCAGAAAGACACAAGTTACATTTCATTTGATGTCTAGCTGATGTTTAGTAGTTATTTTTGGCTAGACCAAGAAGTGACCTAGCTTGTGATTGAATATATGTTAAAAGAAAAAAGAAGAAGATGTGATATTACAAATATTGAAGCTTAGATATTATTAGCCCTATGGTGATATCCTGGATATCATGTTTCCAATTAAGATCAGTATAACTGTGCAATGATATAGAAAACCAGGAAAACTATATCTGCTGATCTTTACAATTATCACTTAAGAAGACAGTTTATTAGTGGAGAACTCCCTAGATTTATCTGTTCATTGACAACTTCATATTGTGGGTTTCTTAAATGTCTTCTAATTTCCAATTCTTCAAGGAAATCCAGTTCTTGTTTCTTTTCCCAAATATGCAGCACTTCTTTTAAAACAGAAAGTAACGTTAGTACAAAATTGTTAAATGTAAAAACAAAAATACCACCATTAAAGAAATCAGGTATATATAAACTCAAATGTCCAGAATGTAATGCTGTCTGTTTGGGTCAGACCCTTAGAAATTTTGAAATCCGATACAGTGAACACTTACGAGCCTACAGATTAAAACAACCAGATAAATCCCACCACGCCAGACATCTACTTGATACCAATCATTCATTGACACCTTATACAGAACTAGAAGTACTACATATTTGTGATAAAAAACTGATAAAAAACTAGGACAGGATTTCCTTGAAGAGTTGGAAATTAGAGGATACTTAAGAAACCCACAATATGAAGTCGTCAATGAACAGATAAATAAAGGGAGTTCTCCACTTTTAAACTGTCTTCTTAAGTGATAATTGCAAAGATCAGCAGATATAGTTTTCCTGGTTTTCTATATCATTGCACAGTTATACTGATCTTAATTGGAAAAATGATATCCAGGGTATCACCATAGGGCTAATAATATCTAAGCTTCAATATTTGTAATATCACATCTTCTTCTTTTTTCTATTAACATATATCAAGTCAATCACAAGCTAGGTTACTCCTTGGTCTAGCCAAAAATAACTACTAAACATTAGGTAGGCATCAAATGGAATGTAACTTCTGTCATTCTTACGATGATATTGATTTATCGAAATAATTGTCATTTTTTTAGAATTTTCAACAATTTTCTTTATATTGTGGAATCAGCTAGAAACAGTGAGTTTAATTTAAAACACTAATGTGAGTAGATTCCACGATGTAAGGGTCGAGACAGTTAATTTAATTGTACTTATGTATATCCAAACTTGAACAATGTCTTATGTTTCAGTAGTGATAACCCAGATAATAGAAAATTTTGCTTGACAAACAATTGAGAATTTGCCGTGATAATGGCGAGTTTGAGTGAAAAGAACTATATTGTATTTATGTGACAACCACTAGACTTGCTAGTTATGGGAGTACTGAGCTCTGTACCCTACGACCATCGGATAGCAGCTCGTCTTGAAAATCCCCTTTCATTGGACTGACCGTATAAAATTTTGTGAAATCGACAAAGTGAAACAGGGTAGAAAGAAATTTATGGGAACTTTTCATTTTAAAAGACAATACGTGAGATGAAGTGAGAATATTTATTGGGAGGAATAAAATCAGATTTTTTTTATATAACTGTAGGGCGTTTGGTGAACTTTATAGAGATAACGGAATGCGAATGTACCTAACTTGGATTTTTACTGTATTGTATGTTTCCATAAATCAATAGAATCGTAGATTTTCCCCAATCGTGAACAGTGGGTGGAAATAAACATTCTCATAAAAATATCACTGGACTTTATTATCACTACTATACACTCACATTACTAGTTAATTTTAAATTAAAATAAAGGCATGACCTGTATTTATAACACTATGAACGGTAACGTTCAAACATAAAACAATCTACATCAGACCGATTCTGAATGAATTAAATTGAATCCCTCTCTGTTTACATTTGTTCTCTTTTATAGTAAATGGACTCGTGTATGTTATTTTAAACATTCTATACATTGTTCAAATTGATTTAACTCATGAAATTAAAGTATATTATTTCAGAAGTGTTTAGATATATTTTAAATGCTAATTGAATTATGAAAACACTGCTCGAGGCTAGGTTCACCTAAGTTCATAAGAATATTTTCTGACCTTCGGGGTTAATAACTACTACATCACTTTCTCTTGGAAAAGAAAAATTACAATTGGAAATTTTCAGAAAATCACAATATTCTCTCACTGCATTGTCTTCATCAATTAAAAGTTTTAGCGGTGATTTACATTCACATTAATTGCATTGCACTTTTAATGCTCACGACCTTCACCTTTGATCAGTAATGCTTACTCGTTATATTTGTGTAACTTGTTTCTACGAACTTATTTTGATTCAATTGGATGCCTTCATTTTTGTAATTTGAAATGGACCAAAATATGGAGAGTCAAATTTTGTTCTATTCTCTCTCTTAATATTAAAAATATTTTTTCTCACTACTTTATGTTTTATTAAAAACTCCCTAGCTCGTTCATATTCGTACTGCAATTTATATTTGTGTTCATGATGATACGTCTCTAAGTCATAACGTGGCTCTATTCCCTTGTTCAAATGTTCTGGTATGCTCTGTTTTCTCCCATACACTAACTCAAAGGGTGTGTAACCATGGTATGTATTAGGTGTGGTATTGTAGCAATAAGCAAACATTCTAGCATACTCCCACCAATCATCCTTCGTTTCATTTATAAAATTTCTGACATACTCGTTAAATGTTATGTGAAGTTATTTACAACTCCCTAAAGATTCATGATGATACGCGGTAGAAAAGTTATGTTCAATATTAATAGTTCTGGTAATTTAATCATTATCTCGTATTTATACTCTGTTCCTTGATCAGTCCCTCATTCTTCCATTAAACCATAAGTTGGCATGAAGTTGTCAACTATTTCTCTCGCAATTGTCTTAGCCTCTTTGTCTTTAACTGGTATCATAACTGCACACCTTTTAAGTTAACATAACACCGTTATACAGTAACGGTTACCTCTACTACTGTTAACAAATAGACCTATTTTGTCTATGTACACGATATCAAATGGTTTTATTGCTGTATCTGTAATAACAAATTTCTCTTTATGACCTGGTTTCGCTTTGTTTATTTGACAGTCGTGACAATTTTTTACCAAATTTCTCACATATTTTCCCATGTTTATCCATAAAAAATTCGCTCTCATTTCTTCAACCATCTGATATTTCCCACAAGACCACCAAACATTGGATCATAGCGATATCTTTCTAAGATCTTATGTATCTCCTCTTTTTGATCGACCATTCTTGGTACGTCATTTACGCATATTTATATATTCTTTAATACTTTGTTACCTTCCTTAATAAATTCTTGTACCGTCCATATCTTAAAAATATGATCATTTTCATATATCTTCCTTCATTTTACCTCGTTTTTAACCGATAGCTTATCAAGCCGTTACAACATTCGTCCTAAGTAGAAGTTGTATAGTTCGGTATTTAAAGCTTCACTAAATTTCAACCTGTTTTTGACCCGTACGCTCATCGGAAGTGAGACGGTTATCTTCCAAATTTAGGACTAGTGATTTATGAACCTTCAAATTATTTAAAACTCTTATGACCGAAGGTTTTTATATTAGCAAATTCCTCTGCCTATATTCCTGGGCAAGATCGTTTATTTTTTAAGCGCTTTCCTTACGAGTCTGAGCTCTTGTGAGTTATCTATGTATAAATATTTGACTGCTTCTATCAATATTCATGAAATACTGTTTGCATAGTTCGAATTTCCTCTCACGTATTGTATTTCGGAATTATATTCAGCAAGATCAACTCTTATTCTAGTGAGTTTCAATGCAGGGTCTGTTATCGAGATTAAATGCGTTAAAGGTTTTCACTATGAATTGTGAAGTGCCACATAAATAACATTTGAAATGATTAATACCCCAATAAATTGCTAATAATTCTTTTAATATTGTGGGTTTGTTTCTTAAAACCTCGTGAGGCAAATGCTATGGGTAGATCAATACCATCGTCGTTCTGGATAAGTATCGCCGAACCGGCACTATTTGACGCATCTGTAGTCAATATCGTTTGTTGAAGTCAGGATATTTCAGAATTGATGAAAAAATTAAAGATGTTTTAAGAATTTGGAATTAGTCTTCACATTCTTTGGACCAATCGAATTTTACGTTTTTTCTCGATAACATATTAAGTGGTATGCATATTTCAGCGGAATTAGGAATAAATTGTCTGTAATAATTATAGAATGTAACAAATATTTAACCTCATTAGCATTTTCGGGACTGGATACTGTTCAATGACTGAATATTTTGCGTTGTCGGGTAGAACACCCTCACTCAACAGACTGTATCCTAAATAAGTGACTTCTCGCCTAAAGAATTGGCATCTGTCTGTATCTGTAAAAGTTTGAAGGGTGGGTGACCCCACAGCACTTAGGCCACAATTGGCCCATTATGCATCTTCCTGAGGTTCAAAACTTCCTTCTAGCTTGTCATCCAGCCTACTTCCTTGAAGTTGGCGATAACGTCGCCTGAATTAAGTTCCGTCATACTGGCATATGTTAGCCTGTGCTCGCTGATTCCTTGAAACCTAAAATGAGAGAGTGTCTGACATTCGCAAAGAATGTGTTCGACAGTCTCCTCTTCTTGTTCACATCCTCTACAAAGTGGGGTGCTACACAGACCCAGTCTGTGGAGGTGTTTTCGTAGGTGGCAGTGACCAGTCAGAATACCCGTAGCTGTTCGTAGGTTCTGCCTGTTCATAGTCACGTATTTTTTGGCTACTTTGCTATCCGGTTACTGTAGCAGTTCCTTGGCAAGCCTGCAGCCTTCTGCGTCGTCCCATCTACCCTTAAACTCATTAAGGGAGTATTCCTTTAATAGGTGGGCCATCGCTGACGCCGATAGACCAATGAAGGTGTGATGATATAGTATTAAAAATTGATATTTTATTTATAATGATAGATTTTATATTTCAATAAAATGTTGTATTTGTGAGGTAAGCGACCTGAGTACCATGTGGCTCATGTTTATATTAGAAAATATTATTTGTATATTATTTTATCATGTGTATGTATAAATATGTCTATGCTGAATATCGGATTTTGTAATAAGATGCAGTGTAAGCACCATGTGCCGAAATATAATTAGAACATACATTTTGCGACGTATTCTAAAAATCCAATCGATATATTAATTATTAATAAAGTTAAGTTGTTAGAGTTAACTGGCTTTTCAAATATATTCTCTCAATGGCCTAACCTGGGAAGAACCTATAATATGTAATCATTACATGACGATCCTTAGCCAGTGTTGGGTCTGTTGAGGGTTATAATGAAAAAATAAAGAGTTTTTTTTATAAAAATAATGATATATACCGTGCCAGGTTCCAAATGTTTTTGGGAGGCTGCCTTCCTGGCTAGCGAGTCTGCAATACGGTTTCCTTTCGATTTCTCATGGCCCTTTATCCAGCCTAAAGTGACCGTGTTGTTGTTACAGGCTTCGATTAAGGCCATGTGACATTCTAGTACTTGGCCTGATGTAATACGTGGTCTGTTCAGGGCTAGTAGTGTTTGTCTACTGTCCGTAAGGATGTATATATTATTACCTGTAGTTTTCCTTTTGGTAATCTCTTTTGCAGCGATGCAGATACCAGTGAGCTCTGTCTGAGCATTTTTGTGGATTTAGTTTTAGATTGAATTTACGACATGTTCCGAAGACTTTCCTGAGATTGTTTAGATTACAATTTTCTGATCTTCCTATGACCATTGATAAAGCTATTGACATCGTTCTCGAAAAACTGTCAGGACTTATATTTAAACCGAAGGGTAACCTTGTAAATTGAAAAGAACCTTTATCTGTACTGAAAGAAGTGTACATTCAAGAATATTATTCCAATGAGATTTGATGATCACCTGACATAAGTTCTAAAACTGAAAATCATTTTAATCCGCCTAACTGATCTAAAATCGTATCGATTCTAGGTAAAGGAAATTTATCAGTGACTATTTTCGTATTCAATTATTGTCTAAAATCTATGCATAACCTCCATGTTTTTTCGTTGTTTTTTTAGAAGCAAGTAATACCGGACTGTTATACACTGAAATTGAAGGTTCAATAATTCAATAATTTCTTGACTTTAGAGTTTCTGTAGATGACTATTTAATTCATGAGTTTGTAAATGGGGAGCGCGATAATTTTTAATGTATACTGGGGTATTGTCCCGTACCGATAGTCTTTGCTTATATATATATATATATATATATATATATATATATATATATATATATATATATATATATATGTTTAATCCTTGCTGGTTGTGAGTATAAATTATTATTTGTGGTCTTTTATCATCTGATATACTGTAACTGTTCGTAGCGGAGGACTTTATTGTGGCCTCTCGAAGAATCGGCTCTTGCCTTGCCTTGCGTTTCATGACTTCCGGCAATGCATTTATTTGACGGTGTTCCTATGGTTCTGCAATGAATACAAAATAATATTTATCTCTCGTGGCAAGTTTCTTCCCTTTGTCCTTTTTTACCTCATCTCCAACAGCAATATTGTGGGTTATAATTCTGTAACTTGTTACTGCTTTGTGGACCTTGTCGAGTTTGTTTTGTTGTATCGGGTTTTATCCACAAGTAAGCCGGATTTCTCGATTTATTTCTGGATATTTTCTATTTCGTCTATTTGTCGTGTGAGGTCCCTTATTGACACAATTTCGTTTCTTCTGATTTGAAGTTTGTATTTCGGGGTCATATTTCTATATATCCTTTCTAGCTGTGGGCAATTGTTGAAACCCACATGTCTGCGCATTAATGATTGGATTTCCGTGATGTATTGTTTAAATGGTTCATGTTCTCTTTGTTTCATATCCATTATTTTTTCTTGTAAATATGTTGATAAATCTAAAGGTACATAAAATGCCTCAAAATCATTTATGAAATATTGCCAGGTTTTCCAGAGATGTCTATTATTCCGATACCAAAGAATTGCTTTGTCTCTTAAAACTTCTGGTAGAGCTCTAAGTGTAATTCCGTCGTTTATTTGGTAACGTGCTCTGAGTTCTTGCAACCTTCCGATGAATTCTATCGGGTCTTTTGAGCCATCAATATACATTCCCCATCTTCTTATTTTATCCAGTTCTGTGCAATCTTCGTGTTTGTAACTGTAACTGCTATCTGTATTCTCCGATTCGTTGTCATCCGCAATGTTCACATTTTCTCAGGGTTTTTCAGATTCTTGTATTCCGCTTTCTCGTCGGTTTTCCGTTTTTGTAGCTCTATTGTAAAATCTTTCTTCTTGAGATTGTAGATCCATCCTATATTTGCGTCCGCTATTTCCAAACCTACGCCGGCATCTTATTCCTGATCATTCATTTTTAGTCTTATTTCTTTGCAATTCACAGTTTTATTGGTAACCTTTTTTTTCGGGTTCCAATTTGTAATTTTCACCTCTCACAGCCTTGTTTTTTCAGACAACATTCCTACTTACCCCTCACGGCTCTGGTTTATTTTACCTTTTGCTGGGGCGCCAATTTGTAATCAGGAGGTAGAACATAAAAAGGGCTGTTGGGTGAGATTTGTTTATTTAACAGTAACATGTGTGTTACCTGCGAACTTAAAATCAATATAATCTTTACAACTTAAAACTAATTCTACATACAGTTATTATATGTACAATTGTTTATCCGCCTTAAACAAACGGAGTGTATTTGGTACCGAATCCCGCGTTCAACACACAGCGAGACCTCAGTCAGGTGAGAGTTCGCTTCCGTCTTAGGCTCAACACTCACACAAACTTCAGACGGGAAGGCTCATGTTCTGGGCTCAACAAGCTCCAGGACTTCGGCTAAAACGGTTGGCTTCCGTTCTAGGCTCAACGCGCTCTAGAATTTCGACCGAAAGGCGGGGTTTGCTTGTGTCTAACCTTGGGTTCAACACACTTAAAGAGGTCGACGACAAGCCGAGTGTCGATTACGAACCCAGGTTCAACACATTCCAGGATATAGTAAATTAACTCGGTTAAGCGTACTCCCGCTAGATTAGTTGGAGCTTCTTCCACCGATGAAGCTTTCCTTTCGCTTGTGGGAGTAAGGATTGAACTTATCGATGTATTGAATTGTTTCAGCGTTAACAATATCGGTCGTTCTGTTAGGGAGATGTCGAAAGTGTTGCCGTCTAGGCACTGGATGCCCAACTTCGTCTACTGTGATAATTTGGTTTGGTAGTGTTCTGTATCCCGGTCGCCAATGTTTTGTGGTAATTATGTGTGAGGGGTGTTAACGTTTATTTTGGACGACAGTGTCGTTACAATTAATTATGTCAAAATGAATATTCGTATTTTTGGGTGTCTCCTTTTCAAAAATCCTCTTAACTTTATTTAAAAACATTCTCAAATATTAATTTTAACCTATCCTCAAATTATTGACATTAGTAATACCACAGGAGGAGATTATATTCATACATACATTTCAGATAGAAAAAAGGAAATTTGTTGATGAAATTAGATTGTATGTATAAATTACAATTTTCTAAACTCTTAATGGTCTTGGCGTTTATTGAGTCAAATTACTTCTTGTGATGTTCCTCTTGAGCTACCTTCCGTGCACTTTGCAGCCTCTTCTTGTATTACAAAATTATTGTTGACTGCACCATTCTCCCGATGTTCCTGTTTTGTTGTCAATCAACCAAAAACATTACACAGGTCATGGCATTATTTTAATTTAAGTTTAACCAGTAATGTCAGTGTATAGTAGTGATAATAAATCCTAGTGATATTTTGATGATATGGTATATTTCCAGCCGCAGTTCTCGATTAGGGTAAGTGTACGATTCTATTAATTCATGGCAACATCATACAACACAAACATAGCAGTCCTGTTGGGTTACCAGTTAGAAGTACACATATAACATTACTTTACACGTGTTTGTTTATTAAGAGTGATTGAAAACATTGTTGCCGTTTAACATCTAGTGAAAATATGTTAAATTTAATTCAAAAAGATTTGAACGCGCTCCATTTTAAGACGTTCAAAAATAATTGAAATCAATCTTCGACTCTGAGTGTGGAGATGTTCACTTTCAAAGTACCATCATATCTTCTCTAAATAGGCTCTCAAATATCATAACAAACAAGAATTACACTGTAATTAAATATCGTACACCTTATAATCCCAAACGCATCAGTCTGAACATTTTGTTAACACCTGGCCTAAGAAATGCTTTCACCCATCACGATGTTATCTCTTAAAGATTCCTCTTATATATTCTTGACGTATTACGAGGATTAAACTGGAAAGACCAATCGTATCACCTCGCGAATCACGAAACTTATGAAGCATAAATCCAAATTATGGGCCGCAAATTTTCAAGGAATGGGCACGAAGAGAAAAGGGGTCCCTCACAAGGACCAAGCTCATGATTTCAGTCGCATCGAACTTTCATGTAAATTTTGCCTTTGCTGAACTTTCTGGAAAATACATTTTCATTGAATTATGTTACCGTATATTACACGGCGAAGGTTTATTTCAAAGAAAATTTAATTTAATGGTAGTGGGTAAAGAGCTGGCGTAGATTTGTGATTATGGAAATAATCTCTGGGTTTTCATACAGCATTTTAGAGTATATTCTTACTTCTTCTCTCTTGCTCTATTTTATAACCAAATTATATCCAAACTATCGTAATATAACGTAGCGATATATTACTGTTTCACTCTATAAAAAGGTATACTCAACTATTATGCTCTAATAGTTTGGAGTTTCGGTGTATTACAAACTCCCACCGACCAATGAAACATTTTAAGTATGTTCAATGGAAATGATCATGACATTGATTGGACATATCTCGTAACTAATCATCTCCGTTACAGACGTTCGCTCACTCTACATCTAATTCCAAAATCTCCTTATACAATTTTCAAATTGGTGCCAGAAATGGAGGGTGACACTAAATACCCAAAAAAAAACAAGCTATTGTTTTCAAACATACTTACAGCCAGAGCTAAAGACTTCAACCATCAAATTTTCGCAAAGCGCCTCGCAATCCACAGGGAAGTCGTTAATCTGACCTGAATGCTAGCTTGGACAGAGCTCGTCCACTTCATCAAGGTGACCGGATGAAAGTTCGGTCGATCCCACAACCCCACCTCTACTTTATACGTGAAAAACATACATCTGTCCCATAATCGACAATAGAGCAAACGTCTACTGCACCCTATCTTCTAAAAGGGAGCAGTTGATACTCAGATACTGCCAATACAAGTCCCACTGCTCTCCCATTTCCCAGCAGTACGGTCTATGTCGATATAGACTTTACCCCTATTCCAATCCGTCTAAGTGAACTACAAGCCCGATATGTGATTCACGCTATATAATAGGGCAATCATACAGCCTAAAACACCATCATGGCACACTGGTCTAGCAGACAAATCCTCTCCATAAAACATGAGAGAAACATCCATTACCCCCAGTTCGAAGCAAGACTTTCCCGAAAACTAACTAAAAATACTGCCTCCGAGCTTTTAATGCCACGAGCTACTTACCAAAATAATTAAGCCGCGCACACAATGCACAACACAAGAAGATTCTCTCAAAATTTATTCTGCATAGGAAACCTATTCTATATCTGCGACTGCTACATCGATAACCCTACCCAAAATAAATGAAAACCCCTTATTCAAACGCAATCCACTCTCTCTACCACATAACTTCAAATGTAATTGACTTGAAAAAGAAATTTCGTAACTGAACTTCAGAAAACCCTTTTTTTTCGATTACATAATCTCAAATGTCTCAAAATCCCGACATGACAGTCCGGATTCGGATTCAAAAAAAATTACTCGACCCTTGACTTTCTATTAAAAAAACCATATTGACCTATACTTTAAGGTGGAGGGAGCTGTGAAGAAGTAATTAATGGGTTATAATGGCATTGCTCCTATTGTGGCAAGCATTTGTGCTCCAACACACCTTATAGCTTCATTTTTAACTGATATTTTGACAAAAGCTTACAATGCAGATAATGAGTATCTTATTAATGATTCATTTGATGTCTTCAATAAATTCAATAAATTCCATATTCCGGACAATTACATAATAACAAAGAAAATATATTTGTATCACGTGTAAAATTTAATTTACCTTTGCATAGCGCGCTTTCAGCTCTCTAGACATAGAGCCATCATCAGTACTTAATCTAAAAATACATATTCAAATCACAACCAATAGTGGCTAGTTAAGTGAAAGTTTGACTGAGTTTTTTTTATGAAAAGATAAAAAGGTGGATAAAAAATACGTACTGTCAGATTCCATATAACAAAATTTCCTGGCTTCATCGCCTCCATTAATAATTAAACAGGTTAACAAACCTTTAACATTATACAAACTTGGACATAACATTTAAATTTTTATTTTAAATCGAATTTTACTTCTAAAAAATATTTTCTTAAACACCTCTCATGTTAGAACCTCTACAGGTGGTTGTGTCGGTTTGACTGACAAATATGAGAACTTCAACTGTCAATTGGGTTTGTTCGATTGTTTGTGAATACTCTGTTCAATTTGAGAGATCGGATGCAAAAATGATTATTTATTCAAATTCAGAAAAGTAATTTTAAACAACAATGAAATCAATTATGTGTAATATTCTATTTAATTTAGTAATTGTAATGAATGATTAGCAATTTGATTAGGTTAGTAATTGTAGTGAATGATTAACAATTTAATTAGGATATTCAAAATTATTTAGAAGGTTAAATTGAGAAAACACACAAAAATAAATTCTAATGTGAAAACATCAGCAATTGCACTTACCTCACATTTTCAAGATGCCATTCTGGGCCTTAACTTATAGAAAAGACACAGAATGGAATCCCGAATGCCTCTATAGAGGTGTGAAGATAGTTTCTAACCAGCCATAGAAGTACTCTAATTTTCTTCATGTTGGAAGGGTGGGATCTAATGATGTATTCACATTATATTTTAAGGCAACACAAAAAACATGCTCATGGTCCTGAAGCAGGTTCTAATGTATTGTCTCGAAACTAACTTATTTCAGCAAGCGTTATTGATCTGGTGACAAGCAGGTTAGGACATTATCATCATTGAGGGTTACATGAGTTGACGATGTAGGGGTATATAGTTCCTATTTAGGCTCTCTTGTTTGTTTAGATATTTATCATTAATTTTAAGCTCGTTACTGATTTCAAGGTCTTCATAAAAATCTAGTAAAGTAAAGTTTTTAGAGTTGATGTTAACTAAAATCTTTGAATTTTCTGTGGGGCTAAAATTATGATTATTATATTTTAAGTGATGACCGAATGATGACTTGTTGGGTTTACTGATATGCTCATTTATACGGACTCCCAAAGGCCTGCATGTCCTTCCAATGTAGCTTGCTCTACAATCTGAGCATTGTTTAAAATTACTTTTCTGAATTTAAATAAATAATCATTTTTGCATCCGATCTCTCAAATTGAACAGAGTATTCACAAACAATCGAACAAACCCAATTGACAGTTGAAGTTCTGATATTTGTCAGTCAAACCGACACAACCACCTGTAGAGGTTCTAACATGAGAGGTGTTTAAGAAAATATTCTTTGGAAGTAAAATTCGATTTTAAAAATTTTAAATGTTATGTCCAAGTTTGTATAATGTTAAAGGTATGTTAACCTGTTTAATTATTAATGGAGGCGATGAAGCCAGGAAATTTTGTTATATGGAATCTGACAGTACGTATTTTTTATCAACCTTTTTATCTTTTCATAAAAAAAACTCAGTCAAACTTTCACTTAACTAGCCACTATTGGTTGTGATTTGAATATGTATTTTTAGATTAAGCACTGATGATGGCTCTATGTCTAGAGAGCTGAAAGCGCGCTATGCAAAAGTAAATTAAATTTTACACGTGATACAAATATATTTTCTTTGTTACCCTATACGTATACACAGCCACCAGCATCATTTGATGTCCTTCATTCAATTACATAATAGCCAGTTTGGATGTTGTGTCTCTTTTTAGCAACGTGTATTTGGACGCTGCCCTGACAGCAATTAGTAAGAAGTGGGGAGATATTAGCAGTCATGGTAGCATTGATAAAGACACCTTTATGGAATTAATAACTTTCCTATTTAATAACACCTATTTTTCATTTGATAATAACTTTTATGAACAAAAATTTGGTATACCTATGGGTGCTACCATTAGCCCTATTATGGCTTGTTATGTGATGGATGACTTATTGGATACTGTAATCCCTGTAATCATAGTAAAAGCATGGAACCCTGGGCTTGTGCACAGAAGTGATGAACTGATTTGACAATCTAGAACTGTAAATTAGTGCCTCAGGTTATCTAACTTCCTAGTGAAAAACAATGCAAACAATTTTTAAGGTATTCAGGACTCTAGGGGTATGAAAATATGGCTTGAGATGTACTTTTTAATGTACCTCATACATGGGCGTATTTTTGTTTTTTAAAAGACCTAACAGCATTTTTCACTGTCATAATATCATCTTTAAAAATTCAAGTTTATAAAATTCGAAAAAGGAATGTCAACGTTCCAATAAATTGCGAGAACATGGAAGATTGAAGCTTGCAATAACGAATTCTTCGACATTCAAAGAATGAATGAATGTTATGAATTAATTGTGGCTTCAACAAAAGTTATTAGTGAATACGACGCTGAAAATAAAACCTATACAGCATCATCTTTAGCCCTTCACTTAGGAACTAAATTGAAGTTCGTATGCGGCGTAGCAATTATGACAAAAAATCCGTTGTTTCCGGATTACACCGATATGAGAAACTAAAGCAACTTAAAGAAATTCGCGAAATGATTAATATGCACTGGTGTAATGATGTTCCTAACTTAGTCAACAAAGTGTTAAATGAACAAAAATATGTAAAACCAAAACATGATAAAACATTGAATACATATATTAAGACTTTATCTGAAAAAGCTTTTAATAATTCAAACAACAGCAAAGACATCAACCTTAACTACAAACTTCTTGCCAAATGTACTTTGGTATTAGTATTGATTTTTAATCGAAGACGAATAGGTGAAGTTCAATTTTTAGAAATTGCAACGTACCAAAATTCTAACTTTACTATAAATCAAGAGGAATGTTTAAATTTCCTCATTCGATTGGGAAAAAATATGTGTACAAATTTTAAACGTGTTGCGGTATTTGGAAAGAATAGTAAGCCAGTGCTGATTTTATTCACCAGAGTTATGCAAAAATATATAGACCTTCTTTTAACTGTTAGAAAAACTAATAAAATAATTCTCATTTCTAACCCATACATTTTGGCCAATCTCGATTTCGATGAGAGGTGGATTAGTGAACCAGCTGTTTTAAGGAAGTTCGCATACAAATATGGGGCTAAAAATCCAGAACTTCTCATCAGAACTAAATGCAGAAAACTATCTTGCAACTCATGAATTTTGAAGAAGATGAGATGGAACAAATAGCACGATTTATGGGCCATACAGAAAAACCCATATGGAATTTTATCGGTAAGCCATAATTTTTTTACTAAATGCCTTGGTTCCAAGTATTGTTAAGTTAAAGTACTTTATCTACACTTATTGCAACAATTCGTATTACGAATAAATCTAAACTTTCCTTATTCCAATTCCAATTATCTCAAAACAATTTCCGCCTAAATTTAAACATTTTTTGACTTACAATTATTTGGATGTACCTAAATTTCCTTGCTAAATATTTCTATGGGTAACATTTTCCTTCAACATATATGATTTTACAATTATTTCTTCCATTAGTGTACACATTTTATGAATTTTTTGCAGCCTTACTGAAGATGTTTACCGCTAAAGTGGCCAAAGTTTTGATGTTGCTGGAGGCTGGAAAAGGAAGTGAATTCAAAGGCAAGAGTTTGAACGAAATCAAAATAACCGAGGAGATACTAAACAGTGATAATGCGGACGAATACTATGACGATAATGGTGACTTATCCCAGAAGACCCCTCATAATATGAAAAAGGTGAAAAATAATCTTGAACCGGAATTGAACAATGATTAGATATCAGACAAAAGAAGTCTGTAAATATAGTCAAATCTAAAATGACGACCTCTGTAAACAGTGATTTGACCAAAGTTAAAACCAGTAATTGTGTTCGATGGTCATAGAATGATAACATGTTTGAAATAGTTATGAAAAATTAAACAATGGTTAAAAAATTATATTTTGGAATTATTATTGGAGATACTTCAAAAGTCTACAACCAGCTTCCCTTCTATTCTAATCTACTATTTTCCTGGTTACATTTTTAATAATTATATCGGCATACAAAAGTATTCCCAAATGCATTTCATTAAAGTTTTAAGTTTATGCTCTGTTGCCAATTTCGGGCTCTACAACGTCATTAGGATATACCAGCTACATAACCACATATATACAGTATTTGTATAAAACGGCAGCTCCCTCTAAGTTGAAATGGCGCAAACTAATTCTGTATATAACGTCGAATTTCGCCTACTTTTCAAGCCCATCTTAAAAATTTTCTATGGAATCCTAGCACAGTCCCCTACCTTTTTACAAGGGAAAACGTTACCAGACCCGAAGCCGGGTCTGGTAACGTCACTTTTGGTCTCATAACGTCTATAGAATGTATCAAATTGGGTATGTATAAGCGGAATAACAAATATATATATATATATATATATATATATATATATATATATATATATATATATATATATATATATATATATACAGGGTGTTCCGAGACTAATGGGAAAAAAGTCAGGAGCGTATAATCTGAGCCAAAATAATGTTAGTACTTCATATAAACTTTTTCTATGGAGGCCCTCGTTTTCGAGTTATAGGCCTCCAAAGTTTTAATTTTGAATTTGGTTTTTATTTTTTTTACTAGTTATTTGATCTTTATAAAATTTACGGCAAAGCTATAATATACGTGTATGTTTATTTTGGAAAGGTAAACAGTTTTACAGTAGTGCCTTGAAGCCAGGGACGGACTACTCGCAATGGTTAGTGATCCAAAAATTTTGCAGGGATGGCACACCCTGTATGAAATTATCGAAATTGACTCCCTCACACATTAAGCTAACGGAAAGGTACTCTTGTTGGAATTCTACAAAATAAGCCGTTTGGCTAATATTTACAGTTTTATTAATGCACTATGTACCAATTTACGCATTCACCATTTTTATAAGTACACAACGAGGTAAAACTAACTTATTATTACTATGTCCAAGATTTGCCTACAGTACTACAAAAAAATAATTTAATGATAGCAAGAAGATAAAAAACATTAACGACGTATCAATTCGTAAGTTGGTAAAAACTTTTTAAAAGTGTTTTTACCGTTTATCAAGTAACCATAGGATTAGTTGTCAAACGTTGTGTAGAATAGTTCGTTGTCATTACTTGTCAATAATTCATTAGTCCTTAATTTAACTGTTACAATGGCAGAATTCACTTTTATTGAGTTTGCAGATATGCATTCAATGTATGGACTGGCTTCTCGAAACTGTTTAGAGGCCAGAAGGCTTTATGCAGAACATTTTCCAAACAGAGCATTGCCAGACAGACGAATGTTTGAGCGTATTGATCTCAGGTTACGAGAAACAGGTATGAATAAGTAAATGTAATTTTCCATGTATAGAAAACAAAATTTTAAATTTTAGGAAGTTTTTTGCCAAAAAAAGGTGGAGAAGGTCCAGTACGAAGCGTACGTACTGTGGCAGTTGAACAAGATTTGTTAAATGCAGTTGATAATGAACCATCAACGAGTTTACGAAAATTATCAAGAGAACATAACGTCTCGAAATCAGTCGTTCATCGCGTCCTAAAAGAACAGCTGTTATATCCTTTTCATATGAAAAAGTACACAGTATGACAGTGGCTGATTATCCTGCACGACTTGAGTATAGCCAGTGGTTTCTGCGACAACAACAAGCAGACAATACATTCATTAGTAACGTTCTCTTTACGGACGAATCCGGTTTCACCAGAGATGGAGTCATAAATTCTCATAATATGCATTTATGGGATGATGTGAATCCACATGGCATTATCCAAACTAGGAACCAGCATAGATTCATGGTTAATGTTTGGACAGGAATAGCTGGCAATCATTTGATAGGGCCATATTTTATTGACGGTACTTTGACCGGTCAGAGATATTTGGAGTTTTTGCAAAATGAGTTATGGAACCTGTTTGATGATGTGCCACTACAAACTCGTAGGAATTTATGGTTCATGCATGATGGGGCTCCTCCTCATTTCAGTTTACATGTTCGACAGCATTTACACACAAGGTTTCCTAATAGATGGATTGGTCGTGGAGGCCCTTTTCAATGGCCACCGCGATCAGGAGACGTTAATCCTATAGATTTCTTTCTCTGGGGTTATCTCAAAAGTAAGGTATACGCAACACCCGTGCAAACAAGGCAAGATTCTATAGACAGAATTGTGTTACACTGCAATGTTATTAGAAATAATATGGGACTGCTCTTTCAAGTGCAAAGAAACAACCTTCGTAGACTTAGAATGTGCGTAGAAGTGGGAGGAGCTCATATTGAACATTTATTAGAATAACGTTAGTTTTTATTGTTGTTTAGGAATCAGTTTTAGTCCAATGTTTTATAAATTGTGTTTTTTGAGGTTTTCTTAATAGTTTAAGAATTTTGTGATCATAATTTCGATCAAAAGCAACTGATTACGTTGTTTGCGTACCTATTCAATTCCTATTAAATGAGTTCTTAATGTTTTTATCATCTGCTATCATCAAATCATTACTTTCCCGCCCAACCTATCTAATATGCGAGAAAAGTATTGGTTTACCCCAAAAAACCTGGAATTTTGACAAAAATTTTTGAGTTATTTTTACGCTTTCCATCAACAACAACACGGAAAAACGGTTTTTAGAAAAAAAATCCTGTGTGTATGTCGTCGTCGTTGTCGTCGGCCACGATACAGCCTCCGGAGTGCAATGAGTCACCAATTTTATGATGGAATATTATTAAGGATATGTCACAAATAAACACTATTGATTTTCAGCTCATCAGAGCCAGTACAGCGGGTGCTATGGTACTTGAAGTACGGCCTTTTGACATTTTTTGAGAAATTTCAGTTTGTTAGCACAATACAGCCTCCGGAGTTCAACAAGTCACCAATTTTATGATTGAATATCATTCAGGACATATCACTGATGAAGCCTATTGATTTTGAGATCCCCAGAGCCAATACAACAGGTGCTACAGTATTTTAAGTACGATATTTTTGTCATTTTTGGAGAAGTTTCAGTTTGTTAGCATGATACAGCCTCAGGAGTATATCCAAGTAACCAATTTTATGATTGGATATTATTCAGAGCGTCTCAGAGATGAACCGTATCGATATTCAGCTCACTAAAGCCAGTACAACGGGTGCTTTGGTACTTGAAGTACCAAATTTTTGTCATTTTTGGAGAATTTTCAGTTTGTTAGCACGATATAGCCTCCAGAGAATACACGGTTGATCAATTTTATGATTGAATATTGTTCAAGGTGTCTCACAGATGTGCCCTATTGATTTTCTGTTGACTTGAGCGAGTACGGCTGGTCCTATAAATCCAGATATACTAAATTTTTGGTTGTTTTTGAAAAAATTTCGGTTTGTTAGCACGATACATCCTCCGAAGTGTATACAAGTAACAATTTTATAATAGAATATTGTTTAGGGCCACAGATGCGGAAAAGTTAGTTTTAATCTTCAAAACCGTTTATTTTTTTGTAATACTGTAGGTAAATCTTGGACATCGTATTAATAAGTTAGTTGGGTAAATTGGTACGTAGTACATTAATAAAACTGTAAATATTAGCCAAACGGCTTATTTTGTAGAAGTCCAACCAGAGTAACTTTTCGTTAGCTTAATGTGTGAGGAAGTCAATTTCGATAATTTCATACAGGGTGTGCCATCCCTGCAAAATTTTTGGATCACTATCCATTGCGAGTAGTCCGTCCCTGGCTTCAAGGCACTACTGTAAAACTGTTTTCCAAAATAAACATACACGTATATTATAGCTTTGCCGTAAATTTTATAAAGATCAAATAACTAGTAAAAAAAATAAAAATAAAAACCAAATTCAAAATTAAAACTTTGGAGGCCTATAACTCGAAAACGAGGACCTGCATAGAAAAAGTTTATATGAAGTACTAATTTTGGCTCAGATTATACGCTCCTGACTTTTTTCCCATTAGTCCCGGGACACCCTGTATATATATATATATATATATATATATATATATATATATATATATATATAGTTGTTCAAAAGTTATAGGGAATAAGCCTTCCCAGGAATAAGTGAACTCTTTTTACTTTATGTTGAAGGCTTTCGAAATATGCTCATTTCTTCATCAGTCAACTACAAAAATATATATACAAGTAAAAAAGGCAAAAATATTGAATTAAAATAATTACTCACAAGTAATCGAGGTTAATCCTGGAAAAAATTCACTAAGGAGACCATTGCATGGAAACCACTCACTTGTTGAACTTTTAAAACACCAAAATGTGAACCGTGTTACCGTTCATAGCACCAGAAACGAATGTCGTTTCTGGTGCTATGAACGATAATATATTAGTAGTAGTATTAGTGTCCATTACTCCATCCGAAAGGATGCCTTTTTGAACTTAATTGTTTTTCTTTTTAATAGTACTTATTTTGCTGTTAACAATAAACTGTATAAACAAATATTTGGTACTCCTATGGGTGCATCTATTTCACCTATCTTAGCAGCATATGTCATGGACGATTTGCTGGATACTGTCATACCAGTACTTTCTTTTACTCCTTTGTTCATTAAGAAGTATGTGGACGATATTATCGTGACACTTCCTAGAGAGGGCCTAGATGAGATTCTTGAGGCTTTTAACAGTTACGATCCTCATATACAGTTCACAATAGAAAAAGAAGACAACGAAAATTCCGTACCTTTCTTAGACACTAAGTTCATTCGTACAAATAATACTATTATTATCGATTGGTACAGGAAACCTTGCAGTTCTGGTAGATATTTAAATTACCATTCTTACCACAAACATTCTATGAAGGTGAACTTGGTAAAACAAATGAAGCAGAGAGTCCTTAGAATTTCAAATAGTATCTTCCATAATAAAAATCTTAACATTTTATTCAACCTTTTCTTGGATAACTCTTATCCAAGAACCTTCACTTAATAGATTATTGTTCAGCACATCTAATACCATGGAACTGCTGGCTGATGATAGCCATCCTAACGTGGCCCAATTGGATGTTGGCGCTGTTACGACCCCTGCTCCTCCAATTTTCGCTTCCATTCCATACATTAAAGACATTACTCCGAGACATGCCAGATTGTTCCGGGCATATGGTAATTTCAAAATTGCTAACAAGACAGCTGTAACAATACAATCAATTTTTACTAGAGTTAAAGATAAATGTCCGTTAACTTCTCTTACTAATGTTGTGTACAGCGTTCCATGTGGGGACTTTGATAAGCAATATATTGGTCAGACATTGAGATCACTTTCTAGCTGTATTGTTTCACATAGGAGTGATTGTAGATTACATCCAGAATGTCGCGCTTTAGTAAATCATGTTCATTCTCTTGACCATCGTATGAATTTTGAAGCTGTAAAGGTGTTGGCGACAGAGTCTAACAAAATTGAGAGATTATTTTTAGAAATGGCTTCTATTTCACAATTTAACAATTTCATTAACAACTGACACAGACCACTTGAGTGAGATTTATTCCTTTCTGTTGTCCTTAGATTTCATCTCTAACCTTCCTTCCACAATTGACAATCACGTTCCCCCAATTGACACTACCCTTTTTGCAGATAGCTAGCATATATATTTCCACCTCTTCTGTTGGGTGCATTGGTGTTGGTAGATGCACCCATTATCACTTATTATTATACATATATATATATATATATATATATATATATATATATATATATATATATTACATAATTATTATTTTACTTTAATAATTACTATATTAATATTATTATTTTTACATTCTTTAATTGCTTTTTTGTCTTTTTGGCTGTGATGAGTTACCAATGTCCTCCACCGGATAGGTTTTGTTGTTAAACCAACCTCTTCCTGTTGAGAATACATTATTTCCTCTTCTTCCTTCGTATGAATGCAATATTCAACCCCTCTGCATTCTTCTTTTCCATCTCAAATATTAACTATCACATCAGAGGCCAGTCTCTAATGGGTACTTGATGTCATATTTATCTACTCAACTATTGGTTGGCATCACTGACTGTCAACAAATCCCTCCATTTTAGAGGGAAAACGATATCATTTCCTGGCCTGCTTTTGACAAAAAAGCACTCGTGTTCGTTTGTCTGACTCATTAGCCGTCATCGGTACGGTACAACCAAGAAAAGATGTGAAACATGGGAGCAAAGGTGTTGAATGAAACATGAGAAAATATAACAGAATTCAGCAGCACAAATGTTGTGTTTGACTATCCTGCTGAATTCTCTTATAATTTCTCATGTTCCATTCAACACCTTTGTTCCCATGTTTCACATCTTTCCTTGGTTGTACCGTACCGATGACGGCTAATGAGTCAGAAACATGCATGTCTGCGGTTACCACTCTTTTCAGTAGCCCCTTCTTCTATTTGTGTGCAATACCCACTAATATATTCGTTGCTTATTGTTCATATGTCACGCACTATTCGTACATCTTGTTATATATATATATATATATATATATATATATATATATATATATATATATATATATATTAAGATGACTAAAAAAGCCAATATCTAACACCACTTTTCAGACAAACGAACACGAGTGCTTTTTTGTCAATAGCAGGCCAGGAAATGATATCGTTTTCCCTCTAAAATGGAGGGATTTGTTGACAGTCAGTGATACCAACCAATAGTTGAGTAGATAAATATGACATCAAGTACCCATTAGAGAATGGCCTTTGATGTGATAGTTAATATTTGAGATGGAAAAGAAGAATGCAGAGGGGTTGAATATTGCATTCATACGAAGGAAGAAGAGGAAATAATGTATTCTTAACAGTAAGAGGTTGGTTTAACAACAAAACCTATCCGGTGGAGGACATTGGTAACTCATCACAGCCAAAAAGACAAAAAAGCAATTAAAGAATGTAAAAATAATAATATTAATATTGTAATATAGTAATTACTAAAGCAAAATAATAATTATGTAATATATATAAATATATAATAATAAGTGATAATGGGTGCATCTACCAACACCAATGCACCCAACAGAAGAGGTGGAAATATATGTGCTAGCTATCTGCAAAAAGGGTAGTGTCAATTGGGGGAACGTGATTGTCAATTGTGGAAGGAAGGTTAGAGATGAAATCTAAGGACAACAGAAAGGAATAAATCTCACTCAAGTGGTCTGTGTCAGTTGTTAATGAAATTGTTAAATTGTGAAATAAAAGCCATTTCTAAAAATAATCTCTCAATTTTGTTAGACTCTGTCGCCAACACCTTTACAGCTTCAAAATTCATACGATGGTCAAGAGAATGAACATGATTTACTAAAGCGCGACGTTCTGGATGTAATCTACAATCACTCCTATGTGAAACAATACAGCTAGAAAGTGATCTTAATGTCTGACCAATATATTGCTTATCACAGTCCCCACATGGAACGCTGTACACAACATTAGTAAGAGAAGTTAACGGACATTTATCTTTAACTCTAGTAAAAATTGATGTAATTGTTACAGCTGTCTTGTTAGCAATTTTGAAATTACCATATGCCCGGAACAATCTGGCATGTCTCGGAGTAATGTCTTTAATGTATGGAATGGAAGCGAAAATTGGAGGAGCAGGGGTCGTAACAGCGCCAACATCCAATTGGGCCACGTTAGGATGGCTATCATCAGCCAGCAGTTCCATGGTATTAGATGTGCTGAACAATAATCTATTAAGTGAAGGTTCTTGGATAAGAGTTATCCGAGAAAAGGTTGAATAAAATGTTAAGATTTTTATTATGGAAGATACTATTTGAAATTGTAAGGACTCTCTGCTTCATTTTTTTACCAAGTTCACCTTCATAGAATGTTTGTGGTAAGAATGGTAATTTAAATATCTACCAGAACTGCAAGGTTTCCTGTACCAATCGATAATAATAGTATTATTTGTACGAATGAACTTAGTGTCTAAGAAAGGTACGGAATTTTCGTTGTCTTCTTTTTCTATTGTGAACTGTATATGAGGATCGTAACTGTTAAAAGCCTCAAGAATCTCATCTAGGCCCTCTCTAGGAAGTGCCACGATAATATCGTCCACATACTTCTTAATGAACAAAGGAGTAAAAGAAAGTACTGGTATGACAGTATCCAGCAAATCGTCCATGACATATGCTGCTAAGATAGGTGAAATAGATACACCCATAGGAGTACCAAATATTTGTTTATACAGTTTATTGTTAACAGCAAAATAAGTACTATTGCCACTATCGGCCTGACAGAAAGGACTGGTTTATGAACTTTACGTAGGGAATAAAACTTAGGGGGAACACCATTGTAACATGTGAGCTTTTTTCTACATGATAAGTCTATTTGATGTTTATTTTAAAGATATTTCACTAAGTTGTTACCTTTTCTCTGTATAGAAGAGGTAGGGTCAGAGGTTAACTCTACATATGAACTATTATTTAAAATGATGTCAGCAAAGACTATCTTCCTTTTATATATATATATATATATATATATAAGTAATATTATTATATTATTACATGATACATAGAGGGGTGAGTTTGTTTCAAAATTATTCAGTATTGTAGTCAAAGAAAACCATAAGATACAAGTTAACAATATTCTTCACAAACATTCTTCAATTTTAACGTCCCAAACTAAACTTAATACGTATCTGTCAAATTCTCCTACTTACTGGAATCGACTATGATTATTTGATAATATTTTGGCAGTTGACGTACAATTATTCCAATAGGACCGTGAGAAATTTTATTGATCCTTATGTCATGAAGTTAAAATGATCTCGCTAAAACACCACATCATAACTTAATCTTGTCAACTGTTTGCGAATTATATTGGCAATTACAAGAGGATCTCCACCAGACGTAATTCAATAACAGTATAACCCATAGTTATGACCCTCGATAAGGATCCCGTTTAGTTTCAGCGACAATGATTTGATACCAGACTTGCTCTCGGTCTATTAAGTCACTAGACGCTATTATATCAAATCGCAAAGGGCCATTTGGACGTAATTACAGTTGGATTTGATGGAAACTGTAAGGTTTCTGATAATTATTTTCCTATTATCATTCAACGGGGGTATATACACGAAATTTACAGTGCATATTAATTTATCTTAACCTCACTTCGTAAAGTTTTTTTCGTAATATATAGAACCAAATACAGAACCGAAATTCCAAATTCTCTTGGAAAACCAGGAAAGAAACCGTCATTAATCTATTATAAAAACCCCAAGAGCTTGTAACCAATACTAACAAAGGTACTTGAGAAAATTTAAAAAGACTTGGATCAATTATAGTTTGGCTTCTGAGAGCGGCGCGGTATTACAGAACAACGTTTTGAAGAAAAATTTAGTGGTTTTCTACGTTTCTGATTATTTTCTAGGCTCCTGACCAAATTGGTGTTCAACAGAGCAACCTTTTTGGGCAAAATCGCTATTTATTCAGGACTTTATCCACTATGGTAGCAACATTTGCAGATTATCATAGATGTACTATCATATCATATAAATTTAGTACATCAATCCAAGACGTCGTCGTTAGAAAGTCGTTTCAATCTTCGACTTCTTTTCAACCACAAGAGTCTGAAGTGAAATTGGCTTGCAGAGTGAGCTTTGGTCTTTGATTTCTTTTCCATGTTATTTCATTATGAATTTCAATTGAAGGAGTATTTAAATTGCCACGATTAGATTGAAAAGAGATAGATACAAAAAGAGAAAGAAACTATAAATGCTGGACATTCAATGTAGAAATGATATTCATTCTGAATTGAAGCGAACATTTCATTCCATTAATTTTGTTTTAAACGTGAGTTTCATTTGAAATATCCCATAAATTTCACAATGTATTTATTATGACATACAAAATTTGTTCGAATTCAATAAAATTGGTTGTTGAATTATACTAATTACTAATTTTTTTAAAATAAATGTATAATTTAATTTGTTTAGTGGAAATTATTTTACCTCAGCAACATGGGGATATCCTGTATTACTTTAGTGCTAGTATTAAAATTTTAACATAGGAAGGTTCAAAATCTTTCAAATATAGAGGTTACTTTATATGAAATGTCAGAAGAGTTGAGACATATGTGATGATACTGTCCTTTCAGTTACAACTATTCACTATAGTGTTTATCAATAATGACCATCATCCATCCTAAACAGTTATTTGACCTTGCAGAAAAAGGAGACATATGCAAGCAGGTTTTTTTTATTTAATCCATACATATTTGTTAACCCTGCGTTACCAGCACTGAATTTTTTTCGCGGTTACCCGCTGGTGAGGATTTTTCTGATGGATCCAAGGTGGATGGAAGGCCTGGAGCTAGCGTGATTGGGCTTAGTTTCAAGCTCTCAAAACCTCTTGGTAAAACTACAATCATATATCGAGCAGAAGTGGATGCTCTATATTCTACTCTACAATCTATACTCTCTAAAGCCCACTTTAAAGAAGAGTTTCGGTGCTGGAAAAGCGATTAAATGGCAACTCACTGGAATGAAGTGCCAGGACAAACACAAGCGAAAAGGCTGGTGAGCCTATTGCCGAAGATAGCTAAACTGCTTCTCGATTTAGAGAAGAGAGACTTCAAATTGAAAACGGGAAACCTCACTGGACACTGCCCTATGAAGTAGGTAAGACCGGGGATGGTTGTCACATGAATTCGTTGTCACAAACCATAGATCGTGGCAACGTCGCAACATGCAGTTGCCTAAACGTTTGTCGGTTATCCGTCTAAACCACGTGTAAATCAGTTCCACGCTTGCCGGCGTAAAGTTACGTTCTCGCGCACCAAAAGAAATAAATCGTTGTGCGCGAGTAAATTTTTTGTGGTTTATTTAACTTGGGTTTTTGGGGCCTTAATTGGAAATTAAAAAAATGTGTTGACTACTTTTTGTCTTTGACGTAGCTGAGTTACATTAACCGTTTGAATTCAGTTTGAACTTGTTGACTTATTGCCGATATTAGCTTTCATAAAATTATTAGTTTAGTGGGACAGATTGTCCCAAACCATCAGGGGCCGTTTGTCACTTGTAAGCGGTAAATATCTATAATTAATAATATGTTATATTGTTTCCAGGTTACATTATAGTTCGATATTTGCGAAGGGGCAAACCAATACTTTTCTTGCATCGTAGACAGGATTGGCGGAAAAGTAATAATATGTTGTATTGTTTTCAGGTTACATTATGATTCGAAATTTTCGAAAGAAAACTGAAAAGGGAGAATCGTCGTCTAATGTTCATCTACGAACTGCTAGGTTCGTTAAACTAAATGGATCTTCAATAAGAAAATCAGCTGCTGACTTCAATGTAAATTACCGTAGTTTGGCAGGTTACTGTAAGAAAATTCCAAGTCTGAATTATTTGATGAGAGGGTGGTTACCCACTCCATTTCCGTCGCCTATACTTAAAAACATTTAGTATTTAAATCTGATCATGAAGACCAACTAGTTGAATATATATCTACTTCAAGCATCTGATATTTACTATGGACTTTCATCTAAATAAGTAAGAGTTCTAGTTTATCAGTTCCCTAGTGCTTGAAATTTCTGGAAACATGGAATCTTAATAAATTGGCAGGTGCCAACTGGTTCAGTGCGTTCCTTAAACGTCTGCTGTCTATTAGAAAAGCTGAAGCAGCAAAATCAGCCGGTGCCAGTAGTTCCAACAAAGCAAACATTAACGCCTTTTTTGATAATTTAGCTTCAGTTAAGAATACATATAAATTTGAGGCTCATGAGATTTGGAACATGGATGAAACCGGCGGTACAACCGTTCAAGTTCCCGAGTAGCTAGTGCAGTGTAAGCAATAGGAAATTTTATTCCTCCTTTTCCCCACGAGTCAATTACAAACCCCATTTTCCAAATTCGGGTCCGTCTGGTTCACAAGGCGCAGCTAATCCATCAGGTTGGAAGCAAAAGTCACATTTTTTGAACTTTCTTAAACCTTTCCACCTTCATATAAAAAGCACTATGGGTGAACCCTGCCTACATCTATTAGATAATCATGGCATAGAAGGGCTTAATTTCGCCAATGCAAATGGCACTGTTATACAGTCCATTCACCCTCATTGCTCACATAATTTTCAGCCTCTTGACCGCTGTTTTTTCGGTTCTTTTAAGAAATATGTGGACACTGCTTCCGATGATTGGTCCTTAAGTAAACCTGGCAAAACAACCATGACCATATATGACATAGCTGTAACAGTCACTAATGCTTACCCACTCGCATTTACTCCTAAAAATATTTACTCCGGCTTTCGAGTATCAGGCATCTTCCCATACAACAGAGATAGTTTTAGCGATGATGAATTCCTTGCGGGCTCCGTCTTTGATAGGCCAGATCCAGGCATATCAAGCGAAGAAGAAATTAGGCCAGAACTGGACATCTTAAACAAAGAGCAAGCTCCAAATTTAGTAAACAGTAGCACTGAAGGATCTAACAATACCGTACCAGATATCATAACAATTTTGGAAACCAGAATTACAAATCATGTTCCTTTAATAAACGAGAAAAAATCAACTTATCTCAATCAAACATGCTGCAGTGGTATAGCAAAAAAGGCTATTAGGAATATAGTTACTTTGGAGAGACTAAGATCCTACCTAAAAGCATCGGCTAGGACACCAAAGCGAGTAAGAAGACGTGAACGAGAAAGTACTACTTTAACTCACACCGCCATGAAAACCAATTAGAAGAAGAGAGAAATAAACAAATGAACAAGACAAGCAAAAAAAAGAAGCCGCAAAAAGAAGGGTTTTTGATTGCGAAAAAGGAGGTAACAGACCAAAAAGAAATTGAGAACCCAATGTCAGTGCCCCTTCTCCAGAGAGTGAAAATGACGCAAAGCAATGGTTATATCTGTCACAACTGCGCTAGTGACTGACTTTAATAGTTGTTTGTTTTTTTAACTAGAAGCCATTTCTCAACTTTTGTTAGAGGATTTTGAATCAAAACAGTTGAGAAAAAGTCAAAATTAGTATACATTTTGCAGAAAGAGGATGCTAGTGATGCTGGTACATGGCACATTGAACATTTGAAACCTTACAATGAAATAGTATCTTCTGATGACTGTAACTACTAAATTGGAATCTGTGAAGATACATTGAAATGTAAATAGTGTACAAAGTTAGTATTATTAGTTAAATTAAGTTAACTTTTTCTGGAAAATTGGTTGAAGATATCTTTAGAAAATTGCGCATGATCATGGGGTTAGTATTGTATAACGAAAAATTTTTCTCATTATATTAGTTTCAATTAATCACTAAGTAAACCTAAATTGAATACTTGAAAAATAATAGCAGTTAACAAATAATAATCTTATTCCTGATGAAGAGCTTTTTAAGATATTTATCATTTTGATGTGTTGTTGTTACCGCTCAATAAAAGTAGTTGTTATTAACTATTATGGAAAAACAACTTTTTTATTTTCCCAAGGTAGGGGGGTGTAACATTCAGACTTACTCAACCAATGCGACCTTAAAGCTGTATTTAGGGGTTCTTATTGTTCTTATTTACATTTAATGCAGCTACCAAATATTTTTTTATGAATTTACTTGATTAAAAAACCATATATTTTGATTAGTATTATTTTCTTCTGCAAAATTAAGTTTAATTGAGCTAGGAAAGTAGTTAGAGTAAGTAATTTCTTGTTTTTGAAATATAACCAAAAATAAGTGGCGCCCTATTTCTGTCAATTCTTGTGATACGTAAGATCCTACGACCACTACTCACCAGACAAAGTGCCACCGGAGCCTTGTAACTTCGAAAAAAGTTACTTAGTACAATTGAAAATAATGTAAACATTAAACAGCATAAAACCATACCGTCATTAACTTATCAATCAAATGATATGGACCCTTTCCATATCTATGTAGAAAATAATAACGATAATTTCAAAGGCAAATTAAACCCGATTAAGGTTGGTGAAATCATTCTTCAAAACCATTTAGATATAAACAATAATATAAAACAAATACAATCCATAGGTAAAAACAGAATCCGTATACTTTTTGTTTACATGAATAAGAAAGCAAAATATTAACCCTTCCTCTTTATAAAAATATTTGCATTTGATTATTCTACATTTAATGAACAAGTATTTTGTTTTGTATCCAATAATACTAAGAACGCCAAATTTATATTAACAATAAAATTTTCATGTGGGATTTTATATTTTGGCGGTTTTGTTAGTTTTGACTACAATCGCGTACATGTACTAAAATTTTAATATTGAGATGATTATCTATCCGTATATAAAGGTTATCTATGTTTTGTTTACATTTATGGGAAATCGTATAGACTTAGTTTCTAAGTTCTGTGCTTGTCTACATTATCTTTAGTTAGTTTAATACATTATTCCTTTTCTGTACAATTAATTATATTTACTGTTAATGAATAATTTTGTTCAAAAGCTTATTTATAAATAGATTTTCTTTACGTTCTGTGTTGTTATTAACAGCATAGAAAATATATTTTCTCATGTTCCATTCAACACCTCTGCTCTCAGGTTTCATACCTTTACTTGGTTGCACCGTATGAGGGCGTCTAATGAGACAAAAACATCATGTCTACGGTTACCACTCTTTTCAGTAGCCCCCTTTTTCTTTTTGCGAGGAATACCCTCTAATCTCTTTGTTGCTTGTTATAAATATTGGGGGAGTGACAACTACATGCGAAGCACTAGTTGTGGAAAAACTGTCCATACTGTTAATTTTAGGTATGGATTTCTTAAGAAAATATAAGGCAGTGATTGACGTGACCAAAAACCAGATCTCCCTAACGCATAACGTGACTAGGACACTAGTCCCCACCTCGTGTAGGACACAAGCGACAGAGGCAATTACTTGCCACGTAGCGACCTCATTTGGGAGGACACCGGTTACCTACCGGCGACTTTATCTGGCAGAATACCTGCGGGACTAAGGACGAATCGCTAAAAACCTAAATGCGCAGGCACAAAAAGATAAAAGTAGGGCACAGGAGAAATGGGACAAACGATCAGCGAAACACGAGAAGCAAGTGGAAAAAATCAGAATTTAACAACCCCTAGAATCAAGACTAAATCAGACAGGAGCGAAAAAATAAGAAAAGATGACACGCTGGAAAACAAGGAAAAAATAAGGGAAGAAAAATATGTTGAAAGTATTGAAGATTGTTTAAAATATAGGAACGAAAGTACAGAAGCACAGGAAATTCCAAAAAACGGTGTAAATCTGCTTCCATAACATACCGTGAGTTTAGCCGAAATGTAAGACGATACCAGGAAGAACCACCATTCCAATCAAGCGCATGTTGAGCCACCATGTGAAGAAAATGACGTACCCCCAGGCCCAGGTCCGGACTCGCCCAGAGAACAGATGGAAGAAGTCGTGTGAACTGTGCTATTCGGACAATAAATTTAGATGATAGGGACTTGAATTGTATAAACGCAGATATTTAAAAAGGGGTAACCATGTAGTATAGTAGATATGTACTATTAGCATCCTAGGAGCGGCAAATTTTTATTCTAGGTTAAAGATAACAGTAGTAACTTAAGACTGGGGGCAGTCCTCTTTTCGAAGGGGGGGGGGCACATGTCACGTTTAGAAATAACACCCAGTATATGGCAGGCCAAACAAAAGTAGGTCAATGTTTTAAAATATGTTTTGCTAATTACTTCAAAGTAGAGCATAATGTTTTCTAATACAAGAGACAACAAAAAAACAACAAACTCAGCATTTTTGCGAGAGAACACTTTCTTGATTCGAAAAATACATTTTTTCGGGAAGTTGGTCTTCGGACCAGCGAAGCGAACGAGTGGGTTTTGAGAAAAACCAGCGACCAGTCAAGTGAATCGAGAAAGGCCTACCTGAGAAGTGTATACCGTGACTGAAGACAAAGTGCCCCTTCAAGTAGAGAAGACGTGTCCTGGGAGGATGTTTATGTAAGTAAATAGATAATTATATATATTTTGTATAGCCTGGTTATATTTGTTTTATATTTATTCTGTACATAGTTTGTTAATTTTGGTTATCCGTATTTCTGCAATACATTTATTAAGTTTTTAATGAGTGGTTTCTTAATTGACCCCCCAGACCCGAATAGTGGATTCAGTAGCTACATCGTCGAGGTTGGTAGACGGGTAGGGACCCAACCCAAAAACCTAGCGTTGGGATAAAACCTTATATCGTCGCAATATAAATGTATATATATATATATATATATATATATATATATATATATATATATATAGGAAATAGTCTTTGCCGACTAATTAGGTATAAAACCACGAATATTGGGGTACCGGCAAGTTAATTTAAAGAAAACTCTTGTTACTGTTTTTCTTCCAAGCTTTCGGAAACGTTTATTTCCATTATCAAGGATAAGTAAATTGAGATTGTTATAAATTGGTAAATATTTGAATTTTTTAAAAAAAATTTTTTCAATCATAAATCATTTTGACAGATTCATGAATGTAAACATTTTCTTTATATGCTAAAATGTTTTTGAAAACAAAAGAAAAAAATTGGTTATATTTGTAATATAGGTTATTAGTTATTCAAATATTCTTCTTTTATTATATAAAATTCAACCTCAAATTATTATAGATGTCATCATGTCATCTTAATAATTTAAAAGTATTGAAAACATTTTTAAAATCATTTACCTAAAATAAAATTATTTCTAATTCTTATTTGATGATTTTTAGAAATAATTTTATTTTAGGTAAATGATTTTAAAAATGTTTTCAATACTTTTAAATTATTAAGATGACATGATGACATCTATAATAATTTGAGGTTGAATTTTATATAATAAAAGAAGAATATTTTAATAACTAATAACCTATATTACAAATATAACCAATTTTCTTCTTTTGTTTTCGAAAACATTTTAGCATATAAAGAAAATGTTTACATTCACGAATCTGTCAAAATGTCAAAATGATTTATGATTGAAAAAAATTTTTTTTTAAAAATTCAAATATAATTATATTTACCAATTTATAACAATCTCAATTTACTTATCCTTGATAATGGAAATAAACGTTTCCGAAAGCTTGGAAGAAAAATAGTAACAAGAGTTTTCTTTAAATTAACTTGCCGTTACCCCAATATTCGTGGTTTTATATATATATATATATATATATATATGTCGGAGACAAACAGTGAAATCAGTCATTCCCCGTAATTCCTAGTCAATTCAGGGAATGCCGGCAAACGCCGTAAATCCCTGTAATAGCTGGTCTATGTCAGTCAATTACCGGAAAAACGAACATCAAGATGTTACCTCATTTTCCTATCTCAGTCATTCCGTGTAATAACCGATTTAGGCAAACGGTGTTCTCACTTCATTTTTAATAGGTAAATAAAAATAGCTCACCTATAATAATTTGGTGTTTTTTTATAATTTATTTATTGCAAAGTGCGAACAAAGAAAATACAGAACGTAACAAAGAACAAAAAACAAACAACGAATATAAAACATAAAATGAACATAAAAGAAATACCTAGTTGTATTAACATACAATACCTAAATGAACATATAAAAATAAGAGAAATAATAATTTGGGACAAATTAAAAAACGATTACTTATTAGCACAAGTTGTGCTTTTATGGCACCTTGAATTGCACAGAACTTTTTTTTTTAAACAGGCGCATCTGTTTGATTGGCATTGTTTTTTTGCCGGTTTACAAGAACACTTTAAGTATCCCTGACCCCCGGCCAGTGATAATGCCTGTATTGCTTCGCGCTTTGACACAAACAAATTTGGAACATTATCTATTGTAAAAAATTGTTCCTTTGTACTTATTAGGTCTGGTCGGTTAAACCACGATTTAATACGACCAGTTGAGCATCCTACCTGATAAACACCATTCTTGTAATCAGTAATTACACAAATCAAGTTTTGCAAATCAGAAGGGCCTCTATCAATTTTGTCAACGGGTAAAAGGACACACGAGCCAATGTCTAAATGAGCTAGTTTTTTAGCAGTATTTGTCAACATTTTTTCTGCCGCCATTTTTTGGCCCTGACTAGCATTAGATCTGTTTTCTAAAATTGTCATTCCATTCCGACATAAATTACATTTGCCTCCGTTTTCAGGGCATATCAAACAAATGTCTAAAGTGTCTGGGGTATTAGATTTTGCTGATGCCATTGGTGCTTCTGATATCCATCGAAAACAAATTTCATGACAAATCTAGTCCCAAGCCGAAACTACTTAGTAGAAGGAGAAGAAATTTTCCAAGTTATATCCTACAGATATCTGGGCCATGATATTACGATTGGCAGGGACAATCAAACCTGCGAAATCAAAAGAAGGATAGGACTAACGTGGGCCGCCTATGGGAAGCTGAAGCACATTTTTAAGTCCGAAACCCCCATATGCCTTAAGCGGAAGGTGTTTGATCAGTGTGTTCTGCCGGTTCTGACTTATGGTTCGGACACCTTTACTCTAACACGAAAATCGGCAAATAAAGTAAGAGTGGCCCAGCGAGCCATGGAACGCTCCATGTTGGGAGTCACGCTGAGAGACAGGTTCCCGAATGATCGGATACGTCAGAGAACAGGGGTTACCGATGCAATCCCGCGAATAACATATCTAAAGTGGAACTGGGCTGGACATGTCGCAAGAATGACCAACGAAAGATGGACCAAAAAGATCATAGAGTGGAGACCTAGGCAAGATGCGTTCAGGAACAGAGGTCGTCCGCCGACCCGGTGGACGGATGACATAAAAAGAGTAACACCAAATTGGATCCAGGATGCCCAGGATCGAAATAAATGGAGATCGTTAACGGAGGCCTATGTTCAGCAGTGGACGAGACAGGCTGTTTGATGATGATGATGATTGGTGCTTCTGATAGGGACTCTGAATAAATTTCTTGGCAAACAGCGTTAGAATAATTTTTAACCATATTTACACTTTTATCTGCTAGTTTTGCGGAGACTTGTTGAATGGTGCTTTCTATTTCCTTTGAATTTTCACCTATCTTTGTGTTTTCAATTACTTTGTCGTCAATTAAATATGTTTCTTCTATTTCAACAGTCTCTTTTACCTCCTGCGTTGTTTCCAGCATACGCCTCAAATCATCTTCATCTTCAATCGGCTCTAATATATCTCTTGTGATATGTTGAGAGGAAAAACCTACTTTTGGGTCAACTCCGAATAAAGCCTTATATGGTGTGCGCCCAATAACTTTATGGAAAGAACTATTCTTCTGGAACTGAACGAGGTAACATCCTAGTGACCAATTTGTTGAATAATTATCGTGCATCCACGCCCTTAACATATTCTCCACGTCTTGGTTGCTTCTTTCGATGCTTCCCTGTGACTGCGGGTGTCTTGGTCTACCATGTATAATTTTTAAAGTGGGCCACATTTTCACTAATTCAGAAATTAATGAATTGGTAAATTCACGACCATTGTCCGACTGTAATATGCTGGGTGCTCCAGCTTCCAAAAATATTTTGAGTAGTTCATTGGCAACTTCATTCGCAGTCTTTGTTTGGAGAGGACGCAAAAAAAGAAATTTTGTTAGATGGTCCTGGTAGTTAAATAACCATTTGTAGTTTTTATCCGGACAAGATTGAAAATCCATCAAGTCTACCTGTCCTCGAGAATTAAAATTGGTCGAAATGATCGGTTTAATTGTTAAATTGGTATGGATTTTATTTCTTTTTCTTTGGCAAATATCACAGGTCTCCAAAAATGTTTCAATCACATTTCTGGCAATATCACATTTTTTTTGTAATACGTGGATCATTTTGTCTCTACCTCCATGACCTACACTAATATGGGTTTCCAATAATATGTTAAACAAATCTTCATAGCAAACAATGGAGATATAATTATCATCTGGCCTAAATTTTCGGGTCTTAATTACGACTTGCTTACCGCCAATTTCTATTACATCGTACAAAGATAACAAATGGTACTGTCTTCGGGTTTTGGTTTTTCTTAGCTAATGAAATCTCTGCGGCCATCTGTAAGATTGTGGAACTTGTAAATATACAGTTCAATTTACGTAGTACTCGCAGTAGTGAAATTACAAAATTGATAAAAAACCTATCTCGAAAACGGCCTTAGAAAAACTGTAGTTTAGATGTTTTGACTAATTTTTATCTTAACTTTTTCGTAAAAAAACAGGGTGTTCCATTTAAAAAAAAACGTATTTTGATATAATATTTCCTTAGTGGAACCCCTAAAAATTAACTATGCGCAACACTGAATTTCTACTTAATTATAACGTTCCTAATAAAACGGCCCTTTAAGATTATTCCATATTCTATTAAGGAAGTTATTGACTCTTGTTGTTTTATACCGTTTTCAGAAATCGCCCTGTATATCGAAAACGAAACCATCTACTAACGATTAGTTTGTGCAAGGTTTAGTTAAAAAAAAATAAGTCATGACAACTAAATTATTTTTTTCTATCTCCTTCCGTTTTCGAGATACTCCGTAAAACATGCCAATTTGTGTAACAACCACCGGATAGGTTTGTATTAATACAAATTCATTCACCTCATTTAATTCTGCAGATGTCCAAGGTTTATTTTTGTTTTTATTGGAATAATATTCATCTATACTTTTATAAAACAAAACCGAATGCTGCGACATGTTGCTCTACAAAAATATGAAGGAATGTGAAATATAATCTATTTACATCTGAACTCTACTGTGCAATTCGCTGAACTACAATCGGCACATCGGCACTCTAGTCTCACTCCCTCCTAGATCTCAAATGGCAGAACACCGTTTGCCTAAATCGGTTATTACACGGAATGACTGGGGTAGGAAAATAAGGTAACAGCTTGATGTTCGTTTTTCCGGTATTTGACTGACATAGACCAGCTATTACAGGGATTGACTAAAAATTTTAGTCAAACGCTGAAATAATTTGACGATTACGGCGTTTGCCGACATTCCCTGAATTGACTAGGAATTACGGGGAATGACTGATTTCACTGTTTGCCCTCGACATATATATTATATATATATATATATATATATATATATATTATATATATATATATAATATATATATATATATATATATATATATATATATATATATATATATATATATATAACTTTTAAATATTATGGGGTACAGCCAAAATGTATGGGTGGTTAAGAAAATTCGATTTTCACTATACCAAGCTTTCGATAATTTTATTATTATCTTTTTCAAAGCTAAAATACAATTTTGTTAAACTAAAAAACAAGGTTTATGTTTTATATAAGTAAAACTTACTAGTAAATTGAATAAATTCTTGAAGGATATCAAAATTGATAACATTATTATGATTTCAGTTTCATATAATTAAAAAACACTGATATCAATTGCTGAGAACGTTGTCTGTAGTATCAAGGAATAAAATTTTTTTGAAATGATTGATCAGTCATAGTTTTTTTGACTTTTTTTGATAACAGGGACAACTAACAACGTTAAGGTTTAAGGTTAAATACCTTAACTTACACTAACTTTTTTATCTAGTGTGAAATTACATCTTGTCATTCATATATCAATGACAAATGTAAATATAAAGGTTAAAGGTTAAAGGTTGAATATCCTGATTAACACTAACATGTAGATTTAGTATAAATTTTCATTATATGATTTGAAATTCATTTAATTTCATTTAAATTTGAAAATTACCAATAAAAAATTTTGTAATGACAAGTTAAATTTATTTAAAAAAATGGATATGAAAGAAATTGAAACTTTATAATAACTATGTTAGTTATCATAAAATCATGCATTTTATTTAATATTCATCATCTGATGTTATGTGTAGGAAATCCGTGTCATTGTTAAAGGTTGTTGGTTTATTTTGTAGGTAAATAAGTTGAGTATATATTGCACTGACATTGTTGATATCTGATCTCTTATTCATCGATGGTTGATTTAATTTTATGTTTACTAATTCTATGAATTCTCTTTTAGTTTTATTAGATTCTATACTCAAAATTTTAGTTTCTTTATAATTCATTCTATGTTTAGTTTCTAAAACATGTTCTGTGAGTGCACAAGTTTTTTTATTTAGATTGCAATCACTTTGATGTTGGGTTATACGGTGCTTTAGGGTACGTGAGGTCTGGCCAGTGTAAGTTAAGTTACAATGTATACATGGAATGTTATATATTACGTTAGTTTTAATTACTTTTTCAACTTTCTGTTTAACTTTTGAAAAAACGTCTCCTACCTTTAAAATATTCCTGTTAGCAATTTTAATGTTTTCATTTTTAAATATTATATTGATTTTGTCTGAAAGGTTCTTAACATAAGGTAATGACCCATATTTAGTATTCACTGTTTCATTATTATCTAAGGGTACATTTTCGTTGCTTGTATGTGTATGATTGAGGTTTGTATCAATAGTTGTATTAAAAATCAATTTTTTTAATAAGGTTCTAGGATAACTATTGTTAATGAAAATATCGAAAAGAACTTTTAAATTTTTGTTCAAAGGGTGGGATGACAAATTCGTGCTATTCTATTTTTCATGGATAGAACTAGATTTATTTTTATTTTTTCGGAATGGTAAGAGTTGTAATTCAAGTATCTTCCTGAATTTGTGGGTTTCCTATACCAATCTAATATAACTATATTTTTTGGATTACGTATCAATAAACTGTCTAGGAAAGGTATACTATTGTTGGTTTCTGTTTCAATTGTAAATTGTATGTTGGTATTGTGGCTATTAAAAACTTGTAGAATCGTGTCTATACCATTACTAGGAATTGCACAAATTAAATCATCAAGATATTTTTTTAAAAAAGGGATTTCAAATGGTAATTTTGGAATACAACTATTAAGTAAGTCATCCATCACATATTGTGCATATATTGGTGAGACAGAGCTTCCCATTGGTGTTCCAAAAATTTGTTTATATAATTTGTCGTTATATGCAAAAAAGGTACCCTTTTCAATAAGATCAACGAATTCAATAAAATTGTTATAAGATAGTTTACAATGTATACTTAGATTTGGCCAGTGTTTTTTTATACTTTGTTTAACTAATGAAATTGGAATATTACTAAAGAGTGAGACAACATCTAAGCTGATTATAACATGATTTGGAGGTAGTTGTTTATTTTGTATGAATTCAGCGAAACAGAAAGAATCCTGAATATAATATTCATTGTTTTTACAATATGCATTTGTTAAGGTGTCAGTCACAAATTGTGCAATTCCTGCTGTGGGTGATTCAATTGATGAAATGATTGGTCTTAAGCTTAAAGTATCTTTATGTATTTTGGGTAGTCCGTAGTATTTAGGTGTTAAGGCCGATGTTGATTTTAATTTTTTTAATTCTGAAGTTGAGAATTTACTACTATATTTTTTAGTTAAGGTGTAAGTTTTTTGAATTAGTGTTGATATAGGGTTTGTTTTGATTTCAGAGTAATATTTATTGTTATCAATGATATTGTTAGAGAGTCTTATGTAATCAGTTTTATACATAAGTACACTGACATTAACTTTATCTGCTCTAGTTATAATAAGATTGGGATTATCATTCAAAAAAGTTTTAGTTTTATTGAATAAAAATCTCAAATAACTATTTTGTTGTTTCTGTTTGTGAAAATGATTTGTAATTAAATTTGTAATTTTTGCTCTGAAAAGATTTTTCTTTTCGTTTTCAAAGTCGTTAATTAAGTATTCAATATCAGCCAGTAGCCTATGTACCGAAATATCATTATTAGAAGTTTCAATTGCGAATTTGTGACCTAGTGCCAAAAAAGTTTTAATATCTTTAGGAATGTCAACATCAGTTAAGTTTGTTAACCAGTTATCTTGAGTTATTATTGATTTTAATTTATAGTTCTTTAAAGATTCAAGTTTTTTAATGTTAGTTTTTTTTTAAATTTATAAATTTTCGTTCTAAAGATTGTTTGTTAAATTGTTTGAATTGTTGAAAAACAAGTTCAGATAGAGTTTTAGTGATTTTGGTTTCTAAATTGGGTATTATTTTTTCTAAATTATTGACAGTCCTATGAGTATTATTGATTTCAAAATTTAACAGGTTGTTCCTTAACCTGTTAATTAGTTGGTGTCCATATTGTCCTAGTCTACCATTATCTGTGCCAGTTAGGTATTCCATGTTTTTTGTGTTGTTTATAACATGTGATGGCAAGATTCCACTTTTTCTACAGTTCAGCAAAAAAATTTTTCTGTTTATCATTTTGATCTCCTTGTTCTTCAGTTTAACCCAATGTTTAAGTTCCTTTACAACCGGTAGTCCGTATTGTATTGAAACATCTTCATAGAATCCCATTTTAATAAAATAAAGTAGAAGGGTAGTCACGGCTGAATAGTTGAAAAACTAACTTTTAAATATTATGGGGTACAGCCAAAATGTATGGGTGGTTAAGAAAATTCGATTTTCACTATACCAAGCTTTCGATAATTTTATTATTATCTTTTTCAAGGCTAAAATACAATTTTGTTAAACTAAAAAACAAGGTTTATGTTTTATATAAGTAAAACTTACTAGTAAATTGAATAAATTCTTGAAGGATATCAAAATTGATAACATTATTATGTTTTCAGTTTCATATAATTAAAAAACACTGATATCAATTGCTGAGAACGTTGTCTGTAGTATCAAGGAATAAAAATTTTTTGAAATGATTGATCAGTCATAGTTTTTTTGACTTTTTTTGATAACAGTGACAACTAACAACGTTAAGGTTTAAGCTTAAATACCTTAACTTTTTTATCTAGTGTGAAATTACATCTTGTCATTCATATATCAATGACAAATGTAAATATAAAGGTTAAAGGTTGAATATCCTGATTAACACTAACATGTAGATTTAGTATAAATTTTCATTATATGATTTGAAATTCATTTAATTTCATTTAAATTTGAAAATTACCAATAAAAAATTTTGTAATGACAAGTTAAATTTATTTAAAAAAATGGATATGAAAGAAATTGAAACTTTATAATAACTATGTTAGTTATCATAAAATCATGCATTTTATTTAATATTCATCATCTGATGTTATGTGTAGGAAATCCGTGTCATTGTTAAAGGTTGTTGGTTTATTTTGTAGGTAAATAAGTTGAGTATATATTGCACTGACATTGTTGATATCTGACCTCTTATTCATCGATGGTTGATTTAATTTTATGTTTACTAATTCTATGAATTCTCTTTTAGTTTTATTAGATTCTATACTCAAAATTTTAGTTTCTTTATAATTCATTCTATGTTTAGTTTCTAAAACATGTTCTGTGAGTGCACAAGTTTTTTTATTTAGATTGCAATCACTTTGATGTTGGGTTATACGTTGCTTTAGGGTACGTGAGGTCTGGCCAGTGTAAGTTAAGTTACAATGTATACATGGAATGTTATATATTACGTTAGTTTTCATTACTTTTTCATCTTTCTGTTTAACTTTTGAAAAAACGTCTCCTACCTTTAAAATATTCCTGTTAGCAATTTTAATGTTTTCATTTTTAAATATTATATTGATTTTGTCTGAAAGGTTCTTAACATAAGGTAATGACCCATATTTAGTATTCACTGTTTCATTATTATCTAAGGGTACATTTTCGTTGCTTGTATGTGTATGATTGAGGTTTGTATCAATAGTTGTATTAAAAATCAATTTTTTTAATAAGGTTAGGATAACTATTGTTAATGAAAATATCGAAAAGAACTTTTAAATTTTTGTTCAAAAGGGTGGGATGACAAATTCTTTCTGTTTCGCTGAATTCATACAAAATAAACAACTACCTCCAAATCATGTTATAATCAGCTTAGATGTTGTCTCACTCTTTAGTAATATTCCAAATTCATTAGTTAAACAAAGTATAAAAAAACACTGGCCAAATATAAGTATACATTGTAAACTATCTTATAACAATTTTATTGAATTCGTTGATCTTATTGAAAAGGGTACCTTTTTTGCATATAACGACAAATTATATAAACAAATTTTTGGAACACCAATGGGAAGCTCTGTCTCACCAATATATGCACAATATGTAATGGATGACTTACTTAATAGTTGTATTCCAAAATTACCATTTGAAATCTCTTTTTTAAAAAAATATGTTGATGATTTAATTTGTGCAATTCCTAGTAATGGTATAGACACGATTCTACAAGTTTTTAATAGCCACAATACCAACATACAATTTACAATTGAAACAGAAACCAACAATAGTATACCTTTCCTAGACAGTTTATTGATACGTAATCCAAAAAATATAGTTATATTAGATTAGTATAGGAAACCCACAAATTCAGGAAGATACTTGAATTACAACTCTTACCATTCCGAAAAAATAAAAATAAATCTAGTTCTATCCATGAAAAATAGAATAGCACGAATTTGTCATCCCACCCTTTTGAACAAAAATTTAAAAGTTCTTTTCGATATTTTCATTAACAATAGTTATCCTAGAACCTTATTAAAAAAATTGATTTTTAATACAACTATTGATACAAACCTCAATCATACACAAACAAGCAACGAAAATGTACCCTTAGATAATAATGAAACAGTGAATACTAAATATGGGTCATTACCTTATGTTAAGAACCTTTCAGACAAAATCAATATAATATTTAAAAATGAAAACATTAAAATTGCTAACAGGAATATTTTAAAGGTAGGAGACGTTTTTTCAAAAGTTAAACAGAAAGATGAAAAAGTAATGAAAACTAACGTAATATATAACATTCCATGTATACATTGTAACTTAACTTACACTGGCCAGACCTCACGTACCCTAAAGCAACGTATAACCCAACATCAAAGTGATTGCAATCTAAATAAAAAAACTATTGCACTCACAGAACATGTTTTAGAAACTAAACATAGAATGAATTATAAAGAAACTAAAATTTTGAGTATAGAATCTAATAAAACTAAAAGAGAATTCATAGAATTAGTAAACATAAAATTAAATCAACCATCGATGAATGAGAGGTCAGATATCAACAATGTCAGTGCAATATATACTCAACTTATTTACCTACAAAATAAACCAACAACCTTTAACAATGACACGGATTTCCTACACATAACATCAGATGATGAATATTAAATAAAATGCATGATTTTATGATAACTAACATAGTTATTATAAAGTTTCAATTTCTTTCATATCCATTTTTTTAAATAAATTTAACTTGTCATTACAAAATTTTTTATTGGTAATTTTCAAATTTAAATGAAATTAAATGAATTTCAAATCATATAATGAAAATTTATACTAAATCTACATGTTAGTGTTAATCAGGATATTCAACCTTTAACCTTTGACCTTTATATTTACATTTGTCATTGATATATGAATGACAAGATGTAATTTCACACTAGATAAAAAAGTTAGTGTAAGTTAAGGTATTTAACCTTAAACCTTAACGTTGTTAGTTGTCACTGTTATCAAAAAAAGTCAAAAAAACTATGACTGATCAATCATTTCAAAAAATTTTTATTCCTTGATACTACAGACAACGTTCTCAGCAATTGATATCAGTGTTTTTCAATTATATGAAACTGAAATCATAATAATGTTATCAATTTTGATATCCTTCAAGAATTTATTCAATTTACTAGTAAGTTTTACTTATATAAAACATAAACCTTGTTTTTTAGTTTAACAAAATTGTATTTTAGCCTTGAAAAAGATAATAATAAAATTATCGAAAGCTTGGTATAGTGAAAATCGAATTTTCTTAACCACCCATACATTTTGGCTGTACCCCATAATATTTAAAAAATAGTTTTTCAACTATTCAGCCGTGACTACCCTTCTACTTTATATATATATATATATATATATATATATATATATATATATACTACCAAAAAAAGACTGGCCACACTTTATCTAGTTGGCTTAACAATATTCGGAAAATTGAAGGAAATATTTTGTAGATAGTCTAGTTTTAGAAAAAATCTGTTCGGTTAAGGAGTATATTCTTGTCACGTGTAGAAAAAACGAATCACTAAATGAACAATAGAACGAATTAAACGATTAAACTTCAAAAATCATTTAAATACTACCAAAACTGCCATCTACGGATGTAAGTAAAACTTTGCGCCATGTACCTACACGTCTCAAGTTACTCTAGAAAGAATAATATTCCCATTTAATAAACAATTAAAGTACCTAATCAAATTTAAATCACAAAAATTTTTGAAATCACGTAAAATACGATGTCGTATATTAAATTTATCCACCTTTTTCTATTTTCAATTGATACTTACAAATAAACATTCTTCCAAATAATTCTCAATTTATTGACAGAAATTCATTCAGATAGAATTTTTAAATATACATAGTTATTTTCCAACTAATCTTAAGCTGATCTTCAAAATAATTTGGCAAAAAAAAATTTATTGGACTTGGCCCAATTTTTGGTATAGGGAGTGTTCTGTGAGGCTTCTTGTCGAAAATTTTCAATTGGGTCTTGAATAATTTGATAAGGATAATCGAATTGATATTGATCAGAGTTGTCATATTCTGGATATGTTTGATCAGTTTCATGTGGATCAAAATAATCATAATTTTGGACATCATGGGTTTGGTATGAAGTTTCACCTTGTATTTGATTTTCAAATGGGTTATCGAATTCATAATGTTGATGATTTACATCATGTACAAATAATTCCGTGGACGTAGATTTTCTCTTAGGTGCTAATATTGTATTTCCTGATCATGTGTCCATTGGCGTAGGTTTATATGGTTTGTTGGGATTTGGTTGATTCCTGCTTTGAATTGGGAATGCTCTCTGGCTGTGTCTGGGTTGATTGGAAAATTGTTGTCTTTGAGCTTGAAAATTAATATTCTGCCTCCATTGAGTTTATGGTTTTTGGATGAAAGGACGATTGAAATAATCAAAATTCTGTTGGGGTTGCGAGAATTAATTATTAACTACACCTAGATGTGAATTTCCATTAATTGAAATAGTGGGATGAGAAGGTGGCAAATGAAAATTTCGGTAACTAGCATTACTATTTTGGAAAAAAATTGGGAAGATGATTAGTTTGTCTGGATGGATTCATTCTTGGAATCGGTTTGTAAGAAAAATTATTAAGAATATTACTTCTATTCTGACAGTACATAAAATTCTCTTCTTCTATACCAAAAGACACAGCTACTTCTAAACTATCTGGGTTCCTTAAACGTATAATATTTTGTAATTGACCAGTTAAACTTCTAATAAAAGTGCTAAATCGGTATAATTTCTAATTTCCATAGTTTTTTTCTGCCACTGTATCATTTGAAGCATTCAATTTAGAAATTAACAAACTACCTGGTGTTTCATTTTTAATGGTCTCAATACAATTAAATCTTGCACTAAGCAATCTATATTTCTTTGGTCTCCGAAACACAATTGAAGAAGTTGTTTTATTTCAGCCCATGTTCGTAATTCAGTTCTTGACCCTATTATCATTGAAGCCCTACCTGGTAATTTACTCATCAATGCTCGTAATAAAAAGCTATTTAATGGTTAATTTGTTGCATCGTAAAATTGAGTGAATAATTTTTCACAGATATCTAGAAAAATATTTAAGGGATGAGGATTAACCCCGTATTGTGGAATAGTATCAATATATAATTTTAGCAATTGATAGTTGGGATTAGCCATTGTTTCCATTTCTATTATATCACTATTTTCTTCCAAAGATATACTAGAATTAAATAAATCTGGTAAATCTCCTACATCTGGATCATTCATTAACTATGCTCAATTATATTATTATATATTAAAAGAAAAAATAATGTTTGTCATTCAAGAAAGTATAAAAAACATATATTAAAAGTCTATAAAACTAGTTTTGCGAAACTTTACTTTGATTTCTATTTTGAAAGAAGGAAAATGTAATGTTTTCGACTTATGGTACTATGAAGAAAATGTTCATTCTTCTCCAATTGGATCTGGGCAATGTGGTCCCTCTTCCCTGGACTGGATTCTTGAAGTTAATTGAAACCCAAAAGAATAACACAAAGTTCGAGATTGCAAACAATCCGTAGATACGGACCAGTAGCACGATTTTTGTTGAACCGATTTGTAATCCTACTGACTGCGCCATTTAAATTTGTAGTTAACTGAAACAACTTTTTAAAAAGAAATTAGTTTCATTTTTACAACTAGGCGAGACCTTACAACTCGAGACCTATATAAAATCGTATTAACATAACTAAGAACGTTAAAATGAAAACTATCCATGGGATTGCAACTCAGCAGTCCAGCGGTGTCACATTACCATATGTGTTCCCATTACTTTTGTTTATATGACGCCAGAATTGTGGATCAAAGTATGTTCAAACAGTTGTTTGAGTGTTTTTACCAATAAACTAATTGGGCTTTTTTAATATACATTTAAATATATTACTTTTCCGCCCAACCTCTCTAATATGCGAGAAACATATTGGTTTACCCCAATCAAAGTTGGAAATTTGAAAATTTTTTTTGAGTTATTTTTACGTTTTCGATCAACAACAACCCAAAAAAACGGTTTTTAGAAAAAAAATCCTGTGTGTATGTCGTCGTCGTTGTCGTCGGCCACTTTTCCTGACATGTCTTGTTAGCACGATACAGCCTCCGGAGTGCAATAAGTCAGCAATTTTATTGTTGAGGACATGTCACAGATGATCCCTATTGATTTTAAGTTTACCAGAGCCAGTACAACGGGTGCTATGGTACTTGAAGTACGACATTTTGTAATTTTTTGAGAAATTTCAGTTTGTTAGCGCGGTACAGCCTCCGTATTATATACAACTGACCAATTTCATATTTGGATATTATTCAGTGCGTCTAAAAGATGAACCCTATTGATATTCAACTCAGCAAAGCCAGTACAACGGGTGCTATGGTACTTGAAGTAAAAAAAATTCGTCATTTTTGGAGAATTTTCAGTTTGTTAACACGATACAGCCTCCAGAGAGTATACGATTGATCAATTTTATGATTGAATATTGTTCAAGGTGTCTCACAGATGTACCCTATTGATTTTCAGTTGATTATAACGAGTACAGTGGGTCCTATAAGTCCAGATATACTGAATTTTTGGTGATTTTTGGAGAAATTTCGGTTTGTTAGCACGATACATCCCCCTAAGTGTATACAAGTGACAATTTTATGATAGAATATTGTTCAGGGCCACAGATGCGGAAAAGTTAGTTTTAATCCTAAAAACCGTATATTTTTTATGTATTGCTATGTATATTACTTAATATTTGTTTATAAATAATTTCTTTGGGGCATCCACTTTTAAAAATATCTCTCTAATTAATTGAAATTTCAGACAAGAGAATTCCAACCTCTTAATTGGGTTTAAAGTTTCTTAGAAGTAACTTTCCACATCCTCATTATTTGGTTGATTGTTAGACGTCTATTTGTACAACAACTTCCCGTATACCGTTAAGAGAAATGTTTCCTTGAAACATACCTATAAAGTTCCAATTGCATTGTCATCACATTCTGTTCTCACCATTATTAAAGCTACATTTCAGCTTAAGTTATGCACGCATATTTCCTCAACAAAGCCAGATTTCCGCAACGAAAACCCCGTTTTCCTTGTCACACTGTACGGCTTCCGTTGCGGATATTGTTTATTAGAACGAGTATTCAACAGAGGAGAAGCCGCCTATTGACCAACAGAAATCGATTTCAATTATTATTTAGTTTAGTAACTACAATATACTTATGAATTTTACAGTTTTAATTTGGGAATCGTTTATTAAAACGAATTCATGGCATTAAAAGAGAACAGTGAAGCACAAATCTAATAAACTAACATGAAACTAATACGATAAGAATTCGGGGAAATGGCACAATAGGCAACCAACAATTCATTTGGTTAGTTTTTTAATGATAAACCATAAACCTTATTTATTGGTGATTGAAAAAAATATTTTGGGGTAAGTATATACCGTTTTACTAGTTCTAGCGGTGAAGAATTTAAACTTTCCGTGATATACAGGTATAGTGGTATCCTTACCTCAAAGTAAGGTTTGTTCAATTTTTGAGTGTGATGTGTTTTGTTCAAGAATTTAGTACTGGTTATGACAGCATATATACCAAAAGTTATGATGACATAGGGTTCCATCACGGACGGAACATTATTTTCTAAATGCATTCTTTTTTTATTAGGAATGGATTTACCTGAAGGACAACGTCAAACATGGTCCCAAACTGATATGCAGCATGCAATCGAAGAAGTAGTGTCGAAACAAATGGGTTGGCTAGAAGTGCAAAAACATTTCAGGTACCAAAAAGTAGGAGAATACCAGTTAGATGGGTAATTCCGGTCACTCAACTTGTTCCGTAAAAAACGTAGTCACCTCGTTGAATGTGCAGCGCCATCTTTCTTTTATCGGTACTAGTTAAATCCACCAGTCTGCAACTTTTTGCCAGGTTCGATTATAATATTTTGATGAATTTAAACCAATGTAAGTATTCAAATTCATAATTTTTTGCATGTAGCCATGATGAATATCTTGAGGGGTAACCTGTTGCGCAGATCCTGCTTCTACAGGCGCTTAAATAAAGAGGAACTATTTTGGGTTAGGTTTATGTTGACAAATATCTTTCGAGAAATTCTGGTCAAAACAAGTCGGTATTACCTCACGGGCTTTCTTATGACTATGTGGAATACATTTTAGATTTTGTTTGTTTTCTCATCAATGTGTTTCATTTGTTACAGATGCCTAGAAACTATATCAGTAAAGGAAACAAAGTTAAATGGACCTCCGAACCACTTCCAAAGTGCCTTGCAATTTATTGAAGAAGGTCACTCAATCCTATCATCAAGTCAAAAATTTCACATTCCATTCAGCACATTACAGACAAAGTACGTAATCTTTGGAGGAAGAAGTTTTTCTAGTAAACCGTATAAAATATCTATAAGATATTTTTTATGGTATTCGCCCCCAGTAGATTCGACGATTTCTTATGAATATGCAACCAATAATAATATAAATCACAAATTCAGCTATGAATCTAAAATGGCAGGTTCTATGCATTCTTAAGAAGAAATCCTACAATAAGTGTTCGTATGCCAGAAGCAATCAGCATTAATAGGATTACCGCCTTTAATCGAGAATATGTAGCAAAATTCGACACAAAATTGGAAACTGTGATGTCTAAGAACCAATATCTGCCAAACCAAATATACAATGTTGACGAGACAGACATATCCATCCTGGAACCATCGTTGACACCAAAGGAAAGAGGCGTATTGGCTCTGTAACAAGCTGCGAGAGAGGCAAGACAAGTACAGTCATTTGTTGCATAGATGTAGCTATCAGATATATATCTCCATTTTTATTTTTCCTCGGAAGTGGATGTCTCAGCTTTTATCGAAAGATGGACCTCCGTATGCTGCTTATGAATGTTCCCATAATGGCAAGTCAAACGAAGAATTATTTGAGGAGTGGATTGAACACTTCATAGCATATTCAAAATTCAGCAAAGAGAACCCTAATCTATTGATATTAGATAATCATAGCAGCCATATCACATTACGAACTCACAGTTTGTGTAGAAAAAATGGAATCTCATGTTGTCCGTATCACCACATGCATCACACAGAATGCTGCCCTTAGATGGGTCACTAAAAGCTGCTTTTCGCAGAGAAAGTGATCTTCACACGTCAAAGCCATTGGTGGAAATTACACCCTATGATTTGGCAGAACTTTTCAATAAAGTGTTACGCGCTTTATCTATTATGGTCTGCTCGCTAGCTCCAGAAGCGCAACCTCATGGTCCAAGCTCAGTTCGGTCGGGGGGTGGGTATGCGAATATTCCTATTTTGTTTTGTTGTGAAAAATGGGCGCCACCAGTTGAATTTTCATGAGCCTGCCCTAACTAGTAGACCGCCACGATGGTCAGGATGGAGCAGACAATATGTAAGATGCTAGGTATTACAAGAGTGGAAAACAAGAAACACCCTTGTAATGAAAATTCTATAATACTAGTTACACAAAAACAGACTATATACAGACAACTACGCCACTGTGACGTCACGGAGCCGTTTACGAAAGCTAACAAAAATTCCTAAACCTATTCTTAACTATTTTACTACGGTACGATCCGAAGGAGTCTGTTTGCCTCTAATATAATCACCAGTATCGAAATAAATGTTTCAAAATAATTCTACTAATGTAGGTGGAGAGACTATACTCATTCTCTTGGCTTGACTGGGATGGTGTCCACTGACTGAGACCCTTTAATGTTTATAAATAATTACAATGACTCATCAATCACATCCATCACGTTTACATTACCTCCGTTAGAGGGTTCTTATTCTATTCTCTCTAAACTCTTTTTTTTCCACTCTACAAATCCACATGCGACTCTACTCCTTCCACAATTCTCCTTCGACACCGAATAGAGAATATCACACTTGAAATAACAAAAACCCAAGCTCGAGGAAGAGCTTTGAATCATTTATTTCAACTTACCTGATTCGCCAACAAAATTAGCCAAAATTTAATGAACTCCTTCGTATTCTACCCAAATTCGATTTCAACAAATCCTACGTACAATCTGCCCTGACAGCAACTTGACTTCTTCATAATATGTTAAACAAGTCAAACTGATGTTTAGCAAGTACAACTCGATTGAAACTACATTGATATATCAATGCCCTTTCAAAGTAAGCTATACTATTTGTCAGCGGAGAATGTAGGCAGTGAACAAGTAATTTAAGGGGAATCTTTCGGTTTCTTAAATGTACATGACCGATGTGATTGATAATGTCAACAAAGAGGTACCTAAGAACTCGAAATATTATTATATTTGTGTTTTTAAATGAAACTCAAGGTCTCTAGTTAATTCCACAATATAATACAAGTTATTGAAAATTCTAAAAAATTGACAATTGTTTCGATAAATCAATATCATCGTCAGAATGACAGAAGTTACATTTCATTTTATGCCTACCTGATGTTTAGTAGTTATATTTTTGGCTAGACCAAGAAGTAACCTAACTTGTGATTGGCTTAATATATGTTTATAGAAAAAGAAGAAGATGTGATATTACAAATATTGGAGCTTAGATATTATTAGCCCTATGGTGAAATCCAGGATATCACCATAAGGCTAATATAACTACTAAACATCAGGTAGGCATAAAATGAAATGTAACTTCTGTCATTCTGACGATGATATTGATTTATCGAAACAATTGTCAATTTTTTAGAATTTTCAATAACTTGTATTATATTGTGGAATTAACTAGAGACCTTGAGTTTCATTTAAAAACACTAATATGAGCATATTCCACGAAGTAAGGGTCGAGACAGTCAATTTCATTATTATATTTATTAACAAAAACTATAATTACAGTGTTGCGGGGTGAGTTGAAAAATCAACCCGTAACAAAAGCTTATTTCAGAACTGCCACAATGGCTATCGAAATTTCCGGCCTTCAATAAACTGGAATACATCCACTAAATCCCAATATATTTACCGATGAAGACTTTATAGCGGCAGATACTTTCACCAACCGAAACGATTGTGAAGATATAGTTATGTTTCGTGATCTCGACACTTCTATGGATGATTCTATCAATGCAGGCTCATCAACATCAAGTTTAGATGCAGGTTCATCCAATAAATAACTAAAACCGTTTGGTCCAAGAAACGCAACTGCTTCAACTTCGTCTGGTCCTTCAATTAGAAGTTCTCCGAACCCATTTCATGTTCTCATAAATAACCGTATTGTAACGGATCCTTCCAAATTCAAATATTTCAAGCAACCATCGAATAGTCTGGAATCAACTTTACAATTTCACAATCTGTTGCGAGTCCCTTCTACTAGTTCTATAAATAAAAGATTGTCTAGTCGAGGTAAACAACATTCGTCGATATTAAAACCGATAGTCATTTAAAGACCCAATTCTAAGAAGAAAATAGAGAAAAAAACATGATAGAAAAAGGAAAGGAAACCACAAATGATATTCAAGAAGAAGAAGGGATTTAAGAAGAATTTGAAGATTTTTTTGCAAAGCGATTGCAGAAAATATAGACGAAGAAACTCGGTATCAGGACGATGAATTGGATGACAAGTAGAGCGAACAACGCAATGGAACCTATCTAATTTGTGAGGAATTTGGGAGGGATGGCAAATTATAGTACCGGTGTATTGTGTGCGGCCGTTGGGTTTACGAATTGTGTAGTGGTTGGGATACTGCTGAGAATTACAAATGCGATATTTGCATTAGGAAGTGAAGCCTTGTGCGTCCTTTTTATTATTCATATAATTGTTTTTTTTATTTTTTTGATAACCAAAGGTTCATTTCGTTTTTCAAGTTAGGACTTGTTCTTTCATAAGTACTTACATTATTACCTTAATTTACTTTTCTGATGAATGATGTTTCAAAAATTGAAAATTGGCTGACCGTCATTACCCGCAAAGTGGAGGAATACCGGTCAAAGGCATGACATTGGTTAGGTTATAGATACTTTTTTGAAATTCATTATTTTGAATAAAAAAATATCACACAGTCTACCGTATAAATGAAGCTATCTCCTATGTTATTCCTCCTATGCTATTTACATGTTACAGAAAAGTAATACCTCATTCAATTCCTCCATTCCACCCTACGCCAAGAAGGCTGGTGCAAAGAAAAAATCAAGTGCTACAAGGGAGTAACGTCAGTTTCTTAGGAGGTTCTATACCTGCATTTTCAAAAGAGATTGAAGCCGAGCTAGTTAGCCACGTTATAGCTATAGGTATTCGCTTTTTCGGGCTGACTTCCTTGGATCTAAGGAAACTTGCTCATCACTTAATTTAGTTCACAAATTTGATAAAGAATGTTAAATGGTGGGATGAGGCTCGTTGTAGGGATTTTTTAACCGTAACCCATCTATAAGTGTAACAATTCAGAAAGCAACGTCGTTGGCAAGGGCCAGGCTTTCAACAAAGTGTAAATCACCGCCTACTTTAATAGATTTGAACAAGTTCTAAGCGAGTTTAAGTTCTCTCCTTCCCAGTTCTACAATCTAGACGAATGTGGGCTTTCTACCGTTCAATCTAATGGAAAAAATATTGGCAGCAAAGGTCGATAACAAGTCGGCAAGTTGACAGCTGGAGAAAGAAGATAACATTTGACTAGAGTGTGCTACATGACTGGCATAGGAAATTTCATACCGCCAACTCTTATTTTTTCATGGAAAAACATGAAGGCGAAATTACTAGACAAGGCCCCGACAACTTCTAGGATTTTCCTAAGTAAAGGGCTATATGGACAGTGATACCTCTTTATTATGGCTTAAGCATTTCGTGAAGTATGCCAATTCCAATCGTGATAACAAAATTCTGCTTTTATTGGATGTTCATGGTAGCCAGGCTACGTACTCTACAGACCGTGCCATCTATAGAGCCTGTCGAGTAACTAAAATCGGTAGACAATTCCAAAAAATTCACGAAAACTGTAACGTCGTTAGTAATCAAATTTTATTGATTTTTATAACTGCGTATGCGCGATATCATATTGCTCGTCCAGTAGTGTTACTAAGCGGGTTCTAACTCACTACTTCGAAAAACGTCCGCTAGTCGACGGTGGCGCTGGTGTCGCTGTCGGCGATTACAGATTTCTTTTTTCTGTCGTCCATTTTTCGGCAGATTTCTTTTTTTAAATTTTTATTCCAGTAGATTACAGATTTCTATTTTTCTGTCGTCCATTTTTATCCGTTTGTGCATCGAAAAAAATGTTTGCCTTGAGTGAGATTCGAACCCGGGACCTCATCGTTCCCAGCCTTCGCCGTAACATCTCCGCCATAAGGGCTCCACTATATTTCAATTTTGAAATTTGTGTGTTGGTTTCACGTTGAGGTGTCCTTCTCGCGATGAGTCTATTTTTATAGTTCTTTTCTACAATAATAATGTGAGAGTGATATTGTTATTTTTGCTATACCAATTATATATTATTGAAATTTTTAATACATAATTTGTTCCAATTTACCATTATGATCATTACACAGAGTATAGTCATAAAGATACTGCATTTTTTATACAGGGTGTGATCATAAAATATGCCATTTGTCCTTATATACAGGGTATAGTCAAAAAAGATGTGATGTTCATATATACAGAGTGTAGTCATAAAAGAATCCATATATACAGTGCGTAGTCATAAAAAGATGCAATTTTATACAGGGTGTAGTCATAAAGTACCGTATTTTTTATATACACAGGTTGTAGTCATAAAAACACCATATTTTTTTATAAAAGATGCCACAGGGTATATAAAGATAAGGACATTACAATGAATCTCTGCTATTACTGCTCAAATTTTCATCTGACATACTGCATTGGTAGATTATTTTCACACACACGATGTTACTAGAACGACCACGACAACCACAACATTAACGATAACAACAATGATGACAACGATGACAACGATAACGATGACACCGACGACAACGACGACAACGACAGCAAATCCACTTTATTCGACAGCAGAGGACACCCAAAGCTTCGCATGATTGAAATTTGTTGCTCGTACGACTACATTATAGTAAAATATGCCGTGACTTAATATATTATTAGACAGATAACACACATCAGAAGTCTATCAGACAGATAGCAGAGGGTTAACAGAATGGATAACAAACACACCTCAGACCCACATCAGTTTGACTGCGCTGGTACTAACAAATTTACTGCAACACTCGGTTTATATGAATTATTTTCCAAGAAACAAACAAAAGAGCAACATATTTGCAGATACTGATATGAACGGATATCTATCATGATAGAAGAGAACATCTAAGACATCAGGCTTGCACCCAACTAAATTGATATAATTAAGCCGCTCCTCAAAAAGAACGCTACGCTAATAGAAAAATCTTGAAGCAATGATTTCACAACTTTGTCATACACTGGATGTCATTTTTATCATAGATGCGGTGAAACAAGGAGCCAACTTTACCACTCAAGCAGAGGGGCAGCAGACACACATCACAGGGTTAGCACACATACACCACAGATGCACCAGACATTCACCACGTTATACGTTTAACATTTTTGGTATCAAACAGTACTCTATAAAAAAAAAAAAATATCAGGAATCTTGTATTTCCGAATTTCATTATGGATCACCCCAAATATTTAAAGGGACGTATGATACTGATGGCGATATTGATAATTTTCATAGACATTATAGCTATTTATAATTTAATCACTTAATATAATTAAGCCGCTCTTCAAAAAGAATGCAATGCAAATAGAAAAATCTTGAAGCGATAATTACACAACTTAGAGGTACAGTTTTATTGAATATTACTTTTCATCAAAATAGCTATTCTGAAATATTGGTATAATTTGAAACGTTAATAATAAACCACCGATTATTATACCATAATGTGATAAACAAACAATGCACGCTTCTTGAATGAGGAATAATCCAACAGAGGACGCTTCTGTGTCGAATTCATATAGCTAGGATAAAATTCAGTATAGTTGAAATATGCCCCATTGTAATCATTCTTGGTAAAATCCAACTGCATTCATTCATTGGGATACAGGTAGGGAACGCATTAAAATATTTGAATGACAATATTCTGTATAGTGGTTGATTTGAGAAGCCGACAAGACGTTGAGCTTAGACCATAAAGATTATTAATGTTTCTATATTAAATAGTCCTCTGTATGATACATAAATTAGGTTCATTACAGTATACGAATATTTTTTCAATACAGGGTGTTAAAAGATATTTGCATCCCTATTATTATTCTGCGGGGAATATCTACGTAAAATATACGAGGCATGTTATGATTAAAATTGATATATACATGGGGTGTTTGTAATTATTAAGACTGTAGAAATATGTAGATATAAAAGTTAATGACACACACAGTTTAGTAGTATTTTGAGCGGGATGTCTACGTAAATTATAACAAATATATGTCTGAATATGATACTGAGAAACCATCATCGTACATACAGATACCACATTTTTTATACATGGTGTGGTCATAAAACATACCATTTTTCTTTATATACAGGTGTAGTCAAAAAGATGTGATGTTCATATATACAGAGTGTAGTCATAAAAAGATGCGATTTTATACAGGGTGTAATCATAAAGATACCGTATTTTTTATATATACAGGTCGTAGTCATAAAAATACCGAATTTTTTCATAAAAGATGCCACAGAGTATATAAAGATAAGGACGTTACAATGAATCTCTGCTATTATTGCTCAAATTTTCATTGAACAAACCGCATTGGTAGATTATTTCCACATACAGGATGTTACTAGAACGACAACGACAATGACAGCAAATCCACTTTATTCGACAACAGAGGACACTCAAAGCGTTTGCATGCTTGAGATTTGTTGCTCGTACGACTACACTATAGTAAAATATGATGTGACTCATTATATTATTAAACGGATAACACACATCAGAAGTCTATCAGATAGATAGCAGAGGGGTAACAGAAGGGATAACAAACACACCCCAGACTCACATCAGAAGTCTGTTTGACAGTGCTAGTACTAACAAATTTACTGCGACACTCGGTTTATATGAATTATTTCCAAGAAAACAACAAAATGAAGCAATGATTTCACAACTTTGTCATACACTGAATGTCATTTTTATCATAGATGTGGTGAAAGAAGAACCAACTTTACAACTCAAGCAGAGGGACAGCAGACACACATCACAGGGTTAGCACACATACACCACAGAGGCACCAGACATGCATCACCGTTATACGTTTGACATTTTTGGTATCAAACAGTACTCTTTGAAACTAAATATCAGGAATCTTGTATTGCCGAATTTCATTATGAATCATCCCAAATATTTAGAGGGACGTATGATACTGATGGCGATATTGATAATTTTCATAGACATTATAGCTATTTATAATTTAATCACGTTATTTGTATATTCATTTAATATAGTTATATGATTTTCTGTATTTGTAAATTCTTAAAATTAAACTGTTATATGCTTTACCCAAGTCCCAGTAAGACTACGCTCTTCAGGCACGGATTATTATACCGAAATGTGACAACACTTTCGACAACATGATTATAAAACTAACAATTTTAGTAATGGAACTCACAAAATTTTATTCAAATATTGTGATTTGTCTGTATGGGAGAGAGAATTTACGGTCGACGGGCAGGTAAGATTTTATATGAAAAATAACAATGACATTCTCGGAGGGTCAAAAAGATTTCACCTGCTGTGTGTTACATAAAATGTAAGGAATGTATATGCAATCATAGAATTTGTATCTTCCCATGATGGACGTTATGGTGCTAAAAATCTCATTTCTAGTCCGCGTTATCACAATAGAACAATTTTCAATGATGATCTGACTCTAAGGAAAATTGAAAAATCTCCATTTTCAATAAACCAATGTATATGAATATGGCAATTTTCGATATTTCCAAAATTGGAATGTACGACTTTCACTATAATTTTATGCTTCCAACAATGGGAGCAGTCAATTGTGAGCTATTGTACACAGACACTAACAGTTTTGCTCACCAACTTACTTGTAACGATGCATATAAATATTTAATTGACACAAAATTGACAAATTTGATACATAAGACTACTACACTAATAATCCATACAATATACCTAGAGTTAATAAAAAGTATTATGCGTAATGAAAGATGAGTCTAATGGACAAATCATCACACATTTCGTTGGTCCAAAATGTACGGCTACAAAGTTCAGTGTGGGAGTAAAGTCGTTAAAGAGTATTAAAAAATGTGTAGTAAAAAATAACTTTTGATGATTATGTCGATTGTATGAAAAATTGGAAACAGATGACAATTACTCAAAATACGATACGTTCCTTTGTCCATAATGTGTATAGTGTTGAACAAACCAAAATCGCGTTGAGTCCTCACAATGATAAAAGGAAATTACTTCATAATTCTTTATGGGAACGATGAGGTCGTGGGTTCGAAACTCACTCGGGGTAAAATTTTTTTCTCAAGCAGGATGAAGTTAATCTAAAACATATATTTGAGGAACATGTGTCACCAGACATAACATTTGAGGAATTTTAAAAGATTTGCTCAGAATGTTGGTCGACTACTAACAACTATGGAACATTGGTGATTGTAAAAGGTCAGAAGGAGGACAAGAGGAGATAAAAACACAATAATTTCAATTAATCAATTTATTACATCATCTAAATCATTTACAACTTTAGGTTTACAGAAATATATAAATTCTCTAAGTGCCGCAGACAATATGCTATCACTACAATCACATATGCAATACAATAACTCAAATTTACTTAAATGTACATTATTTTGAGCAAAATTCCTAATAAGTTCAATCATATTTCTATAGTATTCACCAAAATTTAGAGATTCCAAATGGGCGAGACGTGGAGAAATGAGGTGATGATGGAGTTGTAGAAGTTGATGAACATCTTGTTGAGTTAAAGGGAAGCTGATGCCGTGTTTGATTACTTCCAACCATTTTACACAATCGAATATTACTTGATGAATGGTACAGTAGTCGCCACATTGTATCGTCTCTGACTCATAATCATCGTAAAACGCTGGAAGTGGCTCATCTATGAACGAATTATTATTCAAAATATCGATAAACGTGGCCCATTCGAAAGTGCTGAAGGAGATTTTTGTAGGTTTATTCGTTTCTGATAGAGTGATTGCGCTACCAAACGTTCTTGCTGGACTCAACCCACAACCAATTTGAAAATTCGTATGTGTAGGATACTCGATATACAACAGGTACTGGTCTTCCTTTTTAGCGGCTATTTCATACATTTCCAAAATATGATCTAATTCGGCACTATAATTATAACTTTCTGTACTACTACTAAAACCACTATCTTGAGAGCTCATATTGACGACTAACAATCTAACCTACAGCTTTCTCCAATTTATACCATGACCTACCCCATACCACCACACATACCTTCATACAAAAATGTATTCATACGCGGCGCAGCGAAAAGTAGTTACCCAACTACAACATCTGTATTTTCGATCCAACTGTTGTGTTTTGTGTCTAAACCCAAACATTTAACAAACATTTTGTTGCCTTTTCTTCTAAGCACCTTTTCCACCAAGTAAATATCTGGATTTGACGTTTTCTGTAACTCTTCCTCGTAAAACCCTCCACTGATTGGTATACCCTGCATATCTTCTAGCAAATATGCGGTGGGATTTGTTATTTTAACTTTAACGATTTTGAATAGTTCAGCCGTCCAATTGGGTGTATATCCTTTCTCAAAGACATGTTTCGACATGCTTATACGTACAATATCACCAACTCTTAATTTACGACGTCCGACAATCTTTAGATGTGTATATGTTTTGTTTAAAATATCTTTTTCGTTGGATTTATTGACATTGGAAGGTTTATAGTTGGTAGTTGAATGCTTTGCATTATTGTATTCCATCGTAATTTTGGGTAAAATGTTTATCCATTCATGTGTGCCATTTAAACTGAAATGTTTGTAAAGCTTTAATTTCAATGTTCTAATAACTCTTTCTGCCATAGAAGCTTTTTTTTTCGTGCTAAATACACTATAATGATTAATCCCTACTGATTTTCAATTTAATTTCGTTATTTGTATATTTATTTAATATAGTTATATGCTTTTCGCATTTGTGTATTCTTTAAATTCAACCGTTATATGCTTTTCTTCGTCTTCTCTATTCTATTTTTCCGTATTTTATTTGTAAATTAAATGAATAAAACAATATGTATGTTGTAATAAGTTTGTTTAATAAAAAATCATCCTTACAACCCGCATGACTATAGGGAGAAGAGAGAGAAAAATGAAACGCAAACATTTCAATCAAATCAATTTATTACATTGTTTTCATCCAAACCGTTTACAACTTTTGACTTATAATAATTCTCTAAGTACAACACTACTACTTACAATAACTCTAATTTACTCAAATTTCAATTATTTTGAACAAAATTCATGGTTATATCTACAATTTTTTAAAATATTCACAAAAACTTGGAGAATCTAAATATGTGAGTCGGTGTGAAATGAGACAATGATTGACTTGTAGAATTTGATGAATATCTTCTCCACATAAAAGGAAGCTGATGTCACGTTTTATCACTTCCAACTATTTAACGTAATCAAATATTACTTGTAGAATGGTGTAGTAATCCCCACATGGCATCGTCTCGGGATCATATTCTTCGTAACATGCTGGAAGTGATGCACTTATAAATGAATTTTCAATCAAAATATCGGTTAGCGTAGCCCATTCGTATGTGCTGAAGGAGATTTTCGCTGGTTTATCAATGTTTGATTTACAGAGAAAATTTTTTAGGTAAGTACATCTGTATTATAAAACTACCTAAATATATTGTTGAGCAAATCCTTATACCAAAGAGATTCCAACAAATTTTTTTTGTTTCTACGTATTGATTCACTTTATTACGAAACTTTAGTTATACAATAGTCATTGGTCCAAGTGTTAGAGATCTTCTTCTTTATGTTTTTTCTATTCAATAATGTTTGCTAGAATGAGCTCTTCAATTATTTTATGAAATTCATCATCATTCCGGTGTAGTTGTTTTAATCTGTCTACCAATAAGTTCGGATCTGACCAATTAGAAAGAATATCATAGCTTTTTGGTGTGTGAAACCCTCTTGTAATTGGTTCATTGAGTTGTTTTATGGTATTATTCAACTTATTGTTAAAGCAAAATTTATGAGAGTAATCGAACTGTTTTGTAATATTACCCGAATTTCCGGAGTATTTACGCTTTTGAAGAGCGGTTTAATTATTTCACTGAATTTAGTGGGACAAGCCTGATGTCTCAGATGTCCTCTTCTATCACGATGGATATCCGTTAATTCCAGTATCTGTTTGTATAATTGTAAATCAATTGGGGTGAATTGTTTGGGATTCTTATAGAATATTAACTGTTTCAAACCGGGTGTACTTTTAAATACTTTGACACCTACAATTAGTTGTTCATCATTAAATTGTAGTTGTTTGTTTCCAAACATCCATTGTTCACCCTTTAATTGCGGTCCGTAAGCATGGTCGAGAATCCATTGTTCAATTCCTAATTCTGGAGTGTAAGCGCAGTCAAATTCTTTTGATACATTCTGATTATTGTCATTAAGTACTTGTTTGAGCGAAGAGTCTTCCCGCTCTACCTCATCTTCACTTATTACGGGCAGGATTGGTGTGTCTTTCGGTGAATCTCCACCTTGATTTGGACAGCCCAGTGATTCTGCTATTTGTTTGAGAGAATATGTTGCAGACTTGACATATTCCACACGACATTTCTTATTAATTCTATCAAGCGACTTATATGTGTCTGCTATGTTAGGTTACTCCACTTGTGTGCGCGCACGCAAGTGGAGTAACCTAACATAGCAGACACACCAGAGAGGCATCACAGGCGTACCAGAGACATATCCGAGATGCAACAGAGGCACACTTATGAAAAAAAACTGGGTGTTTACTTCTTACCATTGAGACACATCAGAGACATCCTAGAGATACATCAGAGACACCCCAGATAAGTCAAAAGTTGTAAACGGTTTGGATGAAAACAATGTAATAAATTGATTTGATTGAAATGTTTGCGTTTCATTTTTCTCTCTCTTCTCCCTATAGTCATGCGGGTTGTAAGGATGATTTTTTATTAAACAAACTTATTACAACATACATATTGTTTTATTCATTTAATTTACAAATAAAATACGGAAAAATAGAATAGAGAAGACGAAGAAAAGCATATAACGGTTGAATTTAAAGAATACACAAATGCGAAAAGCATATAACTATATTAAATAAATATACAAATAACGAAATTAAATTGAAAATCAGTAGGGATTAATCATTATAGTGTATTTAGCACGAAAAAAAAAGCTTCTATGGCAGAAAGAGTTATTAGAACATTGAAATTAAAGCTTTACAAACATTTCAGTTTAAATGGCACACATGAATGGATAAACATTTTACCCAAAATTACGATGGAATACAATAATGCAAAGCATTCAACTACCAACTATAAACCTTCCAATGTCAATAAATCCAACGAAAAAGATATTTTAAACAAAACATATACACATCTAAAGATTGTCGGACGTCGTAAATTAAGAGTTGGTGATATTGTACGTATAAGCATGTCGAAACATGTCTTTGAGAAAGGATATACACCCAATTGGACGGCTGAACTATTCAAAATCGTTAAAGTTAAAATAACAAATCCCACCGCATATTTGCTAGAAGATATGCAGGGTATACCAATCAGTGGAGGGTTTTACGAGGAAGAGTTACAGAAAACGTCAAATCCAGATATTTACTTGGTGGAAAAGGTGCTTAGAAGAAAAGGCAACAAAATGTTTGTTAAATGTTTGGGTTTAGACACAAAACACAACAGTTGGATCGAAAATACAGATGTTGTAGTTGGGTAACTACTTTTCGCTGCGCCGCGTATGAATACATTTTTGTATGAAGGTATGTGTGGTGGTATGGGGTAGGTCATGGTATAAATTGGAGAAAGCTGTAGGTTAGATTGTTAGTCGTCAATATGAGCTCTCAAGATAGTGGTTTTAGTAGTAGTACAGAAAGTTATAATTATAGTGCCGAATTAGATCATATTTTGGAAATGTATGAAATAGCCGCTAAAAAGGAAGACCAGTACCTGTTGTATATCGAGTATCCTACACATACGAATTTTCAAATTGGTTGTGGGTTGAGTCCAGCAAGAACGTTTGGTAGCGCAATCACTCTATCAGAAACGAATAAACCTACAAAAATCTCCTTCAGCACTTTCGAATGGGCCACGTTTATCGATATTTTGAATAATAATTCGTTCATAGATGAGCCACTTCCAGCGTTTTACGATGATTATGAGTCAGAGACGATACAATGTGGCGACTACTGTACCATTCATCAAGTAATATTCGATTGTGTAAAATGGTTGGAAGTAATCAAACACGGCATCAGCTTCCCTTTAACTCAACAAGATGTTCATCAACTTCTACAACTCCATCATCACCTCATTTCTCCACGTCTCGCCCATTTGGAATCTCTAAATTTTGGTGAATACTATAGAAATATGATTGAACTTATTAGGAATTTTGCTCAAAATAATGTACATTTAAGTAAATTTGAGTTATTGTATTGCATATGTGATTGTAGTGATAGCATATTGTCTGCGGCACTTAGAGAATTTATATATTTCTGTAAACCTAAAGTTGTAAATGATTTAGATGATGTAATAAATTGATTAATTGAAATTATTGTGTTTTTATCTCCTCTTGTCCTCCTTCTGACCTTTTACAATCACCAATGTTCCATAGTTGTTAGTAGTCGACCAACATTCTGAGCAAATCTTTTAAAATTCCTCAAATGTTATGTCTGGTGACACATGTTCCTCAAATATATGTTTTAGATTAACTTCATCCTGCTTGAGAAAAAAATTTTACCCCGAGTGAGTTTCGAACCCACGACCTCATCGTTCCCATAAAGAATTATGAAGTAATTTCCTTTTATCATTGTGAGGACTCAACGCGATTTTGGTTTGTTCAACACTATACACATTATGGACAAAGGAACGTATCGTATTTTGAGTAATTGTCATCTGTTTCCAATTTTTCATACAATCGACATAATCATCAAAAGTTATTTTTTACTACACATTTTTTAATACTCTTTAACGACTTTACTCCCACACTGAACTTTGTAGCCGTACATTTTGGACCAACGAAATGTGTGATGATTTGTCCATTAGACTCATCTTTCATTACGCATAATACTTTTTATTAACTCTAGGTATATTGTATGGATTATTAGTGTAGTAGTCTTATGTATCAAATTTGTCAATTTTGTGTCAATTAAATATTTATATGCATCGTTACAAGTAAGTTGGTGAGCAAAACTGTTAGTGTCTGTGTACAATAGCTCACAATTGACTGCTCCCATTGTTGGAAGCATAAAATTATAGTGAAAGTCGTACATTCCAATTTTGGAAATATCGAAAATTGCCATATTCATATACATTGGTTTATTGAAAATGGAGATTTTTCAATTTTCCTTAGAGTCAGATCATCATTGAAAATTGTTCTATTGTGATAACGCGGACTAGAAATGAGATTTTTAGCACCATAACGTCCATCATGGGAAGATACAAATTCTATGATTGCATATACATTCCTTACATTTTATGTAACACACAGCAGGTGAAATCTTTTTGACCCTCCGAGAATGTCATTGTTATTTTTCATATAAAATCTTACCTGCCCGTCGACCGTAAATTCTCTCTCCCATACAGACAAATCACAATATTTGAATAAAATTTTGTGAGTTCCATTACTAAAATTGTTAGTTTTATAATCATGTTGTCGAAAGTGTTGTCACATTTCGGTATAATAATCCGTGCCTGAAGAGCGTAGTCTTACTGGGACTTGGGTAAAGCATATAACAGTTTAATTTTAAGAATTTACAAATACAGAAAATCATATAACTATATTAAATGAATATACAAATAACGTGATTAAATTATAAATAGCTATAATGTCTATGAAAATTATCAATATCGCCATCAGTATCATACGTCCCTCTAAATATTTGGGATGATTCATAATGAAATTCGGCAATACAAGATTCCTGATATTTAGTTTCAAAGAGTACTGTTTGATACCAAAAATGTCAAACGTATAACGGTGATGCATGTCTGGTGCCTCTGTGGTGTATGTGTGCTAACCCTGTGATGTGTGTCTGCTGTCCCTCTGCTTGAGTTGTAAAGTTGGTTCTTCTTTCACCACATCTATGATAAAAATGACATTCAGTGTATGACAAAGTTGTGAAATCATTGCTTCATTTTGTTGTTTTCTTGGAAATAATTCATATAAACCGAGTGTCGCAGTAAATTTGTTAGTACTAGCACTGTCAAACAGACTTCTGATGTGAGTCTGGGGTGTGTTTGTTATCCCTTCTGTTACCCCTCTGCTATCTATCTGATAGACTTCTGATGTGTGTTATCCGTTTAATAATATAATGAGTCACATCATATTTTACTATAGTGTAGTCGTACGAGCAACAAATCTCAAGCATGCAAACGCTTTGAGTGTCCTCTGTTGTCGAATAAAGTGGATTTGCTGTCATTGTCGTTGTCGTTCTAGTAACATCCTGTATGTGGAAATAATCTACCAATGCGGTTTGTTCAATGAAAATTTGAGCAATAATAGCAGAGATTCATTGTAACGTCCTTATCTTTATATACTCTGTGGCATCTTTTATGAAAAAATTCGGTATTTTTATGACTACGACCTGTATATATAAAAAATACGGTATCTTTATGATTACACCCTGTATAAAATCGCATCTTTTTATGACTACACTCTGTATATATGAACATCACATCTTTTTGACTACACCTGTATATAAAGAAAAATGGTATGTTTTATGACCACACCATGTATAAAAAATGTGGTATCTGTATGTACGATGATGGTTTCTCAGTATCATATTCAGACATATATTTGTTATAATTTACGTAGACATCCCGCTCAAAATACTACTAAACTGTGTGTGTCATTAACTTTTATATCTACATATTTCTACAGTCTTAATAATTACAAACACCCCATGTATATATCAATTTTAATCATAACATGCCTCGTATATTTTACGTAGATATTCCCCGCAGAATAATAATAGGGATGCAAATATCTTTTAACACCCTGTATTGAAAAAATATTCGTATACTGTAATGAACCTAATTTATGTATCATACAGAGGACTATTTAATATAGAAACATTAATAATCTTTATGGTCTAAGCTCAACGTCTTGTCGGCTTCTCAAATCAACCACTATACAGAATATTGTCATTCAAATATTTTAATGCGTTCCCTACCTGTATCCCAATGAATGAATGCAGTTGGATTTTACCAAGAATGATTACAATGGGGCATATTTCAACTATACTGAATTTTATCCTAGCTATATGAATTCGACACAGAAGCGTCCTCTGTTGGATTATTCCTCATTCAAGAAGCGTGCATTGTTTGTTTATCACATTTTGGTATAATAATCGGTGGTTTATTATTAACGTTTCAAATTATACCAATATTTCAGAATAGCTATTTTGATGAAAAGTAATATTCAATAAAACTGTACCTCTAAGTTGTGTAATTATCGCTTCAAGATTTTTCTATTTGCATTGCATTCTTTTTGAAGAGCGGCTTAATTATATTAAGTGATTAAATTATAAATAGCTATAATGTCTATGAAAATTATCAATATCGCCATCAGTATCATACGTCCCTTTAAATATTTGGGGTGATCCATAATGAAATTCGGAAATACAAGATTCCTGATATTTTTTTTTTTTTTTTTTAAAGAGTACTGTTTGATACCAAAAATGTTAAACGTATAACGTGGTGAATGTCTGGTGCATCTGTGGTGTATGTGTGCTAACCCTGTGATGTGTGTCTGCTGCCCCTCTGCTTGAGTGGTAAAGTTGGCTCCTTGTTTCACCGCATCTATGATAAAAATGACATCCAGTGTATGACAAAGTTGTGAAATCATTGCTTCAAGATTTTTCTATTAGCGTAGCGTTCTTTTTGAGGAGCGGCTTAATTAAGGACACCTCAACGTCAAACCAACACACAAATTTCAAAACTAAAATATATTGGAGCCCTTATGGCGGAGATGTAACGGCGAAGGCTGAGAACGATGAGGTCCCGGGTTCGAATCTCACTCAAGGCAAACATTTTTTTCGATGCACAAACGGATAAAAAATGGACGACAGAAAAATAGAAATCTGTAATCTACTGGAATAAAAATTTAAAAAAAGAAATCTGCCGACTGAAAAATGGACGACAGAAAAAAGAAATCTGTAATCGCCGACAGCGACACCAGCGCCACCGTCGACTAGCGGACGTTTTTCGAAGTAGTGAGTTAGAACCCGCTTAGTAACACTACTTCGTCCCCATCTCAAGATGTTATATGTTATACTGTTATCATTTCTCAGTTCAAGTGTAGAGGTTATTTTAAGGTTACGGTATTTTGGTGGATTTTTTAATTGCTATAGTGTAATATTTATCTGTTGTTTCGTTGCTTTATTGTTATTTATTGAAAAGACAATGTCAAAGTGTATTCTGAAGGATTTTAATAAGTTGTGTACTCGGTAAGTTTTATTAAAAAAATTTGAGCATTTTTTCTTTCACGATTAACAACCATTGTCTTTATTTTTATAAAACACAGAATTTTTACTAATTCAATCGACAACTTTAGAGATCATGGTTGTTCTTTACGTTAGCTAAACTGAAAATTGCTGCATTAATAAACTAAATATTTCTTTTTACAGTTTTGTTCCTCCAACCCAGGAAGATAAAATTAATTTGGCTGAAAAGCAGTGGTAATAAATCATTACATTTGTCGACGAGGAAACGATGGATCATATGATCCCTTCATTTTCAAAAACAGTGTTTCTTTAGATTTGAGAAAGACTAAGAGAAGTTATTAAGACAGTTTGATTTGCCTTCCCATATGAGTGGAAATTAACAAAAATTGATGGTGTTTTATTGTATGCTATAATTTTGGACATTTTAGAATGTAAATTGAGTGAACGAAAAGATGAGTACTGAGTGTGTAATTTTATTAAAATTCCAGGTAAGCGCTTTCAGCCATTAGACTCATTCTGAAAGCTCTCGCCAAGAAAAAAATATACAGAAGGTGTCAAAAAACATCAAACCCTGTAACTGCTACATACAATGAAATAAAATGTTTGATGTTACATCATTATTTAACTAAAATTTGTTAAAATTACTCTATAAGAGCGTGTACAATTGTAATTCACATAATGAAACGTCTAATTTGAAATTAACAACTAAATGATATGTGTGTACACCCTCTTTATAGGGTAATTTTAACAAATTTTACTTAAATAATGATGTAACATCAAACATTTTATTTCATTGTATGTACATTGTACCTGTTGTATGTTTTTCTCTTGTCGACAGCTTTGAGAATGACCTCCTGGCTGAAAGCGCTTAGCTGGAATTTTAATCAAATTACACACTCAGTACTCGTCTTTTCATTAACTGAATTTATATCTAGTGTGTACACCATACTCAGACAATTCCATTTTAAAATGTATCCATTGAAAAAATAATAATCTGGGTTTTATTTTATGTTATAGCTATATTCCCTCTACCAGCTATGGGATGGAAGGTATTGCCCCCTTGCCGATTTTCATATATAGCCCATGGTGTGACAATTTATGGGAAATGAAAGTGAGTATTAACTTTTGTTGAGGCATTACGTCTAAGTATTTGGTCTAGCGGTAACCAAAGATCCAAAATATCTAATAAAGACAAAAAATAAAAATGCTCCAAAAAAGGAATTGAAAAAAACCAAACAAATGTGTACATTCAAACATTTTTTGATTTTTTTTTTGGTTTAGTTCAAAAACATGTGTACACTTATTATTTCGATAGTAAGCGCATTTTGTTTTCTTTTGTTGACATAAATTTTCAAACATATTTGTGTGTTTACTTATTTATTGTTGTTATTTTGTGTGTTTACTTGTAGAACCTCAACCAGAAACGAGAAAGGACTTCCACGAGACAGTGGTATTTTTAAGACCCGTAAGAAACATTTTAACAATCATAGACTGCCAGGAGCCGCAGAGTAACTTAAACTGCCTTTTGCGATGGTTTAATAAGAACGGAATGCTTTTAAATGTAGAAATATGCAATATACTAGGTTTAAGCTTGTGATATAAACCTATTTAATACTTCCAGTAAAGAAAGGAAGATATGTTTTAAGTGGAAATGAAATGTATATTATTTTAAATGTTGTACAGTCACAAGTGTTGTTTAGCACTCTTATATGTAATTACTTGGCACCTTGTATTTACAGAGCTGGGCAGCATTAAACAACTTTTCCTATAAAAATATTCTAATTACTTTTGTTCTAACATTCACAGTAATTATACTCAAATGTTTTCTTACACAGAAAGTTGCCAAAAATAGTAGTTAACAACTCACTGCTAACACTTTTTTTTATTAAGTAAGCAGTAGTTATACTCCAGCAGTTTGTCAAGCTCTGTGTGTTTATACGAGTATAATATTAAATTAATAAATTAATATAAACGTATCATAAATAATTTTCTACTTTATCTTGATTTAACATCATTTAAAAATCTAATGATACTCCAATCTAGAAAATGTATGTTACTCAAATTATTTTTTGATTATCGCATCGTTTTTACATTATAGTTTACTTATTGTCATTCTGTTTGTTAGGAAAAGTACTTTGTGAAAGAGACTATTTGTTGTGTACTTTTATACCAAAATAAGTAAACTGTTCATATGATTACTGTTTTATTTTTTCAATTTAATTAACCATTTATGGTCCATCATTTGATATTTCATTTAATTTAACTCAACATCTAATCATTATTGAGTTAAATTGAATGAAATGTTAAATGATGGACTATAAATGATTATTTTGAAATAAAATAATTAAAATACAGTGAATTTGAATATACCGCCAAAACCTAAAATTACAGATATCTTTTCAACATCACTCAATTGTTAACTTCACAGGCTCTTTAGATGGCGCCACAATCAGTGTCTCATCTATCTGTGGGTTATCTGTGATGGTAGCCACAATCAATTAGCGGCAAGAAGTACGCGAAAGCTAACAATATTATTTTGTTTTGCTTCCCACCACACTGCACTCATATGGTGCAGCCCTTAGATACAGCAGTGTATGGGCCTTATTACACCTTACACATTACTAAAACCAAGGAGTGTGAATATGGAAGCTAATCCAAGACGTGCGTTAGATGCATGTAGTTATTTTTTTTGAAGACAGCTTTGATAATGGGCTAGTGACCGAAAGTGCTTAGCTGAATTTTAAAATTAAATTACACACTCACTACTCGACGTTTCCTTTATTCAATTAACCTGAAAATGTCATCTCACTTTTCATTTAAACGAAACAATTGTGTTAATAAAGGACGCGGATACATTTTTTTGTCCATTGGAGTTTATACCTATTAGCACCTACCAACCGTCCGCGGAAGCTCAAAATGGACGGATGGACACAAAAAGTCAGAATATATGACCTCGATTCTCGTGTTCAGAAAGCTTAAAGTTAGCCGTAGACATATCAAGAGATAGTGGTTGTCAATACCATTTGTTGAGTGTTGGTCGGTCAGGAATTCGTTCACAATGATAGCTTTGTAAGATGATGTCTTCTGCTAACGAATTTGCCTACTTAAACACCGCATACATCTTGAACAATATTTTTCATCCACTATCTCAACTTCTGACAAAAATTCCGAATGTTCTAGAAATTATGTGTCATCATAGGAATGGAAGAAAGAATATATTGCTATCAATTATCCAGCGTATTCCTCAATTTTGGACCCAAGTTAGTATTGACTAATGAGAAAGCTTCTACTATTTATAGGATATTAATTTTATGCTTTATTTAAAGATATTAAAAATGAGCGTTTTACCATATTTTTATCTTTTAGTAGCACAAAATATCAGCATCATCCTCCTTTTCATTATTTAATTTACTAATCGGAAAAATATTGGAGCTCCAAATAATACAAACTATTCAGTATAACACTGTTTGGCAAAAAGTTTGACCCGGAATATCAATTGGCCAGTATCCTCAATTTCTACCCATATTTGTTAGGATCATAGAGGATCCGTTGAGAATGCAATTAGCTGTACATAAGGATTCCTCAATTAGAACGACTCCGAGTGGGTTTTTGGGGATTTCAGGATAATATAATTCTGTTTAAGTACACAGGATTAGATTATAGCAAGTCAGAGGCTATCATATTTGATATTTATGAAGTAGTTTTATCTTAATCGCTGTTAATTATGAGCCTTCTCGTACGAATTTATCGAAATGACTATAGTAATGGTGAGTTTTCTTTTTATGAAATTCATTCTTTTTTTTTATGTGATTGTTTATAATTGGAACAATAGGTAAATATATGTTCATGGGGGTAAAAATATCACGCGAAATATACACTGCAAACAGCACGTTTAAAAGTCCTTTGATTTCACGGATGAAATAATGCACCCCTTTCACCCCCAGCACGGCTCGGCCCTGCTCAAGAAGACAGTTTAAAAGTGGAGAACTACCTAGATTCATCTGTTCATTGAGTAAGGGTCTAAACAATAAATTTCATTCGAAAATCTTCGAGAGAAGACTTAACCCGACTATACAAGAAGTTACTAGAAAAAGTTGCAACGCATCCCAAAACATATGGTTTAACCAAGAATGCCTTTGAAAATAAGTAATATCAAATTATGTTAACATAAAATGCCATAATAAAACACCTCAAGCCCAAAAAGCGATGAAATGTGCTCAAAGAGGAAAGTAGAAAATGGTTCCAAATAAGAAACTTACATAAAAGTTGTACATTCTGAACTACATCCAGTAAAATTTCACTGTTTAGCTGACAAAATCAGAGAAAGTGTCATCACAATGAAGCACAAGAAATTTAAGGAACAAGAACTAAAACTGGAAAATCTTAAATATATACAACTTAGTATCCAATACTCTAAACGTAATGAAACAATAAGTACTTACATACAAACACACATTGCACGGCGATTTGAAAACCATTCAGACAATAATTTTACAAATAGTGAAATAGATTTGTCAAATAAAGGCCTTAAGTACAGCATACCAACAAAATTTACGAATAATATTAAACAAATATTACCTTCTGAATCAGAAATAGCTTTAAAATCTAATTCAAATAATTTTCTAAATGAGAAATTACAAATTGCCAATTTAATCAAAAATATTAAACCGTCAAAGGTTAAACGTCAAACAAAAAATGACAATTCAGTTTTAAATGGAATTAAAAAGAAAGTAGAAAATCCCGACATCACAATTACAAAATCTGACAAAGATAATGCCACAGTTATATTTAGAAATGAAGATTATAAATCCAAAGTAAATAACTTTGTAGAATCCACCGATGTACAAATTCTAAGAGCAGACCCAATAAAAATGTTTTCTAATAATGTAAGAGAGATCGTTTATAATTCTAATTATCTTTTAAGTCATTATGAGAACAAATGCAGTTAAAATAAAAATCCTGAATCTCCGCAATTATATGGATCCGTTAAATTATATAAAATATCGAAACCATTTAGTTCTGTAGTTTCCTATGTATTTTTCCCTATTTATATATATATATATATATATATATATATATATATATATCGCGGGTGATCTGGCAAAAGCTCCTATCTGACAATTTTTCTAAAATTGAGATTTGAGTACTGCATACTGTTCATGTTAATAAGCAACAGTGACAAGCATTTTTGTGTTTGGTGCATTTTTACTAAACAAATTGAATTTTATTGTGGATTCTTCGCAGTTATTTTGTGATTGTGTATATAAAATAGACATATTATTTGAAACGCCAGATTTTAGGTTTGGTTTGTTTTGATTTAAAAGATAATGTATTGAAAAGTGTTTATAACTTATAAATTATGGTTTCTCGATCTAAAAGACTTAGATGAAATGCCGGTAGTGTTAACCCGAAATTTAAACAGGATAATATTTTACCGGGTAAGTACCAACAGTAAATTCATGTGCGAAGTAATAAAAAAGTATTGCAGGATACACGCAATAATACGTTATAAATTAATTTTGGTTTAAAACGGGTAAAACGTTATTGTTTATTGTTTAGGTACTACAGAAAGCACCTTGCTGTTGGAAAACATGAGCATGACAAAGATTGAAACAGTGAACAAAATAGAACAACCAAGCTCACTTAAACACCAAAATGAGCCTAAGAATTCTAATCCTACGGTCTTTTCAGATTTGGATGGAATGTTGTTTTAGCCGAAAATTTAGAGTTTCAAAAAACAAACGATACGGTAGGTAGGTACATACCTAATTACCTAATAATAACAATAATACTTAAGTAGAATACTAACAAATTCCTGTATCAACGTAATAGCATAAAATAATAACAATCAAAGCGCTCTATTCGCATTTTCCTGTCTGTAAGTCTGTAAACTCTTGGGTGTTTAGGTTTGATTGCCCTTTAATAACGTGCGTTTTGTTTCAGACATAAGAGAAATGATCATTGAACAAAATGTGATCATAGAGGACCAAACTATGGAATTTTTGGATCCAGGCGGCATCGGCATACCGTTTCTTTACACTGCAGCAGTAAATGACGGTGGTAGGTTCTTATTTTACCGAATTGGATTGCTAAAAAATCCTAAATGAAGACAAAACAAAAAGTACAAATTCTAAATTCAAGCAATGATTTTTGCAAGTTAAATAATAAATATTTTTTTATTTTTAGATATTACTGAAACCACCTTAGTACACAAGCAAAACCCTGAGGAACCCTGACGATTCTGAAGCGTATCTTCCGTCTAATGATCTTGAACAACAATCAGAAAGTGATAATCACCCTTCGAATGAAGAAAAAACTGTAGAAAATGAGCATGAAGATATTACAGCGGAAACCACCTTAGTACACAAGCAAAACCCTGAGGAACCCTGACGATTCTGAAGCGTATCTTCCGTCTAATGATTTTGAACAACAATCAGAAAGTGATAATCACCCTTCGAATAATGAAAAAACTGTAGAAAATGAGCATGAAGATATTACAGCGGAATTAACAGCAGAAAATGTGAATGAAGTGGAGGTTAACGTCAATGAAGGGAGGAAAAGACGCCTCAGGGCAAAAGAAATGGAATGGGCAAGAAATAAGAACAAAAAACTTCGCATGAAAGGACAACAATATCTCGGGATTAAAAAGAATGAAAGTGGAAAACTAAAACAGAATGTGGTCAAAACCCAGAGAGAACTAAAACCTCACTGTTCTTCACAAGCTTTTAAAAAAGCAACGAATCGACACTGTTCTGATATTGAAGAGCAGACGAGAATTGCAATTTTTAAGAAGTTTTGGGAGACTATGAACTGGGATCAGAGACGTGTCTTTGTATCCTCTAATGTACAAAAAAATGTTACAAAACGTAAAACAGTAGAGGGACCTTCAAGGCGACAGGGTTATATACATACACATTAAATAACTTACAAGTATGTCGTCGAATGTTTCTTAATACTCTGTGTATTGGTTATAAAACAGTTCAGTGATGGGTTTATCAGAATTTCTGTGGTATGCATGCTGAAAAATCAAGCAGAGTCAATATAAAACAGCGAGTCAAAGAACAGCATAAAGCTCAGTATGAAATCTTAGAAGAATTTTTTGAACAACTGCCAAAACTACCAGCTCACTACTGAAGGAAAGATTCTTTGAAATTGTATCTAGAACCACATTTCCAGTCTTTAAGTGACGTTTATAAACTATATTTGACTTTCCACGCTAAAAACCTATCCGTGTACAGTCCTAAATGTCCAATGTAACACATGTGTTTCATTTAAATGTGGAAATATTTCAGAGGAATATCACGCGCAACATCAAAAAAGGAAGGAAGAAGCACGAAAGGAAAAATCCAAACATAAAGGTTTGGCAGAAGAAAAGAATTGCATAACAATTACGATGGACGTGCAAGCGGTTAAGTTATCCCCATACCTCAATGCTGGTAAAATATACTTTAAAACTAAGTTGTGTTGCCATAACTCTACAGTTTTTAATTTGGCAACCAAAGATGTTTGCTATTGGTGGTCTGAAGATCAAAACAACCAACTAGTTGCGTCGACTTTTACTTCATGTATTCTGGATTATCTTCAGAGTTGTTTAACGGATAAAAAATTACCAATAATAATTTGGTCAGACGGTTGCCCCAGCCAAAACAGAAATAACGTTCTTGCAAACGCCCTCTTGAATTTTGCTATGGTTAACCAAATAGAGGTTTTTCAGAAATATTTAGAACCGGGTCATATTCAGATGGAGTGTGACTCGGTTCATAGCACTATCGAAAGGAAACTAAGGAACCGTGAAATACACTTGCCTAGTGATTATGTCAGTGCGTCCAAAGAGTCTAGAGTAACACCCTTTCCATACAGAGTAAAATTTTTGGAGTTCGATTTTTTCAAAAATTATTCATTGTCAAAAGATTTGAGATATCCGTCAATTAGACCTGGAAAAATGGCAAGGGATCCTGTAATTAACGATATTCGAGTTATAAGGTACTTACCAAATGGCCAAATCAAAGTAAAGCTTAGTTTTGAAGACGAATACATAGAATTACCTAGTCGTCCAAAGAAATTGGATCCAAATTTAGAGTATCCGCCACTTCTCACTGGACCATGCAAAATTAAAGAAGAGAAGTGGCAACATCTCCTAGAATTAAAATCTGTGATTCCCAAAGATACACACTACTTTTATGATAATCTATTGCACTAAAGTTACCTGAAATGATCGACATTCTGACTGTTTTGGATTTTGTAATACAGTTTGTAAGAATTAAAGGTAATAAACCTATAAAAGCAAATAATCCTATCTTCTTATTATTTGAAGTAAAATATCCTGTCCCATATTTCGTAAAGAACAAAAAATCCTATCTGAAAAACCAAAAGGACCTATCTGATTTTACAAACATCAGGTAGTTTTTTTTAGGCAAATAATCACGTATTGTATTGTTACTTAAATTAACTTAACTTTCTATGTAACGTAATTTTTTATAATAATCGTTTTTATCTCTTTCTGTAAAGTTAACCTAGCAGTAGATAGGAGCTTTTGTCAGATTACCCGCGATATATATATATATATATATATATATATATATATATATATATTATAAACATTTATGTGATATTATACTTACTTTTATTGTAGATGATTTAAATGTATATGTTTATAATTTAGAATTTTTGTTTTAGTTTGGCTAGCTCAGTTTGTTTTTAATATTTGTTTAATAATTTATTTTAATTAGATTATTCGGGAGCATGAAATCCTTTTTCCCTTTGAGTCCTGGCAATTTATACTGTTGTAATAGTTGAAATAAAAAGAAAACACATTATTTGAAATCAATTTAATTATCAATGCAATATTTATTTGATAAAATAATATGCGACGCCAATGGTTATATTATACCTATTTATTGATTTTAATAATATCATAAATGCGCATGCGTGAAAAACTAGTCATGCGCTTTAACATGAAACAAACAATTATGATACGTAAGAAGCATCTATATTATACAACATAGTTTGTTTGATGATGCAGATAGGTAAATGGATTATACAAAACATAAAAGAATTTATATATATATCATAGTTATATATGATACAAATAGCTGTGGAAAGAAATGAGTTATATACATGGATAGAAAAATAGAAATTATATACAAATGGACATGGTTATAACATTATAAAATTTCAATCACCAGATTTCTGCGATTACAAGATGGCGTGATTAGCGTAAGTACATATTTTAATTTCTATAAAGCTCGGCCTTTTATTAAATTTAATGATTTATGCAATGAATATACTATATAAAGTCTGTTTCTTTCTTTTTTAGATCGATCATGTTTGTAAAAGTTTGTCAATTTATGAAATTAAGTACTTAATTGGTATTTTAAGTTTTTACACTGTTTATTGACCAATAAATGATTTGAATACACTGACCTGTTGATCTTGAATTTGGAAGAAAGTCTCTGGATCCCAGGAACACTCCACTGAATCTCCAAAAAACCAAAGTTGTTGAAAATTTCACAGATTCTTGTCGGAAAACTTGTTACAATTAACTGTAAGTATTTCTAATATTGTATTTAATCGTACTTTAGGAGTTTAAATGTCTTAAACCGGGAATATCTTTAAATTTTTAGGAACACTATCCCACACACTGCTCGCTTCTTAACACTCGCTTCTGTTCTCCTTAAGCGTCCCCTCGATTTTCGACTTTTTTAAACAAACAGTCTTTTGTTCTTTTCCAGGTCACTATTCTAAAGTTTATTTATTGATTAACAATTTGTTATGTCATCTTTTATAACCAATAAGATATTGTCTTTTGTAATCAGATAATTGAAACTTCAATCACTTATCAAAACAATTTCATACATACAAATACATTAAAATTGGTTATACTTAGATACACTTACATGGTACAACATTCAATATTATTATTGATAGTATATCCTTGTTACATTCATATCAATTATAAATATAAATTCTCTTATGTTATTTGTCTATATGTCATTATTTGTTTATCTATGAAATCTATTGGATTATATTCTATTCAATATTTATATTTGTTCTTATTCTTAAATTAATGATTATAATGAATTAACTATAGTAATATTTGTTTTCATTTCAGATGAACAGCTGATTAAGTTATGGAAAATATTCTTCGTCTTAGGCAACTTTATTTACATCATTACATTGGTTAGGCAATATCTATATTTTATGTTATCATTGAGGTAATTCCTTATTTATTATATTGTTATTGGCTGTTATTTAATATATCTTTATTTGATATGTTGTTTAAATTAAGAAAAGTGTTTCCTTTTTACTTGTTTTCTTAAATTATGTTATTTTCATATATATTTCATACTAGCAAACCTAATTTTATAATACTACTTCTCTTATTATCTAAGATATCTGGTTCAATATATATATATATATATATATATATATATATATATATATATATATATATGAAGCAAAATGGTATTCTTGACGGTAGATAAATCAAAAATCTCTCAATATCTTAGGGATTCCGTCGTAAGTAGGGCTGAATTAAACTCTTATTTACTACCCAACGTTTCGAAAAATTTTATTTTCTTTTTCAAGGCTGAAATATGGACATGTTGGTACATTTCATTAATTAACAACTTTTTTTTTATACTTACGTGTAAAGTGAGTTTATAAATATTAAAATAGTTCATACTCGGAACAATAAAAAAATATATTTTATGTATAGATACTTTTTAAGTACTAATTCAAAAGGATCTTTTTGATTTGAAGGAACATTATATGTCACAGTTTGAGTGACAGTTTTTTGGTTGAGACATAACCTAGTTGATGTGTTCAACTTTATGACTTAAGAGACAGTCTTCATTATTAGTAGCATGACTTGTCACTTAATCATGATCCTATGAACAAAGGAAGTCCTATATATCATATATTCTCCCTTGTCAATGAGCGAAAGTTGTAAGGTATATTACTCTCACTAATTACCCCACTCAATCTCACGATAACAAGAGTGAATGTAGTATATACACAACAACTCCGTTATAACTCATTAGTTATATAGATGTTTATATTTATAAGTTAGAAATATCTACAATTTGATTGTTCTTATGTTGTTGGTTAAATGAAAGAAGATACGCATAAGTGTGATTAACATGGTTGCTTTCTCTCTTTTTATTCAGTGACTTTTCATCTTAGTCAGTCTCAAACATTTCTAGGCAGGATCTTTTATGATAGTGGGATTCCGAATGTATAACCATGATGTTATTAAAATTTGGATGATGCCCAGTTTCTATGCTATGTTCAGCCAAAGCGCATGATTGTTTATTAAGTTTTACGTCACTTTTATGTTGGGTCATCCTGTCTTTTAATACTCTAGATGTCTGTCCATAATACACTTTGTCACAATTGTTACAAGAGATCTTATATACTACATTAGATTTTTCCAATACCTCATCCTTTTATTTTGTTTTCGTTAAAACATTATTAATTGTGAATCTATAATTATAAGTTAGTTTGATTTGATTTTCATGATTAAAAACGTTTAAAATATTGGTTGAGATATCCTGTATATATGGAATCGCTATATATTTTTTAGGTTCAGTTTCTTGGTTATTCTCATTATTATTATTTGTGATTCTTTCTTCTTGTATTCTGGTGTATTTTTTTTCTCAATAGTTGAGGTGGATAAGAGTTATTTATGAAAATTTCATACAATTTTTTCTTAAGTTTTTTTGTTGTAATGTTGGATGGCAGATTTTTTGAATTCTATTTTTCATAGTCAGAACTAAATTGATCTTAATCTTTTCTGTGTGGTTTGAAAAATAATTGATGTACCTCTCAGAACTCATTGGTTTTTTATACCACTCTAACTGTATTATATTATTTTCATTTCTTATCAATCTGGTGTCTAAAAAACGAATGCTATTTTCTGCCTCATGTTCAATAGTAAATTGTATGAATTCATTGTATGCATTAAAAATGTTTAAAATATGATCATGTTTGTTATTAGGTATTGCACAGATAATGTCATGAACAAATTTTTTTATAAAAGGAAGTTGGAAGTTGAGTTTCTCTATGCAAGAATCAAGTAGATCATCCATAACATACTGTGCAGCTATTGGACTTATAAATTGTCCCATTGGTGTACCTAAAATTTGCTTAAAATATTTTCCTTCAAAGTTACAATAAGTGGAATCAAAAATAAAGTCTAATAAATTAACAAAGACATTTTTTGGAATATTGGTGTAATTTTTTATACGATCCCATCTTTTTTCAACGCTATGTTTAAAAAGTTGTATTGGAATATTACTAAACAAGGAAACCACATCAAGACTAATAAGTACATAACCTCTTGGTAACTGTTTGTCATTTATAAAAGATGAAAAATGAAAAGAATCTTCAACATAATAGTCATTATTACAATTGTATGCATTTGTAAGGATATCAGTTACGAATTTAGTGATATTACTGTTTGGTGCATTAATCGATGAAACAATAGGTCTTAAAGAAAGGGTGGGTTTGTGTATCTTGGGAAGTCCATAAAACTTAGGAGATGTCTGATTATAAGTTGTTAAACTTTTGGCTATATATATATATATATATATATTCAACTAATATAATGGGATTAGAAATTAAAATAAAGGAACGTAAGTTGTATCAGTAGACACAACCTACATAAGTGAAATTAGATATTTTATGCTTAAACATTATTGAAAAGAACATAACGATGGTAAATAAGATAAGAAATAATAATTATTAATGGATCACCAATTTTTTTATATATGTAACATAACTAAAAGAACATAAGAGGAACCATATGAGGGAACACGTACTTCTTTACAGTACGGAACGTGACAAAATTAATGACAGTCATATATTGGATTGATAATAATTTTAAAATAGAATGTGACGTAGAGAATGGAATTTATTGGCAACCTAAAATTGAGAGTAATTATAAAAACGTGAAATGTAAAAACGAAATAATTAAAATAACCAAAGTTTATTAAGGAAAAAGAGATGATAAGATATTAAAATTAAAAATAAACAATTTCGTATAGGGCATTCCATTAATTAGATTGTAGAATTTATGTAATTTAATAGTATAATAACACCTCTAAACAGGTGAAATTTTAATTAAATAAAGGTTTATTGCAATAAAAAAGGACGAATTAGGGAATGTTGGGTTCAGAAGAAAATAAGTTCAGTGTAAAAAGTATCCTCCAAGACAATATGAAGAACTATTTGTTAATTCTGAATAATTTATATATAAACCACCAACTATTATCAAAAGATTAAGAGCTTTGAACTTCCTCATTGAAAAAGGTTGTTTATTAAAATACAAAAAGGAATCAAGCGTTAGTTTTTGGCAAAGGAACAGCTTGTTGCTGGAGTTCGAAGAAGTGAAGTCCCGTATATTCTAGTATCCTTATTTTAACTGTTATAATCTAGACACACTTTTGATTGTCTATTTCACTATTGTCTCTCTTTAACACACTGGAAATGCCATGTGGCCCTTACATTTTCTCGTTGACTATGAGGGGATTATCGTTTTACGTTGAAAATTAATGAAGGATAATCTCTGTTATTGATTAAAAGGAATATTATATGTACACTAACATTTCCAACGTGAAGATTGATACTGAAGAGAGGGGATAGATAAAAATAGAAGAATTACGGCTGTAGAGGAAATCGTCTTATCAGGATAATTCATTGGCATGTTATGATACCCTGTTAATAAATATAGGTGATACACTGAATATATATGTTACTTCACAACATATTGTCGCTTTGGACTCTGTATTCAAAACCCTATGTTGCCATTTGCCGTAAAATATTCCTAACATTTATACGTTTCGAGGGCAGTACCTACTAGACGAATACCAACCAAGTGTTCAGCGACATTTCTCACGTTGCCAAATCTATAAAAAGAGATGGTTATAATCATTTTCAAAATGAAAACTAGAAACATTTTCAGCATTATAAGAAAATATTCAACAAATATATCGGAATAAATATTTTGATCTGTAACAACCTCTCGAATTATCATAACTAATAACTTCTTATAATCTTTTCTCGTGTTAGAACAATGCATTCTACAATTATTATAAATATACAATGAAACTTGGCAACACTGTTTCTGTTATCCTGTTAGTACCTACAAAGAATTTGTAACACATTGTCGTTATGAACATATATTGCTCGTTTTCCACTTTAAGATATCCTGTTAGCGAAGAAGAACAATACACTGAATTTATATGAATTTGTTTCCTTCTAATACATTGACGCTTAAACGTATGTGCCCACAGAAAGTTCCTAATACTGTATATAATAAAACGAATACAAACATTTTGAACATTCAACTTACAAGATAACTCTAAACTCGTTTCATTTGATGTTACCAATATGTTCACTAAAATTCTAACATTTATAAGAAAATTACTAGAAGATAAAAATATTAATCCTGGAATAATATCAGATATACTTAATTTAGTTTATGTATGTATTAATATGAATTATTATTCTACTTTTGACAAATGAAGGTTTAGAAATGGGAAGCCACCAATCTTGTTCAACATTTTTATGGAGAGTTCAGAAAGAAAAATCATTAAATGTAACATTTCTAAAATATCTTATTTTAGTATAGATATGTAGATGACATATTAGCTTGTTTTATAGGTAGTCAACGACTTTTATATGTATTGCTTAATGATATTAGTAACTTACACCCAAAAATTAAATTTTCATCAAAAGTTGAAGAAAAACACTAAATAAATTTTCATGATTTTAAAATTCAAAAAGTTAATAATGTAATTGATTATTAAATTTACAGAAAACCAACACACACTGATGTGACTACTCCATATAATTCCAATCATCCCATGTTACATACATTAGCAGCATATAATTCAATGATACATAGGGCATATCCAGTTCCTATGAACAAATATAATTTTGATAGAGAAATTAATGTAATTAAACAAAGAGCAACATCCAGCGGTTATCCATTACATATAATATATAAATTTCTTAGTAAAAAAGGGGACGGAAAAGTGACATTACAACTAATATTTCCTAAACAAACTAAAGAAATAAGAAATTACAAAGCCATCACATATGGTGGTAATATTTCTAATAATATTTCAGACATAGGATCTTTAGCAAAAAATACAACTATTCCTTTTAAAACAGAAAGTAATGTGAGTATTGTTAAATGTAAAAACAAAAATATTCCCATTAAAGAAGTCTATATATAAACTTAAATGTCCAGAATGTAATGCTGTTTATTTGGGTCCAACCCTTACCAGTATACAGATAAAACCAACCAGAGATATCCCACTACGCAAAACATCTACTTCACATCCAACACATAACTAGAATTACTACATATTTGTGATAAGAAACAAGAACTGGATTTCCTTGAAGAATTAGAAATTAGAAGACACTTGAGAGACCCACAATATGGAGTCGTCAATGAACAGATAAATTTAGGAAGTTCTCCTGTCTGTCTTCTTAAGGAATAATTGTGAAGATCAGCAGATATAGTTTTCCTGATTTCCTATATCATTGCACACTTATACTGAATTTAAATGGAGAAAAATATATCCAGGGGATAGGGCTAATAATATCGGAGCTTTAATATGAATAATATCATATTTACTTCTTTTTTTCTATTCATATATATTAAGTCAATCACAAGGTAGGTCACTTCTTGGTCTAGCCAAAAATGATTATCAAACATCAGGTAAGCATCACATGAAATGTAAATTCTGTCATTCTGTCGATGATAGTAACATAAATGTTTTCGAATTTTACCATTTTTCAATATATTGTTGAAATATTTAGAAGCAGTCAGTTTCATTTAAAAAAACAATATAATTGTGTTAACTTTCTCCATGAATCTGATAATTTCACAAGATAACAAATCCTTTTAAACCTGTCAATATGTTGTCCATCTCTTGAAAGCGCCGCTTACATTTTCTAATTACTAATGGTATATCTTAGGAATAATTCATGACTGCTTTTTTCAAAAACTCGCAGAAAATGTTTTTTGTGTTTACCAACGCTAAAAGCTGCAACAGAGCTGGCAAATGTAGCCGCGATTATTGCTAGTAACCCATTCTCAAAAAAATACTGTTTAATCAAGAATTTTTGTATGGAACCTTTTGGTTGATATGCCTAGAGCATAACGGGAGGAAATATTCATTTTCCAACTATATAATAAACCATTCAACTAAGTAATTGCCAGGCTCCGTCATATACTTCGCAGAATTTCAATTATGCTACAAGTTATGTCTTCCACGCAATCACAACATCTTCTCCCTTCGCACCAGACACGCAACATGACAAATATCAACGGAAAGCCAAGGCATGTCAAGGAAAAATTAAATTTTGTTACAGTAAGGACCTGAATAGATAATGGAAATTTCTCGATATATTAGCTTAGTTACACATTTAATGTGGATTATCATTTGATGAATTTGAAGTGTTCGAATACTCAATTCAACATAAGCTATAGGTCTATTTCTAAAAGAGTGGTATAATAAATACTCGACCAAATTTGATCCCTTAACAGGCTTACATATGTACTTACCCCGTAATTCACCTGTTAACTGCTCGATAACAATAGATTTTGGGTTCTTTGGGTCGTAAACACAAGAAGAAGAGCACTACTTGAAGACGGGCGTAGCAATAATAATAGTTTCATTTAGTTAAAAAAACATATTCACAAGATTTATTAAGACATAACATGTACATACATAAGGAAATAAAATATACGTAGGTTCACGGGTCGAACCGCGTTGGATATTTTTGATTTCTTAACGTTTCGGCTTCCACATTGAAGCCATTATCAAGAGGAGGGGGGGGTAGGTTATTAGTTCATTAATATAGGAAGTGATCTGATTCCGTAGTCTCAAACTGCCTACTCTACTAAAGGAATCACTCCCTTCGGCTGATTCCAAGGACTCAATCTGCCCACTCCTAGGGATGTCACCGAAAATGGAAACAATAAAATGACAAAAAATACTCACCACTTAAAACATCGTAAACACTAATACTCTCAATACTGACTTGAAGCCGAATGAGAGATAGGTGTCCTCCCTCTTTCCTATTTTGTATCGATTTTGATCTTCTCACTAACCATCCTGTGATCACTTATAAGAATATTGTTCAGCACAGTAACGTCTTTGACCACGTGTCTTTTGTTTGTTACAATGAAGTCGATCTCGTTTTTAGTATGACCATCCGGATTTTCCCATGTCCATTTGCGCAGTAGGTTTTGCTGGTAGAAAGTGCTCATTATTTTGTGTTGTTTTCCTTCCAGAAAGTTTATGAGAATTTGGCCTCTGTCGTTACTGATTCCTGTACCATATGGACTCATACAGGAGAACTCTTCTTGACAGTATCCAACCTTCGCGTTGAAGCCGCCTAACCTAACCTAACCTAACCTAACCTTCGCGTTGAAGCCGCCGATAATAATGTACAAATTTGTTTTGTTTTCATCCAATGCTGTAGTAATATCATCGTACATTTCTTCTATTTTTTCGTCCATATATTGACTTATTGGAGCATATATCTGAATTATTTTGAGTTGATCACTCTTGGAGATATGGAGTGTGATATATGCGACTCTTGTTGACATTGATATTGTAGCTGGAATATGTTCTGCCCATCTTTTAATATATCTACCTGAAATCATATATTTTCTGTACCAGTCCATTAAAATTATATTGTTGTGGATACAAATGAGTCTAGAGTTCAAGAAAGGAACGCTATTGTCTTTGTTTTCTTTTTCGATGTTTAATTGTATAAACGGATCAAAGCTATTATATGCCTATAAAGTTTCCGTTATCTCTGATTGGGGAAGGATTAGAATGATGTCATTCACATATTATTTAATGTAGAACACATTGAAAGACATGACATCCAAGGCAGTGTCCAACACATCATCCATGACATAGTCAGCCAAAATAGGGCTTATTTTTGCACCAATTGGTGTGCCAAAAGTTTGTTTGTAAATCTGATTGTCGAAGGAAACATATGTATTATTATAATTGAATGTTAAAAAATCAATAAAATTTTCCTTACAAATGTTACAGAAGATTTTAATTTGATTCCAGTTTTTATTAACTGCCCTTATGCAAGAGTCAAGGTAAACATTATTAAAAAGTGATACTACGTCCAAAATTGCCAAAACATAGTTGTCTGGAAGTTTCATTCTATTAAATTTTGAGGAAAAATCAAAGGAACCTTTGAAATAATATTGATTATCAGAATCGTAGCCCCTCGTTAATATATCTGTAAGAAGAGAAGCTTGTAGTTCTAATGGACTTTCAGTAATAGGTCACATTGATAAATCGGATTTTTCTCCTTTCTGGAATGAGGTCCATCATCTGTACGAAGTATTCTTCGAAGACATCAGCATTCATGTCCTCCTGACAATTACCCGTTCGTTTGGATATGAAAGGTGGAAGCAATCCATCCTTCAAAAAACCGCTCTTGATGCCAATGTGTGATTATTAACCTTTTCCCTTTACCAGATGGTGCCCGTATTCCTCTAGAATAAGGTCTTACAAAGATGCTTAGCAAGTACTAGTGATGCTCTTGTCGGCCCATAATTTCTTTTTAGTATATCCTTTATTCATACAAGTTTTGCCCAGATAAAAAATACGGCGACGTTCTCTACGGAAGGTTTTAATTTTTCGAAGGTAACCTCTTCACCAGAAGACTATTTCGTTTTTTTTAATTAGAACGTAATTGCTGCCGTGCTTCTAAACTCCAAAATTGAATTCCTTCATTGTACAAATAATTTACTTCTGCTAACGTTTGGCATGTGTGGGTCCTCCACTATGGATGCTAGAATCTTATTCAATGTCGGGATTTCCCTTCTAAAATGAAATGCATGCACTTTTCTTCTAATTACTGTTCAGAACGGATTTTCAGCGGACAAACCATAAGTGCTAGAGCTGTATTATATGAAAAAATATGTTTTTTCAAAATTTTTTAGTTCTATTTCATTATATAAATACTTATTTCTAGAAATGTTTGTTAACTGTCATCGTGGCTATGAATACTCTCTCGTAGTGTGATTAATTTTTTTGTACGCTAGTGACTCAATTCACTTTTATATCCGATTTTTCAGTTTTCGTCTAGAAGATAAGCCCTCGAAAAAAAATGGGAACTTTTCATGTGGGACTCATAATGCAAGAGTGAATTCTCCGTTTCTTGAATTACAGCAAGAAGCTTTTCCGAATAATTTCGAATGCTCTTAATTCGAATATTTAGAAAGTGTTTCCCTGTTTTTGCCAAACTTTGAGGATTAAACCGACAAAGAAGTACAACATAAAATATTTTTTCTCTATCCACTGTTCTCAATTATGCCGTAAAAGAGTGATGAAAAACTGGAAGAGACGGACAGAAAAGTTTATTTTTTTTCATATTGTCCCTCAACGGCTTAAGGGTTCATTTAGTCGGGAAGTCCAAACAGAAGTTTCTGTTTTCATAAAGATGGCAAAGGATCAATAAAAAAAGTATATTGATTAATAGGCTAGTGCAATTACGGAATTTTTAAGTCGCAAAAAAAATTGCAGTGGGCAGCGACTAGGTGGAAGTTTTAGTTTAAAGTGTAAGTAACATGTTAAAAATAAATTAAACTCGAGACCCTTGAAAATAGGGAATTGGGGGTGGATTTTAGGGGTTGAAAAGGTATTCTTCGAATTTCAGGCGGAAAATGACATTGCACCGATTTAATAATAATAACTAATAATACAGGATGTTTCCTGTGGTCGTACAGGGTGGCCCATTCAGCAAGGTAATCGGCTGTATCTCGGAAAGTACTTGTTTCGGGTTGTGGGGAAAAATATTCATAGTAAAAGTGGCCAAGAGAAATTGCTCGGAATTATTTTCAACCTCAAATTTTCACCCCTAGGGGGCGTTACTGCTATGTTCAAATCTAAAATTATTATTATCTCAGAAATTCACAGAATGAGCTATAACTTAAATATCATCATTTGAAAGCCCGTTTAATACCAGATAATTTTCATCATAAGCGAGATGTAAGACAATCTATTTTTCAGTGTTAAAACTTTAATATTTCGTTCAACCTATGCGACTGTTTCTGAACTCATATGGAAGAGAGTTTTGTGGATTTTGAAGACCGTTCATATACCTTATCGGTTAATTTAAAACAGATAAACTAGAGGTCGCTTCATGTTTACGATTTTATTGAAAAAATTAAATGAAACTGTACTATTATAATGAAGCAGCCTTAAATTTGTTATATTTTACTAGAAACCGCATCATGATATCTCTATGCGTTTTTGACTTATCGTAAAAAAATCCCAATGGCACAGGACCAATTGGACAGGCCTATTTCAGTAACATTTTTGCATAGAACCCAAAATAAAAAATTAGATACAAAAGTAATAGATTGTTTCGAGTTGTACAAAAAACCAATGTAACATGTTGGCATCAAATCAACAATAAAAAAAGTTTCTGGTAAATTTGTGAATTTTCTTAAATAAATGTTTTAATGTACGATTTAGAGAAAAGTGTTGAATACAAAAGTTGTAGAATAGAAGGTCTATGAAAAATCTCAGTAACTTTTTTGCGTCAAACGAAAAACAAAGGAAATACGACTTTTTTTCAACTTTGACAGGCCGCTCATTAACGAACTCGTCCAAGATTTTGGGCAAACCGATTTTTGTAGCACGTTTGGTTTCGATCTGTTAAAAAATACGCTCTCTATAGTGCTTACAAATTCCGTTATAACACACATATATAATATATATATATATATATATATATATATATATATATATATATATATATTCATGGGTAATTCACGCAAAATAAAGGGCTACTGAAATAGAGTGGTAACCGTGGACATGCATGTTTCTGGCTCATTTCTCTGCAGCACGGCATAACCAAATAAGGATGTGAAATTTGGGAGCAAAGATGTTAATCGAAACATGGAAAACTACAAAATAACGGATTTCAGCAGGGAAACCAAACGCTCATTTGTGTCTTCAATTGGAAGATCCCGAGTTTTCAGGACAACAACCAACATCGACACGGAGGCGCATATAGCCCCCCCGCCATGAACCTTCCGACCCATAGTAAATAACAAAGAAGATGTAGGAATATCGCGTGATATGTTAACAACAACAACAAATAGATTCATGGGTAATTCACGCAAAATAAGGGGCTACTGAAATAGAGTGGTAACCGTGGACATGCATGTTTCTGGCTCATTTTGCCTCTTCAGCACGGCATAACCAAATAAGGATGTGAAATTTGGGAGCAAAGATGTTAATCGAAACATGGGAAAACACAAAATAACGGATTTCAGCAGGAAAGGTCGGAGGGTTCATGGCGGGGGGCTATATGCGCCTCCGTGTCGATGTTGGTTGTTGTCCTGAAAACTCGGGATCTTCCAATTGAAGACACAAATGAGCGTTTGGTTTTCCTGCTGAATTCCGTTATTTTGTGTTTTCCCATGTTTCGATTAACATCTTTGCTCCCAAATTTCACATCCTTATTTGGTTATGCCGTGCTGAAGAGGCAAAATGAGCCAGAAACATGCATGTCCACGGTTACCGCTCTATTTCAGTAGCCCTTTATTTCGCGTGAATTACCCATGAATCTCTTTGTTGTTGTTGTTAACATATCACGCGATATTCCTACATCTTCTTTGTTATATATGGAACGGGGGTAATTTTGGCATCTAGGAACACCAAAACGAAAAACTGCCTTGAAAAATTTTTCTGAAGTCGCGTCAGGCTACTCTCTACAATAGCCCTATTACATTCGGAAATTAGCCTAAAAATGTGAAAAACTAACATGTAAAAGATCAAAATTAGCAAACCATAAGTAGGCTTTGGAACATATATCGTATGTTTTTAATGCCAATATTACAAAGCAGGGTCAAATTATTTATTTTGTCTTCGGTTAAACATCCAAAATGCCATTGCCTTTTACAAAATGATCAGGCTGTCGATATGATCCAAATTTATTTTGAATGCTTTGAAAATGCCACAATAACTGCAAGAGAATATGCGATGAGGTATCCACATCGCCGTCATTTTAGGGGCAGATTCTTTCTACGCCTGGTTCATTTTTTGGTTACGTGCCACGGGAAGTTTCCGCCGACGTAAGGTCAGAACCGAAGAAAATATTATCAACGTTTTATCTCATATAGTAAGTAGAAGAACCTTATCGACAGAGCTCGGAATATCACCAGCTACAGTCCAAAGAATTTTAGTAGATTACAGGTAAATAATAATAATATATTAGAAATACAATTACTTACAATTTTTGGGGAATGCTGAGACCAGACAAAATACAAATAGGCAAATTGGTATTTGCAACGATAAGTTATAACTGGTATGTAATTTTAAAGGATTTTTTGTATAGAATGTCCCATTAGGGTAAATGCGTATAAGAGTGCGCACTGCATAAGAGTGCGCAATACATGTATTCATAGTAATATCGCATCTCCGCAATACCGTAATAATGCCTATTACGGAACAGATCCTGAAGTATAGCACTGGCAACAATGCGTTCTTCTATATTTGGCGCCAGTTTTTCCAGAATGAATGAAAGTAATTTTCGCTCATGCTAGTTTTAGTGATTGAGCAGGTATGTACGACCATAATTATATCTCCTAAGGTGCTTTCGCATGATTTAGAGTCTATAAAATGTTGATAACATTGAAATTTCCTCAAAATAGTGCCTATAAAAACAGAATAATTGAAAATAATCTTGAACGTAACAATGCACAAGAGTGCGCATTTAGTTTTGCACAAGAGTGCGCATTTAGTTTCGCACAAGAGTGCGCAGTGCGTACTCTTGTGCAAAGATTTTCAAGCATTGTACAAGGTAATTCAGATAACCCTTTAAATAAAAATATCTCTATTATTTTTTAAACTAGAAACAAATATTCCGAATAAAAATTGTTTAAAATCATCTGCTGCTACACACACTTTTTTTAATGTATACATGGTGTCTTAAACAAGCAAACTGAATGCCAATTTTGTTTTTCAAATGGAACACACTATTATTTCCTTTTTGAATTTTGCATGAAATATTTTCAAATTCAACTGCTTCCGACAAATATTGACGAATCAGAGACCATTTTCAAAAACAGAATCCAAACGGCTGAACTTAGAGTAAAATGAATTGAACTTGCCGGAATTAATTCTTGATTATCTATAGTCTGACCCCAAGTTCCAGGTAAACAGGAAGCGATAGATTTCCGGCTTAGGGCTACTTCTGGTATAATCAGAAATTGGTGTCAAACGATAGATAGTTAGAAACTAAGATAGAAATTGCAGTTCTAATAACTGCGTTCTTTTTCAGAATGAGTAGATATAAAAGAAAAACTAACAGGAAGTTGGTCTTTACGGTAGAAAATCTCACCGAAGCAAAACGTAGAATTGCTGAAGGTGTTAGTAGAAGACGGGTAGCTGCCGAGATGGGAATTGGTGAATCTACTCTTAGATAACGCCTTAAATGTGGGAATATTCCTGTATCGTTAGGACGATTTTACAACGTATTCCCCGCCAAAATGGAAATTGAATTAACGAAGCAGTTGCGCGATCTAGACGACCGTTTTTATGGGCTCACAAAAAAGAATTTGCAAATGGCAGCGTACAAATTTGCGGAATCGAACAGCATCCAACACTGTTTTACCAAGGATAAACAAATTGCTGGAGAATCCTGGGTCAGTGGTTTTTGTAAACGACATAATATCAGCCTACGGCAACCAGAAAAATGTTCGATGGGTAGGGTCATGGGCTTTAATAAAGCTCAAGTGAAACGATGTTTCCAAAATTTGAGAAGTTTGTACGAAAAAAAGCATTATTCTCCAGATTCAATTTTCAATATGGATGAAACAGGTCTCTCAACAGTACCTAACAAATTACCAAAGGTTTTGGCCACCAAAGGTGAAAAAGTCGTGGGTAAAGTAGCAAGTGTCGAACGTGGACAACTTATTACTGCCGCGTGCTGTGTGAGCGCCTCCGGAATGTATATTCCACCCGCGTTAATATTCCCAAGGAAGCGCATGAAGGAGGAACTTTTTATGCAATCACCTCCTGGAACACTTAAAATGGTTTCCGAATCTGGATTTATGAATACTGATCTATTTCACCAATGGATAATCCATTTTAAGAATTATAGTAAGCCAAGTCCTGACCACTCAGTGCTTTTTATTATGGAAAATCATAGCTCGCATCGAGATTTAGACGTCATCAAATACTGCAAGGGTAATAATATTGACCTATTGACTTTACCACCACACGCGAGCCACAAGTTGCAACCACTGGACATCGGCTTCTTTGGTCCATTGAAAAGGGCATTCAGTAGAGAATGCGACAACTGTATGATAAGCAATCCTGGAAAAGTAATTACGCAAATACAGATCTCGGGATTGTTTATTGCTGCCTACGCTATTGTAGCAAATATTGAAAAGGCTCAAACTTCGTTTCGAGCTGCAGGAATTTTTCCATACAATCCTGAACAATTTGACGAAACTGACTTTGCTCCTTCGCTAGTATCTGATGTACCCATTAGCGACACTGGAAGACCAGCAAACTTCCTTGTAATCCCGGATGGATCACAGGATGTAGAAAATGATATATTAGAACAAACATTTTCATCGCATCAAACACCACCGTCTCAAACACCACTACATCAAACGCCACCGCCTCAAACGTCACTGGCTCAAACACTATCGCCTGGAGTACCTTGGCCTCAAAAATCACCGCAGCAAGCATACTCTTCTCAAACGCAATTGCAAAATATTAGATTTATGAACTTGGATATTGAATGCGAAGACGGTGTACTCATACCGAATAGTTTCCAAGAACCTACAGAGACACAAAGTTGTTCTAATCAATTCGTTCATATAGGCGAAATTTTACCACTGCCAATTATAAAAGAACAACCATTGCGGTCTGAGATCCTTTCGAGCATACCATTTGCAAACGAGTTAGAAGAAAATGTTCGGGTGAAGCAGAGAAATGAGGAATCTAAGAAAATAAAAGCAGCAGCAAGGAATTTGAAAATGCCAGGAAAACAAGTAAAGAAAAGGAAGGAAAAAGGAGCGAAGTGTGACAAAAACGTGAGCTGTCCAAGTTGCGGCGAGAATTATAAAGATCCCCCAATTGAGGACTAGATAATGTGTTCTGAGTGCAATAACTGGTGGCACGAGTCGTGTACTACATACGTGATTGGCACATTTACATGCACACTGTGTGAATGAAGCAAAAATTAACATGCCTACCTAATGATTAGGTACGCGTTTATTTTTTCAAGTTCAAATTAAAGTTATTTGTTAAATAATAGAATAACATATGTTTATTTTGATATTTTTAAGACTATAATGTTTTATTTTGTTAATTAAAGGATAAATGTAGCTTTTAAAAATTCTGTCTGGATTATATTTCATCATTTTTACCGCTATTGCTAGAATTACAATACATAAGTCATTGCGCACTCTTGTACATTAATACGCGTACTCTTGTGTAGGTGTGTGTATGTGTGTATATGTATATGTATATATGTGCACATCTGTGTTTAAGAGTGCGCAATTGCACTGGCACCGAAAAATATGTATTTTGTCTCTTATTATTAGAATTTTTCCATTAATCAAGCATAATTACTTTCATCAATCGTCAATACATATGTACGCATGTGAAAAATTTTTTTCTGGAAAAAATATTAATTTCACAGTCAATATTGTACTAAGTGCGCACTATTATACGCATTTACCCTAAATATGCTCTATATGAAAGAAAACTATGATTAGTTTTATGAAACAAAGTTATTACTCATAAAAAATTCTGCTGGGTTTGAAACCTAAAATGAAACAATGCATTCTCAAAAATTATCAGCGATATACAAGGTGTGTCGAAAATATTATATTTGTCCAAGATTAAATTATTATATCAGTCTATTTTTTTTATTTACAAATTAATCTTGTAAAACAGATTTTATCAATTTAGCACATTTGGGTCTTGAAACGATGAGTTTGGAGGTTATAGACAATTTAAAATAGCAATTTTTGAAGTTTAAATGGTTTTTGAGCGAAAATAGGAAAATATGAAGAAAAACAGCTTATATTTCTCTTCCTTAATTTATTAAGGGATTTCTGACGATACACAAAAACTTTTCAACGTATGACACTAGAAATTACTAAAAAAGTGTTCAAAGAGATTTCATTGTGACACTATAAACAATGTTATAATGAAGTCTCTTTTAGACGAGAATTATAAAAAGATTATTTTTATTCGTCAAATTGTTTTATGCATGAATTGTACAAAAGAATTAATGCCATTCACGCATTCTCTGGCTATGACACTAGCTGGCAAAGGAAAAAAAACTATTGTTAAAAGTTTACTAAGAAAAATTATGCTAATTGAGTATAAAATAGGAACACCTTCACCAAGTTTCATGAAGATTGATATTTTTTTGTTCGATAATAGAATTAAAACGAGAAAATCAGTTTCTTGCAATATTCTCATGAAATTTGAGGTTAATTTTTTATTATCTACAACTTTTGTGAAGACATTTTTCTCTAGGAGAACATTTTCCGCCTGAAATTCCAAGGATACGTTTTCAACCCTTAAAATCCACCCCTATTTCACTATTTCCAAGGCTCTCGAGATTAATTTATTTTTATCATGTTACTTATACATCAAACTAAAGCTTCCACCTAGTCGCTGTCTGATGAAAAATTTTATCATCTCAAAATCTAATTGCAGTTGCCTAAAAATACGATCTACGATTTGGAATATTAAATATTGTGAGTGAAACCATCAGAATACCCTGTAGAAGTTGTGTTTGTGGAATAAATCAAACGGAACTAAGGAAACTAAACAATGGAGGACGTGTTTTGTGTATCTGTTTATCATTGTCAGTTTCGTGTGATAATTTGGCACTATAAGAATGAAAACTATGGGGGTGACATTGCATAAGTTGATACTTCGTTATTATAACTCCAAACTAGAAAATGAAACTGTCACCTAAGTGTATGGCTGTGTCTGTTCGTATAACACAACTTTCAACAATTAAATTTATACCCGAGCTCTTTGGTTCATTATTTTAAATATTTTAATATATTGTTTGTTCATAACGTATTGTTTACTAAATAATTTATGCTCTAAAAATATTTTTTCAATCACTTTGTATAAAAAAACCAAAACATATATTTTTGGTGTAGTAGCATATTGGCTGAGGAACTATATTAAAGTGGCTAGTGGAAAAAACCAAAGTATTTTCGAATGTTTTGTGGATTACAACAAAGCATTCAATCATATGAGGAACAACGGGCTCATGGAGATATTCTAAGTGGGAAGCTTCAACGATATGAGAGTCATTAGAAAACTATATTAAAATTAAAGAGCTGTTTTTACAGAGTCAGTGACCCTATATTATTTAATATTTACTGGGAGAAAATTATATAAGAGAATATATCTGTAGAAACAGGGGAAATAAATGTAAACGGTCAACTGATAAACAATATGCCGATTATTCGTTGGTGAAGGCCCATAGTACTGCGAACATACAAAGCATGATAGACAAAATTGTCAACAGCAAATGAATATACTATTCTTACCATCAAAAGCAAATGTCCAGGGAAGATTGTATGTTCGCATGGAGGAAGTCGAGAGAGTACAAATACCTGGGTACTATGTTGAACAATAATGGGGACACTCGCGAGGAACAAGATTCAGAATACGTCAAGATCTGCAATCACAAACACGAGGAAAGTGTTCTCCAGAGATATGAACATCAAACTTAAAATCAGCTTGGTCAGATATTATGTGTCGTCAATTCGTCTCTATGGAATGGGGCCGTGGATAACGAATAGAGATGACTTAAAAAAATTACAGGATTGCGAAATGTGAGTGTATAAACGCATACTTAGAGTTTCTTGGACGAAAAGAGTAACAAATGTACACATATTAATGCGAATAGATGAAAAACGCTGTAAAAAAAAGGAAACTTGCTTACTTGAGTCACGATATGCGCGGAAAAAGGTACTATATTATTCTACAATTATTAATACAAGGAGAAATACAAGGCGTGTGGACAAAACGCATTTCATCCTAAGGAGCTTACGTGAGTGGTATCACTGTAAATCAATGAATTATCCGACGACACGAAGAAGAAGTTGAAACATATGTCCATTTATCTACATAGGTATGGCATGAGCCAAGGAAATCTCCAAGGACCAATTCGTTACCCACTACTTCATACTAGCTGTAGGGCTGGACTGGACAGAAAAATGAAAGATCATACTTAAGATACAAAGTCTATCCATAGATTGATCCAGAATCATCAATAAATTGATCTTATATTCAAATATCTAAGATCTAAGTATTTCTTTGGGTACCTGTTTGGTCAAATGACAATTAGCAATGTTAAGAAACATAATAGATGCTTCCTGAAAAGGAGACTACTTACCACACCATCGACAAATTGACTAGGAACCACAACGATCGAATGAATTATCTTCACAAAAATATTAAGTTAAATCTTTAATTATAATTGATAATTATGTTTGGAAGACACATAGTCCAGCGGGCGTTATTCACCTTTCACATACATCTGCATTGCTACTTACTATCAAATGGAAATGCTGAAGTTATTAAACTGCAACCCGAAACTGTACCGCTATAAAGTTTATAGTTGTTGTTGATTTTCCCATACAAAACAGATATAACTATACGTGTTGTAGAAAGTGTCATTTCTATTGTTGGTCCGCACGGTGACTGAGTTCAATTCAGTTTTGATTATCTACTCTTAAAAAGAGATGAACCGTCATTCCATTATTCAAATAAATGTCGTCTATGTTAATAATTGTTAGTTTCTATGTGGTTTCACAAGTATTTCAAGACCGACTTCAATACTTAAATCTAACAAAAATAATCATGCTTTATAGAACTTTAGATTGATAATATCCGTAAATCATTTTTTGAAAATTTTACAAATAGTTATATCTTTCTGATCTATTTGAATAGTGAATAAAACAATCATAATTGAAAAATAATGGAGTACAGAAGCACCAATTTATTAAATATGATCTCTGTAAAAAAGTCAGACATGTATAGAATTGAATATGTAGCATGTAATAAATAGTATATCATGTATCAAGAGATATATATGCTGACGATACGGCAGTTATCATTAAAGCACGAACTATAAGGCAGCTTATTAATAATCCAAACACAGCTGTGATGAGAGTAGTACATGTTATCAAAAGTCTGGGCGGATCAATTGCACCTAATAAAACGGAGGTAGTTCTTCTTTATGGAGGAAGAAAGTTTTAACAAGTAGTGATAGAAGTTGAGCATCTTAAAGTTAGGAGTAAAGAAAAAATTGTATACCTTGGAGTCATTTCTTAAAGAGGTTGTAAAATGATCATTCACGTTGAAGCATGTGCTGAGGAAGCAGAGAGGGTCACAATAAAAATATAAGCGTTAATACCCCGAACTGGTGGAGCAAATATCGAATCAAGAAGAATCATATCCTTTGTAACGCAATCGGTTATTCTATACGCATCGCCGGCTTGAGAAAAAACCCTTAATAGGAAAACCTACTTAGACAAGTACTTAAAGTTCAAAGACGCCTGGCCATCCGTGTGTGCTGTGACTTCCGTACCATTTCAACTGAGGCTCTGCTTGTGATTGTGATGGGTAATATACCACCAATTGATATTCTAGTACAACAGGGGTCTGCTGTATAGAATACAGTATGAGAATATCGGTAAGGTGTATGAAAATGGTCGAAATAGGTGGAATATTGATACAGGTAAAGCTGTATGGACTTAAGAGTGATACCTGACCTAGCACGGTGGTGTCAAAGAGAGCATGGGAATGTGGACTTTCATATGACACAATTACTGAGTGCTTATAATAAACGCTTTAATTTGACGGATATTGGATTATGTACTAAATGTTATGTTGACGACACCGTAGAGCATACATTTTTCGCGTGTCAAAAGTGACTCAAGCATAGGCAAATGGCAATGAATAAACTAAACTGTAACTGTGGATATTATTCTGAAGGGTGAGGATTCGTGGAATATAATCGCTAATTTTGCTAAACGAATCCTTAGTCAAAAGATGTAATATAAAAATTGGCTCATTATTCTGAAGTAATGCTCTTTAGTGATCCCGGAATGGTGGGCTGCTAGAGAAGGGTTTTATTGAGTAAGAGTCTCAAACTACCGTAAGGTGACTATGAGGGTTTCCCTCCTCCTCCCAAACAAATAACACCAAGTATCTGGTAGGCTTAACAAAAGTAGGTCACGGCTTTAAACATGTTTTGCTAATTATTTACATAGTATAACATTATCAAGTTGAATCGTTTAACTAAAGCAAAAAACATCAATCTCAGCATTTTTCAAGAAAGAACACTTTCTTGAATGGGAAAATATAATTTTTCGGGGAGTTGGTCTTTGGAGCGGCGAAAGCGAACAGTTGAGTGAGTTAGAGCTGAAGTCAGAAACAGCCTACTCGAGGGGTATTTAGCGCGGTACAGACAAAGTGTCCTGTCTGGTGAGGAATTATGTTATTGTAAGTAGAAGGTTTGTTATATTTTAATTGTGTGTAAGTTTTCAGTTTGAGCTGTAGCTGTAGTAAGTAAAGAGTTAATTGCATTTTAATTGTGTGCAAATTTTGTAAGATTGAGCGTTTGTCAGTTGTTGTCTAAAATCATTTAATATATGTTGTAGGTGTAGGTGTAAGGTAGTTATTTTACATTTCATATTTTGTTTTGTCCATTTTTTTGTTTTTTTTCCATTTTCACTGCCTCTGTCCAACTCTGTCGTTCCTGAAGGATTAGTGCTATCTCTTTATTCCATGTTTTCCTCGATCTTCCTCTTCCTTTTTTATTCTCTTACCTCGTTTCCCATACTTGTTTGACTTGTCTCTTCGTGTTCATCCGGTTAATGTGCCCATACCATTTTAGTTGCTTATTCTCAATCTCATTATGTATTGGTTCCACTTAGTTCTTCTCTAATCAGATTATTTCTCATACTATACATACGCGTGACTCCTTTGATAGCTCTAATGTATTTCATATCTACCGCTTGTAATCTACTTTATTGCCATTTGTTTAGTATCCAGCTTTCTTTCCCGTAGATCAGTATTGGTTTAAAAATTGTTTTGTATACCATCAATTTTGATCCTAATTTTTTTCTTATAACCGATCTATTCGAACTATAGTACACTTTCGTTGCATTATTTAGTCTTTCTTTTATTCCAGTTTCCATGTTTCCCCCCTTATCAAACCATATTTGTTCTTGATTAAGTTCTATGTACATTTGTTCTTTGTCGTTACCTATTTTCGTCACATTTGTCTTATTTGTATTAATTTTAAAGTTTTTTTTATTTAGTTGTTCATGCCAAATTAATAAATCTATTTGTATAGCTTTTTCTGTAAGCGCACAGATCATTATGTCGTCCGCGAATGCACATTTTGACAATTTCACTGGCAATAATTTGTAATATCCGATATGTGTTTTGCGCATTCTACTCTGGACTGCCTTAATTACAGCATCCATTACCAATATAAACAGTGTTGGACATAAAACTCCCCCATGTCGTAATACGTGATTACTATCAAAATTCTCTGATTGCAAGTTATCCTTCCTTACATAGTTTTTGTTATTTTTGTATATACTCCGAATCCTTTTTAGTATCTAGTTGTTAATATTTCTGTATTTTAATCCTTCCCAAACTGTTCGTTGTGAAACTTTGTCGAATGCATTCTCTAAGTCTAAAAATGCCATGTATATTTGATCACCCTTTTTTCATGTCTTCTCCATTATTTGATTGATAGTGAAAATAGAATCCTGTCCACTGCGTCATCTTCTGAACCCGCTCTGAAGTTGTTCTAACTGATTTTCAACCATTCAAATAAGGAGAAAGACTTGATAGACAAGATCCAGCTTCATTGACAACAACAAGCACCAGTTATTTTTGTGAAGATCAAGCTCCGATAAACTACAAGTATTAATTTCAAATTACTTATTTTTGGTTAAGTGGCAAAAACAAAAAGTCAATTATTTATTAGTAGTTTGTTTACAGAGCTAATTCCAAGTTGTATTTCGTTGATATAGATGATAATTAGTTCTATATATGATAAAAGAGTATATAAAATCATAAAGGTGTCTCTCTCATTTGTAATGAAGTATATCAATGTAAAATTATAGGTACATACAAAGATACTTTCACGATTTTCTCCGATGCACAAAAATCCATGTTTCTAGTATAGAAACTTGGACCATAATAGAATCAATTCTCGGTAAATTACAACTATTTCTTTCAATGGATCCAATCACCATTGTGATAAAAATCGTAAAATATTATCGTTGTTCCAACAAATTATCAAGAAAATTAATTTAAACTTTTAACTATGTTTTGAGAAATAAGTAAACCTGTTCGGGCAGTGACGTCATCGCGCTCTGTTTGGTGTTCGTAGTCACGTGATAATGGTTAATATGTAACGCAATTCTAATTAATTATATTATTCGAGACGAATAATTATGTTCTTAAGATGTTATTTTAGATTTCTGAAAACTGTCTAATATGTAAAACATAACTTCACATGAATTTGTAACAACTGTCACCATCCCTATTCCAACCCGTTTTAGGTAGTTTATTGTTTCTGTGACTTCTTCTACTTGCATATTTTCATCTTCTATGATAACGTCTTGTCCGTAATCAGTCCTTTCTATAGTGTTTTGTTGTTCTTCGGAATTTAATAATTCTTCGAAATTCTCTATCCATTTTTCCATAATTTCTACATAATCTGTTATCATATTGTGCTCTTTTGAATTTACGGGTTTGGTTACTTGGTGTTTTCCTTTTCTTAGCGTCTCAAGGACTTTGTGAAATAGTTTCTGATTTGATTTACTGTCCGCTTCCATTTTCTTTTCAAATTCTTCCCATGATTCATTTTTCCGACTTTGAACAAGTTCTTTGTAATTTGTGTAGTCAATGAATTTTTTACTATTCAGGTATTTTTTCAATAGTGTTTTCTTTGTTTCTATTTCTGATTTATTTCTTGGTTTCACCATCTAGTTTGTTTTCTATTTCTATTCTATTTTATTTGGCATGTTTGTTTAGCTGTTTATAGTATAACAGTTTTTCAGATATTCCACGTTTGTTGAATACCCATATTCTCTAACTTTGTTGCCATTACTTCGGCTCCTGTTTCCTTTCTATAATGATTTGCTACTTTAGTTTCTCGTAACTTGTACGTTTTAATAACTTCTTTTACTTTCTTCGTTGGTATCTCGTGTCTTTCATTTTCTTGTAGTTTCACTTTCATTTTTGCCACAAGTAAATAGTGATGACTGTAAATTTCTGCACTCCTTTTAACTTTAATATACACTATTTCCCTCCAAAATTCTGTGTTCAGAAGTATATAGTCTATTATAGATTTTTGGTTTCTGCTCTTTATTTCTCTAGTGCATTTATCTTCTTTATTTATTCTTTGTGCATGAAGAATGTGTTAGTTATAATCAAATTACTTTCCACACAAAAATTTATAAATCTGTCTCCGTTGTTATTTTTATGGTTTTCCCCACGTGGTCCTACAGCTTTTGTTATTTCATTAGTTATTTTTCCAACACGACCATTAAAATCTCCAAGTACGGTTCTGCCTTTTAGTGCTTCTGTTATATCTGTAAGTTTTTACTAAAATGCATCTTCCTATTTGGCTGTAGCTTCTTCATTTGGTCCATATATTATTATTATTGTTGTAGTATTATATTGTTCCAGCTGCATTCTTATTTTTAATGATCTGGGTCACAGGAATTCCCATTGTTTCACTTTTTCAGTGAATGAATCTTTGATTGTACACCCCACTCCCTCTGCTGCTCTTGACTGTTGTTCTTCACCGCTATATAGCATCATATGTCCGGTCATTTGGAATTGTCGTTATCCTTGTCTTTTTTCTTTGTTTCCGTAAATGTCAATATATCCAGATTCGCTTTTCCAAATTTTTGTATTAATTCTTGATCTTTTCCGTTTATGCTTCTATTGTTCTATGTACCAACTTTAAGTATATTTATTTTTACAAATTTCAGTTCGTTCTGGTATTTCTTCTGATCATTTCCCTCTTTCTTTGCTACGTCTGTCATTTGTTTCCCAGTTCTTGTTTCTATTTTAGTTTGTTCTTTCAGTTTTTTTCTTGATTTTTCCTCTTTTTATGTTTATTCTACTTTCCATTACTTTGACCGTTTTCGTGGCCAGTTCTTTTGTTTCCGCTGTGTCTTATCTGTAGTTTTCAGTTGTTTCCTTCCGTTCTAGTTTTTACTCAAATTTTTCTTCAGTGCTTCCTCCATCTGGTGATCTTTCTACCACTGATCTTTTTTTACTGTCAGTTTTTTTTGCCTTATAGGTCCCACTATTTATTATTCATGTGTTATATTTAATGTATTTTGTATGTCGTTTGCTTCTAGCTTCTCTGACTATCAGTGCTTTCCATTCTTCTTGTATGTTCTTTGGGAAATTTTCATCAATTCAGACATTTGTGCCCTTCAGATTTTTGGATTTTTAAAAAATCTCCACTCTGTGTTTCCTTCTGTCACTTTTATTAATATTGGTCTGGTTCTATCTTTTGATTACTTCCTTAATCTTCTAATTTCTTCTATATCTGTAGCAGTATCTAATTAAACTCCAATCGTTTCCTTCACTATTTTTAACTTTCTATTTAATTCCTTTTCTTCTACTTTTTCCTTAAGATTCTTAATTTCCTTTTGTAGATCTCGTATGGCTATTGCAATGTTCTCGAATTGGTTTCCCATCTGTTCCATGTTCTCTTGTGATGTTTCGAACATTTGTTCGATCTTGTCCATATCAATCATTTTCTCCACAAACCGCGGAAAAAAACAGATCTCAGTCAATTTGTCGAAAATCTGTCTTTTATCGATACTGTGGTTTTGAGTTGTTGATTTGTACTTTTCTTTTATCGTAGCAATGATTTTCTTTCCCAGCTGTTTTACAAATCTGGCAACACCGCTTTAAATTCGGTCAAGTTTTCAATTCAGGTTATTGGTAAATTGCCACAGTTCACTTTTTATCACTATAATATGATTCTATTAATGTGGTTGTGTGAACAACTTGTTTATTTTTGAGAATTTTCGAAACTTTTTAACGAATTGTTAAGTTTGTTACTTTATTGTCACTAATCTCAATTTTCACTAAATAATATGCTATCCCCCTCTCATAATTTCGGGTTTAATGCAGTAGTATATTGAAGTAGTTTATACGCACTTAACGCCACGTTGACGATTTCTGCCTCAGGTAAGCAAAAAAATACCTTAGTTCATTTACTTTTTTTTTGTTCTCTGAACATATAACATCATTTGAAAATATAACATCACTTTAAGTTGAAATATGTTTTTCCAACATTCTGATTACATGGGGTTTGAGGAATATTAAATGGTTGTCCATACACACGTCCTATGTTGCCCCATGGGTTGTTGCATCCTGTTTTACTGCCAGTAACGTATTGTTGTTGGGGTTGATCCGATGGCGGTGACAACATTGGTTGATAGGTCCGATCGGACTGTGGTGACATCATTGGTTGTTCGGACCGATCAAAATGTGGCAGATGATTGTGGCCCTGTATTTAGGTATTCACTTTCTGCCTTTATAATTGCATCAATTATCTCTTGTTTAATTCTGAGCTGCAGATAGCGTGATAAGTTTTTGGTGCTCTCGCAAGCACTTGCAAAAAAGTAATGGAGCTCCCCATTTTTGTTTTTATTGCACTCTTTCTTACTTAGAAATGTTATAACTTTTTGAACTCCATCATCTTCTTTCTGAACGTTCTTTCTGTTACTTTTTAAAGATTTGTTTTAACGTGGACCTTGGCTGTTTAATGCACAGTTAGACTGGCCATCTTCTAACGCATATTCTACCTCTTCATGCTGCTCCTGGGTGTCATCATTAGCTTCGATTGGTTCTACATTGTCCAAGTTTTTTTCGTCAGGATCAACAACGTTGGACTGAGTGCTGTAAAAATATAAATTTATTGCACGTTTTATTTATTTGCTATTTTCAATTTACCTTCTTGGCAATGTATCCGATGCAAAAAAAGACATCAACTCTTCGTTCTTCCAAGGTTTTGGTTTTGTCGCAGATTGTCCACTCTTGGTTTTCCTTCTTAACGTGGCTTATCTGTAACAATCTTGCAGTTTTTTCCACTCACGTTTCATGTCATCTACTATAATTTTCGTTATATTCGCTATTTATTAATAGAAAAAATCAGAATTAACAATAAATATTATATTATATTATATTAATTTTCTCCATCCTTAGCCTAAATTTAAAACTTAAATACTATTCAGTTCGCCAGTTTTATGTCTGTTAACTAAATCGACTAGTTTGTAATATATTATTCATAAAAACCAACCACAAAATGTTTTTTTAAAATTGCACCTTCAATTTTAGTGTCGTTATTAGTATTGTATCTGTGACGAAGTTTCAATCACTCTGTGTTATAGGGACCGAGAAAGATGACGTTTATGCCATCTACCGTGAAAAAACACAAACAATGTGATGTGAACACTATTAGTAGTATTAGTAGTTTTGTATAATCAGCGTTTTTAAATGTTCATTTTTTAAACCTGATATCAAATGTTCGTGATGTCGTGATCAAAAGTATCTTTCTGTATCATGGCTGTTAAAATATGCTGTATAAAAATACTAGGCAGTTGATATTTTATAGTTTCCCCGAAAGTCCATTGAACACTGCGTGGATAAACTTAAAACGTCAAAAATGGATAAATGCAGTAAAAACCCATATGTAATTAAAATGTTCTAATTAAAACATTTTGTTAACTATTATTTTGTGTATAATCAGTATGATACTACAATTGGCTGCTATAAGAAAAGTTATAAATTTTTTTCACATAAATAAAAGGTTATTATGGAGAGAATAAAATGTTGTTTTCGGTACGATCTCATTGATTAAATAAGATAAAAAACTAGTTATGTGTTTGCTGACTTTAATATTCTATAATAAGTTCAAATAACTAAATACTATTAAGCGGAAGAAAGTAAACATTTGTACAAAACGAATCACTTCAAGTTTTACAATTACATTTCAGAAAACATCGGGAGGCTTGGGAACCAAATAAAATAAACGGTTTAAAAGATTAAAACTAACTTTTCTGCATCTGTGGCCCTGAACTATATTCTATCATAAAATTGTTACTCGTATACACTTCGGGGGATGTATCGTGCTAACAAACCGAAATATCTCCAAAAATTACCAAAAATTTAGTATATCTGGATTTATAGGACCCGCTGTACTCGCTCTAGTCAACTGAAAATCAATAGGGTACATCCGTGAGACATCTTGAACAATATTCAATCATAGAATTGATCATTCGTATACTCTCTGGAGGCTGTATCGTGTTAACAAACTGAAAACTCTCCAAAAATGACAAAAATTTGGTACTTCAAGTACCATAGCACCCGTTGTACTGGCTTTAGTGAGCTGAATATCAACAGGGTTCATATTTGAGATGCCCTGAATAATATCTAATCATAAAATTGGTCACTTGTATATACTCCGGAGACTGTATCGTGCTAACAAACTGCAACTTCTACAAAAATGACAAAAATATCGTCCTTAAAGTACTGTAGCACCTGTTGTATTGGTGCTGATGAGCTGAAAATCAATAGAGTCCATCAGTGAGATGTCCTGAATAACATTCAATCATAAAATTGGTGACTTGTTGAACTCCGGAGGCTGTATCGTGCTAACAAACTGAAATTTCTCAATAAAATTACAAAATGTCGTACTTCTAGTACCATAGCACCCGTTGTACAGGCTCTGGTCAGATGAAAATCAATAGGGTTCATCTGTGACATATTCTTAACAATATTCAATCATAAAATTGCTGACTTCTTGCACTTCAGAGGCTGTATCGTGCTAACAAGACATGTGAGGAAGAGTGGCCGACGACAACGACGACGACGACGACGACGACATCCACACAGGATTTTTTTTCTAAAAACCGTTTTTTCGTGTTGTTGTTGATGGAAAACGTAAAAATAAGTCAAAAAATTTTTTCAAAATTCCAACTTTTTTTGGGGTAAACCAATACTTTTCTCGCATATAGATAGGTTGGGCGGAAAAGTAATACTAGAATTTGCAGTGCTCCTTTTGTCAATAATCAAAAATCAGATAATCCCCTATACCCATCTTACATACCAACAATTTTTCCTGGCAAAGAAAATAAAAAGATCTATTCATTTTTTGCATTTTGTAGGTTGTTTATTATACTGTTTACATCACAATGTTTTTCTTATTTAACACCAGGGCGCTCTACTTTCGACAGAAGTGCTGCCTCTATAGTTCGGTCTAGATCCATATTCTGCGAGTACAACTTTTGAAGTTATTTAATTTTCCTTTAGTTATCAAAAACTATAATCGAGATTTGTCAAGTTTTGTGTTGTTGTACATGTCATGGTATTTTTTAGTTGTACAAGACTCTTGATTGGTTTTAAAATTCTATTTTAGTCTTACGTATTAAAGTAACATTCTCATTGAGTTTATTTGCACAAGAATATATGATAAGAATAAACAGCAGAAAAATACAAGAGAACACCATAATTTTATATATTGTATGTTTTCCCTAATTTCACTTATTTTTTGTTTCTGTCTACAAGGACAGCAGACATTGGTTAATGCAAAACAGATAATCCAGGGATTAAATTTCTCAAAATGAACATGATGTAGTAAATCTGAATATAATATTTTTGAGCTATTTTATATTAATTCTCATTCAATAGCATCGGTAAAGGATAATAAGAGAATTCTAACAAAGCGAAGTTGCATCATTCGGACGAAAGGGCGTCAACGAACGCACGCAACAAAAGAAGAATATCATGCTGGTTGTCGGTCTTTGTAATGGTAAATCTTTTATTAATTACTGATGAAAATGCAAATTGTCGGAGGCCCAACCTTCAATTTCATTGCACGAAGCCACAATAAAGGGAGCATTACAGTGGAGCTTGAGTCTCCCACTTGAAACATAATTTTCAATGCGCGGCGGCCTTGTGTTGTGTCAGGGTAGGGAGATAGAGTAAGGAGTCTTTGAGGCAGGAATTAGTTTGTGTAATTGCGAGGATATGCAAATTAGAATGATGAATGGAGATCGTCGAAGAAAAGGTTCTCGAGTGATAAGAGAGCATTTACAGCCAGTTTAGTGAGTAGAGTAAACAAACAAATAATTTTTGGAGAGTCCAGACAAAGAGCCATTGCATTAATGGGAGTTTCAGATACGATTTATAAATTCCTTCGCTTAGTATAAAATAAACAGATAAACTTGTGAGTAATAGAATAATTTTTTAACATGTATGAAATAAAAATTACATCAGGAAATTAATATTCTAAGTTTGCTGAAAAAATCAAGACAATTTGAATTCAAATTGAATTAACTGATTTACACTGACTGCATACTACCGCATATATATATATATATATATATATATATATATATATATATATATATACAGGAGGACAGTACCGGGGTACTGGTAACAATATAACAATATAACGGTGGGAAACCCCAAAAGAACCAAGGAGGAAGCAATGAAAGTTCTTAGTTAGCTTCTTAAGTAAATGCCTTTATTCCAAGTTCAAGCTTTCGTTTGTGATTACAAACTTCATCAGGATTAAACTAAAAAATATATGGAGAACACTCCATTACAAATACGTATGTGTTAATTATTATTACACTCACCAGAATCAGCATTAAAGCTCTAAAAATCTAGCGAACACATGGCTAAAAGAGGTGTATGGAGACATAACCTCACATTTGGAAGTAATAAAAACAGACTTTAAAAACTAATATGAAAATGGTAAAATATGTATCTGGACATGTTTAAAATCAAAAATACACGTAAACTATTGTCAACATTATTAAAAATCTACTAAAACACAGAGGATGGATACAGATTAACATTAAACTGTTTCTCTGCAGCTACTACTAATTAGGAAATGGAGAGAGCAGAACTACACATGTCAAAAATTGATTGATGTCATTTTTTTCAAATTTGGAGTAGTTCTGGTGTAATTATGCCAACTCCCAGTAATTTCTTCTAAACTATATACATTTAAATTGAGTTCAATGGTTAAGTATTTCTGGGCAACCTATTTTTCTTAGTAAGTTGTTGTTGTAATAAGTATGTATACATTAAACTTAAGCCATCTACGTCTTTTTTGTGGTTGAGAGTATTTCTGCATTCACTAATGTAACACATCTCTAATATCTTTCGTTGAAATAGGTTATTTTCTGAGTCGAGGATAATAGCATTTTCGTACTGTACTCTGTGGTCATTCTGGTTTACATGTATACTAAGGCTAGTGGCCTGTGGTTTGTTTTTACAGTCGCTTTTATGCAAAGCTAATCTCTTAGATAATTTTTGGCCAGTGTGCCCTATGTATAACAACCCACATTCACAAGGGATACCATATAAGACGCCAGACTTTTGCAATGTTGGTGTTTTATCTTTTAAGTTAGAGTAGAATAGATTATGTTTTTTACAATTGTAGTTAGCTACTACTATGTTATACTTGGAAAACAGCCTAATCAATGAAGGAGACAAATTGTGTATATATTGCAATTTAGCATACCTTAAGGGTTCTGCTTCATTAGTAATTGAATTACGGCCATTATTACCGTCATTGTTACAAAACAACAATCCATTCACAAGTTTTGAAGGATATTGATTTTTTATGAGTAAGTCCTTCAGAATTACAAGATTTTTTTGTACGAATTGGTCGTGACAAATTCTATTTATTCTATTTTTCATAGCTAAAACTGCATTAATTTTTTGCTTCTCTGGATGGTACGAAGAAAAAGGTATGTATCTACCTGAATTAGTTGCTTTTTATACCAATCCAGACAAAGAACGTTATCGGTATTTCTAACTACTAATGTGTCTTAAAAGGGGACAGATGAGTGTGACTCCTCTTCCACCGTAAACGTAAGGTTAGAATTAAATGAATTGAAAATATGAAGTACATACTGTACTTTTTCTGCAGGAACAGCTGTAAGTAAGTCATCAACGTATTGAAATATAAATAGAAAATAAAAATCAACTGTCTCTATTACAAAGTATAAAAGTTTTTTCATGACTATCTCAGCTATTACTGGTGAGGTTGCCCCACCCATCGGAAGTCCCATTTTTTGTTGATAGAACTTATTGTTAAATGAAAAATTAGTGTTATTGTATAAGTATTGAATAATATCTAAGAATTCTCGTTTTGAAATATTACAATGTTGTTGTATAAGAGCAAAATGTTCATCGAAAATGGTGGTAATTAAGGTTAATGGAATATTCGTAAACAATGATACCACATCAAAAGAAACCGAAACAAAACCCTCAGGCAATTTATAATTATTTATCTTTTCTGAAAATTCAAACGAGTCTTTAATTCTAAATTTATTAAAGTTACTGGAGGCCTTGTCCAGTATTAACGATATGAACTTAGCTAAAGGTTGTGTAGAAGCACCTATACATGATACTATCGGTCTAAGTGGTATATCCTCCTTGTGAACCTTCGGTAAGTCATAATATTTAGGACAAGTACCGTTATAAGTGTACAGGGACTTTGCCTCCAAATCAGTAATATATTTTTTGTCTTCCAGTTTTTTTATCAATCTATTGCAACTTGTTTCAAGAGAGTTAGTTGGATCTCTATTGACTACTTTGTATGTGTTCTCATCATTAAGTAATTCTAAAGACTTATCAATATATGAAGTTCTGTTCATCACAACTGTAACGTTCCCCTTATCGGACTTCGTTATTATCAAATTTGGATTGTCTTTTAAAAAACGTTTGGTTTCAATTTCCAGTTTATAAGTTGGAGATGTATAGTTAGAGTTATAATGAACATAATTTGTAACTAAATTAGTAGCTTTTGATCTGACTATATTTTGTTGCTCTGTAGGCACAAGTGAAATAATAGATTCTATCTCAGAAATTAATTTAAAAATGTTAATATCTTTTGGTGTAACTGGTAAGCTAAATTTCGGCCCCATAGCTAAAAAACCCTGTATGTGCTCAGGTACTTGGTTGTCCGAAATATTCTTGATCCAAGTTGCACTAGTATTATTGTATAAATTTCTATTGCTATTGAGTACTTTAATTTTTTTCAAATTTATATTCTTTATCCTGTTAAAAACTTTGTTATAACTTAATCTTTGCATGTAAAAGAAATCGTCCAAAATGTCATGAGGTAAACAATTATGTAAATCTGATATCAGTTTATCTAGTTGAATTTCTAATTTTTTTATGTAATAGTCCGCGTCTCTTATTGTTATATTATGTAATTCGACAGTTCCCTGTTGTGTAAGTGCTTCCAAACGGTTTATGTTATGGTTGTGAATATGTTGTGGAATGTGCCAAAATTGTTGTGTGTTATGTTTTATAAACTTAGGTGTAACTTCGTTTCTTTTACATTCCAACAAGAAAATTCTCCTATTTCTCTGTGCTGCCAACCTTCTATTAGTATTAGTGAATCTCTTCATCGTATTCACTACGTGATCATTAAATTTACTACGTATTCGCTCGTAGAATGTTCCCATACTAAAATAATAAAACAGGAGGACGGTAACGGGGTGCTGGTAACAATATAACAATGTAACGGTGGAAAACCCCAAAAGAACCAAGGAGGAAGCAATGAAAGTTCTTAGTTAGCTTCTTAAGTAAATGCCTTTATTCCAAGTTCAAGCTTTCGTTTGTGATTACAAACTTCATCAGGATTAAACTAAAAAAATTATATATATATATATATATATATATATATATATATATATGTATATATGTATATATGTATATATGTATATATATATATATATATATTTATATATAATAAACAACGAATAGATTAGTGGGTATTGCACGCAAATAGAAGAAGGGGCTACTGAAAAGAGTGGTAACCGCAGACATGCATGTTTCTGGCTCATTAGCTGTCATCGGTACGGTACAACCAAGAAATGATGGGAAACATTGGAGCAAAGGTGTTGGATGAAACATGAGAAAATATAACAGAATTCAGCAGGATAGTCAAACACAACATTTGTGTCAGTAATATTAGAAGATCTCGAATATTGGAGACAACAACCAACATAGACACGTGCAATACCCACTAATCTATTCGTTGTTTATTGTTCATATGTCACGCACTATTCGTACATCTTATATATATATATATATATATATATATATATATATATATATATACATATATATATAAATAATTTGTCTAGTTCTTGGGTAATAGGTTGTGTAATTAATTAAAACATTTTGTTGTCACTGACGTTTCGTCCCTGGGTTAGGAACTTTCTCAAAGTTTATTCATGACTGAATCGTTTCATTGTTTACAGATTAAAATTAAAAAACACATGTTCAATAGGTAGAAACATTCATAAAACAGATATTTAAAACAAGTACCATCGATATAAATTCTACGACATTATACAGGGGGGTACGGAAATACTTCAAGTGTACTATTTCATTGAATTATGATAAATCTGACTCAAGTTTTTAACATCTTGTTTATCGTTTTTACTGCATTTTGTTCCTTTTTAATGTGCACCATTTCTTTAATTGTTAATTTTTTGTAGTTTGAATCTTGAGCTAGAATGTTTTTGTTTTTAAAATCAAACTCATGTTTTTCATTGCTTTCATGTTTGTGGAGAGCTGTGGAAGCATTTTTAGTATATTTATGGCCATTTAATTTGTTTTCTAAAGTCTGTGTGATCATTCCTATGTATTTTTTTGGACAGTCTAAGCATGGTATAGAATATATAACATTTGATTTTTTTGTGTTTTTTATTTTACTTTCTAATTTGGTTAATAATGGTGATAGGGTGTTTTGAGCTTTATGACATATTGTGATATCATATTTGGAAAATATGTGACTGAGTTATATATATATATATATATATATATATATATATATATATATATATATATCAAAATAAAAAATATTGGGGAAACGGCAAGATTGTTAAAGAAAATGCTTCCTACTGATTTCCCAAGCTTTCGGAAAGTTAATTGAGAAAAATATTATTGGTGTAATAAATTGATATTTGAATTTTTTAAAAGTCTTTCTGTTCATTTGTCATTTTGATAGAGAATTATTGTAAACAAATTCTATTTACTGAAATCTGAAATTGTTGGAAACAAAAGAAGCATATAGATTATGTTACGATAATACAGGGTTCATTATAGGGATCATTATATCAAACTCAATATCAAATTATTATACAATATGTTAAGTTGATAATTTGTTAAAGGATATTCAAAATTATAATAAAAAGTTATAACGAATTCTTTTTATATAAAAGTATCTAAAATATTACTATCAATTACCTAAAAGAATTTTTTTATAATTATAACTTTTATTTATATTATTTCTGATTACGAATAAGAATTTAAAATCTAGTTATTTCTGTGAGTAAGTAATAATACATATCATTGAGATTGTTATGGTCACTCTTTTTGTTAATAGTGTTAGGTTCTTGAAATATGTGAGCCATTTCTAAGAAAAGTCTTTTTTTGCTATTTGCTGGTATGTCAAATAGTAACAGATTCAAAATCCATAAAGTGACCAATTCACATCTTTCAGAATGTAACCTACAATCACTTTTATGCAGATTTAAAAACGATTTTTTAATTTTTGGTCTATGTGACCAATATATTTGTTAGTACAACTTTTACATGGAATGCAATATATTACATTTGGAAGATTTAGAATCAGAGTTTTGTCTTCTGAATTACTGAAAATAGACTATATTGTGACATGTTTTAGTGGCAGTTTTGATGCTGTTCATTGGTTTGAAAATCCTACTCCACTTTAGTGATATATCTTTAATGTATGTGAAGATAAATAGTAATTTATATTATCTAAATCATCAATTGTAATATTAGTGTCTGTATATAGTATATTTTTTATTAATTTATTTAGATATCCATTTTCTAAGAATAATTTATATATTTCAAGAACCTAATACTATTGTAATGTTTTTCTTATTTATTAAAAGTTTTTATTACGGGTGGGATAAATTTCAAACACTCGGTATGACTACTTACTAATTTATTTAAACACTAACTCACTAACACTTAATTTATATATACTTAACTAATCACTTATATTTAATTTATATGCACACAAACTTGATTATTAATTAGCACTTTACTGTTCGGTGTATTCTTTCTTTATTTCTCGAGATCACGTTACCCACTCCCTAACTCTTCCTGATCAGTCCCCTTATATATTAAAGCCATTTTTACTAGTAAATTCCGGACTGCGGCTTACATAAAAACAATGGATTCTGGCCTTTCCTAGGCCAAAAACAATGTTTACATAAGATAGTCGTAAGCTCGTAAACAGTTTTTTATAACTGCGTATCCGCCATAATTTTAACTTTTATACCTGGCTTAGACAGAGTCGGTTTTAGGGACTATACCAGTGTGCTGTTTCGTAACATTACCCCCTCCTTAAATGGAAGTTCCTCCTGGAACTTTTGTGTAGCCGAGACTGGATGTTTGAATCGGCAACTGGCCCCATTTCTACACTTTCCGATCTTATGGAAATAGCAGGGCACCGTCTTCATCGGATACTGATAACGGGGGTTGTAGCTGCAAATTAATATCTGGACACCGGTATCTTGAAAGATAATCTCTACCATGTTCCTGATGATTCGCCAGTCCAACTGGTTACTCGCTATCTTAGGTATAGCCAGTTTCTTCACGTTGGATTCCAACACATGGTCTCGGAGGTTTCGAAGTGCTTCCCACACATCGCGGTAGGTAGATCGATCTTGGAATTCATTTTTAGTTACCACGTAGAAGACGTACCGCGAATTATGTTTCTGTTTCAGTGTCTTGCCAGGGGCCGGAATCTGGTCTTCAAGTTTTTCTAATTGCCCGAACTTCTTTCAAAAGACGGTTGCCAACCCTCGTGCGTTCTTGATACGGGCGGGAATGTTGTTTGCCAGTGATTAATCTTCCGGGTGAGTGAACAAATCTTGTTGTCGTTCCGAAGTGACTCCATATCTAGCTTTCCCGGTACCCCTATACGCGCCCATAAATTCATCGAAGGTGGGGTCAGACACATCTCGAATAAGGTTTACTCCTTCCTCTATGTCATGGTCTCCTTCGAATGGCGCTAGTCGGTTTTGGTGAACTACTTTTGGTTTTCCGTTGGGGATCTTGCTTATGCGATATATAACATCATTGATCCTTCTTGATTAAGTATGGGCCTTCCCAGGATTTTTGTAATTTTGGAAAAAATCTTTTTCTCCTAGTCGGGTTGTGTAACCATACTTTGTCCCCTTCTTTGAAACCGCCTTCTGTGGCCTGCGTGTCGTACCGACCTTTCATTCTGTCGCTGGCAACTTGAACATTGGTTAGAACTAATTGATGAATATCGTCCAGCCTTCTTCTCAATTGGATCACGTAGTCTTCGCTTGCTAGATCTTCTCCAGGCCGACAGCTAAATTCCAGATCACAAGGAAGCCTCATTTCACGTCCAAACAGGATTATCGCAGGTGTTTCACCCGTGGACTGATTGAAAGCAGATCGATACGCCAATGCGAATAGGGAGAGATACTGGTCCCAATCTCTCTGATGGCTGGATACTACTTTGGACAGGTATTTTCCAATAGTCCTGTTCATTCTCTCGACCATTCCATCTGACTGTGGATGTAATACTGTTGTTCTGGTCTTCTTCATTCCCAGCTTCTCGCAGATCTCCTGGAGTAGATGACTTTCGAAATTTCTTCCCTGGTCGCTGTGGACTTCCAAGGGCACTCAATATCGGCTGATGAATTCTTTCACCAATACATCTGCGACAGTTGTGGCCTCTTGATTCGGGAAAGCGTAAATTCCCACCCACTTTGTGAAATAATCCATTACAACCAGTATGTATTTGCCACCATTTTCTGTCATTGGAAATGGCCCAGCGATATCTAAAGCAATCCGTTCGAAAGGGCTTCCAACATTGTACTGTTTCATGGGTGCCTTGCGATGTGTTTTATTACTCGTAGCACAAGTCGTACATTTCTTACACCAGTCCTTCACATCGTCGGAGCTGTTCATCCAATTAAACCTTTCACGAACTCACTGAAGGGTTTTCTTCACTCCCAGATGACCTTCCGATGGACTGTCGTGTAACTTCTTTAGTACCTCAGCTACTCTTGTTCTCGGGATAACTACCTGTCTCCTCATCTCAGAACCATCATCGTTTTCAAGGACTCTTTTCAACAGCCCTTCTTCCAGGACAAGGGAGTCCCACTGAGCCCAATACGCCTTGAGTTTCGGTGAAAATCTTGATACTTCTTGCCAGGTAGGTCGCCGGTTTTCTTTCTTCCATTGCCGGATCATCTTCAGGTGAGGATCATTCTCCTGATCTTCTCTGATCCTGGTGGGTGACCATTCCTCGTTGACTACAGTAGTTCTTGAAACTGCAGCTTCCCTAGATTCCACCTTGTTGCAGTGGGAGCAGTCTGTTGGGCACGGCCGTCTGGACAGGGAGTCGGCATTTCGGTTAATCACACCAGCTCGATGTTCGATGTTGAAATCATACTCTTGAAGTCGATCAATTCATCTAGCGATCTGGCCCTCGGGATTCTTGAACTGCATCAACCACTTGAGTGCTGCATGATCAGTCCGGATTAAAAACTTCCTACCATAGAGATACTGGTAAAAGTGTTCCACGGACTTCACTACCGCCAAAAGTTCTCTTCTTGTGACGCAGTAGTTTCGTTCTGGTTTGGAGAGGACTTTACTAAAATATCCCAGCACTCTTTCCTGCCCTCCTTGAATCTGTGAGAGCACTCCACCATATCCTACATTGCTTGCGTCAGTGTCCAGAATAAAGTCTCCCTCTGGTAAAGGGTATCCTAATATCGGCGCCGTGGTTAAATGCCTCTTCGAAGTATCAAAAGCCGTTTGACAACCTTCGTCCCATTGGAAAGCTCTTGCTTCTTCTGTAAGTCGAGTTAGAGGCTTAGCAATATCTCCAAACTTTCTGATAAACCTTTTATAATATGTGCAAAGTCCAAGGAAACTCCTGATTTGATGTTTGTCGGTTGGTTGCGGCCATTGCTGAATGGAAGCAATTTTCTCTGGATCCACCGCCACTCCTTCATTGCTCACTATATGACCTAGATAGTTGACTCGGTTTTGGAACGGCTGACATTTCTTCGGGTTTACCATAAGCTGGGCAGCTTGGAGTCGTTTGAAAACGTCTTCCAAATTCTTCAGATGTTCGTCAAATGTCTTCCCCAATACTACGATGTTGTCCAAATAGACCAGGCATGTCTTCCAAGACAACCCTCTGAAGACATTTTCCATGAGTCTTTCAAATGTCGCAGGCGCATTACAGAGCCCGAATGGCATGACGTTGAATTGTCATAATCCAGATCCGGTGGTAAAAGCAGTCTTCTCTTTGTCTTCTGGGTCCATTTCCACTTGCCAATAACCAGACTTCAGGTCCAAGGTGGAAAACAGTTTGTTGCCGGCCAAAGTGTCTAGCGTATCGTCAATTCGAGGCAGAGGATAGCGGTCTTTCTTCGTCACGTTATTAAACTGGCGATAATCCACGCAGAATCTCGTAGTTCCATCCTTTATCTTGACGAGCACTACTGGAGACACCCATGGACTAGTAGATGGTTTTATTACTTTTTCTTCTGCCATCTCTCGAATTATTCTTTCAGCTTCCTCTCTCTTCGCTCGTGGAAGTCTTCGAGCTGATTGTCTAATTGGCTAAGCATTACCAGTATCGATTTTGTGTTTGACGGCTGATGTTCTGCCAGTATTTCCTCCTTTTGGCACGAATAAGTCTCGATACTGCAAGAGAAATTCTCTCATTCTCTTTTTTCCTGCTCGATCCAAAGATTGACCAGCTACTGATAACATTTGTTCGAATCTGGCATTGGAATTGTCAGTGGTCGTTGGTTGACGAACTATAGACGTCACTGGTACGCAGGATCCAATCTTGGTTTCCTTCTTGATGGTAATTGGGTAATCATTCACGTTTATCACACGTACTGGGATCTCTTTCGCCGATGTAACTAATCCTTTTCCAATTAGTACTCTTTTGCCAACTTCTTCGTCGTGGTTCCTTGGCTCCATCATAACCGGTGTACCTTCCTCCATGATTCCCTGTAGCCGTGCTACTATCATGGTTTCGCTTCGTGCAGGTAGAACGGTATCTTCCTGTACAGCTGCCAACACCGCGCTGCCTTCATATGGATGCAGGAATACCTCCTCCGAACCCACTTTAATGGTTCTGTTTCTGAAGCCTAATTGGAAACCATGTACATTTATTACGTCCATTCCCAGAATCACGTCTTCTTCAATGTCAGCTACGATTACCGTATGCGTGAACTTTTCTGCGCCAATTCCCAATTGGATTTGTGTCTCACCGTAAACGTTGGAACTCTCACCTGTGGCGGTCCGCAGTCGCAGTCTCGTTGGTAAAAGCTTCTTCTTGGAGTTTATTAGTTCTGGTCGTATAATGGTTCTAGTTGCTCCAGTGTCAACCAGCAGAGCAGATTTCTTGCCATTTACTTCGCCATCCACATATACACTATCGTTGCGACATCTGAGAGAAGCTATCAGTATGAGAGGGTCTTTGGAACGATCATGGGTCGGTGCTGCCCCCTCGTAGCCGACCCGTTCTAGTTTCGCTGTGACTGGGGTTCTTGGTTTGAAGGAGTCTTGGGGCTCTTCCATGAACTACGTACATGCCCTAGCTCTCCACAATTCCAGCATCTGATCTTTCTCGGCTTCTTGTCAATCATACTTTTTATTAAACTGACGAACTGGTCAAATCTGTCTTCGTCACCTTCTTCTTGGATGGTCCTGATTTTGTTATATCCTGAAGCCTTCGTTGCCGCTTTATATTCAAGAGAAGCTGTCAATGCGTCGACTAATGTTTTCGGATGGGCTAAACGAAGCGTCCTCTGCATATCGGGGTCGCGTAAGCCATCAAGAAAGGCCTGGATGCCCGGACATTCCATCATGTTCTCTGGTGTTGACGGATAAGCAAATCGAACTAGTCGGGCAATGTCCACTTCATATTCTTTAAGGGATTCATCACGTTTCTGCCTTCGGTTCTTCAGCTGAGATTGGTACAAATGTTCTAGATGTTCGTGACTATATCGCATATCCAACCTCCTCTTCAGCTGCTCGAAATCAGCCGTTTCTTCCAGAGGTATTGTCTGGAGTACATCTAAGGCATCTCCGCGAAGTGCGATGGTTAAGTTCACTGCCTTCTCTCTATCGGACCAATTATTCACTCTAGCGGCTGCTTCAAACTGTTTCACATAATTGGTCCACGACATTTTCCATCGAAGGTTGGGGCCTTGACTCGGGAAAAACTGCCAATATCATCTGTCTTGGGTTGTGTTTCTGGTTTGCAGATCTCGATCTTCTTTTCTTCGGCTGAAGTGTCTTGTGTTCTTAAATCGGCAAACTTCGTCTCTAACACCTTGATTTTCTCTTCTATCTGATTTTCTATCGTTGTCATCTTATTCTCCATGTCTGATTTTATTTTCTCGTTCATCGTTGTCATCTTATCCTCAATATCCGATTTTAGAGACGTGATTTTATTCTCGACTTCAGCAGCAATGTCATTTTTCAATGATAAGATATCTGCAGAAATATCGGTCTTCATAGCAGAAATCTTCTCGTCCATGCTAGCAGAGATCTTGTCCATGTTAGCAGAAATATCGTTCTTCATGGTTGAAATCTTCTCGTCCATGGCAGAAAAATCGTTCTTAATAGCAGAAATATCGTTTTTCACATTAGTTGAAATCTTTTCTTCCATAGCAGAAATTGACGAGATTACGGTGGAAGCCTCGTCATTGAATAAAAATAATTCTGGATCAAAGCCGTCATTTTCCAGTGCCACTTTAAGTCTTTCTACTAATTCACTTTTCTTACCGGACGTTTACAACTCACGATCTTCCAATTCTGCTCTTAGTTCCGTGACTTTCAGATCACATAGTCTCTTGGCCATTTTTACGTAGCAATTTATTTAAATTATCCCACTTCTGACACCAATGTAATGTTTTTCTTATTTATTAAAAGTTTTTATTACGGGTGGGATAAATTTCAAACACTCGGTATGGCTACTTACTAATTTACTTAAACACTAACTCACTAACACTTAATTTATATATACTTAACTAATCACTTATATTTAATTTATATGCACACAAACTTGATTATTAATTAGCACTTTACTGTTCGGTGTATTTTTTCTTTATTTCTCGAGATCACTTTATCCACTCCCTAACTCTTCCTGATCAGTCCCCTTATATATTAAAGCCATTTTTACTAGTAAATTCCGGACTGCGGCTTACATAAAAACAATGTATTCTGGCCTTTTCTAGATAACTCTGGTCACAAAAAATAGTCGTAAATTCGTAAACAGTTTTTTATAACTGCGTATCCGCCATAATTTTAACTTTCATACCTGGCTTAGACAGAGTCGGTTTTAGGGACTATACCAGTGTGCTGTTTCGTAACACTATTAACAAAAAGAGTGAGCATAATAATCTCAGTTATATTTATTATCACTTACTAACGATTGATCATAAGAACAACTAGGTTTTAAATTCTAATTTCTAATCAATACCAGTTATTTCATAATACACAAATTAAAACAACGACCACAGTATCTCTACATAAATAATACTGATAAAATGGGAGATTTTATATTTTTATATCTTGTAACAAAATTTTATTTTCTGTATCTATATTTTTCTTTTCCATTCTATTTTTATTATAATTAATATAATAGATATTGTATAAAGAAACAATATTTAAATTTGCATGAAGATGATTACAGATTGTATTGATTCCTTTTAGCGTAAACCCTTGCAGTGCTCTTGAAGATGGTTCTATAGAGCATAGAATAAGGTATAAGGGCCTACAGTTTGTCATTTAACCTTCTTCTATGTAAAATAATTAAATGTTAATTCGAATATAGAATGATTGGTTACTGTTTCTTGTATCTTATCCATAGTTTTTCATGAATAAATAATTATATTAAATTAATCAAGCCTATCATACAAGCCTTTTATTTTTAAATGAATATTTTTGACTTACGCCCTACGAGGCACGGAACATTGAAAAAGAAGAACTTGACTTTTCTAGTTTTCGTTAAGTAAATGAAAAAACTACAGCTTGGCAACATCACAATATTTTGTTTTGCAATGTCATCGTCTTTTTATCGTAAATAAACTATAAGTAAGTATTTTTTTATTATTTGGTTAGTGTAAAGGACTAACGTTGCCTTATGACAGCAGCATTTTTTTTAGTTAATATGTTAAAACAATTTCGATGAATGTTGTTTATCCTTATTTAGGTTACATAAAACATGGAAATATCATCAATTTAGTTTTTGTCTTAAAAAATCAAAACTCCGTCCCTCAAAGGTTTTAAGGGCAGTATGGGATTCGGAAAATATAATTAAAATATGGAAAATAGTAAATGATTGAAATGTACCCACTGGGCTGAAAAATGCAAATAATCAGACAGTGAGGGCAAGAAGATAGCCTGAGCCATTGTTATTTATTATAATAATGGATAAGATGGTAAAAAGAATGAACAACTGAATACAATAATACGGTACAGGAACTTAGAATCAATAAAAATTAGCAGCTTGCTGTATGCAGTGGATGATGTGGCCTTAATAGCAAACTCAATAAGTAAAACGCAAAAAATTATAAATAAATCAAAATAAAGTTAATTTGATTTAAAGTAGAAAATTATGGAATATTCATCATATTTCACTTGAATTGAACTAAATTCTTCAGTCCAGTTCTGTCCTCTAACTGGGAAAATGACATCTTCGGAGAATCCACAATAACTATATTTCATTTGACAATTTCCTTTAATGAAGGAGCTGCTTCTCTCACTCATATCTTTCCATTTCTATCAGTCATTGTTATAAACTCCCAGAAATGATATTTCCTAGACGTGCCATGCAGCAGAAGGTATCTTATTATTCGGTAGTGAGTAGAGTAGAGGTGGTTAAATATTCTCATTTGTTTCAAGAATATATTTTTTACATAATTTTAACAGTTTTTGAAAAGCTCCTTTTGTCATATTCTATATAATTAGTAAATCCTTTCAATATTCTTAAGATTATCCTAAAATTATAATAAACTCTAGATTTTTTCAAACAAATTAGGCAAAAACTCTTCTTTTTTTTCATACGTAAATAATATTTAATTTAATTTGGGATTTCGATCACTCTACTAGTTTCCTACATCAAGCAATATTTATAGGGCAGTATTCTACGAGTCTTGTTGTATAGTCAGCGGTTCTTAGTTTTCTTCTTCATTACTGATTTCTATCGCATTTCATGTGAGTAAACGTTTTATAGGAGATTTTAATACTCTAGAGTCCTAGTATTACACAAAAAAACATATATTTCGTAGTCTAGACGAAAACATAAATCCGAAATTGTCCGTGAACAATCCTTGTTCCGTGTAATGCAGAAATGGCAACAATTATATAATACATCCCAGAAAGGTCTTTACTATAAAACTATTCAACCAACTATACAACACGAACCTTGGTTCAAGAGAACAAATTTCCATAAAAAAGCTATAACAACAATTTGCAGAATTCGATTCAATCATTGTTTATCACCTGTTTATAAACATAAAATAAAACTGTCAGATAGTTATATGTGTGAATGTGGAGAAGAAGGATCTCTGGAACACATAATATGGAACTGTAACTTAAATGAGGATAAAAATTCAAAATTCTTAGATGTTGCGTATAATTATATTTACTCTTCAAGAATTGAATTGGTAAGACCATTCAACTTACAGCAATTAGTACAATCATCGGATATATTTATTTATAATTTATTGTATAAACACGTTGTTGATTGTAACATATCATTGTAAGTAATCCTATGTTTTATCCCAACTGTAACCCTTTCTATCCGAGGCCCTTTCAGTGATGTATTAAAAACGCTTTGATAGGCCCCTAAGCGTGGCATGTGTCCTTGTCTAATTCTTAATAAAAAAATTGTATATCTATCTATAAAAATAGAAGAAAAATAAAGAAATGAAAAAAATAAAAAAAACCTGAAAAGACAAAATATATAAATGAGAAAAAAAAATTATAAGTTATATTACTATATATGTAGTTAGTATATTGTACAATAGATCATAGGAAAAAGAATTGGTTGGGATTCCTACTTACTCTTCTGTAATAATTCAACTAAAACATATTCGGCTAATGGATTCGTTCCCTGGTCATAAACAAACAAAAAAAAATCCTTGTTCCAATCTAACTTGCTTATGAATATTTTCTGCCCAAAACTCCACCTCTATTCAAAACAACTTCTTACTAAACAGATTGCATCTTTCCTTGAGTGAATTCTTATTTCGTTCGGAAACGGACTTCAAAATGCAACGTTCCGTTGCAGATAAAGTTGATCATATGAAGTTTCAATCTTAATTTGGCTTTGTTGACAAAACTGGATACTTTTGTCGAGAAAAGAATCGTCATTTTTTAAGCAACATTTCGCTAACAATATTTTTAGAAATACAGTAATTATTCCACTTGCTTAGTATGTTAATTGTTTTTAAAAATATATGGGGTTTAATCAGTGATGGGTCGATATTAATGTCTTCAGAAAGGTTTCCCAATTTTGTGACGTAACTTCACTCATTCTAGATTCTTCTGTTCCTCTTCTTTATTGTGTCTTCAAATCATTCTTGCAAGCCTTCTATTCCAACTTTTTTATGTGTCAAAGTATTTCTAGATAATTCTTTTTGGTAAGATTGTTCACTAGTTCTTTGTTAAATTTTTATCTAGAAACCAAAAGAAAACTCAATGCAGCTATTCGGGAAGCTTTTGACTCACATTTTCAAATCCAAAATAATAGTTGGACATTTCCCAACAGTGGAAGACAGTGCAAATAATATTAATCGCGAATCCAGGTAAATCCCCTGAAGAAATAACATCCTACAGGCCCATAAGCATACTACCTATAATGTCCAAGCTATATGAATCACTATTAAAAGAGAGCTCGAACAAATTTTAAAGGAGCTCCAGATAATCTCTGTCTTCCAGTTTGATTCTAGAAGACAACACCCCATAGTTGAGCAAATTCATCGAACAGTTAGAAGAAAAGAAACATTGTGTTGTGCTATGTTTCTCGATATCAACCTTCGGCAGAGTCTAGCAACTTGGATTGATGTATAAACTGAGAAAAGTACTTCCCGTTAATTATTTTCACATCCGAAGACCTTACCTACGAGACCGTAATTTCCTAGTAAAATACGTGTCCTTCGTCCCCTCCTATATCTCCTTTACGCATCCGATCTCCGGGGAACCCCTTTGTTGTGATAATCACTATCTGATAAGAATTAAAAACTATCAAAAATATGAACAATCAACAAAATAAATTAACGAATAGGAAGACACGAACAGTATCAAATTAAGTTACACCTAATAAATTAAAAACTATTATAAAATATATTCAAACTTGAGACAACAAAAGAACTAACGAGAACATTAACAAACGAAACAAGAAAAAACGAAAAAATATTCAGAGCTACATTAAAATTACAAATCTAATAGCTTAAAAAATACTTATTCGCTCCAAAATTATGAATTGTCAAGAATGAAGATGACATTAATTGGAAAGCTACTTACTAGATTTTACGTTATTAGAATTTTACACTTCATTGTCTGAACTTTTATTTAAATAAACACATTTTTGGAATAATTAACATTATCTTATTTTAAATTTAATTTTTTTAGGACAAAATTATGAAAGAAGACCTACAAACAAAAAGAAAAAAATTCGCCCTGGCGCGGAATCGAACCACATTTAACTTTAAAATTTTCAGTGCGCCATCGCCTTTGCTGGCTCCGCCCCTTTTATTATTTTTTGATAGTGTTATAAAATGGCGTAATATTTTTTTAAACAAAATTATGCGTTTTATTGTTAACCCAGAACGAATTTAAGAAAATCAAAATTACATTTGGACTTTTTTTAAAGATCTTTCCCAATCTGTAATGATTTTTCATGAACGCCTACCGAATCCTTATGTCGAATTTTATAGATAACACAGTGTATATATTGTTACGAAACAGCTCACTGATATAGTCCCTAAATCCGACTCTGTCCAAGCCAGGTATGAAAGTTGAAATTATGGCGGATACGCAGGTTTTTTTTATAACTGTTTACGATGGTGACTATCTTATCTAGACATTGTTTTTGTGACCACTCTTATCTAGAAATTGCCAGAGCCAATTGTTTTTCTGTAAGCCGCAATCTAGAATTTTCTAGTAAAGAAGGCACTAGTATATATATATACCCGACCCGAGTTTAATTTGGTTGTTAAAGTGATCTCGAGAAATAAACAAGTATACACCAAAATAGCGAACAGTAAAGTGTTGATATAAATTAATAATTAAGTTTGTGTGCATATAAATTAAATTTGAGTGATTAGTTGAGTATATATAAATTAAGTGTTAGTGATTAGTTTAGTGTGTAAATAAATTAGTAAGTAGCCATACCGTGTGTTTAAAATTTATCACACCCGTTTACTGTTTAAATAAATAAGAAAAACATAAAATTGGTGTCAGTTGTGGGGTAATATAAATAAATTGCTACGTGAAAATGGCCAAGAGACTATGTGATCTGAAAGTGGCGGAATTAAGAGCAGAATTGGAAGATCGTGAGTTGAAAACGTCCAGTAAGAAAAGTGAATTAGTAGAAAGACTTAAAGTGTCACTGGAAAATGACGGCTTTGATCCAGAAACAGTTTTATTTAATGATGAGGCTTCCACCTTTATTTCGTCAATTTCTGATATTTCTGCCTAACATGGACGAGAAGATTTCTGCCATGGAAGAAAACATGGACGAGAAGATTTCTGCTATGAAGAACGACAATTTCTGCCACGAAGAACGATATTTCTGGCATGGAAAAGAAACTTTCAACGTATGTGAAAAATGATATTTCTGATATAAAAAACGATAGCTCTGCTATGAAGAACGACATTTCTATTAATATTGACGACAAGATTTCTACTTTGAAGAACGATATATCTGCCGACATCTTATTAATGGAGAACGACATTGCCCCTGACGTTAAAAATGAAATTTCGTCTCTGAAATCTGAAATCGAGATTACAACGATGGACGAGAAGATTGAGAATAAGATTACAACGATGGACGGGAAAATTAAGGTGTTAGAAAAAAAGATGGCAGATACAAGAACTCAAGACACGCCAGCGGAAGAAAAGAAGACCAAGCAAACAAAACCTTGCAAACCAGAATCACAACCTGAGCTAGAAGACATTGGTAGTTTTACTCTAGTCAAGGCCCCAACGTTCGATGAAAAAATGTCGTGAACCAATTATGTGAAACAGTTTGAAGCAGCCGCTAGAGTGAATAATTGGTCCGACAAGGAGAAAGCAGGGAACTCAACTATCGCGCTTCGGGTAGATGCCTTAGATGTACTTCAGACGATACCTCTGGAAGAAACGGCTGATTTCGAGCAGCTGAAGAGGAGGTTGGATATGCGATATAGTCACGAACATCTAGAACATTTGTACCAATTCCAGCTGAAGAACCGAAGGCAGAAACGTGACGAAGCACTTCAAGAGTATGAAATGGATATTGCCCGACTAGTTCGATTTGCTTATCCATCAGCACCAGAGAACATGATGGAATGTTTAGGCATCCAGGCCTTTATTGATGGCTTACGTGGCCCCGATATGCAGAGGACGCTTAGTTTAGCTCATCCGAAAACATTAGTCGACGCATTGACAGCTGTTCTTGAAACAGCAACGATGGCTTCCGGATACAACAAAGGTAGGACCATACAGGAGGAAGGTGAAGATGACAGAATTGACCAGATCGTCAACTTGTTGAAAAGTATGGTAGACAAAAAGCCGAAGAAAATCAGGTGCTGTAATTGTGCGAGCTAGAACAGGCGCGCAGTTCGTGTAAGCGTCCTACGACTCCTGCAAACCAAGAACCTCTTAAATGCAAAGCAGCCACGAAGAGCTCGCGGTACAACAAATGTATGACCATGTAGGAAGAAGATGACGACGACAAACTTGACCAGATCGTCAACTTGTTGAAAGGTATGGCAGACAAGAAGCCGAAGAAGACCAAACGCCGGAAGTGTGGCGAGCTAGACCACGTACGCAGTCCGTCTGAACGCCCCAAGACGCCTGTAACCCAAGAACTCCAGTAACAGGGGAAATCAGGCAGGGGTGAACATCCAGCTGATGTAAATCACCGATAAGCCAACTCTTTGCCTAGACGGTAATACCCTGTAGACTATTCACAATGCAACAAATCGAAATCTAAGGAAGTCGCAGTTTCAAGAATTACAGTAGTCAATGAAGAATGGTCACTCACCAGGATCAGAGAAGATCAGAAGAATGATCCTCACCTGAAGATGATCCGGCAATGGAAAGAAGAAAATCGGGGACCTACCTGGCAAGAAGTGTCAAGATTTTCACCGAAACTCAAGACGTATTGTGCTCAGTGGGACTCCCTTGTCCTGGAAGAAGGGCTGTTGAAAAGAGTCCTTGAAAACCATGATAGTTCCGAGATGAGGAGACAGCTAGTTATCCCGAGAACAAGAGTAGTTGAAATACTGAAGAAGTTACACGATAGTCCATCGGGAGGTCATCTGGGAGTGAAGAAAACCCTCCATCGAATCCGTGAGAGGTTTTATTGGATGAACAGCTCCTATGATGTTGAGGACTGGTGTAAGAAATGTACGACTTGTGCTACGAGTAATGGACCACATCGCAAGAGAAAGGCACCCATAAAACAGTACAATGTTGTAAGCCCTTTCGAAAGGATTGCTTTAGATATCGCTGGACCATTTCCGACGACAGAAACTGGATGTAATGGATTATTTCACAAAGTGGGTGGAAATTTACGTTATCCCCAACCAAGAGGCCACAAATATTGCGGATGTATTGGTGAAAGAATTTATCAACTGATATGGAGTGCCTTTGGAATTCCACAGCGACCAGTGAAGAATTTTCGAAAGTCATCTATTCCAGGAGATTTGCGAGAAGCTGGGATTGAAGAAGACCAGGACAACAGCATTCCATCCACAGTCAGATGGAATGGTCGAGAGAATGAACAGGACTATTGGAAATTACTTGTCCAAAGTAGTATCCAGCCATCAGAGAGATTGGGACCAGTATCTTTCCCTATTCGCATTGGCTTATCGATCTGCCGTCAATAAGTCCTCGGGTGAAACATCGGCGAAAAACCTGTGGACGTGAAATGAGGCTTCCTTGTGACCTGGAATTTGGCTGTCGGCCTGGAGAAGATCTAGCAGGCTAAGACTACGTGATCCAATTGAGAATAATGCTGGACGATATTCATGAATTAGTTCGAACAAATCTTCAAGTTGCCAGCGACAGAATGAAAAGCCGGTACGACACGCAGGCCACAGAAGGCGGTTTTGAAGAAGGGGACAAAGTATAGTTACACAAGCCTACGAGGAGAAAAGGATTTTCTCCAAAATTACAAAAATCCTGGGAAGGTCCATATTTAATCTTGAAAAGGATCAATGATGTTATATATCGCATAAGTAAGATCCCCAACGGTAGTTCACCAAAACCGACTAGCGCCATTCGAAGGAGACCATGACCTAGAGAAACGAGAAAGCCATATTCGAGGTGTATCTGACCCTACCTTCGATGAATTTTTGGGCGCGTATGGAGGTACCGGGAAAGCTAGATATGGAGTTACTTCAGGACAACGACAAGATTTGTTCACTCTCCCGGAAGATTATTCACTGGCATACAACATCCCCTCCCGTCTCAAGAACGCACGCTGGTTGGCATCCGTCTTTCGAAAGGAGTTAGGGCAATTAGAAAAACTTGAAGACCAGATTCCAGCCCCTGGCAAGACACTGAAACTGAAACATAATTTGCGGTACGTCTTCTACGTGGTAACTAAAAATGAATTACAAGATCGATCTACCTACCGCGATGTGTAGCACTTCGAAACCTAAGAGACCATGTGTTGAAACTGGCTATGCCTAAGATAGCGAGTAACCAGTTGTATTGGCGAATCATCAGGAACATGGCAGAGGTTATCTTTCCGGCGTCCAGATAATAATTTGCAGCTACAGCCCCCGTTATCAGTATCCGATGAAAACGGTGCCCTGCTATTTCCATAAGATCGGAAAGTGTAGAAATGGGGCTAGTTGCCGATTCAAACATTCAGTCTGGGCTACGCAAAAGTTCCAGGAGGAACTTCCATTTAAGAAGGGGGTAATGTTACGAAACAGTACACTGGTATAGTCCCTAAATCCGACACTGTCTAAGCCAAGTATGAAAGTTAAAATTATGGCGGATACGCAGTTTTTTTCATAACTGTTTACGATAGTGACTACCTTATCTCGACATTGTTTTTGTGACCAGTCTTATCTAGAAAATGCCAGAGCCAATTGTTTTTGTGTAAGCCGCAATCCAGAATTTTCTAATAAAAAGGACACTAATATATATATATATATATATATATATATATATATATATATATATATATATATATATATACATACATAAGGAACCGACCCGAGTTCAGTTTAGTGGATAAAGTTTGTGTGCATATAAATTAAATTCAAGTGATTAGTTGAGTATATATAAATTGAGTGTTAGTGATTAGTCTAGTTTTTAAATAAATTAGTAGGTAGCCATACCGTTTGTTTAAAATTTATCCCACCCGTTTACTGGTTAAATAAATAAGAAAAACATAACGGTATTGTGAAAAAAGCTGGTGTTCTGACGATCTTTGGACTATTTGCGTACGTTTGTATGTAATAGTTGGCTCCTTGGTATTTAAAGCTTTTTCCAGTTGTTTGTTCCAGTTGTTTGGGAAGTTGTTTAGGTATATAAAGATGTGATTCCAAACATTATCACGGATATAAATGTTCAATAAATACTGTTTTTAATATTCAAAAGCCGGTCCCATCCTCTTATCCTGTGACGTTTTGTCATGATTGTTTTTTCAGTTTATTTCGCGGTCTTTTGCGGCATAACTCATTCGAATGTCGAGCACGACCACACTTTGTTTGTTTGCGGTGTATTGCGTGACACACATTTTTGTTGTACCTTTTTGCTTAATTCTATCATTCAGATAAACCATAATGTGACGAAATAAACTAACCGAAACTTCCTAGTAGCATGTGTTGTGACAAATGGGTTCACTGTAAAAATAATTTGAATTTTCATGATGGTGCATTTTCTTAGTAAATAGTAAAAAAATAAATTGTCCGCGAAATGACCGAAACTGGGAATCAAAATTAAGAGAATATTATGGAAGAAACAACATTTAATTAATGTGAACATATTACGGAATGTTCATAAATGAGAAATTGATAATGGGAACTCAGATTAAAAGATGGAGGAAATGTATTTTCATAAATTTGGTTTGGAAAGAATCATAACGAGACTTACCAATGAAGATTTGAAGATTAAAACTAACTTTTCCGCTGTATTGTGCTAATTACAAATGTTTTTATTTCCCTAGTTACAACAGATCCTCCGTTTAAGTCAAAATTTCAAAAATTTCGACATATTAGCCTGATCATTCGTCGAAGTGTAAAACAACTACTTCCCTGGCTAATACCACGTATAATATTGAATTACATCCCCTTCGAAGAACGTAACGTCGATCAATCCTTTTGTCGATACAGACATCTGTGATGATTCGCAATCGAAAGGAGAAGGGCATAGTACAGTGACCGATTTCAACCTTCTTGGGTCTCATCAAGAGTGCCGTAATGCCTGCTAGTTCAGAGTCACTAATCTGAACTGAAGATTCCGTCCTCCGACGAAATTTTTTTTTCATATAGACACAACTCGTATTTTCTGAAATTTTAATTCATTTGATTTCATACAACTCATACCGTCAAATAATATCTGAGGTGTTGGTTCGCAATTGAAAGTGAGGATGGCGCCAGCTGACTACTTCTCGCAAGTGTGTAACCACACGAGCCATATAGAGGTTGTCGGAGGACGGAATCTTCAGTTCAGATTAGAGACTCTACGCTAGAAGGCATTACGGCACTCTTAAAGACACCCAAGAAGGTAGAAACTGGTCAGTGTAGAAGGTAGTGTTGTTACCAAGTCTTTGATAAAAAAAATGGGTAGGTCAACATTCTCATGTCGCCATGAGGTTTTAGGGATATGGGGGAAAGCTATTTGATGTTTAATTGCCATTATTAAACACTTGCTTTGTATCATCTGCAGGGAGTAAAAGTTATGTTTTGTTCAGTTGAGATAAACTGGTGCTGAGTATGTTAAAATAGGGCGTATTATTTGTTTATAAATGATTATATTGTTTTCAGTGGTGAGTTGGCTCTGTTTACATATTAGGGGGTATAGTTGGCCCATTGCAATTTTGGCTTTACGAACTTGAGTGCAAATATGCGCATTTGCATTTGTGTTTTCTTGAATTATGTAACCAAAATATTTCAGTGTTGTGCTAGGGGTAAGCGTATGCCCGTTTATGCTAAGCTGCGATTGCAATCGGCTGTTTTTTGTAGTTCTCCTCCTGAGTAAAATACTCTGTTTTGGAGGCATGTGGGTTTAGTTTTTGATTGTTGAAATATGGTATGATTTCTGTGTTGATGTGTGTTTGTAAATCGCTGAGGGTGGGATCTGGATTCTTCTTTGCCGATGCTACAAAGCAAGTGTCATCGGCTTACATGGCAGTTAATATGATTGGGGTGGTTGGGATGTTGCGAATGTATATTGAATAAAGCAAGGGTGATAAAACGGAACCTTGAGGGACTCCGGCCTGTATGAGATACGGCCCTGCAATGCTTTCATTTAATTTGGAGTAAAATTTTACATTTGTTAAATATGAGTTTATAGTTTCAATTAAGTAATCTGCTGTTTTCAGATTTATTAGTTTGTGTAATAAACCTTCGAGCCATACCATATCAAAGGTTTTTGAATATCAATAGCAGCCATAACGGTCTTGTTTTGTACACGAAAGCCTTCTCTAATGTAATTTAAAACTCTGATAGTTTGTGCGATGGTGCTATGACCGCTTTTGAAACCGTATTGCTCGGAGGGTATTATAATATTTTTGTCTACAAATGATTCTAATCTTTTCATCATAATTTTATCTATCACCTTTGCAATATTATTCAATAATGATATTGGTCTGTAGCTCTACATAACAAAGTTGTTTGTTTGCTTTTGATATTGGAATGGTGTTGCTTACCTTGAGCATATCCGGATAGTGGCAGTTTTGATTATAAAACTAGTAATATGTTTGAGTTGCACAAGAGCTTTTATAGATAGATTTTTTATGAAGATATTATAGATACCATCATATCCTGGCGCTGTTTTGTTTTTCAGCTGTTTGAAAGTTGTAAGAATTTCTAAGAAAGTGACTTTGGTTTTTGGGTGGTAGAAGTTTGTACTGTTGCACTGATTTTGTTATGTTATATTGTGATGAAGTTGACAAATGTAAACAAAATTATTTTGGAAAGTATTCCCCAAATTGTTCTATGCTTTCGTTCATGTTTGTGAAAGTGCGTCCGTTATTTTCTATTTTATTTATTTTCTTCTGTTGACTTCCGTAGTGTCTAGTTATTCTCCATAGAGAGTTGTCCTCAGTTTCTACGGTATTGAGAAATATGGACCATTTGTAATTTTTGTATTCATAGATGAGGGAGTTGATTGTATTTTGATAATGTCATCTTCTTTTCTGGATTGTTGCCATCTTTTTCTAATTCTATTTTTATTATTTATTCTTTTAGTGATGTAATCGGTAAGTGTGTTGTAGCATGAGTTTTTGGGTTTTAGGGAGGTTAAGAAGTTTCTTGCTGTTATAAATTTATTTACTGTATAAAAATCCATACAGGTTTTTCGACCTTATTACATGGACAACTTTATCCATAAAACTAAACATAATAAACTAATAACTTGAGATGCCCAGAACAATGAAATTTCTGTTCCCAACATAGTTGATCTAATTACATTGTAATCAGGCCAGTGATGATATTTCTTCTTATAAAGATACTACAAAACTGCCATCTACGGGTGTCAGTAAAACTTTGCGTGATGTACACGTCTCAAGTGACTCTAGAAAGAATGAAATTTCCATTTATTAAGTAATTAAATTACCTAACTGAATTTAAATCACATAAATTTTCGAAATCACGTAAAATACCATGTCGTTTATTAAATTTATCCAACTTTTTCTATTTTCAATTGATACTTACAAAGAAATATTCTTCCAAATAATTCTCAATTTATTTACTGACATTTATTCAGATCAATTTTTTATATACATGGTTATTTTCCTTTTCCAACTAATTTTAAGCTGATCTAGAAAATCATTTAGCAAGAAAAAAAAATTAGACCAGTTTGTGGTATTTGGCTGCAAAAATTGGGCCAAGTCTTATAAATTTATTTTCTTGCCAAATGATTTTTTAGGTCAGTTTGAAATTAATTGGACAAGAACCATGTACATATAAAAATATTATTTGAATAAATTTCAGTAAAGAAATTGAGAATTATTTGGAAGAATGTTTCTTTGTAAGTATCAATTGAAAATAGAATAAGTTGGAACATGTAATAAACGATAAGGTATTTTACGTGATTTTAAAATTTTTTGTGATTTAAATTTAGTCAGGTATTCTAATTATTTTATAAATGGAAATTTTATTCTTTCTAGAGTCACTTGAGACGTGTACATCGCGCAAAGTTTTACTGACATCCGTGGCAGTTTTGGTAGTATTTCAATTATTTTTGTAGTGTAATCTCTTAATTCGTTCTACTTTTCATTTAGTTTCGTTTTTCCAACACGTGACAAGATTATCCTTTTTAATCGAAAATATTTTTTTCTAAGACTAGACTATCTACAAACTATTTTCTCCACTTGTTCAAGCAAACTAGATAAAGCGTGGCCAGCCTTTTTTTAGCAAATGTGAAGCGTATTTTTCATATCTTTGTATGAACATTTTAGTGTGGCCTCCTCCACCCCAGTCCTCAAAACCCATTTTTAGTTTGCTAACATGGAGTCATTATTTCCTTAAATTACTGGCTGCCATCCTTTTTCTTCTATTCACATGAATCTACGTCGTCTGCTAAAACTCAGTTATTGATATTTTAGCAAGTATAATTTTTTTTTCTCGACTCCGATCTCATTAGGTTCGGATCGTAAAGTCGTCAATATCATAGCAAATTAAAAACGTGTTTTTTGTCATCATTAAAATGTGATAATAAAACTTATAAAAGTGCTATTTTTCTGCAAAATTGGTAAATATTCTTGTAATTTACTTATTTTTGTTGGAAATAAATAGGCCAGTCACTGAGTTACAGACTGTCTTTTGAGCTGAGATTTACTTATATATTTCTTTTTATATCTATTCCTAACTATTGTTTGTGATTTTGTTATCCAGGATCACATCAATATGTCAAACCTACCCTCACAACCACTGATTTCAAATACCACCACTTCTTCAACCCCCATTAAACAATCTATCTCGATAAACGCAAATACCACTTCAACCCCCATAACTTATGTCGCGGCTACTTCCGCGAGACTACCTCCTACCCAGTTACCATCTCGAGATCAAGCCATACTTATGCCTTCTATCCCCAACACTGTACTATATATTCGATTATATCAGAGCAAAAGGTAACATTGTCTCTCCCAAAAACGTACATTTCGCTTCTAGAATCTCTCATGGCCGCATATGTATCTATTTATCATCTACCAATCAAGTCGACGACCTCATAAAATCGAATCAAAACATCTTAGTTAATTTCAATGTCATTCCTATTCGTCGGCTTATATCCCCCACCAAAAGAATCCTTATTTCCAATGTCAGTCCTTCCATTCCACATTCCGTTATTGAAAAAGCCCCGTATGACCAAGGATTAACACTTACCTCCCCTATTTCATACGTCAAATGTGGCTCGCCTGATGACGAATACGCACATGTTCTGAGCTTTCGCCGTGTAACTTACGTTCTGCCCACCAGCAATGATTTCTCACTGATTCTTATTACTCATGAAAATACATCACACAGGATGTTCATTTCTACTGATAAACTTCAATGTTTCCTTTACAAACAGGCGGGACATACCGCTAAATCATGTCCCAACACTTCCCACGACCTTCCCCCCCCCCTATTAAATACCTCAATCAATCTTGAAACCTCCACTTCCGCTGACCCAGCTGCTACTGATACATTTTCAGACAATCCCGAATTACCCTCTCAAGTGCCACTCGTCTCTCCTCCCCTGTACCTGGCGAAAAACGACCCCGATCTAATGATAGCACTCTTGACTCTCCGCAGTCTATATCACCTTCTAATACTCCTCTCGCTAATTCCAATCCAATGCCTTCTCCAGAATTCCCAAATTCTAATTAAAAAAATCTGCAAAAAAAATAACCAAAAAATCCAAAATGGCGGAAGATGATTCTCACAATACAAGCCCCGAATCACGTTCTATCATACATAAACTTTTTGAAGAGTCTCCTAAATCCTTCTCCCTTAATAGCATCCAACTTATTGCGTTCCTCGAAAATACTTTCCGCGTCAACGACCCTCTACCTGAAGCCAATAAATTTATCTCCGACACTGCCTCCTCTTTCTGATGACGGTACCACCACTGACTCCTCCACACAGTAATTAACCTCTTTCCCCCTTTAATTAGTACCATTCTCTCTAATACAATGGAACTGCGATGGATTTTATCCTCACTTAGAAAGAATTCAGAAAATCGTATCTTTCCATACCCCTGACGTTCTCTGCCTCTAGGAAACCAACTTCAAAATTGACCAACAGTGCAAGCTAAAAAACTTTGAAGGTTATCGTTACATCCGTACCAACTGTATGAGAGCCAGTGGTGGTACTTCAATATTTGTATCTAGCGATGTATACTCATCTCATTTCGTACTTACCTCAAATCTAGAGGCAATTACTGTAACTGCTTGGTGCCCTAATAAGCTTACCATTTACAGTATTTACATTCAACCTGATCACCCCCTCAATGAAGAAGACTTAACCGACCTAGTATTTCAGCTCCCCCCCCCCCATACATCCTTGTTGGTGACTTTAATGCACATCACACCATGTGGGGCTCAACCCGCGGTTGCACTAGAGGCGAAGTTATAGAAAACGTTATAAACTCCTCCGGAACCTGATTGTTGAATACTGGACTCACTTTAACATTTCCACCGGCACCTTTTCTGCCCTTGACCTCAGATTATGTGATCCTAAAACTGCACTTTCCCTTTCCTGGCAATTTTCAGATGACCTTCATGATAGCAACCATTTTCTTATCATTATATCCAATCAATATAATAAGGAAAATATAACTAGAAGTTTCTGGCACTTAAAAAACGCAAATTGGTCTGATTCTACTTTTCTCTCCCAAACTTATTTATTCTCTTTAGCTATGCCTGCAAACATAAATGTTTACTGACAACATACTTGCCGCTGCCGAGACTCACATCGGTAAATCAGTCACTTCCTCTGCACAAAAAACTGTGCCTTGGTGGAATTCAACTTGCAAAAATGCCTTCCGAGAGTCTAAATACGCTCTTAACAGGTTTAGACGAAATAGAATGCAAGAAAACCTCGTCCTACACAAACAGCTCAAAGCTAAATACTTAGTCAAGTAAAGCAAAAAATCCTCATGGCAAAGCTATACCTCCTCGCTGAATCATAATACAAATCCCAGTCAAGTCTGGAAAAAAATTTCACAAATTCAAGGCAAGAAAACCAATACTAAAATTCCTTCCTAGTATTGAATGATAATGACCGACAACCAAACAATTGCCGACTCACTCGCACTAAACTTTGATGACAAATTTAATAATCGTAACCCCAATTCTGTTTATCACAATTCTCATATTCAGCCTTCCTCCACTCTTCAGTCAAACCCTCATGACGTTGCTTCCGTCAACGCCCCTTTTAGCCTTAGTGAACTGAAATCTGCCTTGTTTACTTGTAGAAATTCTGCCGCCGGTCCTGATGATGTTCCTTACATCTTTCTCAAAAAACTATCCAATCTATCTCTCTCTAAGCTTCTCGAAGTCTATAACCTTATCTGGAATACTGATCAGTTCCCTGACGCATGGCGCAAATCCATAATTATTCCAATAAAAAAAGCAGAGCAATCCACCTTATCGCCCAATTCCTTCCGAGCGATTTCACTCACTTGCACTACCTGCAAACTACTGGAGAAAATGATTAATAGAAGACTTCTTTGGTTTCTGGAAAAGCACAAAATAATTCCTTATGCCCAATCCGGCGTCATCGATCCACTCCCGACAACCTTGTTCTTATCCAAACACATATTTCTTCAGCAATAAACAATCACCAGGACGTCGTTTCAACCATCTTTGATATTGAAGGTGCCTTTGACTCGATATCTAGAACGGCAATACTAAATAAACTTTCCCAATATAATCTTCATGGCAACATTCTATCGTTCATTCCTAATTTCCTAACTTGTAGAACCTTCAGCGTTTCCGCTAATGGCAAACTCTCTTTGCCTCACCCACAAATTACTGGTGTCTCTCAAGGATCAGTATTAAGCTCTATCTATTCATACTCACAATAAACGAGCTCTGCTGCATGTTTCCTGCTCCCATAAAATTTGTCCAATATGCTGATGACCTAATTGTTTATTGTCATGGTAAATCGATCTCATCCACTTGCAAACTCCTTCAAACCGCAGTAAACCTTCAACAAGATAGATCTTCTTACCTGAGATTATCCTTATCTCAAAGTAAATCCAAACTAATCAAGTTTTCAAGAAGAAGATCTTCTCCTCTACCTCACATTTTCTTTAATAATTCGCCGTTACCCACTGTAAATCAATGTAAAATTCTCGGAATAACCTTCGACTCTCGACTTAACTGGAAACACCATATCCATGAACTCAAAGGCATCTGTATAAATAGATTAAACATAATTGAAACGCTCAGTCACTTTCACTGGGGTTCCAACGAAATCGTATTATTAAGAGTTTACAGAGCTCTCATACGTTCGAAACTTGACTGTGGTTGCTTTATTTACACGTCATCCCTCAAATCTATCACAGATTTGCTGAAATTTGTTCACAATACCGCTCTCCACCTCTGCCTTGGCGCCTTCCACTCTAGCCCTCCATATTGAAGCTAATGAATCACCCTCCCCTTAAGACGACAATCCTTGCTCCTCACATATGCTGCCTCAGTATCCTACAATTCTGTTCACTAACTTCTCACTTCAACGACCAATCTCCCTACTAACCCTCGAACAATTATTAAATCTCTTCCCCAATTGCTCACTCCTTTACTCAAAGATACTGACCTCTCTCTGATATCCCCGCTTCCACTACCTTCTTCTCCTCCTTGGACCAAAATTATTCCTATAATCGATACTTCACTAACCATTTTTAATAAGCATGAGTCACCCACTGCACTTGTAAAAAAAGCATTCCTGGAATTACTACAAGAAAAATCTTACGATTTAACACTCTATACAGATGCTTCCAAAACTGACTCCGTAGTTGGATGTGCAGTTACCTCGAAACATGCACCCATAGGCTTCTTTACTTTACCTTCAGTGTGTAGCGTCCATACAGGTGAGCTTCACAGCTTGCTTCAGGCTTTTAAATATATCTCCCACCCCCACAAAAATATCGCAATATGCACTGATTCCCTTTCCTCCATTCTATCAATTAAAACAATCTTCACTGACCAGCCAATTGTCCAGAACATACATGACATATATCAAACTCTCGCTGCTCATGATATAACAGTCTCTCACATTGGAATTGCTGGGAACGAAACTGCGGATCGCCACGCGAAAGAAGCTGCATCTAGCAACAATCCAAAACACATAGTCCAACTCGCCATCGACCTTCAAGATGTCTTCAGGAAATCATCCTGTGTGCCATAGCTGTAATGCTATAGTGACCGTTAAGCACATACTTACAAACTGCAAACAATTTTCCGCTACATATCAACGATTTGACCTAAGGCCTAACCTCAAGGAAATGCTCCACTGTCCCACCGAGATCAAGAAAGTCTTACAGTTTTTGAAAGCTACACATCTCTACCATAAAATCTAATTTAAAAACAGTAATAGTTGTTATTTAATTTCATGTATATATTTGTAATTATTTTTCTGTGCCAATGACCAGCACTGTCGAGGCACGTTAAGCTAAAATTGAAAAAAAAACTTTTTTTACTTCTGTATATCGTTTCTGCATGAATGTTAATTTCAAGATAACTTAATGTGTCAATAAATTTACAATATAGACAATTTTAGATAAAATAGTAATTAAGCGCCAAGGTACAAAAGTCCCAGATAGCACAAGTACATTCATAGAAGCACATGATGGAAGGTTTGAATGTGTCTCAGAATGAAATTAACTGTCTCGACCCTTACTTCGTGGAATATGTTCATATTAGTGTTTTTAAATGAAACTCACGGTTTCTAGTTATATTGTGGAATTAACTAGAAACCGTGAGTTTCATTTAAAAACACTAGTTTCTCAGAATATTTCCACAACACAATCCATCCATATATTCTATGCATATTGTATTGATATCCAAAGTGGACTGTTTCACATTCTTAAACGTTCTCAGAATATATTGAAGAATATTCTTAGCAGCTCAATAGAATGTTCAGCTAGGTTTGAAATTTTTCATTCCATTTCTTATTGAGGCTCCTCCAAATTTTAAAAATGAAATCAATTACTCCAAAGGCAAAGCTAACTTCATTAAAATTATATTAACTTGGTGGAGGATAGTTAAGAGGGGCCTCACGTTTTAGGAACCTGAAAACAGTTGGCACCCGTGATTGCAACAAAATTTAGGTCATTTTGCACACAACAAATCTAAAGAACGCGGCGAAATTAAGTGTTGAAATTTTAACACAATATAACTTGGACCTTTGTCTTGGGGATCAGGTATTTTGGTTGAGTTTGATATTGTTATAAAAAAGATATAAGCCATTAAGTGATGGTGTGATTTTGACTGTTTTGACAATTTGTGGTCACCAATCTGGACACCAAAACCTGATCCCCAAAAGAAAGCATAGAGAATTCGATTCTGAAAATATGAAATCTCAAATCATTGTATTTTTTGAGATTTGTTGTGCGCAAATTTTTGCAAACGAACATCTTTTTACTTTAGTTCAACCGCTCCACCGTCTTGATGCATGGCGCTGTATAGAACAATATAGAACAATGACAGAAGACGACGGTCAATTCATAGACAAATAATATTATAACTTTATGGGTCAAATGCCGTTGTCATATGTTTTGTTTTCATAAAAATATCCCAAATTTATAGTTTAGTGTGTATTGTATTTGTAAGTGATTATAATTAAGTAATTTTCATGCTAAATGAGTAAATTTGTGCTTCGTGAATGCTATTTATATTTACTCCACAAGATTGTGTTTAGTGCATAGATATGGTTTAGCGCTTCATGCTTCCTTGCAACAAAAATGCACTTTTTGCACCTATTACACAAATAACTACTTTTTATTGTTATTCTTATTTATTGTTGGTGAATACATCAAAGTGATTAAATATATTAAGTGAGAATGATTTTGAGTTTTTGTTCTTTGGAATAAATATATCATGTTTATACCTGATAATAGTAATTGTGATTCCGCTTTTTGAATTTTATTGTTGTGTTTTTCTAGACAAATTTTGTTCTTCATGAGATCAATTATTTCGCTTATTGTATTTGTTTGTAAATTCAGTTTTGATGCAGAGTGGAGGGATTTTATTTCAAGTAGTGCGTCATCACCTACAAGCCCTAAAATATTTTATCAATAAATGTATGTCATTTAATATACAAAAATAATTTATAACAAATGGTAATTATTTGTTATGTTAAATATATTTACCATCAGGAGAAGCACCTAGAAAACCGTGTTGAACATCTACCCAAAATCCTGAATCAACCACCACAACATTTTGTACTTGTTCAAAAATGCTCTTTTTCCTTAAGAGTTCCATACTCCATTACCTCCGTCATACAATAAGTCTTTTTAAGAACAGTTTTAAAAAGAGAATAACAAGGTGTATTTGTTTTTCTCTTACAAACCTGTCCAAAGATTTTATAGGAAATTAGGATGGTTATCCACTTTTTAGCTTGCCTAAGCCTATGCACCATAGGTAATAGTAATTGTTGAATAAAATTATGAATGAAGTAGGTAACATTATATTTTAAAAATCTTTGAACCATAAATATTTTAAAACTTTGTCTAGCCAATAGTCGAAATGTCCTTGCAAATTGTTTGATTATATAAGCATTTCAAAAAATCAAAGAAAATAAGAAACCAAATTATTATTAAAGGATGACTTAGTAATAGTCGTAGTTGTTGATATTAAAAAAAATTGTAAAACAAAGGACGACTAAAAAGTTAATTTTGTCTACTTGTTGCACTTCGGGGGCTGTATCGAGTTGTACAGATAGGTTTTCTTTTCTAAAAACCATTTTTGTGTGTTCTTGCTGAAAAACGTAAAAACAACTCGAAAGAATCCAAAATTCCAACTTTTTTTTGGGTAAACCTATACTTTTCTCGCATATTAGATGGGTTGGATGGAAAAGTAATAATACCAATAATGTATTATAAAAAAACAAAAAAAATATTTACCATTCAGGTGCTCACACATATGTATATCTGTCATGGAAAAACGAGAATGAACCAACTATTTTTTTGTATAATGAAGGAAAAATGTTTCAGTTCCAATCTCCACAACACATGATCCATCTTTGCAAACAAGGTAGAAGCCAACTTGTACATGTTGATTGTATTTTTGATTTTGTACTGTATATATCGATCTCCCCACAATATATACATTATTATTTGTCATTACAGGTCTTTCGCTTTAAATTTTTTATTAGTTGTTATAGTTGCTTTGTAAGTTTTTTAAACGTTTGCTATTTTAAATTGAAATTCCTCACTGTACCTTAATTTCCTTTTTCTATTAAATGTAAAGCATTGTATTACAAGTAAATATTTCTTTGTATAATAAATTTGGAAACTCTTTGTTTATATTATTTGTCTCTAGATAAAATTGAATATATTTACACATGTAGTTGAAAAAAGAGCCTACATGTCAAATAAAATTTGAAAGCAACCAACAGAAACTCTGAAACTGATACAAATATGATTAGATTGAGGCAAAGTTGTGATACGACGTTCTGTGTTTTCAGACTAAATGGCCTATTTTAAATCATGTAAATTTGCAACTTTTCCGCAGTTTAATTCTCTTAGTATGAAACAAACAAAAATTTATAATCATGAAAACATTTTATTATGTTAATATAAATGGTACACATTGAAAGGTAGAATGTTTTTAAAGTATGTATATTTTTCTTCCATTCTCAATTTCTAGCAATTCCCACAATGCTGTCACTTGGTATCCATATTATTAAATATCACATGTCCTTTCCTGCAATATGTATTGCACCTTGTATCAGGTGATAATAGTTATATTTTTCAATTATCACTATTATATATTCATCAAAATGAATTATGCAATTGTTGTCTTTTGAGAGCGGTTTTAATTTTTCTTCATTCAGATACTTCAAAGGTCACTTCAATTAAGCATTTTTCGCTTTTCGCTAACAAACCCATATTATCATTAACACAGGGTTTCAAGAGAATGTTGAAAGATGGTTTGATGATACTAGAACAAACCATCAGAATTATTTATCTCATATTTTCACATTAATCAAATAATCCAGTAAACATAACCTGAAACATAGCTTTTAAAATTAAAAAATACGGATTGCAGGATAATTTACATTATTATAACTATAATTTTTGATATCGGGTCGATACGATTACGTACTTTTTAACAATTTATCCCTTTCATAAACATTTATGAAACTCTTAAATAATCAAAAATCTACACTCAAATGGAAACTATGTCAACAAATTTTGTTTGGATCCATGTATATAATATTCTCTTATCTATTCACAGGTGTGCTGTAGTTTGGATGCAACATAAAAAACACAGATAAGGTTTCTGTGCTCACAAATATTTGAAATCAAAACATTCGAACAGAGATGCGTTTCTTTGAACCGTCAAGAGTGGAAAGACAGAGAGAGAAAATATGTTGGATAAGTAAAAGCCGATTCAGTACTACTATCGACATCTGTCGTAAATATTTTGAACCAAATAATTACTAAATTAATAACTAGTATTGTGTAGGTTTTTAGGTTTATATACTTGTGAGGAGGCACCTCTTAACTGAAAAACGCCACTAAAAGTAAATCGTTTGAAATATATCAAGAACCGATTACCTATCAAGCTGGTGATTATGATCTAAATATAGTTTTACTTTTCCGCCCAACCGATCTATATGCGAGAAAAGTATTGGTTTACCACAAAAAAAGTTGGAATTTAAAAAAAAAATTGGGTTGTTTTTACGTTTTCTATCAAGAACAACTCGAAAAAATGGTTTTGAGAAAAAAAAATCCTGTGTGTATGTCGTCGTCGTCGTTGTCGTCGGCCACTTTTCGTTACATGTCTTGTTAGCACGATACAGCCTCCGGAGTGCAACAAGTCACCAATTTTATGATTGAATATTGTTCAGGATATCTCACAGATAAACCCTATTGATTTTCAGCTTACAATAGCTAGTACAACGGGTGCTATGGTACTTGAAGTACGGCATTTTTGTAATTATTTGAGAATTTTCAGTTTGTTAGCACGATACAGCCTCCGGAGTGCAAAAAGTCACCAATTTTATGATTGAATATTATTCATGACATCTCACAGATTAAACCTATTGTACCAAATTGTTGACATTTTGGAGAATTTTCAGTTTGTTAGCACGATACAGCCTCCACAGTGTATAAAATTGATCAATTTTACGATCGAATATTGTTCAGGGCGTCTGACAGATGAACCATATTGGTTTTAAGCTCACCAGAGCTAGTACAACGGGTGCTATAATACCTGAAGTGCCACATTTTTGTTCCTTTTTGGAGAAGTTTCGGATTGTTAGCACGATACAGCCTCAGGGATCGTAAACAAGTTACCAATTTTATAATTGGACATTTTTCAAGGTGTCTTGGATGTGTACCATATAGATTTTCAGCTGACTAGAGCGAGTACAGCGGGTCCTATAAATCCAGGTATACTAAATTTTTGGTAATTTTTGGAGAAATTTCGATTTGCTAGCACGGTATATCCCCCGAAGTGTATACAAGTGACATTTTTATGATAGAATATTGTTCAGGGCATCTCACAGATGCGAAAAAGTTAGTTTTAATCTTTAAAACCGGTAATTTTTACAAAGAATGTTAGCCTGGTAAGAAATTTGGAAAATTTCTGAATAGTTTTCCGAAGCGTTAACATCATAAACTTGTAGAGCTTTACACCATACCGTTTACGGAATGCTGGAAGTTGTTAAGTACTGTTTTGGAGAAATAAATATGAATTATGTGTTAATGGGAAAATTTCAGACAGATCCTCTTGAAAACAGATTTGGAAAATATAGACAACTGACTTGCCAGTACAATATATCTATTCGGCAAGTATATGAATGAATAACTTAGATTACAATCGTTAATGTCTTTGGAATCGAATTCTTTTGGAAGTGTGACAATCGATTCATTTTATGAAATTAATGATGCCCTATTACTTGAAAATACAACTGCTGTCTCAAAAACGAATTGCTTTTCTCCAATTTGTGATTTTACTGAACGTGAAATTGAAAATTGGATACCAGAAATGACAGTAATTACATATTTATCTGACTATTCTTGTTCTATCGTATCAAAAAAAGTTCGATCTGACACATGTAAATCAGATATGATATATACAGATGATGTTGTTGTAGATAATAAACATATTTTGATGAAAAATTTAAGCAGAGGAAGTCTTAAATTTCCTAAAGATGAAGTCACTAATATAGTTTTATATGAAATTTACTATTTTGACCCTTACTCTGTGGAATCAACTCATATTACTTTTTTAAATGAAACTAAATGTTTCTAAATAATTCCAAAATATGTTGAAAAAAATGGTACGAATTTTAAGAAATTGACAATTGTTTCGATATTACTACCATCGCCAGAGTGACAGAAGTATTGTAACTTCTATCATTCTGACGAAAATAGTTATAGAGAAATAATTATCAATTTTTTAGAATGTTTACTGTTTTTTTCAATATATTGTGGAGTTATTTAGAAGCATTTAGTTTCATTTAATGAAGTAATAGTTTTATATGCCTATTTAATGTTCAAATATTCGCAACAATAAAGATTTTTCATCACAGTGACATTAAAATATCTTACAAAAAATAATTTCTTATTAAACTTTTCAGAATTTAAAGTACATAATTCGGGATATATTGTAAACATTATCATATAGTCATAATAAACCCACTTTTAAAAAATTACTGTGGAAAGAAAAATGACAAATTTGGTAAGAGAAATAGAGAAAATTAGATACTTTTACTGTGTAAATCAATTATCAAATTTGAATTTTAAATATACTAACAGATACTACAGACTTGTAATTAACTATTAATTATTTTTCTAATGATAATTTCTACATACTTCTACACTTCTGAAAAACACATATACCTTTAGTAAGACTGAATAATTTTTGCACTTCTCATTAATCTACAATTGGTTATATTAATACGTTAAAGTAATGTTAACCCTTGAGCGGGCGCGCTTTGCAAATCTACACGACCAGGCGCGTGGTGAACTCAGATCACCACTCGAAACACTGCTTTAAAACAACAAAACCATGGCTGCTTATATTGATTTATTGAAATATAGAAACATAATACTTTTAAAAATCATGATAATCAACTTTAACTAGGGATAATAAAAAATAAGGGAAAATGAGAACATAAAACTTGAAACTAACACAATTATGTATTTCCAGGAATCCTTGACAAATCACTCTGAATCATATTGTTTGTTTTGTTCTGTTTCACAATTGCAACAAAGTACGACATCTCTTGAATGCCCTTTACAAACATGATTAGAGCAAGATCCGCATCTTCTAGTTGTAACTTGATTTTTTGCTCTGTCACAATACGTACATCGTTTTCTCTTCAGCTGACGTGTGGGGGACTCCTCTTCAGGCAAATTTCTGAATTTTTCCAAAAAAATACGAATTTCTGTGGGTAGGGAAACCATTTTGGCACGTTCAAAATACATTTTCTCCATAAGTTGAAATGCAAGATTCTTCAAAAATGTTCTCTGCTTCATACTTCATCTGGATTTGCTCTGAAAATGACTTGAGCATTTATTCCAGATATATTCAAAAATGTGAAAAATAAACACAATGGCCACCTTCTTGTTATTCTAGAAACAGAATATTTTGCCTCAATTTGATCACAAGTATCTACAACCACTTTCGACATATTATAATCCATTATAACATGAGGCTTTTGAGTTGTCTCATCAATGGAACCCTCATCGTGCATGGATGACAGTAATATAACAGCTTTGTCCGGTTTCGGTACGTATGATAAAACCATAATTTCATATTGATAGCCAAATAATGAAGTACCAACCTTTCTTGACTTATGAGGCAAGAAGTGTGGGGGAATTGCCGCTTTATTTTTGAGGACTGTTCCAATAGTGGTAATCTGATGGTCAAGTAGTGATAAAACAAGATCGTAACTTGTGTACCAATTATCTATTGTCAAATTGCGATTCGAGCCTTTTATATGGTCTGTTAGATGATGTACAATGTCATAAGGCTTATTTGAGGTGCAGTATGGACCGTCTGGTTGCTTCCACAGTAAACTTCTATAGATGAGGTGTAAAAAGTTTTAGCATCATTTATTGCAAATATTTTCAAACTATACTTAGCAGGCTTTTTCTGCATATAGTGAATAAAGCTACACCGACCTCTATAGGGTACCAGCTCCTCGTAATTTGTAACAAATTCACTGTGATTATATTTTTTCTTACTGTTATCAACGAAAGCATCTAGTAAAGTTCTGATTGCTGCCAATTTATCGTGCTTTTGTCTTTCGACCCATGATGCCTTATTGTCAAATCTAATGCACCTCATAAGAAACAAAAGTCTTTTGTAACTCATGCAAGCTCTAATTGCAATCAATCCGGTACCATCCTTATTCCAAATTTCTTCAACATTGGTGTGCTGCAAACATTTCAATCCAGTCAAATACAACAATCCTATGAGGGCACATATTTCATTCCTTGAAGTAAGTTTGGCATATCTTGGTCTACTGTAATTTGTAACTCTCTGCTTTTCTGTAATATACTGATTTGTATACTCCACAATTTCATCAATCATATCAGTATTAGAAAATTGATGAAACGCATCAATCTCTGTGGTGATTTTTTTTGCTGTGCCTTTCGGGCCTGGAAATGTTTTGACAATATTTTTAGATCTCAATCGGCAGTTTTGTTTTGAGAAATTTGAGTTGCACCCAATCGTTTCATTATCTTTTCCCAAAAAAAATCCCTCTGCTGGTCATCTTCATAATAGAAATCTTGGACAGAATCACCTCCTATTTCAGAACCGCTAACGTGATCTGAATAGTACACATTTTCCTTTTCATCATCAGATGAATCTAATTTCCATCCGTAATGGCTTTCATGTAAACTTACATTATCTCCATCAGAAAGTTCGAGGAGAACCTGCTCATAGTCCTCTTCTTTCAAAAGATTTGACCTGAAAATAAAACGGAATTATTCCAATTACCTATGTTTCCTAGACAACTAACTTATATGCGTTAAAATGTACGCGATGAAATAAATTGAAAAATACTTACATGACTGGGCGCGTTGGTGAAGTAAGTTCACCCACTCTGACACACGTTGATCTTTCGATTTCCGGATGATATATCTGTACTCGCAGGCTGTCAAAACTCAACTGATATGCTCATCAGGAGTCAGCTGTAAGGTACTGTGCGAGAAGAGGGGATACGTCTACGTTTCAAGGACATAAATACAGAAATGCGGTTAGTGGTGAACTAAGTTCACCAGCGCGTCCACTCAAGGGTTAACATTTTCTTAGAGACGGTTTTTGTTTTTTCCGCAAAAAAACCAAATGGGGGGCGATTAAGGGCTCAGTTCACGTCTGGCAGCTCCGTTTCTACCGAAAGCTCTTAAAAAACAATGTGGTTCCAAAAATTATTTTCAAAACAGCAGTTGCATTGATTAAGGCTACTCCGTAACCCCAGTTCGATATACAGCATCGCCTTCTTATAATGACGTCACGCCAGAGCATTTTGGCCTTGTTGTTCAGGCGGTACTGACAATACTTTCAAAAGGACCTCTGAGTCAAATGTATTGCACTAACCGTAGAAAATATCACGATGCTGATATGATACAATCAATACACTCATTTCGTGTCCAATCAACCGTGTTCCTCACATGGTTGAATGCTTTGAATCAGATTTGAAAAATTGTCTTCTGTTGCATAAAGTCTTTCTGCTTCCCATATAGGAATAATTCCTTTGAATTTATTCACCTGTCTGAAGTTTGTAATAATTGCGACGAACACATCCCTCAGGGAGGTCTGTTATAGCAGCTTAAACTAAATCACTGTACCCTTTTACCACCGGAAACCCCTATAAAGTTAACAAAATGGAATAAGTTGCTCATAGAGATTCATTCACCTGGAAATCTCAAGTTTGTCCTCAAATTTAGCAACAGTCGTTGTGTTGATTAGATGTTAAATAATAAATTTAAGTCTATTTTTAGCTTTTATCGCAGAGTGTTTCGTTAAATCGTTATTTTGAATGTAGAATTATTTGTTTTGCGAATTGATGGTCTAAGGAGACGATTTTTTAAATTCAATTAGCATTAAAATGTTTTGTTAACCAGTGGCATTACAAGAAAAACGGAAAATACTATTACCGCCATCCCTACCTACGATACGAGAAAAGTTTTAGTTAATCTTGAAAAAGTTTGAATTTTCGATTTGCCTCAGAGTTATTTTCACGTTTTCGAGTGAGAAAAACAGGACAAAAGGATTTTAAGAAAAAAAATCCTATGTGTATGTCATCGTCGTCGTTGTCGTCGGCAATTTTTTGTAATTATGTCTTGTTAGCACGATACTGTCTCCGGAGTGTATAAAGTAACCAATTTCATGATTGTTCAGGGCATTTCACAAATGAACTGTATTGATATTCAATCGACAAGAGCCATTACAACTGGACTTATAGATACAAATTTACTACATTTTTCATCATTTTTGGAGACATGTCGGTTTCTTAGCACGATACAGCCTCAAGAGTATGTACAAGTTACCAATTTTATGATTGCATATAGTTGAGGATACCTCACGGATGAACCCTATTGATTTTCACCTCACCAGAGCCAGTAAAACTGGATCTGTAAACCCAGATATACTACATTTTGGCCATTTTCGGAAAAATTTCGCACGACACAGCCTCCAGAGTGTATACAAATGACCGATTTTTTCATTAAATATTGTGAAGGGCATCTCAAAAATGAACCCTATTGGTTTTCAGCTCACCAGAGCCAGTATAACTGGACCTATGAATCCAGATATACTACATTTTTGATAATTTTTGGAGATATTTCGGTTTGTTAGCACGATACAGCCTCCGAAGTCTATACATATGACCAATTTCATAATTGGATATTATTCAGGGCGTCTCACAGATGAACCCTATTGATTTCCAGCTCAACTTAGCCAATAGGTACGACAGGACCTATAGATCGAGATACACTAAATTTTTGGTTGTTTTTGGAGAATTTTCGGTTTGTTAGGACGATGCAGCCTCTGGAGTGTATACAAGTGACCAATTTTATGATTGAATATTGTTCAGGGCGTCTCACAGATGACTCTATTGATTACCAACTCACCAGAGCCAGTACAATGGATCCCATAAATCAGATATTCTACATTTTTGGAGAAATTTCTGTTTGTTAGCATGATAGAGCCTCTGGAGTATATAAGTGCGGAAAGTTAGTTTTAATCTTTAAAACCGTTTATTCTTATTATTTTCTCAAGTACAGCAATGGTTTTTTTCGACACTTCATAGAACTGTAATTGGAATTCATATGTAGAAAAACAAACAATTCAATCAAAAACTCAACCTCTTATTATACTTCGAATTTCATACTCGATTCTAATAGTTAACAATTTGCATACGATATAATAAATTAGAGCAGATAGCTCTAAACCAAACTAACGAAATTTACAATTCACAAAGAAAATACCGGTACAAGAAACTGGGTTAAGTAGCTTACTTACCAATTTTAGTTTGCGAAGTAAACTAGGGAGGAAATCTCGAAGTATTAATCTCAATAAGTTTGCAGTTAACTTGATCGGTTCTGGAACGAGTTCAGTTTCTTATTTATTACAAAATATGTCTAGATATGCAGAAGGTTCCGTACGTGAAAGCCATACATATTTTAGAAATAAAAATGAAAAAAAAAGAACAATTTTTCACAAAAACCTGGAATTATAATTTGTTAATTGCATCTATAGATACAAGAACGTTGACCACATGAGTGTTATTGAGTAAACAGAATCTATATGGCCACAAAGTAATCTATTATGTCATTCCGTAATTAAAGTTTTGCCTCGAAATTGAAATAAAATAGTTGTTGGTATATTTATCAGTTTATTGAAATTATTTCTCGAAAATGTAAGCACTAAATATACAAACATCCGCAAAATTTAGCGATATTGCTTTATATTGTGAAATTTTCTCCAAATTAATTTTTTATTGTTTTATTGTAAGTAGTTAATAACAGAGTTTCAAGTTACACTGATTTGTAGTAATTCCTGTACCTTCCTCGATCATGCAGAACAACGCGATATCTATGTGGCATACTAAAAATTAAGTTGTCGATATCTGTTTAAATAGTAGAATACCAGGCGTTCGTGGGAACTAAAAATAAAGTTTGTGGATTTCTTCCCGTTCTTCATATATGTAATACTTGTATGATTTTTGTGAGATATGAAGTAGACATAACAATATTTAGTGTGGTCGTCCTGAAATGTCAGGAAATATTTTAATTCGGCTAGTGGTCCAGTGTTAACTGGCCCCCAGACGACACTATGCACAATTTCCAGCGCCTATGTGGACTGTGGTCCGTCTAAGGATGAAAATGGGAAATTAGCGTTCTCTCTTTTAATGCATACTCCGAAGTCCGGTAAATTTCCTTCTCCTAGTACCAAACTTTAAACAGGTCCTTGTTGGTAGCTAAATTCAAGTTATTCTCATTAAGATGTTCAAGTTTACGATGGCAAATTTCAATATTGTAACAGTTTTTGCTATATTTGCTTCTTCTTCCTTTATGTGGTACAGGCCGTTTTCATTAGTAGCAGTTATAGTTACTCACATTATTGGTTTTTGATGTATGACTTATATGTTGTGGTGAACCACACAGTGTTTACTTTTTCACTGATCTTTGCTACTACTGACATCAAGTTTATTGCCAAGGTAGATATGTAGAATGCACAATTGAGGTTAATTATTTCATTTTGGATGTTTATACGTACTTTGCCTTTTCCTTCAACTTTAGTAGTGTGATTTCCAGATACTAACCGCAATGTTCCAATTTCAGAATTCATGTTCTCAAAATTTTCTTCCTGTGCACTCATATGGGACGTGCAGTGATTATCAAGGCACCAGGTGTCTACAGAGGTAATTGACAAACAAGTATTTTCTTTTCTCTAACGGTTGATTTTATTGACGTTTATTCTTCTTACTACAGCATTCCTCTGTATTATATCCCTTTTTTTTACATTTCTGGTAGTAGTTAAGCTTATTTTTGGAATATAATGCACCTTCTCTTCTCTCTTTTTGCACGTCTTGGTTTTCTCTAGCTTCGCTTTCTACTATAATTTTAATTTTCAGCATTTTGAGCTATGGTAGTGTATCTCTCTATTCTGTTGCTATTCTGAAATTTTCAAATGAAGCGAGTAAGCTGTTTAGCATCATGATACTTACCAGATCATAATTTAGAGTAATGCACATATCAATCAATTTATCGACGGTATCCATGAAGTCGTTTAGATGTTCGCGGACGTCCCCGTTATCATACTTTTTCAATATGAGATGATTCAGCAGTGTTAATTTTTTGCGGGACCCGTACTTTGATAAATGCTTTTTATTTTTTCCATAGCTCGTACGAAGTCTTGTAGCCTTTTATTTGTTAGTACTCGGATGGTGAGATAGGTAGCAATTGTTCTCACAATGCTAGTAGATCTTTGTGCAGAAATTATTTCTTTTTCATCTCTTTGCTAGTTAAAAGCGGATCGGATATCTCTCCACTTCCGTATCCCCACAGACCATTTGCGATTAGCCCTGCTCGCGCTTGTAGACATCACGTATCGCAGTTTTCTTTTGTTAAGACTTCGAGGCGACGGTACGAAGATGAAACTGTTGCTGTCGACGTGCTCATTTAGAACAAGTTCTATTTTCACCGACTATATTTATCCCAGTAAACCATGTTGCTACCAATTGTTGGTTGGAATGACAGATGAAAGAATATATTTTATTTATTAAGAAAAGTTTGATTAATCTACTTATCAGAATGATATAAATTCAGACATGTCACTTAATGTTTTACTAAAACGTCAGAAGCATAATTGACATGAAGTTAGTGTAAAAAATTAGAACGTGGCAATAGTGATGTGATAGTATGTCCATAGACTTACAGTACATGCAGTAAACCAGATTTATCAAAATGTACTCCACGTTAAATTCAGTGTTATTTCTTGTCGCCGTCCTTCTTAAACATACAATTCTTCAAATTTGTTTTCGTGATGCATGCAGACCTGAATAACAAGAAAAGAGACTAAATTACATTATTTTGAAGAGCGTTTGCCCTAAGTGCTCTTCTGTAGAAATAAAAATGTAAATATAAATGCTACAAAGCACGAATACAACATGAAAACGCGACAGCTGAATGTTCGGACAAACTTTTTTATTCGATCCACAAGTATTTCATTAACTTATGATTTCTGAAATCTTATTCTCAGAAAATCCATTTTCCGGTTGAAATTTGTGTGAGAGAATGTATTTTGACAAACATTTCAGGCCAATATTATTCTGTGAATCGTGAAATATTGTATTGTGTGATTTCCGGCTTTTAGATCGAGCACTTTACAATACACTCAAATCTTAAATTCTCCTGTGAAAATTGTTGATAATATCATTTGAAAAAATTTATATTAAATAACTATACTGCACTATTGACATATGATCGAAGAATTGTGTAAATTGTGAAAAAACAGTGTCCATTTTATTTCTTGAGTGCGTGTTTTCTTATCCTAATAAAAAAACAATTCTTGTTGGGACTAATTTGAAAATGGACGATCCCCATATGGCCAGATTTTTTCATTCGCCCACAAATATAGGCTACGTATCATCTACAGAGAAACAAAACATTGTAAATCTGTATAAACGAATCTTAGATGGTGAACCAGAGACAAAGATGACTGCCATTGTGTTCAAGAATTCCTGGATGACCTCCACGATGGTTACAAGAGGCAATTGTTCCAGTGTTTCTATTTTTCTACATAATTGAAAATACACTTCCGGTACAAGATCTCTTGCCCCACCAATTAAGACGTAAAGTTGGTGAAACTGAAATCCGGATCACACTAAACACATATTCGGGAAAGACAAATACAAACCAATCATTCGAAATCAAATATAACGGAATAAAAGAACTCCAAAACGACGTCAAACATCCTGGTTGAAAAACTCAAGAGAAAGGTCGGAAATGTCATATATGGAGTTTATATAGACAGAGTAAACGCCAACACCTTTGAAAGAAAAGTTGAATTCGAATTATTCTTTTCTCAACTAATGTCTATAGAAATTAGTGAAAATAGTGGAAATAAATATAACACTGACCCGTTAGGAGAATAAATGGAGTCATAAGCGTCCCATAAGGTTTTCATTTCTAATTCTTTATTATTATAATTAATAAATATAAGATAAACAGAACGTTTATTGAATTGTAATCTGTGAAATTGATCCACCTTACATATTTCAATTCCATTTGCCTCATCCAGAGTGTTTGGTAGATTTTCCCGGAAAAAATATAGAAAACATGAGTTTCGAAGACTAGACATCAAATTTTAGTTGGAAAGGTAACTATGAGTGAAAAAGTTATTGAGATTTGGTTAGTGTTAATTCTAAATATACTTATCCCAGTGAGTTTTCTACCCGACGTTGAAACTCACGAGAATAAGACTCGATTTGGAAGAATATGATTTTGAAATGTAGTATGTCAAAGGTATAGCGAACTACGCAGATAGCATATCGAGAATATCCATAGAAGAACTCAAGGATTTATATATAAATAATTCACATGTCTTGGCAATCACAAGAGCACAAACGCGAAAAGAAAACGCTCAGTCAGAAAAGGATCTAAGGATTAACGAAGAAACATAGGAAGAAAGAATATAAAAACCTTCAGGAATAAAAGTTTTAAATAATCTTGAGGCGCATGAATTACCAATTTTACACTTTTAAAATAACCGTATCTCGCTAAGGATCAGCATTCGGATAAAAAATGAATTGAAATTTAGTAAAGCTTTAATTACCGGCATACACAACTTCGACCTAGGACGAACGTTGGAAAAGCTTGAGGAGCTATCGGTGAAAAATGAAGTAAAAAGAATGAAGATATATACAAATGATGATATATTCAAAAAGTACGCAGTAGAAGAGTTTATAGAAGAAGGAAATCAAAGGTTAAAAAATATTCAAGTATGTATATGCGAAGTACCAAAAACGGTACAGCAGAAAGAAGAGATCCAAAAGATTTTAGAAAGATATCACAATGATCCAATGTTTGGAGGACATGTAGGAAATGATAGATTATTGGAGAAACTAAGAGCAAATTTTAGGTGGAAAACATGGTGAAAGATGTAAGGAAGTATGTAAAGAATTGCCATAAATGCCAAATGAATAAAGCAAAGCTTAGTCATAGGGAAAAATTCGTTATCACAGGTACATCTATAAAACCGTTTGATATTATTTACATAGACACAATAGGTCCCTTTGTAGAAAGTAGCAACGGGAATCGTTATTGTATTACAATATTATGCGAACTAACCAAATACGCGGTTATGATACCGGTCAAGAAGAGGGAAGCATACACAATAGCAAAAGCAATATTTGACAATTTTATACCAAATTACGGATTGATGAAGGAGATAAGAACAGATCAAGGGACGGAATATAAGTATGGAATGATGAAAAACTTAGCGGAACTTTTAAAAGCATAATTTTTCCACAGCATACCATCATGAGGCAATAGGCAGTTGTGAAAGATTACATAGAACATTTAATGAGTATATAAGAAACTTTATCAGAGATTCTAGGGATAACTGGTGCGAGTTTGTAAAAATGTTTGCATATTGCTATAATAAAACACCAAACACGTATCCCGGATACACTCCTTTTGAGTTATTATACGAGAGAAACCCCAATTTACCAGAATTCTTAAATGTAGAAATAGAACCATGTTACAATTCTGAAAGATATGATAAAGAGTTGAAATATAAGTTACAATACGCAAATGAAAGAGCCAAACAGTTTTTAATATGATAATAGTGAAAAGGAATCTTCACCTGTAAACTTTAGAATAGGGAAATTAGTTATTTTAAAGAATAAAGGGAGAAATAAGTTCGATCCACATTATTTTGGCCCGTTTAAAATAACGGAAATAAAAGGCGTAAATTCTGAGATTACATCTCAGGACAGTAAGTCACAGACCGTTCATAAGAATCGTTTGTATAAATACAACAGCAGAAAACAATTGTAAACAAGTGAAGTGTGTTCATAAACAAACAAGTAGTGTTAGTAAACAAAAATAAAAAACAATCAGCGCAAACTACTAACGTTATAGGTAGTATCGAAAAATTAAAACGATAATTTTTCTCTTCCACGAGGGGATGATGTTATGGAAAGTTTTTACACGCGACGCGAAAGTCTTGTAACAACCCGCATGACTGCGCCAATTATAGATATTCTATCGAATATCTAGTTTCTAAAAACTATTATATAAACTTCATCTAATAAAAATACAATATATGATATACGGTAAGCCGAATAAATATACGAACATGTAATGTCGAATAGTGAATGAGAAGTAAACGAGAAGTGAAGTAACAATTACAATGAATTTATTTTTATTAAAATATAAATGCTGATCGGGCAATCTTCGGTCTTATCATCTTTCACCGTGGGCCTAGATTCTGGGAATATAAATATCGCATTGTTTTTCTACGGATTAGGTGAATGTTATTAAAAACTTTCAACCTCTAACGAAGTTGACTTATTACATCTTAAATCACCAGTTAGTGTGAACCAATTGGGAGCGAATGCAGCCAGATTTCAGGAGTTGTTTCAATAATTGAATTCTGCCAAATAATTTTATGCCGGCAGTCTGTACGAACTTAATTTGTTTCATACTTACAATAATTACTTCGTTAGAAAGATAATTATCGAAGCGGGCCGCGATACAACCCTCTCTAAACTTCATCAAATCGACCAAGTTGAATATACAAAACTACAGACGGAATTTTCAGCTGGGAGAATTCAAAGGATGAAAAGTTCTCACAAATTTTTGGGAAAGGTTAGAATGGAAAAGTTGAAAAACGTGTCACTTGTTAAAGACTTCTCGAAGTCTGGGGCATCATTTAGAAATTTTTTAGAGATAGAAATATAGTCAGCTTGGTGGAATTTTGTGCCTTTCACAACGTTATCTCAAAAATAGACAAAAACGGTATTTTTGAAAAACATAATCTCAAATATCTAAAAATCCTGACGTGATTGGCCAATTCTAACCGCAGATTCGAATTATACGCATAAATTTACTCCGGAAACAACTCTCCACTTTCTATATTATGGAACTATTTATTTTTATAGATAGTTTTTATTTTTTGGTTACATGAAGACTGGGGTAGAGCAATTTGACCGTGTTTCAGGTCGATGGTTTCATGGGTAAACAAGCTATGATGTGGGAAAGGCGAAACCTGAAGCTATATTGTTACGAACTCGCACACCGAAGCAGATACTAAGTACGGCCCTGTAACCTTATGTTAACGGAGTTAAGAAAAAGGCGAGCGCAAAGAATTCTGAGAAGGTCTATTGGGATCTATTGTGACCGTCCTTTTCAATTATGTTCTCGAAAGGCATTTTAAGAAATATCGCGAAAGGCATGTCCCGTCCCGAATGTTCTAGTAAAGAAAATTTTTGACATAAATACAGGACCGATCAGCGGATGGGTTCAGTTTATAATTTGCCATAGTGAGTTAAACAGTAATTAAGTGAATATAAAAGTGTTATAAATTAATAAGTTAGTGTGCATATAAATTAAATTTAAGTGACTAGTTGAGTACATATAAATTAGTGTTAGTGAGTTAGTGTTTAAATAAATTAGTAAGTAGCAATACCGAGTGTTTAAAATTTATCCCACCCGTTTATTGTTTAAATAAATAACAAAAACATTACATTGGTGTCAGAAGTGGGATAATATAAATAAATTGCTACGTAAAAATGGCCAAGAGACTATGTGATCTCAAAGTGACGGAATTAAGAGCAGAATTGAAAGATCGTGAGTTGGAAACGTCCGGTAAGAAAAGTGAATTAGTAGAAATACTTAAAGTGGCACTGGAAAATGACGGCTTTGATCCAGAATCATTTTTATTTAATGACGAGGCTTCCACCTTAATCTCGTCAATTTCTGCTGATATGGACGAGAAGATTACCACAATGAAAAGCGAGATTTCTACTATGAAGAATGATATTTCTACCAATATGGACGAGAAAATTTCCACTATGAAGAATGATATTTCCACTAATATGGACGAGAAGATTTCCACCATGAAGAATGACATTTCTGCCGATATCTTATCGTTAAAAAATGACATTGCTGCTGACGTCGAGAATAAAATTACGTCTCTAAAATCAGACATTGAAAACAAGATAACAACGATAGACCAGAAAATCAAGGAGTTGGAGACAAATATTGCTGATTTAAGAACACAGGACACTTCAGCAGAAGAAAAGAAGACCGAGATCTGCAAGCCAGAAACACAACCCAAGACAGATGATATTGGCAGTTTTACCCGAGTCAAGGCCCCAACGTTCGATGGAAAGATGTCGTGGACCAATTACGTAAAACAGTTCGAAGCAGCCGCTAGAGTGAATAATTGGTCCGATAAGGAGAAAGCAGTGAACCTAACTATCGCGCTTCGGGGAGATGCCTTAGATATACTTCCGACAATACCTCTGGAAGACATGGATGACTTCGAGCTGCTGAAGAAGAGGTTGGACATGCGATATGGTCACGAACATTTGGAACAGTTGTACAGATTCCAGCTGAAGAACCGAAGGCGGGAACGTGACGAACCCCTTCAAGAGTATGAAATGGATATTGCCCGACTAGCTGCTTATCCATCAGCACCAGAGAACATGATGGAATGTTTAGGCATCCAGGCCTTTATTGACGGCTTGTGTGACCACGATATGGAGAAGACGCTTCGATTAGCCCATCCTAAAACATTGGCCGATGCATTGACTGCTGCTCTTGAATATGAAGCAGCCACGATGGCTTCGGGATACAACAAAGGTAGGACCATACAGGAAAAAGGTGACGATGACAGACTTGACCAGATCGTCAACTTGTTGAAAGGTATGGCAGACAAGAAGCCGAAGAAAATCAGGTGCTGTAACTGTGGCCAGTCAGAGTATGCACGCAGTTTGTGTAAGCGTCCTACGACTCCTGCGAACCAAGAACCTCTTAAATGCAAAGCAGCCAAGAAAATCTCGCGGTACAACGAAGGTAGGACCATGCAGGAAGAAGATGACGATAACAAACTTGACCAGATCGTCAACTTGTTGAAAAGTATGGCAGACAAGATGCCAAAGAAGATCAAATGCCGGGAGTGTGGCGAGCTAGAGCACGTACGCAATCCGTCTAAGCGCCCCAAGATTCCTGTAACCCAAGAACTCCAGTCACAGGGGAAATCAGACAGGGGTGAACATGCTACTGATGTGAGTCACCGAAATGCCGACTCCCTGTCCAGACGGCCGTGCCCAGCAGACTGCTCCCACTGCAACAAGGTGGAATCTAGGGAAGCTGCAGTTTCAAGAACTACTGTAGTCAACGAGGAATGGTCACCCACCAGGATCAGAGAAGATCAGGAGAATGATCCTCACCTGAAGATGATCCGGCAATGGAAGAAAGGAAACCGGCGACCTACCTGGCAAGAAGTGTCAAGAATTTCACCGAAACTCAAGGCGTATTGGGCTCAGTGGGACTCCCTTGTCCTGGAAGAAGGGCTGTTGAAAAGAGTCCTTGAAAACGATGATGGTTCTGAGATGAGGAGACAGCTAGTTATCCCGAGAACAAGAGTAGCTGAGGTACTGAAGAAGTTACACGACAGTCCATCGGGAGGTCATCTGGGAGTGAAGAAAACCCTTCAGCGAGTTCGTGAAAGGTTTTATTGGATGAACAGCTCCGACGATGTGAAGGACTGGTGTAAGAAATGTACGCCTTGTGCTACGAGTAATGGACCACATCGCAAGAGAAAGGCACCCATGAAACAGTACAATGTTGGAAGCCCTTTCGAAAGAATTGCTTTAGATATCGCTGGACCATTTCCGACGACAGAAAATGGTAGCAGGTACATACTGTTTGTAATGGATTATTTCACAAAATGGGTGGAAATTTACGCTATCCCGAACCAAGAGGCGACAAGTGTCGCGGATGTATTGGTGAAAGAATTCATCAGCCGATATGGAGTGCCCATGGAAGTCCACAGTGACCAGGGAAGAAATGTCGGAAGCCATCTATTCTAGGAGATTTGCGACAAGCTGGGAATGAAGAAGACCAGAACAACAGCATTACATCCACAGTCAGATGGAATGGTCGAGAGAATGAACAGGACTATTGGAAAATACCTGTCCAAAGTAGTATCCAGCCATCAGAGAGATTGGGACCAGTATCTCTCCCTATTTGCATTGGCTTATCGATCTGACGTCAATGAGTCCACGGGTGAAACGCCTGCGAAAATCCTGTTTGGACGTGAAATGAGGCTTCCTTGTGACCTGGAATTTGGCTGTCGGCCTGGAGAAGATATAGCAGGCGAAGACTACGTGATCCAATTGAGAAGAAGGCTGGACGATATTCATGAACTAGTTCGAACAAACCTTCAAGTTGCCAGCGACAGAATGAAAAGTCGGTACGACACGCAGGCCACAGAGGGCTGTTTTAAAGAAGGGGACAAAGTATGGTTACACAACCCGGCGAGGAGAAAAGGATTTTCTCCAAAATTACAAAAATCCTGGGAAGGTCCATACTTGATCAAGAAAAGGATCAATGATGTTTTATATCGCATAAGCAAGATCCCCAACGGAAAACCAAAAGTAGTTCACCGAAATCGACTAGCGCCATACGAAGGAGACCATGACATAGAGGAAGGAGTAAACCTTATTCGAGATGTGTCTGACCCCACCTTCGATGAATTTATGGGCGCGTATGGAGGTACCGGGAAAGCTAGATATGGAGTCACTTCGGAACAACAACAAGATTTGTTCACTCTCCCAGAAGATTATTCACTGGCATACAACATCCCCGCCCGTATCAAGAACGCACGAGGGTTGGCAACCGTCTTTCGAAAGAAGTTCGGGCAATTAGAAAAACTTGAAGACCAGATTCCAGCCCCTGGGAAGACACTGAAACTGAAACATAATTCGCGGTACGTCTTCTACGTGGTAACTAAAAATGAATTCCAAGATCGATCTACCTACCGCGATGTGTGGGAAGCACTTCGAAACCTCCGAGACCATGTGTTGGAATCCAACGTGAAGAAACTGGCTATGCCTAAGATAGCGAGTAACCAGTTGGATTGGCGAATCATCAGGAACATGGTAGAGATTATCTTTCAAGATACCGGTGTCCAGATATTAATTTGCAGCTACAACCCCCGCTATCAATATCCGATGAAGACGGTGCCCTGCTATTTCCATAAGATCGGAAAGTGTAGAAATGGGGCTAGTTGCCGATTCAAACATCCAGTCTCGGCTACACAGAAGTTCCAGGAGGAACTTTCATTTAAGGAGGGGGTAATGTTACGAACTCGCACACCGAAGCAGATACTAAGTACGGCCCTGTAACCTTATGTTAACGGAGTTAAGAAATAGGCGAGCGCGCCGAATTCTGAGAAGGTCTATTGGGATCTATTGTAACCGTCCTTTTCAAACATGTTCTCGAAAGGCATTTTAAGAAATATCGCGAAAGGCATGTCCCGTCCCGAATGTTCTAGTAAAGAAAGTTTTTGATATAAATACAGGACCGATCAGCGGATGGGTTCAGTTTATAATTTGCCATAGTGAGTTAAACAGTAATTAAGTGAATATAAAAGTGTTATAAATTGATAAGTTAGTGTGCATATAAATTAAATTTAAGTGACTAGTTAAGTACATATAAATTAGTGTTAGTGAGTTAGTGTTTAAATAAATTAGTAAGTAGCAATACCGAGTGTTTAAAATTTATCCCACCCGTTTATTGTTTGAATAAATAACAAAAACATTACAATATGAACAACTAGATCATCGCAAAACATGGACATGGCTTTGCAATTCCTTACCCAGTAAACACACACACGTGTAATATACGTTTATATGTGGTAGCTGATGTTGATTAAACGTTACTGGTCGAATTTTGCAACGTGACTTTCGTAACCCATATTCAACCAAACGTTGATTCTACCTATAATCAACGTATATGACTCAACTCACCACTATCCACTACCTTTATGATACTTGTCCACACCGTGCTTTCTCAACGTATATTCAATCAGAAGTGAAAACATTACATAAACGTTGAATATGACACTACTCAATAACTCTAACCTTTGAGCAACGTATATTCTACGTTTAAATAACTCTTGTTTTCTACGTTTTAAAAACATCGTGGAAATTACGTTATTGATCCGTTGAATGAAGAACTTATTAACAACTAAATCATTTACTTCACCTTGAGACAACATTTCTTATTACTTATTATTCAACGTTGTTGACTACCATTCTTCACTACTATCATGAAACGTGTCCTCATCGTGCTTTCTCAACGTATATTCAATTAGAAGAGAAAAACATCACATAAAAGTTGAATAAAACGATACTCAGTAACTCGAAGCTTCGAGCAACCAGTATTTGACGTTTCTATATCCCTTTTTATCTACGTTCATTAAACTTTATGAAAATTACTTCATGAATCCGTTGAATGGAGAACTAGATAACAACTACATTATTCACGTAACTTTGAGACATCGTTTCTGACTCCATATTATTCAAAGTTGTTGACTACCTCTTTTTACTACCATTGTGAAACGTTTCCTCATCATAATTTCTCAATAAATATTCAATCAGAAGTTACATAAACGTTGAATATACCTTCACAATAACTCGAAACTTTGAGCAACTTATATTCTACGTTTGAATAACTCATTTTTTCTAAGTTCATCAAATTTTATGAGAATTACGTTTTTGGTCCGTTGAATAAAGAAGTTAATAACAACTACATCATTCACGTTATCTTACGACCGCGTCTTATATTGCTCATTATTCAACGTTGTTTCAACTGATAGAAATGTATTGGATAGGTAGGTACGTTGAAAACCGATTGCTTCAGCAACTTGACTTCTAGTGTGATAGGTAGTTTTCATTGGACATTTTCAACTTTAATTCATTAATAAATAGAATGTGAAATTTTTCATAATATGTGATTCGTGTTCTACGTTTTAGCACACAATGGAAACTATCTACTGAGAAGCCTTATCAACATTATATTAGGTAAATTTGTGATGGGTTATACATCTTCAACATAAATTCATCCAGATCAAAGCAACGTGCAGACCACCCCCCTTCAACGTTTTCTCTTAGTGGTGTACTAACGTTGATTCAATTATAAAAATTCTAGGTTGTTTCAATGTTTTTTTCTTCAACGTTCTTTATACGTTGATACATAATTTATAAAATTCATGTTTCTATTGCTTTTTTACTCGATTAATGAAAGTATAGGTATGTCATGTAATTATTAATCAACCTTGTTAAATCCAACTTCTTCATCACATCTGAAGATAATTTAGTTCCATGAAAATTGAATGTGTTGAACAGAAATGGAACGTTTTCGCAACTTGATTGCCAAGTGTATTTCGTTGCATCCAACATAATGATTTTAAAAAATCTATAACAACTAATATTTTATATTTATTCTTCATTTTCTTATCATCATTGAGCTTATCATCATTGTTTGAGTATTTATCGTTAAACATATGGGGCCTATGAATATAACTCTACAGCATACCTGTATCAATCATTCATGGAGGGACTTTATGGATATTCCTAATATATTCATAATTTACCACTCCGTGGCAACATGCACGGTTAGTATAGTGGGAGGATCTCGTTTAACCAACACTCGAAATAGTCGCCATTTTGCATTTCCCGAAGCTTGTGTGAACACGTGCTTGTTCGAGTGATTATAATTTGGTAAGTACCTTGTAAAGATTTTCTATATAACTGAATTAGGTATTGCACAAACTAAAAATATTTCCTTGTTGAAACTCTTATTCATTCTCAATTTGCGGGTAATTAAGGTAGGTAAGTGTTAAACTGTAATATTTAGTACAGTTGACTTCAATAATCTTGTCGGAGTTGTAAGGTATAAACGCTTTTTACAGTGATGCTGAGTACTTATTACCACCCCAACAAACCAAACGCCATCGGAAAACATACGGCCGCCAGTCGGCACGCACGGTACTCTGGTGGCTGAAGTAGCCATGATCTGGACCTCCGTCGGCCCAGTTCGGATATACCGTTCCTAATGTACAAAGAATCGGCTTTCACTCGGCAACTTAACGGCAAGCCGAGAGCGGCTGTTTAGTTTTCGGGCCGGAAGTGGCTACTCCTCGGACACTCGCTACTGGGAGACCATATTTCGTGCCAAAACTGATCCGCAGGATGTTTTGCTGGCTATATCCGACTCCGGGCCGCGTTCGGTTAGCAAGCCGTAAAGTGGTATCAAATCAATCGAGTTTAAATTTCGCGCCGCATCATTTGACGGCCATTTTGCTTATATTTTGTATTTTTGTGAGGTTATTGTTTATTGTTGTGTTGTGTTACTCAACTCTTACTCTTGAACTAGGAAAAAGAGTCGTTTTTATGTTGTTTTTATATTTGGTGCTGATTTGAATATAGTATCGTGAATCATGCTGCCGTGATAATACTCGTAGATTATCAATTATATTATTTGATCATTTTTGTGTTTCTCCGCTGCCAGTTAATTTATTGTTATTTCAAGAAAGTGTAGGCAGAAGACAAGTGTCAGTCGCATTTACATGATGGGCAAAATAATTTGTAAGTACAAGTGTGAAGTATCTTATAGTACAAGTGATTAATGTAACAATCTCAAGCAAATGTTACTTAGCTTAAATTTTAAAAGATGTTAGTTTGCTGAGTTCTGTTTTAACCTATATAATTATGGCGTTTGTACATAAAATAAGTAAGAGACAAGAGCGGCGTTTGATTGCCACGCAAATGCAATCAATATTAAGTGATTTTATTTCTATAAACGAGGCTTTGAGATCTGAATGTTCAGAGCCCAAGACAGAATCTTCAATCTGTGCATCTCATGTCGAACAAGATGTTGTCTATAATTCCCCAAGTTATTCCCAATATGATCCTATTTTGGAGACACAATCTAAAACTTCCAGCATCACTTCTCACATTTCTAACTCCAGTTTCATTGATAGTCACCGATTAGCGAAATCCAGTGACTGTATTGAAGCACAGGCAGGGCCTTCAACAGAAAATGTGTTATCAGAGACAGAGTTTGATTACATATTTAGCTCAGATTCTGACTCTGATATCGAAAAATCTAACAATGAGCATGGCAAAACAGATAATAAGAATAAAACTGACCCAATTGGCTCAAAAATGCTCCAGATAGAGCAGGAGGAAGAGCCAATCGAAAAAGTAAAAAATAAGAGATTTATTGTATTCATAGATTTTTATTTCAGGCGATTAGTCTATTTTAATTTTTTACTTTACTTAATTATAAATTAGGGTATTTTGTTTTAGTTGTTCAAAACTGCGCCATTTAATTCTTACTATTAAAATCTTGTTTATTTGTTTAATATATCTACATTCTGTCATATGATATGGGAACTATGAAAAATAAATATTAATATTTTTTGTTCATATTTTAAAGTATATAATTTCCTAGCCGATTATTCTATAATAATTTATTGCTGATTTTAATATAAATAAAAGGGTTTTTCGTTAAGTTTCTTGTAACTGCGTATTTTATTTATAATATGTACACATTCTCCGTTCCTTATTACTTATATATTGGGAAAACTTATTTTTTGCATTTGTTTCAAAAGAATGTTGATATACTGACATTACTTTTTTCGTTGTGTAACTAATAAATGGTCTAATGTTTTTTTAAAAAGTGTTTTATTATACAAAGTACAAGTTTAGATTTTATTATGAAAAATTTTTTTATCAATACCATAGCAGGGGATGTTTCTCTGAATCTGTGTCATGCATTTTTAAATATCTTTTTTCACAATTGCTGAAATAATTTCTCTGTTAATTTGAAATTCCAATTTTTATTTGATGCATCTACATACAAAAACCATTATTATAACCTTTCACATGTTGTTTTTCAGATGAGATATTTTGCTGATTTCCAATATTAACATATTTAAGCTAGAAATATCAATTTTATACATAATAAAATACAATTATCATATCTTTCGCTTAATAAAGGGTATTCAATAATTATCACATGGTCACAGTCTCCCATGGATTACAAACCATATTTTATTGAACAGCCGATAGAAAGTTTATCATAAGAAAAAATATTTCTCAATCAAATACAAATATTTTGGGCGTCTGCGCATATTCGTCTGGCCGATAAATGGTGGCTTACAAGAGGATTGCCCCTTTGCGAGCCACGGATGGACTACCGTGCACTTACCGGCTATCCACCATCGGCCCGTCGTCGGTTATTCAAAAGCGTTGCCGAGGTTGAATGGTTGGCTAGCCTACTATTAGCCACCTTACGGCCCGGCGGACATACCCTACCTACACGCCGAGCCGGGAGCTGTAAGCGGGCCGGATGCGGCATTTCGGCAAACCACTTTCGTCCCATTATCGGGCCAGCCAGTCTGTCTTTGTTGGGACAGTCCCTCATCGTTAGGTACTCTCACACAATACTATGTTTCACAAAGTCATAATTTCCAGTCGAACAATGTCTATCCAATTTTAATAGGTTGACATAATCAATCACGTTGAAAATGGGTAGATGACAAACGTTGAAAACTGGTAGGTACAAATATAGTAGAAAATATGATTAAGTGAAATAGATAGATTTATGAAGATCGAGTATCAGAAGTTTCCCAACTAAGTAGTTTGAATAAAAACTACCTAGAAGCTTGAACTTATTTTTTATAATTCGCGTATAGTACTTTTCATCACATGACAAGCGCAGCAGCCATGTTGGAAAAGCGGTAGTTTAAAAGTTTTGAACTGTTTTGTGCAATAATGGGTGGAAATGCAATATTATCTCCACAAAAAATCCATTATTGAAACAAATTATTGATGGGCTATATTTGTTGACAAAGTCAGTTGAAAGCATAGTTGTGAGAGATGAAAATGTGATTAAATTGTCATGAACGTTCTCAACAAGGCAAAATAAGCGTGCTCTTTGAGAGGTTAGCTGTCATTACAATCTATTATTTAGATAAAATTAGGCGAATAATAATTATTGAACAAGTTTACCCTTATTAATCATAATTAATTATTGTTAGCACATGTAGAAATTAACATCTAGGTTGATAATTAAAATTAATAATAATATCTATTAAAATTAAAAAAAAAATGTATGTTCATGACTTTGAATGCATGAACTAGTAACGGAAGTATGAGACACGTTCCAAGAAATCGATAATCGATCACCTTCAAAGATTCTGGATATGACTTTCTGCGATTTTCTGCACACATTTAAATGTTTTTTCGAATATGAATACTATATTTTCACTCAACATTATAAATTTTCAGGTAACACGATTGAAATCAATTGGCGGAATCTCTCCGGAAGATCACATCAGGAGGATTTTGAGATTTTTGTTAACCAACGAGCTGGCTAACCTTTATAATTGGTAGGGTACTGATAAAACCGCTTCTGGGGATATCCGTGTAATCCAATTTATAGTATGGTGCAGATATTTTGATTGTCATAAAATTATTATACAATGCATTCCATTTAAAACGAGCCACACTGAAAAACTTTGGATACAACGATTTTCAGATAAAATAAAAAAACACGTCCACAATGATACGCTGAGGGACACATTTTGTCATATTCAATCTGATGTAACTTTCACTATAGTACCCCCAGAGCACGTAATCACATTCTTTCAAATGAATCACACTACATTTTTTGCATTAGATTCTCCTTGATGAGCAGATTTTTAAAAAGTACAATACATATGGTCTGAAGCTTTTCATCCCAAATAAGTTTGTAGATGTAAGCTTCAGGGCATACGTATTGTACATTTTTGAAATCTGCACATCAAGGAGAATCTGATAATATAAATAAATATAGAGTGATCCATTTGAAACAATGTGGTGACATGCTCTGGGAGTGTGATACTGAAAGTTAAATTGGGTGTGAATATGGCAAAATGTGTCCCCCTGTGGTGAAAGTGTTTTAATTTTTCTCAAAAGTTATTGAGCGTGGCTCTTGTTTCGAATGCAATGCACTGTATCAATTATTTTTTGCAGTTGCCGTGAAAAAAGAATTTGGAGCTGCAACGGACATAGAGATAGCCGATGCCACTAAAGATTGGCTAAAGTTTGCAAAAAACGAGGATGAACGATGCTAACAAATCGAAAAGAAGAAATCCATGAATGGAACATTCATATTTGTTCAATTTTGAACAAAATATTTTTAAGTTTAAAGGAATATAAGTTTAGTTTACTTTTATAAAATTTTCATTATTTTTATGTTTTGGATGGAACATTCATATTTATTCAATTTTCCACAAATAATTTTTAAGTTTAAAGGAATATTAGTTTAGTTTATTTTTTCATTTTTTTTATTTTCATGTTTTGAACGAAACATTCATATTTATTCAATTTTCAACCAATGATTTTCAAGTTTGAAGGAATATTAGTTTAGTTTATTTTTATAATTTTTCTATTATTTTTATGTTTTGAATTGAACATTTATATTTATTCTATTTTCTACAAATGGTTTTTAAGTGTAAAGGAATATTAGTTTAGTTTATTTTTATAATTTTTCTATGTTTTGTTATTATATTATATTTCTTTAAAAATATTGACATTGTTTTTATTTGGGTTGGTACAAAATCCAGGAACAGCGAAATATCTCGAGAAATACACATTCTGACTAAAATTGGATTATTTTTCAAAAGTCATCCAATGACACCAAACTCGTTTCCCCTTTCACTTTCACTGGGAATACATTGATTTCATATGCCATAATCGACTCCCCTTTCCCTTGGGAAAGGGGGAACCAAATTTAAAACTTGACTTAAGCCCATTTTTTTGGAAGAATTGGTTGCTATGGTACAAAATACGCAGATTTTGTCCCTAATTTTGAAATAATAATAAATTTTGCATCGGTTATTGTACAACATATTGTTTTTAATGGATATATTACTGTTTGGTTACTTACTTTCAGATGCAGAATACAACTGAACCGAACAATAGCCGACTTGAAATTTATTATATCAAAATTGCAGACAGTACCTTCGTATTTTGTACCGCAGAAACTGAGAATGCCAGAAAAATAGATCAAATCAAATTTTTGCAATTTATTTCTCTCTTCTCTAGGTGTATGGAAAAGTTATTATGGCACATTATCTCAATGTAATTTTTTCTGGAGAATCTAATCTAAATCAATACAAATAGGGTTTCTATTTATGAATTCAAACTTGTCCCCTACCCCACTCCCACGAGATAAAGGGGGTGGGTCGAGTTTTGAGTCATTGGATAGCTTTTGAAAAATAATTGATCGATACATTTTTGTTTCGGTGTTTATTTCTCGTGATATTTCACCTTTTCAATACTTTGTACTAACCCTCTATGATTTTCATAAGTACAGGAATTTATTTACGTTGTGAACTTATCGTATTTGTGTTTTTGAAACGTTTATAGAACATTTCAGGATAGAAAGTTGAATTATACTATTATAGAAACTTGTAGACATCGTTCAACCGGGAATATCAAAATTATAATACTACCTGGATACCAGAATTCTTCGTTTAATTTCGGTGTTATTCTAGTATATATTGGGGTCGCTACAAATCGAACGTCAACGTTGAAAAACATATTCCTGCAACGTTACATCGAAACCAAAAGGTATCGTTTTAGTGAAGTAGATTTTCAATGAATAAATAACGTTGAAAAACCAAAATACAATGTTATATTTCAGTAGAATTCACATTACAATAAGTATGTTTTCAACGGCGCAACAAATAGAATATCAACGTTGGATATTCGTATATCTGCAACGTTACATCGAAACCAAAAGGTATCGTTTTAGTGAAGTAGATTTTCAAAGGATTGTAGTGATCCCTAAAGGACAGTAACGGCAAAAGGACATTAGCTTAGGAATAAGATTTAAATTTAGGTTAATATTAATTATAGTATTTAGCGAGCATTGATCTAGGCCAATGATAGTTATATGTGTAAGCACGTTCTAATTGCAATGTAAACATACACGTACAATTAATAGACGGAGGTCAGGCTCGGCGTATAGCGTGCGTACATTTCCTATAAAACGAAAGTATAATGAACTAGGATAATTAATTGTTATTGATAATTTGAATAAGTCGATTGATATTATATCTGTGTATTTTTAAATGTATTAAACGATCCCAGTGATTTTTATAGAAGTGATGTTGTTTATTCTATTCCCGAATACAGGTTGCTAGGTAAGTGTTTGCCTCAGAGATAATATGCCTTTATGGTAAACGTCCAGTATACGAGGGACACTTACTAAGTAACCACCACAGGATAAATAACGTTAAAATAACGTGAATAGGTAGAGTTACGTTGAAACCAAACCACAACGTTATTTTTCAGTAGAGTTTACATTATGATAACTATGTTTGCAACGAGGAAAGAACCTTGAATCAACGTAATAAAGTAACGTTACCGTAAAACCAGAATAAAACGTATTGCCTAACGACATTTTGCCGTTTTATCAACGATGAATGCTGGTGGCGTTACTTGAAAAATTCAACGTTTTTTTCACGTATCTGTGTTTATTGGGTAGGCGCTCAAAAACCAGCTGCTGCTGATGGATTTTCAGCTCGCTCTGTGAATAATTGAAATTTTATACGTAGAAATTGGTTGTAGTAAATGAGCAATACTCACAAGATTGTATTGCTGCTGAAAATGCATGTGAGTCACTTTTTGTAATACTGGACGACGTCCTTATTTTCTTTCAGCAATGAGACACACTCTCATCTTTCGTAATATGCTTCAGAAGTAGATTAACAGAGTGTATTGACAATAACGGACAACATCTACCTGATATATCGTATTTAAAACTGCGTAAACAAAAGAAACAGAATAAAATGTACATTTGAACTACTTTTTCTTTTAATCAATTTCAAAATGATCAGGTTGGTCTGCGTCATCTTGTACCATAAATATTGCTTGTAAGATAAATATGTTGTCGATGATTTACCAAAATTGTGAGGTAGTTTGGGGGGTAGTAAATTTCGTAAAATGTGTACATACGTCCCGAAGGAGCAAAGCCAGTCGGTAATTGTATTTAATGGTCAATGGAACGTGCGATCGAGAATCTATTGGCGAGAAGTTAGGTGATTGTGTAAACTCCACCATACCCAAACTCTCAAGTCGATAACTTTCTACTGAAATTCATTTAATCTTTTCAGCCTGTGAAGTTCTCAGCTTTTATTATAAATACAATTTCAGAACGATCCAGTTCAATCTATCCTTTAGATCTAATAAAGTTTATGGGACAAAATAAATGTATATATTAAAATAATAGCTTTTCATCTTTTCGAGGAGAATCAATATTTCTCCCATTCACGTAGAACGTTCTTTCCAAAGCTCAACTTACACCAAAACTAGCGAAAAATTCTCAATTTCAAACTCAAAATATAATAAGATAATAACCTTTATATAGTCTGTTTTTAAATAGGAGGAGCATTTTAAGAAACCTTAATAACACCACTAGAAATCACTAAAAAAGTTACTAGATTGGTAGCGATGATAAGAAATACTGGCCATAATAAAATTATACGGCCTGGACATAGTGAACCAAAAACTAAATAATAATTAAGCTAATAGACACGTGGTAACCGAGGGTATGAATATTATTGATAACGAAAATAAACGGTTTTAAAGATTAAAATTAACTTATCTGTTCTCATACACACTTGAGTCTGTATCGTGCTATCAAAATGCTAGCACACAGAAAGGGCACCTAGCACAACCTAGCACAACAATTTTAATAGCTAGCACACCAACTGCTCACAATAAAAATGCTTTTGAATTCGGGTGGGGCCAGGTTAACGCTAGCCCCCCCCGGTTGGAATTTTGTCGCCAAAATGCTAGCACAGATAAAGGACACCTAGCACACCATTTTTTATAGCTAGCACACGAACAGCTTACAATAAAAATGCTTTTGAATTCGGGTGAAGCCAGGTTAACGCTAGCCCCCCCCCCCGGTTGGAATTTTTTCGCCAAAATGCTAGCACAGATGAAGGACACCTAGCACAACCTAGCACACCATTTTTTATAGCTAGTACACCAACAGCTTACAATAAAAATGCTTTGGAATTCGGGTAGGGCCAGGTTAACGCTAGCTACCTCCGGTCGGAATTTTTTCGCCAAAATGCTAGCACAAACGAAGGACACCTATCACAGTCTAGCACACCATTTTTTATAGCTAGCACAGCAACTACACTTTTAATTCTGGGAAGTGGAACGGAGGTCAGTGAAATAACGCTATACTTACTCGATGAATAAATAAATGGATAAATGAATAGGTTGAATATATATGTAAAACGGTTTAATTGATTCTTACTGTAGTTACGAAAAATTTTCGGAATATTCCACTCATATGGTAAAAATTCCAAATGAAGCAGGATCTTTACGGAGATAACTCTCCGGCAGTGCCGATAATTTCCCTTTAAGTCCGTATCTAAGTAACGTCTAAGTAAAAATTGTTGTTATTATCATAATTTTAATTTGAAATATCATAAAAATGTCACGGTTTGAAAACGATTCTTCAAGTTTAATCCGAAAATAAGTGATTGAAAATGAACCAAAAAGGGTAATTAAATACCATGTAATAATGTTTAAATAATATAAATTTCGCATTAATACAGTTTTATGTCGTCTAATCGAGAAATATTCTATCGAATTACACTCATGAAAATAGTTAGATCATTAGTTTTACTTATATAGTCCATGTTGCTTGTAATATTATTAGAAAGAATACATATTATTACAACTATCAGCCCTTCTGGGAAACCCTTTCTTAACCCAAACATATGCTTCGGCCAGTTTGGATGTACCTACAAGAATTTTATTTACTCTTAAGACCCATAAAAACGGCATTATAAAAATGATTCAAATTTTAACGATAGACTTGGTTTAACGACCCTTTTAAAAAGTCCGGTGAGAACTTGAGATGGATTATACCTAGTATCTAGAAAAATGAAAATACCTATGTCATCAATTTTGCTGCCTTCCATTTAATACCCATATTGTAAGAAAGCAAAAAAATTAGTCCACTTTCTTTAGTCCGCCAACTTTGGTGATCCGCCATGTTGAATTTAAAATAACGTCACATACCCAATCATGGATTGGCATGCAAACTAAACGTATATACAGAATTTCAAATCAATAGGTTGAAGATATCTGCTTCAAAACTGAGTTGCAAGATTGCAACCGAACAAACATACATTGCCAGTTACATACTAAAAACTTTGAAAAATACATAGTAGTGTTAGTGTCTTATGATATGCCACAAAAATATTTGAAGCTTTGATTAACCGGCTCTAAGAATTGAAAGCTGCATGTTCTAAGTTAACTTGGGAATTCAAAAAAAATCTGATAGTGAAATGCAAAATTTATGTTATCATTACAATGGTTAATTAACCATCAACTTTGGCAATAAATATTCTGGCAAATTTGAATATAAAGTTTGAGTGTTTCTTTTAAATGAGGACTACAGTGAACCAGGATTAGTCTTAAACATGTATTCTCAATATATTGGAACATTTTTAGGGATCTCAGCCGCCCCTTCCCACTTTGTTCAAAGGGCATATCCAACGGCCTCGCTTTTTACTTTACCGCCCAACCTTTCTATATGCGAGAAAAGTATTGGTTTACCCCAAAAAAAGTTGGAATTTAGAAATTTTTTTTTGACTTATTTTTACGTTTTCCATCAACAATAACCCGAAAAAACGGTTTTTAGAAAAAAAAATCCTGTGTGTATGTCGTCGTCGTCGTCGTCGTCGTCGTTGTCGTCGGCCACTTTTCCTTATATGTCTATTAGCACGATACAGCCTCCGGAGTGCAATAAGTCAGCAATTTTATGATTGAATATTGTTAAGGACATGTCACAGATGATCCCTATTGATTTTCAATTCACCAGAGCCAGTACCACGGGTGCTATGGTACTTGAAGTACGACATTTTGTATTTTTTTGAGGAATTGCAGTTTGTTAACAGGATACAGCCTCCGGAGTTCAACAAGTCACCAATTTTATGATTGAATATTATTCCGGGCATCTCACTGATGAACCCTATAGATAATTATCAATTGAATGATAGTTAATTAATAATTAATCAAATACCCTGCTAGATGGGAAAATATAGATATCACGCACAATCTGGCAACATCTGTTTAGGGGCCATTTTTTATAGGAAAATGATGTTTAGTGACAAATACATCCAACATTTTCATTCATTCGTGTAACCATAGCATTATTTTGCTGACGCCCCCCGCCTGAATTCAAAAGCATTGTTGATGTACTAGCTATTAAAAATTTTGTGCTAGGTTGTATTAGATGTCTTTTCTTTGTGCTAGCATTTTGGCGATAAAACTCCAACCGGAGGGGGCTAGCGTTAACCTGGCCCTACCCGAATTCCAAAGCATTTTTGTTGTAAGCTGTTGGTGTGCTAGCTATAAAAAATGGTGTGCTAGGTGTCCTTTATCTGTGCTAGCATTTTGGCGAAAAAATTCCAACCGGGCGGGCTAGCGTTAACCTGGCCCCACCCGAATTCAAAAGCATTTTTATTGTAAGCTGTTGGTGTGCTAGCTATAAAAAATGGTGTGCTAGGTTGTGCTAGGTGTCCTTCATCTGTGCTAGCTAGCTACCCTAAAACGAAATGAACATATATTAGAACGTCTGGAACACACTCATGATACTAGACATAAACAGAACACATACAACCTACCTAAAAGAGAAAAAAACTATTGGACAACACTGCTTTGATTACTTGGGCCCAAAAATTCTAAGCCGAGTACCTGTAGAGCTACAAAACATTAAAGGATATAAGAACATTAAATGTGAAATGAAAAAATGGATATTATCAAAAAATAGAGACTTTTTCCAAAATATAATAAACAAGATATAAAAATAAAAATATGTGCATGTATGTGTGTGCGTATATATGTGTATGTATATGTTGAGAATTATATTATATCTACCTACCCGACTCACTTTATCTACTGAACTTGTCAATATTACTGAATTTGTCAATACTATACCGAATTTATCATTATTATTATTATTATTAGGGGAAGGGCGGGCAAAGTGACATAGTTTACGTTTGACTGGCTCTTACAAAGTAAAAATAAATCTAAAAAATTTAGATTTTTGCTCATTCAACTAACATATTATTGGCCTTTAAGATCTGAAATATTCACCCTCTCAACTGAACGCATCTGCTTGAAATCGCGATATTTTTTCATCTTTGTGAAATTTCACTTTGCCCGCACTAATGCGGGCAAAGTGGAATTTTGGGGAGGGTAAAGTGGAATGCAGCAATAGCTGGAAAATTTAACACAATTAATGAATTTGGTAACACAAAAGATATTACTTTATTATCAAATGAAGTCATAGTTCAAATTTTAACTAAAAAATAACAGATTATTCTTAAAAAAATTAAAAGGCACATTTTTCTACAATAGGTAGGTTTTAGTCTTACATATTAACAAACTGACTGAGTTCCGGGATATGGAAGAAACCTCTTCGTAGCTGTTTTGGTTCGTTTATATTCATATGGAGATCTTGATATGAATATGACATCAGGTCCTCTTTTGCAGGCCATCGGAAATATTTTTGAGTTTTTTCCATACATTTAACTGTCACTCTATCTGTTGTTTTATTTACAACCAGCCCTGGGAAAAATTGTCCCTCATACTGGACCACAACCCAACGTCCTTCATGAATCATTTCTGATGAGAGAGTCCGTTTAGTTACTATTTTGTTTTCAGTTTCTTCATCTGAAAAGCTCTCCTCAGAATCACTGTCGTCTAATTTAAGGCTCGTTTCACTCTCTGTATCTGAGGCAAATAGTTGTTTTGTGACCTTCCTGACTTTCTTTTTTCTCTTTTTTCTTGTTCCTTTTTCTCTTTTTCGTCCTTTTTTCTTTTGAGTTCGTCAATAAAAGGTGTGCTGGTAGCTACAACGGTAACACCTTTACGACTCTTACGCGTTTTTGACCCCTCTGCAATTTCATTATTTCTGCTGTCCACATGAGGTATAGGTAAAATGTCATGAGGTGAAACAATTTCAATTTTTGCATTACTAAGTGAACGATTAGTTGTTTCAGCAGCTGAGAAAGCATCATCAGGAAAAACTCGTTGGAAAGGGTATATGCCGGTTTTTTGAAAGCCTGAAATTGCATTTTGTAAGGTGGCTGCCTTTAGATATGCTTCACCAAAAAGGGGTCCAATTTCGCGAATAGTGACCACTTTACCAGGATTCTCTCTCAGCCATATCCTTACAGCCTGCTCATAGTAAGCTGAGAGAGGGAACATGAATGCCACATCCAATGGCTGCAAGCGGTGAGTGCAGTGTGGAGGTAGTACTAAAATATCAACATTATTTTCCTTTGCCAACATCATCACTTCCAGATTATTGACGTGTGTAGCATGTCCGTCGAGAATTAACAAAACGCGCTCTTCAGCTGTAGGTTTGGAATATTTCATAAAATGTTTAAACCATTCTACGAATATTTCCGACTGCATCCACCCGGACGGATGTGTGAAAACTTTGGTGTTTGGAGGGAGACCTTTTTCAAACAATGGATTAGCTCGAACTCTCGGAAAAATAAGTGAAGGAGGAATGTAGTTTCCGGTAGCGCTGAAGCAAATTTCGGCCGTCACTAGAGATCCTCTTTCAGCTGATGACAAAACACCCACCTGCTTCTTCCCCTTTCGAGATAATATCTTTGACGGTCTGTTCGGCACTGTGCTAATACCAGTTTCATCACAATTGTACACTCTATCAGGAGTGTAGTGATGAGATTCGTATAATCCTTCAAGAAGGTCAAAAAACTTATTAACGTTAACTTTGTTGAACGCAGAAGCCCGTGCTGCAGATGTTTTCTCAGGAAGTCGTAGAGAGAGTTCAGGATGTCGTCTTAGAAACCCCTTTACCCAGTCATTTCCTGCCTTTTTGTCTCTTTTATTAAAGTTGTTAACTATTTTATTGTGTTCCGCAAATTGAAAGGCAAGATACTTTAGATCTGATATCGTCAAACCAAAAAGTCGAGATTCCATGGTAAGGATATAGTCAACCAAGATGTTTTCTTGTACGGAAGTAAATACGGTCCGAAAGCGTCCCAAACCTTTTTTTGATGCTAGATTTTCAGGTTTTTTTAATCTTCGAAATAATGTTGCTACTGGAATGTGGTAATTTTTTGCAGCTGCATTAATACTGTTAGTACCTTCCCGAACTGCATTTATCGCAGCCTTCATACAGTCTTCTTCCCATGCTTGTTGATTACTTTTTCTGTTGTATTGATGAACCATTCTTACCTGCAAAGAATTAGAAAAAACCATTCTTAAACATGGCGGGCAAAGTGAAATAATTTCATATTGCCCGCCACATCCCATTCCACTTTGCCCGCCCTGTTTAAAAATTATGCAAACATTAATAACTTTTTACATAGCCGTAATAACGAGATGATTATTAGTAAATATGTTCTCAATTCATTATTTTATGTAGTCATTATAAGTAAACCAAAACAGGCATTATAACAGAAATGTCAGAGCATCGGAAACATTAATATATACTTACAATTTTATCGAAGAAAACACAAAAACACGAACGACAAAGATACCTGCAATAAGATTGCCGCCATACTAGTTTCTAGCGGTGCCAACTGTCTTAATCTACAAATAAATGGCACTAGATGGTAGCCACAGTAACAACCAAAAATTTAAACTAGAAATTTCACTTTGCCCGCCCATTTCGCTTTGCCCGCCCCTCCCCTATACTGTCAATACTAAAAATAATATTTACTTAATTGTATCTTCATAATTTGATTTTACTGTATCTATTTATTATATCACACACAAGTTGTTGGTAACCTAGTTACCCTCAGCTTCAGTGATTAATTGTTTACTTCTACATCAAAAATGTTAGTTAAATTTTGTAGTTTGTATATTTCCGTTTTGTTGTGAAATAAACATGAATTATTATATATTTTGTTTTTTGGCGTTTATTGAATTTATGCGATACTTTTGCTGTTAAGAATATAATAGCATCCCTCCACGTGTACATCAAACTACAAGATGCTGCGACAAATTGCCACCCTTCCTTAATACTACATAATACTACATCTCACGACGACAATGACGACAACATACACACAGGATTTTTCTCTGAAAATTCGTTGATCGTATTTTTCACATTGAAAACCGTTAAAATAACTCAAAAGAAAATCACAAATTTCAACATTTTTTGCGGTAAACCAATACTTTTCTCGCATCGTAGATAGGGTTGGCGGAAAACTAATAATGTGGAAAATGGAGCTTAAGCAACTTCATTAACATATTTTAGGGTAAGCGATACCCTTGTTTAGTGGTTTATATGATGTAATTAAGCCTCAAAATACTGGATCTTCTTTATTAAACAAATGAGGGCCAAGCCGGTTATTCCGAAAAGATTTCGATTCCATTATGTCCTGTAGTTTAATTAAAAATGTTATTTCCTTTGTCAAACTTTTATCTTATGTATATTTTTAACTTTACTCCAGACGGATATGAGGAAATACTGAGATAATAATAATTATTTCCTAATTAACGGTGAAATATATAAGCAGTTGATAACAAATTTAATATGTAGGCAAGCTTCTTATGAATCACAAAATTTTACATCACGCTTATCAAAAATATTCCTCGTTCTGACGAAATAAAATGCTTATATTTTAAAGAGAGGCTTTATTTTTCCGAGTCTACAACCTCATTTCCTTTCGAAAGCTAAATCTAGTTAACCCAGACATAATTACGAAAAAAAATTTATAAATACAGTTGGAATAAAACCGGTTGGTGTCCACAATTGAACAACAAACTTTCAATAAGAGTTACAAGGGTAAATTAAGGTCGGACGTGTTTGGACTCGAAAAGAATGTAGTTTCTTTTCATTATTATTCTGCCCACTATAAATTTATAGACTTCGAGAGTGATATTAAAGGATGTATCACGTAGATTATAAATTGATTTCCAAATATTCATCTGTGATAGTTTCAAATTGATTAGCGACACTAAATATAATAATGGCCAGACATTTTAAAGTTTTGCTCTAAAACGTAAATTGGGAGAATATATTTTATCATTCACTCACTTCCCTTCATTCCAATGTGTTTATAAGATTGCATATTCCCATGACCATGGGTGATACTAGACAGTCAATTTAAACTAGAGTTCAGGTACATCTAAATTAGAATAGAAATGTGGTACTGCTCTTTGCACATGGAACAAAATCCCACTATATCTTTGGGTGAGTAAACAGTCGCATAAGAAGCATATTGGACTAGATGGTATACATAACAGTGAATCAGTAGGGAAAACCTGGAAGATACTGAGAAATGCAATGAAAAGGAGAGTTATGCTTAGTGAATGATAGACGACAGTAGCGGACGCTGTAAAGCAGAGATTTATGGTGTCTTACACGTTTCTAATTTTGTCATTTTCATTATTAATGATTGTGCAGGAAATTGTTATGTTTGACTTTCAAATGAAATGTTATTATTTTACAAGATGACGCCAAAATCAAAAATTACAGAATAAACAGTAAAATTACTTTTTCAACTTAATGCTTACCATATTTGAATTTCAGTGGTAATAGTGACAGAGGGGAGGAAAAGGATATACAAAAATTGTTTACAAGATATTCAATCTGCTTCGTTTTCAGTGCCACACACTGTATATTAGATATGAGATTAGCTGTTTTATTGCTAACGATTTAATTTTCAGTTCTACTAAATATAACAGTCTCGAAGAAAATATCCCACGTGCTGGGTGTATTGCCTCACAATAAAACCGTTAATGGAACTCCCTTAGTCAGTTTATATTAATTAAAAGGAGAACGAAGCACATTTATCTTTTCTTTTAATTCCGTCGTCGGAAACATTTAAATTTAAATTGTAATCAGCACTTGTCGCCCTTTTGCATTCCCGTTACATCATTGTTTAACGTAAAGGATTCGATATTGTCTCCATAAATAATGTTCCTGTTTTTCCTTTAAATCGTCCGTAATGAATTATTTTCAGTTTCTAATGAAAAGCAGAGACGATGTGAGTCACTTATGAGCCCTTTGAAACAATTAAGACCACTGCGAATATCTCAAGGTTTTTTTCAATAAAAATCATAGTGACATTTCATCGATTTGCTTTCTGTTAAGTTATAGCTTTTAAGGGATATCTAATAAACAATAAATTTAAAACAGTTTACTTCTATTGAAACTAACTTTTCCATACTTATACACTCCGGATGCTGTATCTTGTTAACAAACCCGGTGTTCTCCAAAAGTGAAAAATTTCTTTTAATATCCGGATTTTTATGACCTGCTGTACTGGCTCTGATGAGATGAAAATAGATTGGGTCGATCTTTGAGAAGCCCTGAACAATATCCAATCATAAAATTGGTCACTTTTATCCACTCTGAAGACTGTATCGTGTTAACAAACCGAAAATTATCCAAAAATTACCAAAAATGCGGTATATCGAGATTTATAGGATCCGTTGTACTAGCTGAGGTGAGCTGAAAATCAATAACACTCATCTTTGAGACGCCGTGAAAACTATCCAATCATGAAATTGGTCACTTGTGTTCACTCCGGAAGCTGTATCATGCTGACAACCCCAAATTTCCCAAAAAAGGTAGTATATCTGGATTTATAGGACTCGTTGTACTGGCTCAAGTGAGCTAAAAATCGAAAGCGTTCATCTGTGATACAGCCCCGGAAACTATCCAATCATAAAATTGGTCACTTGTATACACTCCAGAGGCCATATCGTGCTCCCAAACCGAAATTTCTGCAAAAATGAACGAAAAATGTAGTATATCTGGATTTATAGCACCCATTACACTGGCTTTAGTGAGCTGAAAATCAGTAGTGCGCATCTGTGGGACGCCCTGAAAAATATCCAATTATAAAATTGGTCACTAGTATACACTCCGGGAGGTGTATCGTGCTATTAACCCGAAATTTTTCCAAAAATTTAGTATACCTAACTGGATTTATAGGACTCGTTGTACTGGCTCTGGTGGGTTGAAAATCTATAGGGTTCATCTCTGACATGCCGTGGGCAATACCCAATCATAAAATTAGTGACTAGCACTCCGGTGTCTGCATCGTGCTAACAAGACATGCTTCAAAAAGTGGCCGACGACACACACATAGGATTTTCTTATTAAATATCCGTTATTCGTGTTTTTCTCGTTGAAAAAAGGAGAAAACAAAAATTAAACTCTTTTTGGGTTGAACTAATAATTTTCTCGCATAGTAAAAAAATTGTAATTGAACTCTGCATGTAGGTTTCAAATTGAAAAGTATTGGTAAATTGTGCAACGGAAGAGAGAACTCCTAAAAAATTTGTAATTTTGTACATAACCTCGAAAGTATCCAAATACGCTATTTATTGAGCACATAACCTGAAATATCTGAAAATCTCGACGTAATCGGTCAAGTCTGATCCAAGACTTGCATTTTATATGTTAGAAGTTACTTTGGGTATGACCCTCCACATGTTAAAATTAAAACGACGGTAGCTGGGCGCGACAGTATCTACTTTAATTGGATAATTCCAGCCATGTTCACGTATTATGCGTGGCCATATTAGTTACACCAAAAATTATTATTCTTAATTATAGAGTGTTCGTAGCATTTTATTTTCTAAATATAGGTATGGCCAGCTTTTTCCATTGAAAAATACAATCTGAACTTCTAACCACATCCACTGGAATTTCACTGTTTAAGTAACAAAATAAGAGAAAATGTCAGCACAATGGAGCACAAGGAATTTAAGAAAAAATAACAAAAACTAAAAATACTTGAATACATACAATATAGAATTTGAAAATTCATTACTCTAAACATAATGAAACTGTGAGTACTTACATACTAATACACTTACCATCACTAATTTTACAAATAGTGAAATTGAATTTTTAAATAAAGGCATACCCAAAAAAAATACCATTAATATTTAAAAAAATTTTGCTTAAGAATCATAAATAGCTTTAAAATCGAATTCAAATAAATTCCTTAATGATAAATTCCGAATTGCCAATTTAATCAAAAATATTAAACCCTCCAATGTTAAATGTGTAACAAAAACTGACAATTCAGCTTTAAATTCAATAAAAAAGAAAGAAGAAAATAATTACGTTACAATTACATGGTAACGCCATATTAAAAACTGAAATTATAGATCAAAGTAAATAATTTAAAGAATCTAGTGATGTCAAAATAGTAGGTGCAGACCAAACAAAAAAGTTTTCTAGTAATGTAAGAGACATTGTTGATAATTCTAATTATCTTTTCAATAATTATGAAAAGATATGCATGATAAACACAAATCCTCAATTTCTACAATTATATGAAACCATTAAATTACATAAAGTATCGAAAACAATGACACCGGTAGTTTATTATGTACTCCTAATAATAAATTAGCTAAGAAACTAAACAGTATACTTAATAATATTAACAAAGATCTTATGCAAGCTAGTGATTAAAGCAATAGAAAACTTCTTTAAAAGATCAAATTGAAATTATGAACGTGAAGACGTATATGGCATTAAGTTTTGGATGATGAATAAGTTATGTTAGGGTTTAAATTAAGTGTAATCAATAAAAACGTTAAAACTATATTGAGATATTGAAAGCATAAATTTATTGAGAATGTAAAATTATTATCAAGAAAATGATTTTTTTTAAAAGTATATAAATAAAAGGTGAAACTAAATGTGAGTTAACTTAATTGTGATTCGATATTTTTAGAATGTAGGAGTCTATTAATTTCAATCATTTCCAAAAAGATACTTTTTTGTAGGTTCTTTTCTACTCTAAGGACACTTGCATTATTGAAGTCAATAATGTGATCATTTGATATTACATGTTCTGCTAATGCACAAGACTTTTTAAAAATTCTGCAATCAGATTTGTGTGAAATGATACGGCCTTTTAAGCAACGTGAAGTATAGATTTGATTACACGAAGAACAAGGGATCTTGTAAACCACATTAGATTTATCCATTGTTGGTACTGTAGTTTGAGGCTCAGAATATAATGATTTAACAGTGGAAATATTTTTTTTTGCTATTTTTATGTTTTCATCTTTTAAAATATTGATAAGTTTGAGTGTTAATTCCTCTATGTAAGATAATGACCCATATTTCGTTCGTAGTATTGTAGTATTATTAGAGGTGTGAGCTATATGGTGGATTACTGAAAAGGAGTTTATTTACTAATGGCAATGGATAAGAATTCTCAACCAATATCTGCCTGAGCAGTTCGAGTCCTTCCCTTTCTTTGGATCTGTGGGTTACTTTGCAAACACGGGATTTCAGGGCTATTATCAAGTTCATTTTCATTTTTTGAGGATGATAGGAGTGGTAATCTATGAACATATTGCTACCGATAGGTTTTCTGTACCATTCTTGGATTAATGTGTTACCAGAGGTTCTAATGACTTTCATGTCTAGAAAAGGGACTTTGTTATCTGCCTCCTTTTCCACTGTAAACTGTAGGTTAGGATTATAGTTGCTAAACGTGTCAGGGATTTCTTGGATGCCATTCTGAGGAACACATATTATGATGTCATCGACAATTTTTTCTAAAAAGGGTACTTGGAGACTCAACAGTGCAGTGACAACAGACAGAAAAGTACGAGACAGACAAACCATTGTATTGGCAGGTACTCAATGGCTTTGTCTGCCTCTAGAGAGTGGTCAATCTTGTGTGAATATTGCTCAGTCCATTTCTATGTCTATATTAAGTCATGAAAGGTGAGACGTCAACATCAGGTTATTTGTCACTGGATTTTTTTGGGTTAGTTTTGGTTGTTCTTCTTCTTATTAATGGTCCCTTCTCATTTGCATGTTAAGACAGTTAAAGACCTAATAATGTTAAAAAAAGACAGCGTCAAACAACGTTCATTGAATTCTATACATAGGGATTTATTTTGGAATTCTTCTGATAGCTGACATTTTTAAAAATCTTGTCACTGAAATATTCAGCAGAAATTTTTGTTGGATAGGAGTTGTTTATGTTCCATTGTTTTGTTATTATATTAATTATTAGACAAATTCGGTAATTTGATTGTTCATTAAACTGAAATTACTGCTAGTAGTCTTCGTATACGCCACATTGTCACACTTCCCAACTTTTTTTCATTATATTGTCGAATTATTTAGAAACCGTTAGTTTCATTCATAAGAGTTAAATTTTGTTGCTTCGCAGTTTGGTGTTCTTATAATTCTAGTACTATTTCTTTATAATTATTCAATTACATCTATTAAATATTTTCCAACTACTGGGTCCAATGCTTTTTCGAGATCTATAAAACATAGGTATATTTCTTTATTGCGTGTTAGGAATTTTTCTTTTAAATTCGTAATGGTGACGGCATGATCTTGAGTACTGTACCATGGTCTAAATCCGCTCTCTGTTTCATGTACTTCTCCTTCTATTTTGTCTCTTAATCTCTTAATCTTGGCTCTAATACTTCACTTGTACTACAGGTAAGCGTTGTTCTTCTATAATGTCCACAATCAGATCAGTCACCTCTTTAGTATATGGGTATAATTACTTATGTTACCCATTCCTCTAGTACTTTTTCAGTTTTACATGCTATGTTGCTAATTTGTTGTAGTATTTCTACCTCATCGTTATTTGGGTTTACTGTTTGTGCTACATCTTCTTTATCTGTATAATTTGTTCCTACTACTGGTTGGAAATGTTCTTTTCATCTTGCTAGTATGTCTTCTGGAAATAATATCTAACTAATGACAAAGTTGATATAAATAAAACTAATCCCTCTTCTTCCCTGTAAGTAATTTTATTTATTTTAGATTACATTGATAATTTGTTTGGTAGGCGGCGCTTATTGTTGTGAAGAGCTTTGCAAAATGAATTTGTATGATATAAAAGATAGTGATTGATATTCTTAATTTTAAAACGAATATGGAAAGAATCGAACATTATTGTTAAATGGTCGGCTAAACAACCGATTCTGCCGACCGGTCCTGTCTAACGAAATTTAAATGAAAATATGCCCCTTTGGAGGATATCTTGGCACAAAGTCAACTCGGTTTCGTTCGATATAAATTTAGGTTAAGTGATATTAGAATCGGAAACGGATAGTCCGTCTACCAGTTAATGAAAACTCACAAATAGAGGATGCCTAAATTGGGGAGAGAAAAAAGGGGAAGAGAAAAGAAGTCAATGTAATTAGTGTTAAGATTAAGGGCAAAGTAAATGAGAACTTGAGCTTATTCATCACATTAACTTAAAATGGATATTTGGAATTTTGTACGTTTGATTCGTCTTAGTTCGTTTATTTTGTAATTTGTGATCCACATTTACCAATATTCTTTGGTTGAAAAATACTTGAATACCTACCACTGATAAATTGATGAAAAAATATATAACATTGAATGTGTTTTTTATAAGAAAAAAACCCGATATTTATATCTGCACAAATAACATGGAAATCTGACAGAATATTTAAAATATTAACGCGAGGAATTTATATACACTGTGTCATTTATAAAATGTAGAAAACTCTCAAAAATGAGCTTAATTTTTTACCAAATAGCGTTCATGAAAAATAATAACAGATTTGGAAAGATCGTTAAAAAATAAGTCCCAATGCACTTCTAATTTTCTAAAATTAGTTCTGGTGTAATAAAAAAATGCATAATTATCTTTAAAAAAGTCGTACGCACTTTAGAAAAATAATAAAAGGGACGGAGCTAGCCCCTAATGTAATGTAATGTAATAAGATAGTTGGCCTTTTTTACTAAGTAACAACTTCAATGGCCAAGAATAATTGAATCTTCTCCAACATGAAATAGGTCCCCAAATTGCATATGTCACACCTAGAAAGGGTACAATAAATTGGCCGGCAAGATCTCCAAATGTAGCAGCCACTGATTTGTTTTTATGGGGTTTCCGAAAACATAAAGTAGCAGAATATGAACCGAAGACAGAAGATGAATTGTTAAATACTATTACTAATAAATATCGACAAATGAGTAGAACTGTTATTCATAATGCATAGCGGAACTTTTATGATCGTTTGGGACACCGATTAGCAGCAAACGGAAAACAATAGGAGAATTTAATTAAATAAATAAATTTATAACCCAAATATATTTGTCTTATTATAAATATTTCTACTTCAAATTTCTTTGTGCACAAAAAAAAAATTTTTTTCGTCCTACCTCTATCCAAAGTATACATTTCCTGGCCTCCTTGTAGGGAGCAAAGTCGTACTTTTCCTCCCTAGGGAGGAAAAGTAAAAGTGACGTCATAGTACGTTATCAATGAAATATTATTTGCAATTCCGAGACTAAAGTGGTCACTTTAGTCTCACATGTTAGAAACTATGTTAGACCTAAGGGATATAAAGGGACAGTTAAAATCCCAAGGGATTTGAAGTACAAATAAAAACGTACACCCCCGATGCCTAGCCAAGTATTTTAGAAATCCATCCTCGATGCCCAGCCAAGCTTCGTAAAATAAGTAGTATTTATTAAATTTTTTTGTTAGTTTCATAAATAATTTATTGAAAATGTCTTGTTATTTGAGGGAGGCGGAAAAATCATATGTATAACATGGGTGTAAAGTGCCTTTTCCTCCCTCGAATGATTACTTCATCCTCGGGAGGAAAAGTAGCACTTTTCTCCATTGTTATATAAATAGCTATTTGTATTACTAGGGAGGAAATTGCCACTTTCCTCCCGCAGGATGTAGTTTACTGCCCGACGCGAAGCGCCAGGCATTAAATTATATGTAAAGGTCGACAGGTGAAATAAAAATCCAATTTTCAACTCTCAAGCTTCGTTTTTGTCTTCAATGGGGAAAAGTAAGTGTTGGACCGGTTTCGATCTTCTCATACCTAACTAAACATTAAAAAGCATGGCGTTCGGGGAAAAAGAAAGCTTTAAACTTGAAAAAACGCATAAAAACAGCTAAAGTAAATTTCTCATGGTTGTTCAAAAAATTAAGCAATAAGCATAACGTTTAAATTCCAGTTGCTAATTATTATAATTCTTCTAAAATATCTTCGGATTCATCATCTTCGTTAAGATTCACAACGACTGTTTCTATAGTGATTTCAATGTGGTTATCAAGATCCTACATCTTCTTCTCTTCTTTTATGACATGCTTTATACAATTTGTCCATAATTCTGATGTCACATTACTTACAGCATCATTAAGAAGTTCTTTAACGTCGTTTAGTTTAAAAGTGACCTTTTTCTGCTACTTCATTTTTTATGAGAGCCCAAACAAGCTCTATTGGGTTCAGCTCGCAATGATAGAACGGCAATCTGAGAAGAATTACGTCTCGCCTTTGTGCCAATTCATCTACTGCGTATCGAATATATTTGTGTTTGTGCAGCCGTGCCAAGTTTAATAATTCTACTTTTAACAAATTATTATCAAATGGAATATTTTTTTCATCAAGCCACTCTGCAATGTGGGCTTTTCTCCATTTGGTTGTTGGTAACTACTCGATACGTCGGCTGTGAAACGGTGCGTTATCTATAACGACAACAGAACCTGGTTCAATTCTTAAGAGAATCTCAGAAAACCATTTTTCATAATGTTCCGCATTCATTTCTTCATGGTAATTGATAGATTTATTAGAAACGAACGCGTTTAAACATTCTTCGACAAATCCTGAATCACTGCCCGTATGTGTTATAATTAGGCGTTTACCTTTTCCAGATGGAGCTTTTATCCCAGTCGATAGTCCTTCTATAAATGCTTGTCTTTTGTTTTTTATATTTAAATATTGCAAAACTTTTGTAACTGTGTTGCCTTCATTCAATCACGCTCCATCGGTGTAATATACTTTTCTGTTATCCCTTCGATACTCTTCTATGGCTTTTAAATATTTTCTGCGCCATAAAATTATCTCCTGTTTTTCAATTAAGGCACTATTCCGGCATCGCTTCAAATATCTAAAGTTCAAGTTACGTAATGTACGTAACAAAAGATTTCTATTGGCGGCAAAGCTTCAGTAGACTGAAGAGACGATGCAATTTTCTTTAAAGATGGTACCCCATTTTTAAAATAAAATCCATGTACTGCGCTACGTATCATCTGCTTTTGTTGATCGTCTAGTTCAATTTTTTTTCTTCCTCTAGTTTCAGGCGTAGTCGTCGATGTATTTGACTCACTAGTTGATTTAATTATTTTGTATACAGTGATTTCTCCCTTTTTTGTCAAAATACTACATAATGTAACTACTTCACTTACTGTCATATTTTTTTCTCTTGCGCGAAGTCCTTCAAACACGTTTTTCATCATAGCTTTTTCTTCGGGCGTTAAATGATGACACCGTTTTTTGGCTTCGGACACACCGCTAGTACTTGGATTCATTATCAATATGTTGTTAATACCAAACTAAAACTCAAAATTCAAAACCCAAAAGTCAAAATAGAAAACCCAAAACTCACAAAATTCAAAACTCAAACTAAATATAATACAATAAAATAATTTGTTTCATTATTTTTTTGTAAATTATTTTGGAAAAAATTATGTTTTCACCTCTTCACCGAATCAATATCTACGTTTATGGACGTCTTATCAGTTGGTATTGAGGATTGGAATTTTATACAGTTCTAGACTTTGTTATCTGGTAATAAACGCTACAGTACTTTAAAATAAAGGCTAATTTTGTATAAATTATCCTTCACTTACCGTTTGGTTAGCAATAACATGTGACCTCAAAAAAAGGAGTTATTTTTATAGTTAATTCATTTTATTCTTAAGAATTATTTTGTTCCGCTTGTTAGGGTTTTCCTCGTTAGTATAAATCTGTCGCATAAAAAGACAACAATCATGCTGCTTTGGTCATAATAGATGAACCTTCCTACCTGAATATCAAATCAGATTAGCTTCGTATGTCAACAATTTCTCAGTGATTCAATAGCCGTCAATTTGTTTAGCACCAACTGGATTAATATTGGAATGGAAACATTTACACTCAGTAGAATAGTTACAGTAATCTGAATATACACTTAAAAAGAGTGAACTTTGTTATATGTATCATCGAATGTAAACAACATTTCATTATTCGAATCAAACAGCTGATTTGCCATATGTCAATAGCCTTGCTCATTCTTCTTTAACAAACGTTCAGAGATCTGTTATTCGTATGGAAGGTTGCCTACCGGTGTACTGTGAATGTACATCAGGGTATAATGGGTGATGCTTTATTTTGTAAATATAGTCGTGGGATGTGGGATATAAGTGAATATAGGGCTTAGTGTTGATTAGTCAATTAGTGTTTTTATACGGGGAGTTTTAATATGCGCCATACAGCTCGAGTGAGAGTGTCTCTCGAACGGAAAGGTGGGTTGTCAATGAAACCTGTCGTGTTTCTTTCTTTATTTTTATTTTAATGGAGAATAAAAATATTATTATGCAATTTACTTCAACAACTGAGGTAATTAGCAAATGTGCATAAATTGGTACAATAATTACAATAAAAATAGTTATTATTTACAGCATGTGGATGAGAGTGATATTTTGAAGAGTCTCCAAGCAGTTCTATAGGATTAGCGCTTAAATTACACACATTTCTCTCATTACTGATTTTAGGGCACTCAATAAGAACATGTTTAACACTTATTTGCACTTGACACACACTACATATTGGGGCATCTTCTTTATTCAGCAGATATTGATGTGTATATCTCGTATGTCCTATCCTAAGCCGTGCTAATATTATTTGGTGTCTACGCGTAATACTGAGGTTCTTAAACGGATAAATAACTGGTTTTATTTGTTTCAGCTTAGCTTCGGATCTATTCCACAATTGTTGCCACAAATTTCTTGTTGATATTTTAAACATGTTCTTTAGGTCGCTGTAACTAATAAGTTGTTTATTCACTATAGTGGGATTATTTAGTTAAGCTTCTTTGGCTGCTTGGTCGGCTATTTCATTACCTCTAATTTGTGTTTGTGAAGGGACCCACAGAAAGGTGATAATTTTGCTTTTCAATGAAAGAATATTTTCTTTGATATTCGTTACAATTGCAGAATCTGGGTAGATTTGAGTTATGCTTTGAAGTACACTCAACGAGTGTGTTATTATGAGAATTTTATTTATGGGAGTGCTTGCAAAACTCTGTTGCCTTAAGAACTGCATACAGCTCTCCTGCGTATACGCTCCACGTATGCGGTAAAACAAAATATTGCGTCTCGTGTGCAGTAACTAATGCAGCCGACGTCGTGTATTGAGACCTGGAGACATCAGTGTAAATGTGTGTATAATCTTCAAATTGTGAGGATATTCATAGAAATTCTTTTCTTATCAATACATGGGGATATTCTCGTTTGTTGTAGGAAGTTAGAGACAAATTACAGTCATGAGGTTTAAGTAGCCAGGGAGGGAATTCAAGAGAGCGTACCTCAACCTGTGATTCGTATGGAAGGTGTACTGTGGATGTACATCAGGGTATAATGGGTGATGCTTTATTTTGTAAATATAGTCGTGGGATGTGGGATATTAGTGAATATAGGGTTTATTGTTGATTAGTCAATTAGTGTTTTTATACGGGAGGTTTTAATATGCGATGTACAAGTAGAGTAATTCACTCCGAGGTCATGGAACGTATGTGCTCCAAACAGCCCGAGTGAGAGTGTCTCTCGAACGGAAAGGTGGGTTGTCAATGAAACCTGTCGTGTTTCTTTCTTTTCTGATCAGCGTGGTGTTGAATTGAGGTGTTTATTGGGAGCCCCAAAAATTCTAATGAAGATTCCACATTCATCCCGCAGGGGAACATGAATTTGAGAGGGTAGTTTGGTTTGGATGGAGTAGTGTGGGTTAGAGAAGTTAGTGGAGATGGTATTTCGTCCTGACCTCATCTGTGAGATGCAGATGGATATGTGAGCCCAGTCACCTACACCATGTGGTTAAGTTGATTTACCGGCTTTTAACTACCTATTAGCAGCACACAGGAGAACCCTGTCCTAGCCAATCAGGAGAGATTTATTTTATTTACCATTTGCTGTAACTAGTAATTGTTCCTCAAAGTGTTGCGAATAGGATGACACCTCCTAATTATATGTTCAGGATAGAGCTTGTGTATATTATGTTGGGGATGAAGTACTTGTTAGTAAGGGGTGGTTATCTCGGGTTTTGTTAATTTTAGACTTTATAGGGGGTAATATACTTACGTTATCAAATAGATGGTGTTTATTTTTTCAGAGTAAGGGTTGATGGACCTGAAGTGTCCACTGTGGGAATAACTACTCCCCAGAATTTGGTAATCCACTATAAAACTGTATGAAACCAAACCACCACCTTAATAAATCATTTCTCTTGTGAGTTAAGTTTCGATTTTGATTTTATGTAATATTTTCCTAATTGGGGGTAAACTACGGTTAGGGAATTAAACTGAGGTATTTACTCGGGTACGGTTTACTTGGCGCCTTGGGTTATATAGCTTATATTTCGTTTGTTCGTTACCAGCGTACGGACCTCCCTTCTTCGACTGAAGTCTATCGGGTAAAATACCTTGTGGCATAGATTTTCCATCCGATCGGCTGGTAACTTGGCGAATTAGCAGTAATTGATTTCGGGGCCACAAGTTCGATATATTTTCAATAGGTCGCTAACGTAAGTGGGATAAGTGCATCGGTGCACGGGGTTTGATTTTACGTTACACGCTTTAGTTTGATTGTGAACCTCACTAAAACATTAGGCACTCTACGTTATTTTGGTACTTTATTTTATTTAAACTTTGAATCGAAGGAATTTAAAAAATGAATATTGAATATAGAAAAATCAGTTAAACGTATGTATAGTTAATAATGAAATTTGAGCAATTTTGAATTGTTATGCCTGGTCTATCCTTTTTTGATAATAAGTTTTAATTAATTAAAAGTCAACGACATTCACTATAAAGATTATGTTTGATTGTAAAAAAAAATTTGATATTTCCGTGTGGAAAATTGCCATAGCGTGTAAACAGTAACCAAAGCTTAGCAAGACTACGTCTGCCGGATTCATCTAATATGATATAAATTTCAGTCATACTATTGCGTAGTTACAGCATATGACTTTGCTTCAACCATATCCTAGGTATTCGTCCTTTTGAATCTTCTGCTGGAATCATCAAAGAGTATGCTGTTCTTGACATTCACATGACCTATGAATGACCGTTCATGATTTTCCATGTTTTCAAAGAATGTATAGCCTGCCAACATGCATTCGGAAAGCCTATTAATTTTTGTTGCAGAACGTCTTTAACATACGTGAACGTAAAAAACGTTTGCTATCTACAATGAAAGCATTCCACAAATTTTAATATACATTACACGAGTTTCAGCCGTTTTCTGTAAAATAAACCTTCACGTATGCTATCACTTTATCGTGATACGTTTCAATTTTGTCGTTGTGTAAATTTAGTTACAGAAAATTTAAATTATAATTCTTCGTCCAATTTAACATTATTTTGACTTTAAATGTATATTAGGAAATCCAGTGTCATCTATTTTCGGAAATTATTTATCATATCGTGTTACTATAAACAAACGTCAAAGTATTTATTTTGCCACCGCGGTGTTACTTCGAACGCACTACCCCTGATACATATTTTTGTAACGCGTCTATGCGTATGTTGATCTGTGGCGTATAAGTATCCCAGCGTTATTGGTTCATGAACGTTCTGACATCTCGAGTGTATTCTGATTGGCTGGCTGGATTGAACACGAGAGTTTTAGTTTGTCTATGAACATTCATTGTTCATTGGGTATTTAATGGAGTAAGCGGTTGAAATTTTATATCACAGGTTTGGATGAAATAATTAAATATTTCACCTTATATTAAGGGATGACCGACTTGTGAAACATATTTCCCGGGTATCGCTGAAGATTGTTCTCGAGTTATTGGAGATTATAGACCCGTGGGAATACCAATTTTTTGGGAACAGAAATTTCAACACGATAGTTGTTTTTCATGGTGTAATTCCAGTCAGATGTTAATTGTAAGTATTAGAGTGCTTAAATAGTTTCATTAACTAGATTGTTCCTAATTATGACTAGATAACTTGTCCCCTTATCTGATGAAGTGATTTTATTATAGTACGTACAAAAAGGTGTCAGAGGGAAAACATCAGTTAAGTAGGCCTTAATTACCACATCTAGGGTGATAACAGCCCTATATTAGGACCCGATCTGGCCAATTGGTAAGAAATATTTCAGTTTTTTGTGTATAGAGTTGAATATTCTAGTAATTTCGACCATATTTTCTTTGGCTAATGTATTTTTTTGTTAATTGAATGTTAACTAGTAGTTTATAGCTAGGTACAGTTATTTTCTTCATATAAGTTGGTATTTTTTGTTAAATATAAAAAAAGGATAGTTAATATATTAAGCTCAAATATCATGATAATTTTTTTGGATCAAATATGAAATATAGCAGTTCATTCGTTAACTTTTGCCAGCAATATTAAGTAATATTAATATTATTCGATTAAGCTTTATAATTGATAGAAGTCTTACTCGTACGAGTTTATGAGATATTTTAGGTTTAGGAACATTAATGGAAATTACTCGTACAGGGTATATGATTGTCAGAGAAAGTTAATCGATTAGGGGGGAAAGTTTAGATAGATATTCCAATTTGAGCATTGAGACTGTCAGAAAGTGTATAGATTATTAACATATTTCTCGTTTTAGGGTTCTCTTCTTTTTCTTTCTCTTCGTGTTCTTCGTTCTCTTTCTTGGTTTTGGGTTTGAGTTATTAATTTAAATAACCTCAACGTAGGATACTGTATGGGGGAAAAAATTGGAGTTCTACCGTTGACTTGAAGAGTCCGATATGGGTTCGTGAAGCTTTATACAGGAGTAGGAGTTGGTAGCCACCGCTAGTAGTCATCGTATAACAACATTGGGATTTCACGCAAGTTTTACACTTTGATTTGTTTATGGAAAGTACATTTTGCATACAATATCAGTCGGTGTATGTTGTAGATCGTTGATTTGTCCGTTACTGTAAGCATCTTGTGGTAGTCAGTTTATGACTATACTTATGTTGATCAAGTATCAATCACTATGATCAACATATAATATTAGATTATAGCTGTCTTATCATTTCTAATTTGCTAATGTGGATTGGTGATAACTACACCCATTGTAAGGTTATGTAAAAGTTACTCTGGCTATTCAATTTAAATATTTTGAGTTATTAGAGTTGGTGGTAGTAAGTGTATGAGCTCATATGACATCTTTGCGCCATATTATATTTTAATATTTTCAAGTTTCATATTCATTTGCGTAAAGGTTATTCTGTGCCATGGATACGTATGATATACTCTGTTGATTTAGCCCTATAGTATATCCGTGACTCAAGAATATATTTGTTTAGTTTTTATCAGGTAATTGAGTACTCGTCTGAGAAATTTCATTTGTATGTAAATACTGGTTTGTACATATTTATACCCAACGAACAATCCAGGCTGTAACGTAGGATTCCAATTGGGGGGAATTATTGTATTTTACTTGGGGGATTATATAGGATTTTAATAAAGGGATTCATAGGACCTTGAGGTGCCATTGGGTACTTGAAGGTACAGCCTGTCATAACTCTTTCGTACAAATTGTGGTACTCAGGGACTGAGTTACTACTGGGGAGGGATACATTGGTTTTAAAGGTACGGGATATATACTACTTTTCCGCCAACCTACGTAATATGCGAGAAAAGTATTGGTTTACCCCAAAAAAAGTTGGAATTTTGAAAAAAAATTTTGAGTTATTTTTACGTTTTCCATCAACAACACGAAAAAACGGTTTTTAGAAAATAAATCCTGTGTGTATGTCGTCGTCGTCGTCGTCGTTGTCGTCGGCCACTTTTCCTTACATGTCTTGTTAGCACGATACAACCTCCGGAGTGCAATAAGTCACCAATTTTATGATGGAATATTGTTTAGGACATGTCACAGATGAACCTTATTGATTTTAGCTCACCAGAGCCAGTACAACGGGTGCTATGGTACTTGAAGTACGACATTTTTTAAAAAATTTCAGTTTGTTAGTACGATACAGTCTCCGGAGTTCAACAAGTCACCAATTTTATAATTGAATATTATTCAGGACATCTCACTGATGAACCCTATTGATTTTCAGCTCACCAGAGCCAATAGCCAACAGGTGCTATGGTACTTGAAGTACAAAATGTTTGGCATTTTTGGAAAATTTTTAGTTTGTTATCACGATACAGCCTCCAGAGAGTATACGATTGATCATTTTTATTATTGAATATTATTCAGGGAGTCTCACATTGATTTTCAGTTGACTATAGCGAGTATAGCGAGAGGTCGCCTACGTCCGATCACGGATATGGCACTGTAAGAAGAAGATTAGCGAGTACAGCGGGTCCTATAAATCCAGGTATACTAACTTTTTGGTTATTTTTGGAGAAATTTCGGTTTGTTAGCACGATACATCTCCCGAAGTGTATACAAGTAACACTTTTATGATAGAATATTGTTCAGGGCCACAGATGCGGAAAAGTTAGTTTTAATCTTTAAAACCGTTTATTTTTGCTTGTGATACTTGTAAATATATTTTTTTTGTATACCACACAATCGAGGGGGGAATTTCACTTACCTATGAAAAATTGTGGTTAGGATTTATGGGGTTTTAGGACATTTGGGGAATTTTCTTGTAATTTTTGTAATTGTAATTTCTACAAAAATGTGGTATATCTGGATTTATGGGACCCTTTGCACTAATTCTGGTAAGCTTAAAATTGAGATGCCCTGAACAATATCCAATCATAAAATTGCTAACTTGTATACACTCCGGAGGCTGTATCGTGCTAACAAACCTACATTTCTTCAAAAATTACCAAAAATGTGGTACTTCAGATACCATAGCACTCGTTGTACTGGCTCTGGTGGGCTGAAGAGCAATAGGGTTCATCTGTGAGTTGCCCTGAAATATACCCAATTATAAAATTGATCACTTTATGCGCTCCGGAGGCTGTATCGTGATAACAATGAAATGTAAAAAATGTGGCCGACGATATACACACAGGATTTTTTTTCTAAAAACCCGTTTTTCGTGATTTTATCACCGAAAAACGTGATAATAACTCAAAAAAATTTGTAATTCCAACTTTTTTGGAGTAAACCAATACTTTTCTCGCATCGTAGATAGAGTTGGCGGAAAAGTAACAAAACAAAAATCACTGTTCCCATTTTTGTGGAAACGACACACTCAAGTTATTGTCAAACATCAGCTATCATGAAAAATCGGTGGAATTTCAATCACTTTTTCAACACTTACGCCCACTTTAGTTAAAAGAATCTGCCATCTTCATGTTCAGGTCGGAAACTTTTCCGACAAACCTCGTAATCACCGAAATTTCCTCGTGAACTTCGGAATTTAGATTGGCAATTCCTTTTTCATTGGAGGTTGTATCTAGTTGCGGTTAGTAACACTAATTCAAGCGAAACGCGAGGAAGCTCTTCCTCTGGGAACACGTAAAAGACAATGCTTCTAACGTCTGCATATTCATAAGCTGGCGCCCGGACTCCTTCTTGTGGTCTCTTTGGAGACATGCCGTTTCACTTGACGCCGTCTTACATAGACAACACAGCTACTGACAATGTTGTAGAGATTTATTTTTGAAAAAAATGAACAGAATGTATAGGCGACAGAGAGAGAGATAAAGAAATTTGGTTTTGTTTCAGAATAAGGTTTAGTACGAACGGGAGTGTCATTTGTGTAAGTAGTTACGTCTAGAAGTATGATTTGTACTTAAAAGACTGCCAACGTTAGATATTTGCAATGACTTATGACTATATTTAAAATTTTGATCCTTATGCATGCCATAAGATTATGTTAAAATAAGCAAAGTAAGAGTTACTGTGCTTTAATGAATGAAATATCACGATTCACCAAAATCGAGTTCTTCAAAAATGACCTAAAATGTAGTTTATCTGAATTTATAGAACCCGTTGTGGATGAAGTTAACTAAAAATCAATAGGGTTGATATGTAAGATGCCCTGAACAATAATTATATAATTGCTCAACTGTGTCCACTCCGGAGGCTGTATCGTGGTAAGAAAAATTTCTTCAAAAATTACAAAAAAGTTACTATATCTTGATTTATAGGGCCCGTTGTACTGGCTCTGGTCAGCTGAAAATTTATAGGATTTATTTGTAAGACACCCTGAACAATATTAGATCATAAAATTGGTAACTTGTAAACACTCCGGAGGCTTTCTCGTACTAACAAACCGAAATCTCTCCAAAAATGGCCAAAAATGTAGTATATCTGAATTTATTGAACCCGTTCTACTGGCTGTGGTGAGCTGAAAATCAATAGAGTTCATCTATAAGATGCCTTGAATACTATCTTATCATAAAATTGGTCACTTGTATAAACTCCGGAGGCTATATCGTGCTGAGAAACCAAAATTTCTCCAATAATTGCCAAAAATGTAGTATATCTGTATTTATAGGATCCGTTCTATTTACTCTAGTAAGCTGAAAATAAATAGGGTTCATACTTAAGTTACCCTAAACAATACACAATCATAAAATTGGGGACTTGTAAACACTCCGGTGGCTGTATAATGCTAACAAACCGAAATTTCTCCAAAAATGTAGTATGTCTATCTGGATTCATAGTACACGTTGTACTGGCTCTGGTGAGTTGAAAATCGATAGGTTTGGTCTGTGATACGCCATAAACAATATTCAATCATAAAATGTGTCACACGATACACTCCGGAGGCTGTATTGTGCTAAAAAAGCAAAATTTACCCAAAAATAGGTGGATTTATAGGACAATACCCAATCATTAGATTGGTGACTTGTATGCACTCCAGAGGCTGTATCGTGCTAACAAGACATGTTACAAAAAGTGGCCGACAACAACGACGATGACATACGGAAAAAAAACAAAAAAAGTCAAAAATACCAAATTCTTTGGGGTAAACCAATACAATTCTCTTATATCTTAGAAAGGGTTGGGCGAAAAAGTAAGAAATAAAGGAATAGCTCCAGGTCTAAAATATATGGCATAAATGTCTCACAAGGAAGACACCTTTGTTAAAACTCACTTCAAATTTATAATGCACTATTGAAGATGTCATTAATATTAATAAGAAGAATCATTTTTTTTCAACAGAATTACACGAAGTTAAACTGGAACAATTTTATTTAAGCTGTCCTCAATATTTATTTCCTTTGTACATATTGGAGTGAAATTAGTTTTCATTCATTTCAGAAAATGGCTGAAATGCCAAATACATTTGAAATCGGTACCAATTATAGGTAAATATGCAGAAACTGAACAAATGTATAATACATTCTAGAAAAAACCAGCTCAAAATGGTCATTAAGTTCTATAAAACATGAAAACAAAAAAATTAATTATGTTGTAGCTGCGAAGTAAATAAATAACCAACTGGCTTAGAACAATTGCTTAAAATGTCTCAATTTTTTTAAAAGGTTTTATTTATCTTGCCCTGTTCGTTGTTGATGTTCCTTGGGTCCAATTAAGTAAGGGAGGTCGGGGCTACAATTTTCAAAGATTAGCATTTTTAGTTGCACCTTCGAAATTATTCAACATTCAGGACCTTATTTTTACATCACATAGTGCTTCAACTATTTAGGGATCATGTTAGTAACATAAATCGAACATAACATGAATGAAGTCATCAATAGAAGTTTTTTCCTCAGATAAGTCGTCTGTTGTATATTACCCCGTATTTGAGGTTAGAATTAACAGCACTGTTACGTTGTAGGACTAATTAATATTTAAGAAAACAAATATACGTATGAAATTTTGCTTGGTGTGAAATATTAAGTTAAATAATCGTGTGATATGTATATACTTATAGCGGTCGGACAGCCCTAACTCGGTGTAGTTGACTTCTAATGCCTTGTAATATGGACCATTCGAAAGCTTGTGAAAATACCTGGAAAATATTTTTTATATTTTGGCTCTGGCCTCTACTCCGGTCTCAGGGTGGGTCCATTAAAATTTTGTGAGCTGCGCTCTCTTCTGCGATCGATCATAGGCATCTCCGAGAGTTATAACTAAGTGGTGAATACCTACATTCTGAAAATGTAACATTTTTTTGGAAATTCGTTTTCAAATATTGGTGTATGGAGCAACTCAATACATTTTGAGTTTAAGACATAATACAGGGTGCTTCATCAATCATGTTGACTAATAATACATAGTGCGTTTTAAGTATGGAAAGCCTCAATTACTCCGGTAACGGCTTGCACGATTTTTATAAATTTTGGTTTGTTAGGGTTTTGTAATATGATCGATATTATGATGTGAAACATTGAGTTATGAAATCGTGATTTTCTACTAATACCTAGGTTTAATTAAATATTGATTGACATACCAGTCTGACCGTTCTTCGAAGAGGACAACAACTACTGTGCTGGCTAATACCACGCACAATATTGAATTACATCGAAGAACGGTCAGACTGGTATGTAAAAATTATATATATATATATATATATATATATATATATATATATATATATATATATAATTGGCATCAGTTAACATAGTAGAAGGCTGACCATCTCTACCACTTGGGCATCTCTACGAACTTTACCCTATTTGTGATAAGAAACAAGAACTAATTTCCTAGAAGAATTATAAATTTGAAGATACGATAATTAAAATGAATTGGTATAGAATATTTAACAGTTTCTAACGTGTAAATGTTTCAATACATAATAAGTTTGGTTCTACCATACCGATAACGGCAAATCAGCTAGAAACATGTATTCAAAATTTATAGAGTATACGAGTAAGTTACTGCGAATTTATCTACACATGTGAACAACGGTCTCAACCAATAACACGATATCATGTACAATGAACAAAGAAATCAATCAAAAATGTCGACAAATTGTGAACTTTTTAATGTGGTATTATCACAGCCGCCAGCAATCGAGTAAATATGCAAATATCGAAATGAAGTTATTTCATAAATCTGATCCCAAAAGCTTCGTCACAAATTTGTGGTCGCAATCAGGGGACGAATTAAATGATTCTGTCTATTCACTGCCGCACTATTATTTATTAAAGTTGGATCGACTGGAATTAGTGACCGGTCATTTTTATTTTGTTGTCGGACATATTATCCACATAGTTTATAAATTCAATACTAAACAATTGGAAAATAAAGTGAAAAATGCTGAACGGGATATGTGCTCATGAAAAAATTTGATATGGAAATTTCTATTTCCAAAACGCAGCCTGAACGTGACATGATTCCATGAATGTTTTAATATTTGAACAGTTTCAATACTCCCATAGTATATTGTTACATCAAAAATGTTTGCAAACTTCATTTCATCAACGGTAGCTTGATAGCATGTAATTTTCCATATTTTTTCATTAGAAATGTTGCAGTGGTGTATAGTATCCTGTTCATCGACATAAAATAATATTAGTTGGAGCTAATTCACTTTCATGTATTCTATAGACTGGAAATGGGTGCCTCGAATTGGTAATTTGAGTTTTCGAAACAGAAACGTGAATATATTCCCTAAATCCGAATATTATTATATGTAATATTCATGGGATTCTCCAGACTGTCGTGTATCAATTGAACTTATTAAATAAAAAAGTCAAATTTACAACCCAGGGGACACTTCGGTGAATAAAAATACATTTCCCCCCCGAAATTTAACGCAATAAACAACTTTTGTCAACACAATTAGAGTTAACACGACCAAACCCAGACCCTATCCAACAACAATACGAATAAATCATACGAATAGCGAAAAACCAAACAAAACCGTAATACCAACATCCCTTCTCTCGATTGATATTTAAAATTGTAAAGAATGCCCGAAATGTGACAGAAGCACCTATAACAAAAATTCCGATTGAATGTTCGGGAATTGATACAGAAAGTGAAATAGAGACATTGTATAGAGGGAATAACAGAAACATTTTTTTCCGTTAGTGAAATACACCTATTTGAAGAAGGGTATAGTGGAACGGTCTGATTTGCCGCAATTTATTTCTAAATGGGTGTTTTCTACATCTGCACACAGTCGATACACAATTCTTCAAATTATTATGTAAACTTGCTTTGTTAAATTGTTTTATTTTAACTTTAACAATCTGCAACTATTATAGGGGTCACTTTCAATCGAGCATCCTCTATTGCGTTTAGAGTTACATCGCGAAATATTTAATTGTCATATAGATATCGCTATGACATTTTTTAATTAGTATTTAAAATAAATATATTTAAGTCTAGAAATGGAAGATATGGATATTTAATTTGATTCATATATTTCCTTTTCCATTTTTTTGTTTTCCAACTTCTCTGAGTCTGATAAAGATATGTGGTGAAAATATATTTATCTTTCTGTCCTTCAAAACAGTTATTTTTAAATAGAATTTCATCAAATTTACTGTTTCTACCCTTTCTTTGTGAAATCTATTCACGTTATTGTTATAAATGAAATAAATAATTCCACTATCTGACAAGAAAATTATAAAAATTCGAATTTTCTAAAAATATTCGAAAGCCGAAGAAATTTCTAGGTATGAAATTGACTGTCTCGACCCTTACTTCGTGGAATATAAAAACACTAACAATTCTAGGTATAGTTAATTTGATTTTGAATGGTATTACTAGTGATAATATTTTAAGATATCGACACAATTGTCAAATTATTTCAAATTTTAATGATAATCTTATCATCTAGTGGAATGATTTATTTGGAATAGTTTTTTTTAAGAAAATTTTACAACAAAATGCGTTTATAATAAGAGAAGTCAGATGTCGAAACTGATCAAAACAATACGTGGTTAAATATAGAAAGCTTTGAGCTAATTTATATGTCACATTTTGATCAAAAATAATATGTTTGATGTTGTTGTACAAACTTACTTCGCGACCGCAGCACAAAATACGCAGTTATAGGAAATATTTAATGTCGTTGAAGTGTAGTAATCCAGTCATTTTAGCTATTTTAAACCCCAATCTGCGGAAAAATTCCTAGTGAGCTGAATTTTTGTATACACCTTTATTACGGCATTGTACTGAAGATGTGGAAAATCGACATTGATATCGTGCCGGCTAAAAAAGTTATAAAGGTCAAAAGGTCATGAAAATCAGTTTTTTGCAAATATCTCGCGATCTATTGCTCACAGGTCAATAAAGGTCATTATAAATTGTTTGTTGTGAAATTGTCTACAAAAAATGTCTCCTGCATTTTTCTGTAGAATCAACCGTTTTCGGAGTAGAGACTAGAATGCACTCACATACGGTATTGTATACCAAGGCGTACACCCTATTGCTTTTTATTCATGTTTGTAAGTGTGTTGTTACTAAAATCTACTACATACACAGACATATAGCACTAGTAATACTAGTATAGACAGGACAATTCGTGCCCGTGAATGTCTCAAACGAACTCCACTGGTAGGCAGATGTTCCGTATTTCATTGTACCCTTATACCTACTACTTTCATACCTGCTACTGCCTGTCGGGCTGTATTTAGCTCAGTTGAAAATTATTTCTTGAGTGTTAAAGACGCTATTTTAGTAGTATTGCTCTTGAACAGTTTTCATAATGAGTGATACATGTTTTATATGCAAAGAAGTGTTATCGGATGGTGATGTAGTAGAAGTTAGGCGTGGTCTTCAGACATTAAAAAAGGCTAGTATCGCTAGAGGTGATGATAATATTGAATATTTAGATACTGTGACTTTTGTAAATCTTCATAGCAATTGTCGTAAAAATTATACGAACAATTTGAGTATAGCGGCTTTCAAACGACGCCACGAAGAACCGAGTACATCAATATCTCCACGTAAGAAAAGAATCAGTTTTTTTTTATTTCAAAAAATTATGTTCGTTTTGTGGAGAAGAAGCGGGTGAGGTAAATGAGAAAAAAAAAGAAAAATAATACAGACGCGTTATTAGAGAAGTGAGTACTCGTTCATTTAAAGACACAGTATTAAAAGCTGCAGAGGCGCGTGGTGATAAATATGGAAGAAGTGTAAAGGAGCGTGTGAATTTTGAGTATGACTTAGTATCTGTCGAAGCTAAGTATCATGATAAATGTTTCTCAAATTTTTTATTAGTCAGTGGAAAGGGTGACGCAGGCCGTCCATTGGATGAAAATATTAGAATTGCCATGGAAAATGTTTATCATTACATAGAAAATAATGACGATTTTCACTTCACATTGGCTGAGTTGAAAGATATAATGAAATATTACGTTCCAGATGATAAAACAATAATAAAAAAATTGATTGCTCGATATGGGAATAATGTTGTAATTACCACGAAAAGTAAACCATTAACAATTATTTGCCTTCGAGATACTGCAAGTAATATTTTAACAAATTCGTGGTACGAAGAAAAAAAACAAAATCATTTTGATGAACGTCTTCGAATTGTAGAAGCTGCTGCAACAATAATTTAAGAAGATATTCGTTCTGTTACACAGTCTAACACATTTCTTGCATGAATTCATTGTGAAGAATAAAAATGGCCAAACGAAAAAAATGAAGCAAAATGTACAGCCATAGCCCATGCTATAATGAGTGTAATGCGTCCACGATCGTTTTCGTCACAGCTGCTACTTAGCCTTTCCATAGAAGATATGCCTCAAAAAGATTACTAGATGTTTTGTCAAGTTTTGGATTTTGTGCTTCATATAGCGATGCTGTGACGTATGAAGTGTCAACTGTTTATCATCCTCAACCTCGTATTCTTTCACAGCCTACAGTATGCTGCAGATAATGCAGACATTAATGTTTCCACTATTGATGGGCATAATACTGTGCATATAATGGGTGTCATAAAAATCATTTCTCCAAGTAACGCTGTTGTGGTTGATATGCCCATCGTGAAATGTAAGAGTAAACCACGCGCTGAGGATTTAGCTGCAGTTTCACACGTACCTCTTTTAACTTACGAAAATAATGAAGTAGCTGGAATGAGTAAGATTATAGTTGAAGAAATCGATGATAATGTTATTTCAAATGAAGCAATTTGTAGTAAAGTCGACTTATTGTGGGCATACGCAAAGTGGAGAGATGTCAACGGTCTACCAGGGTGGAATGGATTTTTAGAGAAGCTAACAAAAAATAATAAAGACTTTACAACATCGACCATAATGTTCCAACCCTTCATTCATCATCCTGCAAGTAACAAAGATACAATTTACACCACATTAGATTGTGCAGTACGTAGTGCCAAATCACATTGACAAAATTGTTGTATCATTACTTTTGATCAGCCACTTTACTACAAAGCTCGCGCAATTGTAGCTGCTGCTGATGTCGAATCTGATATATCCAATGTTATTGTAAGACTAGGTGGTTTTCATATGCTAATGTCGTTTCTTGGATCTATAGGATACATAATGGAAGGCAGTGGAATCAAGGAAGCTCTCAGTGTTATTTATGCCCCAAATTCAGTAGACCAAATGTTAGATGGCCATGCTTTTGCAAGAAGTGTAAGAGGATTTGGACTTGTTGGAGTTGCACTAATGAAGCTTATATATGATAAATTAACAATCGATCAAAATCTGCAGGAGTTTTTGGATGGTTACATCATGGATATTCTGAGAGGGACGATTTCTTATGATAACATTGAAGAATCTGAAGATGTTTTGAACGGATTAATACAGTTATTTAATGACGAAGTAGCTAAATTGAAGGACGATGGTCCTACTGCTCAGTTATGGCTACAATACATTGAAATGATATCAAAAGCTAATGACTTCATTCGCGCTGAGAGACTAGGGTTATGGAATGATCATCTTACAAGTGTTCAGCGAAAGCTTCCATATTTCCATGCATTTGGTCATTTCCTGTATGCTAAATTTGCACATTTATACTTCCAAGATATGTTAGCTTTGAAAGACAAAATGGGACACCAAAACTATATAAACTTTACAAAAACATTTGCAGTGAGACGTACAGAAAAATTCAACTGTGGAACCTGGACCGACATGACTATTGAACAAAGTTTGATGAAGTCTATAAAGACTGAAGGAGGAGTTTCTCGAGGAAGGAGTACTCATGAAAGCGTCTTATTTAAGTGAATATATGGCATGCATGCGACAAATGCAATTTGTGAAGAAATTGAAAAATTTTGCGACCTTTCATTTGATACCACAGATCAACATGTAGACTCAACAGATTCACGTATTGAAAGAGATAATACTGACATTAAAAAACTTGTAGAGTGGTTTGCTTTGCATAATCCTTTTTCAAGTTACAATCAACTAGTTTCTGTATCAACAGGAATTGTTGGCAATAATAAAATCAACTGTTATAATGCCAAAGAAAATAATCTGTAGTCCATTAAAAAAATTATAGGAGTAACATTTGACGAAATTAAATTAAAACGCTCTGACAGAGTTCTTCCATTATCATCAGTAAACACTTCTATCATGATTCATGACTGCAAGTTAACGATCGATCCGTTATTGCTATTTCAACGAATTAGTTTAAATAAAAAATTTGAGGAAAATCTTTGTGAATATTTACAATACGAATTAAGTCCATTTGATAATGTTGGCATGAGAAAAACTCAAAAGTCAAAAATATACGACTACTTCGAGCCAATTAATTATCAAGTAGTTTGTGATGCAACATACATAATTGATGGTGGATTTCTTTTGCATCGTGTCGTATGGCAAAAAAATGATACATTTCATATTGTCATTCACAAATATATTAATTATTTATCAAATAATTTCTGAACAAATACTGTTATCATTTTTGATGGTTACTCTGATACCAGTAAAAATATCAAAGCGATGGAACAACTAAGACGAACCGCTGCTGTCTCTACATTTTGTGAAGTGCACTTCAATGAATCGATGGAAGTTCCTATCAGTCAAGAAAAATTCTTATCTAATGAATTTAACAAAAGAAAATTAATTGAAATGCTTATTAAGAAGTTCGAAGAAGTTGGTATTGCTACAAGACAATCATGTGATGATGCTGACGTTTTAATAGTTGAAACAGCGATTGAAAAATCAATAAATAATACTACAATTATTGTTGGAGAAGACATAGATCTGTTGGTACTTCTCATAGCACGCACACAAATACTTGATCAACCTACATCAATTTTTTTTAAAAAACCAGGAAAAAACAATGTTGAAACAAAAATATACTCGACTGATAGCCTCAACAAATATCCACATTGCAAGAAAAATATTCAGTTTCTACATGCCATGACCGGATGTGATACAACTTCAGCACTTTTTGGAAAAGGAAAATTGAAAATTATGAAGATGTTTGAAAAAAGACCCGATTTAACCAATTCTGCAGAAATATTCCAACAAGAAAATTGCTCTCGAGATGTCATTGTCAATGCTGGGACACATTTTCTACTAGCAATGTACGGTGCTCCAAAATCAGAACTTTCGATAAATAATTACAGATACTGTAGCTTTGCTAAACTAACAAGACAAAGTACAGCTGTAAAATTTCCATTATTACCACCTGCTTCTTCAGCAGCTCAACAGCATATTTATCGAGTGTATTGTCAAATACAAACCTGGCTAGGAAGAGAAATTGATCCAGAACAGTGAGGTTGGGAGTTAAAAAATAATACACTGCAGCCCATAACAACTTTATTACCACCAGCACCCGATAATCTACTAAACACAATCTTCTGTAATTGTACAAAAGGTTGCAGCGGCAAATGTGGATGCAGAAAAATTGGATTAAGATGTTCAAAAGTTTCTGGACATTGCCGTGGCCAGTCATGCTTAAACGCAGAGTCAATTAATGATGAAAATGATGAATATGTTGATTTAAATATAGGAATAAGTCCACTTGACGTTTTGTGAGCAACTGTTGATGACACAGCAACTGAAGATATCGACAATGAATGTTAAAAAAAGTTATATACTAAAGTTAATTTTTCTGCATTTTTCTGTATTCAAATAAAAAATTATTCACTCTTAAACAAACCTCTTATTACATATTATGGATTATACCTACGGGGGAAACCATGTAAAAAAACGCGCCCTGCATTCTACCTCGAAGGTGGTGAGGAAACGAGTGCATCGTTATAATATAGTCGCTTTCTCGGCGCTCTACTCCGAAAACGGTTAATTGTACAGAAAAATGCCACAGACATTTTTTGTAGACAATTTCACGACAAACAATTTTCATAATGACCTTTATTGACCTCTGAGCAAAACATCGGGAGATATTTGCGAAAAACTGATTTTCGTGACCTTTTGACCTTTATAACTTTTTTATCCGGCACGATATCAATGTCCATTTTTCACATCTTCATTACAATGCCGTAATGAAGGTGTATACAAAAATTCAGCTCACGAGGAATTTTTCCGCAGATAAAACCTAAAATGACTGGATTATAGATCAAGACGACAAGATGAGTCGCTTTGGTCAAGAAAATATAGAACTAGTTAGGACAGAAATTAAGAAGGTAACACACGCTAATACCAAAAAATGTGAAGAAAGCGCTTCTTGCCAGTTTACTGACTTTTGTCTAGAGAAATCATACAAGTTCGATAGGAAATATATAACTGTTGGGCAGGGACCATAGAAATCATATATAAACCTAGAATGCCAATACACTGAAAATTAGCTGACGACTCTAGTTTATGCATACATGCACTTCTGAGTTTGCGCAGTTAACAAAACAGATACCGCGTGATTTGAAATGAGTCAGAGCCGGCCTCCCAAATTCGTTTTCCAATGAACATATAGAAAATATTTCGAAATTTTTGTGTATATAGTGGAAATGCGTGATGATTTATGTTTCATAGAAATTATGTATAATTTCTATGTTATGCTTGTATATATGAACAATAAAACATGAAATGAATCCCAAGTTATAGTTACGTCAGTTGAAAAACCTGCATTTTTCTTCATAGGGTATGATTCTGTAAAATATATTCATAATCATAGATCATTTAGAGACGATGGTTCAGTACTAAATTAACAACAGATATACAGTGTCAAAAAGTTTTCACCATATGTATAACATTTTCATTATTTAATACTGGCTTTAATTTCCATGTATTTTTCTCAATAATCTTATACTCATCCAGAAAATGGTTACTGAACATTCGATTACTAACAGAAAGATGTTCCATGGTAAGGTTTCTTCCTTTTGCTCTCATCCAAGTATCATGTCTGTTAGAAGTGAGCCTAAAATAAATGTTCATTGGAATATTTTCATGTACACAATATTACGAATGAGAATAATTATTGTTTCACATGCAGATATGCACCAATAATACAATAAGCTAATTGTAGGTATTACATACAATTTATAATTTTTCTAAATTACTGATGTTAAGCGCTTATTATCAAACGTAAAAATCTGCTTACGAAAAATATGATATTCCTGGAATTTTCCCAGCATTCTTACAAAACAGCACCATGCACTTCATAGTTTCAAGTCATTAAACTGCAACAAGTCAGAATAATGGGCACTTTTATTACTAATCAAAAATAACACACTCAAACGGTCGCTGAATCCTTGCAGTACGAACACACTACAATTATAAAATTCGAAAATGTTTTAAAAACAAACGTAACTATTTCCAATAAACATAAAACCGTGCCTGCTACGACGACGCCTATTACTTAACACAGGGTTGCCAACTCAAGAAAATATTAAATAACTTATCCTATTGCTATTTTCAGTTCCGTGAAAATATTCAGCAAAATTACCATTAAATCTTTGATTAATGTATTGTATTTTACTATACTCCAAAAATTGTGCTGATGGTTGGTTAAACATCCTTTTTTTTCATGTATATTGATATTATTTATTCGATTCCATCCTTATAGCAACAAAAAAATGTTAGATTTGTCAACAGCATGTTTGAAATGCGCAAACTCAGAAGTGCATGTACCTCCTACGGTGTGTCATTTTGTTCACGCGCATCTATATCTATTGGCATTCTAGTTTATATATAATTTCTATGGCAGGGACCCGGACTGAAAGGAAATAACGGTTTCGATTCCAGTTTAGGTCCAGCCCATGAAGTAATTTCGGTATCGGTTCTGAAGAATAATTTCGGTCCGGTTCTGAAATTTTATTTCGGTACAAAACGGTTTTTTTCGGTTATTGAAGTAGAAAATTTTTGATAATTCGTCGATACACTAATTGTAAAAAAATAACAGTCATTGGTTTGTTATGTAGGTAGGCCATGAGAAGACATCCAACAGAAATACGGGGTGGGGTATCTTTGAAATACACATACATATGGGCAGTGAATGAATGGTTTAGTCGAGATTTAATTTATATGCAATAATGGGAAACATTAAGTAGACCTTCCATTTCAATCATACATACATACATACATATCCATAAATAATGAAATGTTGTAGTTTAAATAAAAGTTTTAATATATTGTTTTTGTTTCAGTTTATTTTAGTAAAGATGACTTAAATTGTTTTTTTTACCAATTTTAGTAACATAGAAGCACCATTTTTATATTTACTATGTTTTAAACTTTCTTCTAATACTAAATTAAGAATACTAAAGCTGGTAGAAAATGTTATTTCAGGACCAACTCTTGCATAAATATATTTTTTACAGTGGTCTGAGAGGTTAGAGATGATATAAATTTTTTATGCCCTTTTTACTAACAAGTTAAAACCTGTTTCAGATCTATTATATTTTATATTCAGGCGTGACTGATCTAATCGCAAGCGTGATTCGTCTTTTTAAGTCATCTAAGTTGAGTGGTTTAGTTTGGTATACAATACTTTTGACAAATCCCCACAAAAAGAAGTCTAATGGCGTCAGATCAGGAGATCGTGCTGGTCATTCTATCGATCCGCGCCTCCCTATCCACCGATTTGGAAAATTTTGGTCAGGTACTGCCGGACATTGATTTGGTAATGGGGCGGTGCTCCATCTTGCTGAAACCATAGTATATTGGCAGGAACTTGTGGGTTTGCTGGATCAGGATATAAGTTTGTCAAAGTTGGCACGACATTGTTTTGGAGCAGTTCTAAATATTTATCTCCATTCAAGTTGCCATCAATGAAAAAGGGACCTACGATATGATTTCCAACAATTCCTGCCCAAACATTAACTTTTTCAGGATATTGCGAATGTTCCTCTCTCATCCAGTGAGGATTCTCATTAGACCAATAGCGGCAATTTTGACGATTAACATGACCGTGAAGTGTAAATGTGCTCTAATCAGAAAACAAAACATCTTCTAATTGGATCATATTGTTATCTAACATTTCCATCATCTGTTCACAAAAATACGTTCTCCTGTCGAAATCGTCTTCCAATAGCTCCTGAGTTGGCATCATTTTATAGGGATGCATTTTACTTTCCTTTATTATCCGAAAAATTTATGTGTGGCTAATGTTGAACAGTGAGGCTGCTTTTCAACCAGAATTATGTGGGTTTTCTTGAAACTCAAGCATAACATCCAATTTCGTATCATCGCTTAATTCATTGGCAACTACTTTTTTTGTCTGTCTTACATGAGCAAGCTCGCGAAACTGTTTTTCTATTTTGCTAATTGATCCTTGGGATATAGGCGGCAAATTTGGAAATTTTTCGTGAAATAAGCGAGAAACTTCCATTTGTGTCCGTGTGTTATCTCCATAACCAATCATTTGTAGAATGGTTATTTTGTGCATTTCTGTTAAATGAACCGTTTTTCTGATATTATTACGTACAGTTAACGAAATTAAAACGACAATAGCACTGACACTGGTCACTACTGTCATGCAGACAGACAACAAGTTGCTAAGGACATGAGTTTTATACGAAAATAAACAAAACTATTTTTGTATTTTTTTTTATTTCACATCAGTAAAAAGGAACGCATTAATGGTTTTTGCTTATTTTCTCAATATTAAGAGCTAAATGGGAAATAAGTATTGAGTGTAATGTAGCGAATTTGTGAAATAAAATAATTTTCTTTTTTTAATGTTAATTTTTGTAATACATCTGAAAACACTTAATGTTTCCGAAACAGTTGAAGATAGGTATGGGACATTGTACATGAATTATGTCTAGAATTTTCTGAAGAATCCAAAAAACTAATAATATTCAGGGGGTTGTATTTAAAATAAGAAAATTGGTATCGGCCACTGTCACATGACACACCCTATATAATTATTTTGTTTCTGGAAAAAATACGCATCTAAAAATACAAATCGACGTGTCCAAGGGTTTTTCCCAACACGCTCTGATTCATTCGTTATCGAATTTATTCCATTTGGCTGTTCCACACTGTATATGTTTTACAGTGGTTGATGTAGTCTTACACTTTTTTTATACCATGTGTGAGGGTTCGTCAGTGTGGTAGAGCATAAAAGGGGTTGGATGGTTAGATATATTTCTTTATTCAACCTACAATAAATATCTACAATTAAAACCTAAAACTCTGTACAATAAGTATATATACAAGATTTATTGGTCCTGGAGGCAGGCAGTCCCTCTAGGGTGGTCGTCGGATTGGGTCGTGGATTATTCTTCTCGGTTGTCCAGCTTCCTCACCGAGACGTCAGGTTCCTATAACCAAAGGGGTGTGTGTGTGTCAGGGTCGAGATCCCGCGTTCAACGCACAGCGTGATCTCGGAGGTCGGGAGTTTGCTTCCATCCCGGGCTCAACGCGCTCCGGAATTTCGGCTAATCGGAAAAGCCTCGGTCCTACGCTCAACACTATGCAGGGCTTGACCTAGGGTAGTTGGCGTCCGCCCTAAGCTCAACACGCTTTAGGACTCCGTCCGATATACAGGTTCGCTTAGCGTCTAGCCTCGAGTTCAACGCACACCGAGGGGTCAACGAGAAGCGGCATATTCATGTGTTCACGATTCCTAAGCTCAACACGCTCCGGAATATAGGGCAACACTTCGGTTATTTTCAGTTGAAGCTTCCTATCGTTATTCTACGTAAGGTAGAGCTTGCCTGATATATCGCAGAACGTATGCTTTGGTAGTATCGGTCAAGTTATTAGCGGAAAGGCGAAGGTGCTGCCCTCTCGGTGCTGGGTGCCCAACTCCGTCTAATTTGGTTCGTGTAGAGTTCTGTTTTCTGATTATTTATCGGGGTTATTTTATGTTCAGACGACTGTGTCGTTACAACATGGAAACACCAGTTTCAGATTTTTTATATTCTTTCAAAATTTTGAATTTAGTTTACTGAAGTTGGTAGAAAATTTTATTGTAGATACAACTGATAGCATTACAGTTACAGTGGTTAGGGTTGTCTCAAACTTTTTTATACCAGTTTTAGTAACATGAAAACACCAGTTTCAGATAATTTATAATTGATATTCTTTGTAAATATTAGAATTAGTTCACTAAAGTTGGTAAAAAATAATATTTTAGCATCCCAGCAATGATTGACCCATCGCACAGCAATGCTTAATCGTTTATTATTTTTGTCTAGAAAGCCATGCATATTTTGAAGACAACAAATTGTCAAAGTTAATGTCAAAAGTCGTTCGCAAAATTTCCAGACTTGCTGTTGGCTGTTCGTCGAAATATTTTATCAAATTTTTTGAAATGAGTTGTTTTACATATTACAAAATTTGTGTTTGGTGCAATCAGATATCCGATATTAAAACGCAACACCGTTCTATGTTTTTTTGGAAGGTCCCATTGAAAAATGCGATAGTTATTTAAAGACGTATAATTTGTTATCGATCGTCCAGCAACACCTTTTAAAAGAATCAAAAAAATATTGGCTAGCTACTACATGGAAAAGAACAAAATTGTGCGCAATTATTATTTGTATTACTTAAAACAAACACATTTAATAAATATAATTTGTTCACTGGATTCGCGTGAAATTTTCGTCAGAATAACAGAAGTTACATTTGATGTGATGCCTACCTGATGTTTAATAAAGATTTCTGCCGTACTTTAATAAAATCTAGTAACTTGACTTACTAGGTTTTACATTCGTGTCCATATTCTGTTTCTACTAATCGAGTTGTACTATTAGCTATAAAAAACATGTAAGTCCGCCAAACCGTTTATGAATTTTCTAATATACTGTTTCAGTATATCGACTTGAAATAATTTTGTAACAACCTAAACTCTAGTTACTTAAAACCTTTTGCATTTAGTTGACTTATGAATTAAGTTTACTATCAGAAAATATAGCAACTCTACTTCGGATCCTAACTTTTTTCGACTTACAAATTTATGGCTGTGTATGGTGATTTTCGGTGGAAATATCTTCAGATTTATAATAATAAAACCTAGTTACTCGATTTATTAATGAAAATTCTAGCCCAAACCAAAGTACAACACGAAAAATTATGGTAGTTTGTAAACCAATGTTTCTTGGGACTTTAGGCTTCAAGACGGACGGAATTATTACATATTTTCTTAGAAGAACTTCTAACGACCTACCAGTTCTTGAAGATAAACGGGGAAAAGTGCATGCAAATAAAATGGAGGAAATTGCAGAAGCAAATTATTCTGAAATTAAAAACATATAGATTCATACCATCCGCAGGTAAGCCATTATAATTTGGCCCATGCACCTCATAGAAGGTATCTTCCTCCGGATATAACGATACACCAAATGCACAAAGATTTTTTTTTCCAATCACAAGTCTGGCAACAGCTACGAAACGTATAGGAAAGTTTTCGTCAGAGAAAATATAGGTTTTTCAACTCCGTCGCAAGATGAATGTGGCTTGTGCTCTATTTACAAAAACCATGATCATTCTCAGGAAGGCAGGTCTTCGGAAGAAACAGAACAACTACTATCTTCAAATAATCCTTCATTCCCTACCTGTGCTAAGTATACATGAACAACGATATACGATTGCAAGACAAATGTACAAGACACATCTAAAGAAAATTGTAACGACACCGAGTTTTATGCAGTAGTTGTCTTCTTATCCGATAATTGCTGCTCTCAAAATAAAAATTGGGTTCTTCTCACTGCTTGTCTTACATTTGTTAACGAAGACTGGGGCCCAGAAACAATTACATTCAAGTACTTCGTACCTGGACATAGTTTCATGAAAGCCGACTCATTAAATCGGCAAGAAATGGAACAAATCAAAAGAAATATTGGATTTTGAAGACCTAGAAGAGCTAATTAACACCTCAAATAAATTAAATGTTGTAACTACACTAAGAGCGGAAGATTTCAGGCTCTTTGAAAATGGATGCACTCAACGAAAAAAACATAGCTCTTTTATATCGAAACTGTCTGACATCAAGTCGGTGCAGTTTAGAAAAGGATCCAAAAAACTCTTTTTTAAAGAAGAATTGGAAGATGATGATTTCAAAGAAGCCTTTGTCTTAAAGCCTAAATTTAAATTTAAATTACCAAAAAAAGCGACACTTAGTAGGGGTATGAAAACAAAAAAAATCGATTATGAAAAAGCTTTTGCCGTTTATGCCACCCATGAAGCACATTTTTTGGCAAGAATTACCAAATTCAGATGAGAATGAAGATCTAGGAAAATCATTAACCGACATTTAAATTTTGGTCTGATAAGAAGTGCTATTAACTGTTGAACTATTAAAATGCATTCTTTTTGTATTTCAATCAATAAAAAACTTAGATGTAAATTTTGTATTGTTTTATTTTGGCATTTAAAATTTAACTTCAATTAAGGTAGCAGAAAATTGAATTTTATTTGTCCTTTATACCTAGTTAACTTTACTTATCTGTTGAATCGTAAGGGGCAAGTTAGTTTGCTAATCATTACCCTGAATGTTCAAAACTATTTTACTAAGTAGAATTCAACTAACTGTCTTTTAATATTGAATGGATTTCACTTATACTCAGGCGAAGTATATATGCTTGGTTTTTGGTTAGACACTCAAAAATAAAGAAAGAAGTAGATCTAGTTACTAGCTTTTACCATGGCAAAAGGAAAATGAAAGATATAGTAAATTGAAATACTGACTTTTACTACAGCAAAATGACACTCATCAAGTAATGTTCAAATAGGAAAAGGTAGTAACCCAATTTGCCTTTGTTTCTTTTTGTTTCTAGTAACTATAAATGTGTTGATAACGTTTTAATATAAATAAATATCTTATTTATTATATCAAATTTCAATATAGCGTACAAAATTACCTAGGAGTGTGAAATTTTAGGTTTAGATATTTTTTCTTATGGGTTTTAGTATTTAAACTATTTCAAACCTCAGTTCTGAAAACTATATTGTAATTGATTCGCTACATATTACAAATAATGAAGCTTAAATGTTATTGGACCTGTGCAATGATATAGGAAACCTTGAAAACTATTATCTGTGGATCTAAACAATTATTACCGAAGCAGACAGTTTAATAGTGGAGCACTCCCTATATTTATGTGTTCATTGACGACTTCATATTGTGGATCTCTTAGGTATCTTCTAATTTCCTATTCCTCAAGGAAAACAAGTTCTTATTTAGTGTTTTTAAATGAAACTCACGGTCTCTAGTTAATTCCACAATATAATAAAAGTTATTGAAAATTCTAAAAAATTTACAATTGTTTCGATAAATCAATATCATCGTCAGAATGACAGAAGTTACATTTCATTTGATGCTTACCTGATGTTTAGTAATTATTGTGATTGACTTAATATATGTTAATAAAAAAAAGAAGAAGATGTGATATTACAAATATTGAAGCTTAGATATTATTAGCCCTATGGTGATATCCTGGATATCATTTTTCCAATTAAGATCGGTATAACTGTGCAATGATATAGAAAACCAGGAAAACTATATCTGCTGATCTGTACAATTAGCACTTAAGAAGACAGTTTATTAGTGGAGAACTCCCTAGATTTAACTGTTCATTGACAACTTCATATTGTGGGTTTCTTAAATGTCTTCTAATTTCCAGTTCTTCAAGGAAATCCAGTTCTTGTTTCTTTTCACAAATATGCAGCACTTCTAGTTCTGTGTTAGGTGTCAATGAATGACTGGTGTCAAGTAGATGTTTTGCGTAGTGGGATTTATCTGGTTGTTTTAATCTGTATGCTCGTAAGTGCTCACTGTATCATATTTCAAAATTCCTAAGGGTCTGACCCAAATAGACAGCATTACATTCTGAACATTTGAGTTTATATTTACCTGACTTCTTTAATAGTGGTATTTTTGTTTTTACAATTAACAATTTTGTACTAACGTTACTTTCTGTTTCAAAAGAAATTTTTGTATTCGTTGCTTAAGATATTATCTTTGAAATATTAAACAACCAGATAAATCCCACTACGCAAAACATCTACTTGACACCAATCATTCATTGACACCTAACACAGAACTAGAAGTGCTGCTGTGAAAAGAAACAAGAACTGGATTTCCTTGAAGAACTGGAAATTAGAAGACATTTAAGAAACCCACAATATGAAGTTGTCAATGAACAGTTAAATCTAGGGAGTTCTCCACTAATAAACTGTCTTCTTAAGTGATAATTGTAAAGATCAGCATATATAGTTTTCCTGGTTTTCTATATCATTGCACAGTTATACTGATCTTAATTGGAAAAATGATATCCAGGATATCACCATAGGGCTAATAATATCTAAGCTTCAATATTTGTAATATCACATCTTCTTCTTTTTTCTATAAATATATATTAAGCCAATCATAAGTTAGGTTACTTCTTGGTCTAGCCAAAAATAACTACTAAACATCAGGTAGGCATAAAATGAAATGTATCTTCTGTCATTCTGAAAATGATATCGATTTATCGAAACAATTGTCAATTTTTTAGAATTTTCAATAACTTTAATTATATTGTGGAATTAACTAGAGACCGTGAGTTTCATTTAAAAACACTAATATGAGCATACTCCACGAAGTAAGGGTCGAGACAGTTAAGTTCTTATTTTTTATCACAAATATGTAATTATGTGTTATGTGTTAATGACTGGTGGTCAAATAAAGTCTTTGGGCCCTTTGGTATTTACGTTGTTTTTTCTCACATCGAGAAATATTCTAGGGACAGGGGAGTAGTAGGTATTTCCGTTGATGACATCGATGCTACTTTATACCGACGATGTTGTCAAAATGGCCGATTCCGAAGTAGATCTGTATCGTAAGTTGAAAATTCTTAAGAATTGCACGGCTACTATTCTCAATAACATCAATTATATATCAACCAAAATATTACCTTTTGTGCGAGGTAGCTTAAACCATATTCGTCAAGCAAAATTTACAATAAATTCTCAGCTAATTGAAATTGTACCCTGCGATAGCTACATCGGTATCCCCTTCTCTTCTTATTTTTTCACACCATTTGGTCTTCTCAATTATTCCCTGCTCAATGGAACACATCCATTATCGTTTCCGTCCTAAAACCGTCACAGCCATCTACATTACCACAGTCCTAGAGACCGATTCCTCATACATGTAATACAGGCAAATTAATGGAAAAAATGATAAACAGAGGAATCATGTGGTTTATCGATATACATCAAATCTTACGAAAAGAACAATCTGGTTTCCATTGTCATCGATCCACAATAGGTAACCTCGCAGTCAAACAAACCCACATTTCCGATGCTATAAATCGTAAACAAGAGGTGTTACCCTCTGTCATCGACACTGAAGCTGCATTTAATACCTTAATAAGGCAGACAATTATTGATAAACTTCCATTTTATGGCCTCAATAGTAATATTTTCTCATTTACCAGACACTTTCTTAGTAATAGATCCTTTAGGGTCTCAGTGAATAGTTGCCTATCATTAACTCATGTCCAATCAGACGGTGTTTCCCAGGGCTATATTCTTAGCACTATATTATTCATTCTAGCTATTAGTAATTTATGTAACAATCTTGCCTCCTCTGTCAAATCTGCTCCATATTCAGATGACCTTGTTATATACTGTCACGGCGCCTCGACACCTACTATATGCAAACTCCTCCAATCTGTTTTCAACCTATTACATAGTAGAATATTTGCACTTGGCCTTTCCCTCTCCCTCACAAAATCAAAGCTCATAAGATTCAGCAGAAAAGACCTATCCCCTTATCCTGAAATTTTAGTGAACAACCACCCTCTTCCAGTCGTCGAACACTGCAAAATTATAGGAGTGATTTTCGACTCCCGACATTCTTGGAAACACCATATACGAGAAACCAGAGGATACTGCCTCAAACTCTTGAATATCGTCAAAACACTCTCTCACTATCAGCGGGAAGCTAGCGAATATACCCTCCCAAAAGAATACATGGCTCTCATTCGATCCAAACTCCATTATGGTAGTATCGCATATATGTGAGCATCGAAAAACGTCCTGAAAACCCTGAACTCTGTACAAAATACTGCCATTCGACTTTATTTAGGCGCATTTCGCTCTAGTCCAGCCGAGAGCCTTGGCCTTGAAGCCAATGAACCTCTACTGTCGCTCAGACGTCAATATCTTCTCCTTTCTTATGCAGCCACGACCTCATCAATCCCCTAACCTAGTTTTCTCTTTAATAACCAGAATACCTCACATTCTTTGCTCCCGCCACCCAACTCCTTCATCAAACATTAATACCTCACTATATTATCACTAACCAGCCCTGTCCCCATCCCACATAACTCATCCTGGATCAAAACACTTCCAAGATGTAACATCTCACTCACTAAGTTCAGCAAGGAAGAAACCAGTCACGAACTCATAAGGAAATCCTTATTAGAAATCCTAAATTCTAAGAAATACAACCGGATCCTCTTCAGTGAAGCCTCAAAAAAACGAGACTATTACCACTACGCAAACAGCCGTGGAATCCTACCGAATACCAGCCTGTTGTAGCTTCCACACCGGTGAATTATTCGCTATTTTACAAGCCTTTAATTTCTGCTATTTGCACAGACTCTCTCTCATCTATTCAATCCATCAACAATTTATTCAGCAATTATTCCCTCGTTCAACGCATCCACGACGCCTATCAAACCCTTATTTCTCATTATTTAACTATCACCATTATGTGGATTTCCTCTCACATTGGTATAACGGGTAATGAAAATGCCGATTGCTTTGCTAACGAAACTGCCTTATCCACCACTACACCTATTATGCTGCAAATTTCTAGAGACCTAAAATTCGCTATGAGAAAACTTATACAGAAGAAATGAAACCACTGGAACTATTCCGTTACATTTTTTAGGAAAATACATCCGAGTATTGAACAGTTTGACATTCCCGATCTACGGAGAAACGAGAAGGTCGTCGCAAGAAGACTGCCTATTGGTCACACCCGACTTACTCATGGCCACCTTATGACCTCTTCCCCCCAGCCAAACTGCCAATCTCTACTTGACATTCAACACATTCTCGTAGCCATCCAGTTTCTAAAAGAAGAGAACCCTTTGAATAAAATTTAAAGACTTATAGTTCATTATTGTTTGTAATAATTTTCACATTATATATTTATAATATATTGTGATTTACGGTACCTTGTGCTAATGCCCATAGGTGCCTCAAGCACCCAAAAACCCTTGAATTAAAAATTCTATTTCTTTACTTGTAAAGTTAGTGTCTGACAGGTTTTAAAATCGTGGTAAACTGTGTGATGGTATATAAGTACCTACTTACAGTTTTCATGGTGTTTAAAGTATTGAATTCTATGTTTCATGTACTTAAGTTTTTAGTTTTTGTTCTTGTTTCTGATATATCTTTGTTTTATTGTGCTGGCTTTTTCTCAGTAAAATTTTATCAGTAAATCGTGACAGATTTTAATAATTACATTCATTAGTTTATACTAATACATTGACAGAAAACATCGATAATGTGTTTAAATTAACACTAATGCTATCACCCCGATTGATCTTCTCAACATTTAGTCAAAATTTATGAACAGAAGTGGGATTGATCAACGGAAAACAATTAAATACGTTCCTAAACGAGAACATACGGCCATATAGTGGTTTTGTGGTGGTTTTACATGTTGGCGTTGCATGGAGTTTTAACTGACTGGCAAAAATCCAAAATAAAACACATTTTCGAGTCTTATTACTTATACCGGAAATTTGCACATCCGGTTTTATGTGCAGCGTATAATGGAGTTTGTATTATTTTTATATACTTACTAAATAGACAATTTTAATGGTTTTTAGTGGAAGCGTAATAAAAACTTTTATAAATATGTTAATATTTCTGTCAACTATTTTGCGTGGTAATTAAGAAAAAATTATCTGGTTTTGCAAGGATTTAAACTAAACAAAGTTGATCTAGGAAAATAGAGGATTATGAAAAATACAAAACCGAGAGAAAGAAAGCCAAAGAATTAGTAAAAATGCAAAACAACATCAATGGAATAAGTTTGGATGAAAAATAAAGTAGGCTGTAAAAATTAACCAAACAAATCATTCGTTTCAAAGTGATAAAATCGTGGAGGACTGGAAAAACACAAAGATACACAAATAATGGAAAGGTCGAAAGAATATTCTCAAAAATTATTGGATAAGGGATAAAGCACAACTAAATCAAATGAAGAAAAAATACAAAAGGATAATGATGAAGAAATATCCATGGATGAATTCACGGAAATTATTAAAAAGTAAAAAAATGCGACAGCATGCGACAAAATAACTGGAGAAATGATCGTAAACATGGGTAAAAGAGGAGAAGACCTACTGAATACATACAATAAGTGCCGGAAAGAAAAAAAGATACGGACTGAATGTCAAAATGCACGAATTCTCCCTATATGGAAAAAGGGTGAGGGACGGGAATGTAGTAACTACAGGGGACTGACATTGCTCTGTACAAACATGAAACTATTAGAACAGAACAGAATTTCCGTTAGACTACTTATAATTTTAATTATTTTCCTGTGAGGTAGATAACCCAAATAACACGCTCTTGTATTCGTGGTTGCCTCTATATTCGCGTGAATTTTTGATTCACACTTCAGACATTATTCGATCGAGTGCCAGTACATATTTATAGAAAACAGGTAGTAAATTTTGTGATGAGGTTAAAATAATTCCATGTGCGGCTATTCATATTTTTTCTACGTTATAAAAAAGACTGCTGGTTATGGTATACGAAGCTATGTTGGAGAGAGCTCTCTGAATATAATTTCCAAGCGTTTGAGTTGACTGGATAAAACCTGAGGTTAGTAGATCTCTTTTCGTTACCGCTCATTTTGTAATATCTTTAATTGGGCATCTTACTAATTAAAACCCGACTTCATGCATTATTTTGGGGTAAATTATACAGTGCTAAAGCTTAACCGTCCTCATAGGAGCCATCGAAGAAGAGATCCATAATATCTGATCGTATACCAATATTAGACCGAAAAACTAGAAAAGTCGTGGAAAACACACTAGACGATACGCAAAATGGGTTTAGATGTGGAAGGAGCATACAAGACAATGTATTTATGATAAAATTGATGATAAAGAAATGTGTGCAAGAGAATACAAAAATATATTGAATTTGGTAACACGTGAAAGAATGTGGAAAATCTAAGAAAAGTGGGGGAGATAACAAAATAATAAGAATGGTATAAGACATATGTGATAATAATATAGATACTGTTATAAGTCATAATAGAAGATCAGAAATATTTACAACTCAAAGTGGACTTAGAGAAGGCAGAGGGTTGACCCAATATATTAATTGTGCTTATAAATGAACTCATACCGAAATAGTATATTAAAGTATAAGTTGATAAAGAGGTCTTTCAAACACGCGCGATTTTTCGAAATAGAGCAAGTGTTTGAAAGACCAGTTATCCTCGAATACTTTACGCTATTTTTTTCATTGGTGCACTTTGAAATCATAAAATATTATTATATTATTACTACAAAAATATGGAAGTCCGTCCCCGATGCCCAGCCAAGTTTCATTTCATAAAAGTCCGCCCTCGATGCCCAGCCAAGTTTCGTGAAAGTCAATCCTAAATAGTATTTATTTTTATTTTACGTTACGAGGTACTGCTGTCAGATCAATAATAAAAAAGTTTCTTTATTTATATTTAAAAGGATACTATGTATATATGAATATTATATAAATAAATTTTGCAGAAAATACCAAATAAGATATTGGTTCACAATGAAAATATACAATTTAAAATTTAAAAACTAAAAAATTTTTTTTTCATTGATACTTACGTTTCTCGAGTTGTTGTTGTTACCATAGGGACTTTAAAAAACGCTAGTGTTTGAAAGTTCGATTTTAACACGTTGAGGCGTGCTTTAAATAGGTAATATGAGGTATCAATAAAAAAACAAATAGTAAATGTAGGAGATTTACTAACCTTAATATATGAAAAGAATTGGTATGAAAATAAGCTATGGTGTTTGATTATAAAAAAGAAAATTTAGAAATATATATTGAAGATCAAAGTATAGAACAATTGGAATCATTTCAGTACCTTGGAGTAAAGTTGGGTTAGGGTAGAAGCCGAAATATATAGAAGGGTGGAAAAATAATTAATCTATAGAAAAACTAAAGGAAATATCTAGAACCACTAAATTTAATGTCTTTAAATCTATTTACAGACCAGTATTATTGCATACTTGTGAATCTTGGATACTTAATAGGAGACGAAAGAAGAAAGTACAAGCAGCTAAAATGAAGTATCTGAGGAGAATAAGAGGAGTAACAAAAAAATATTACGTAAGAAACACAATAATAAGAGAAGAACTAATAATACAGTCAACTATGGAGTATATTGTGGAGAGACAACTTGGTGGGACATTTGTAGGATATGGAGGAGACTGGACTAACCAAAAGAATATGGGCAATTGGGGAAATATTACAGAGGAAAGGAAAACCTTGAATGAAAGCTAAAATGCACGAATTCTTCCTGTATAGAAAAAGGGTGAGGGACGGGAATGTAGTAACTACAGGGGACTGACATTGCTCTGTACAAACATGAAACTATTATAACAGAAATATTAGAACAGAACAGAATTTCCGTTAGACTACTTATAATTTTAATCATTTCCTGTGAGGTAGATAACCCAAACAACACGCTCTTGTATTCATGGTTGCCTCTATGCTCGCCTGAATTTTCGATTCATACTTCAGACATTATTCGATCGAGTGCCAGTACATATCGCCGCTCCAGAACAATATCGACGTAACTGCAATTTTTTCTAAAAACGAGTTAACTGCACCCAGCAATAAAGAAAAATCTATTTCATTTGGTAAAAAATGGCCAGAACTGTGGTACGAAATTTGACCGCTAGAGAGTAGTTGCGTCGTTATTGCATTATTGCTCTTTGCGTTAACTTTCTTAGAGCAACACCGTCGCATCTCGGCGCATCTGTCAGTCGCTCAAAATATCTGCTAATGAAATGGTGTTGACCGCTGTAATAATGTCGTAAGTGCAGTTTATGTATACCGGAGTGTAGATTAGTGAACTAAATTTAGATGAAATAACGACGTAATTGTCCTTTGCGTCTTTCTTGACTCGATAACTCCTTGATGTACGTAGGTACAAACGGTATCTCTTTTTTTGGTGCAACAATGACGAAACTGTATTTTATGTCATTATTACATCAAAAATATTAAATATCTAAAAATACAGTCAACTATGGAGTATATTGTGGAGAGGCAACTAGGCTGGTGGGACATTTGTAGTATATGGAGGAGACTGGACCAACCAAAAGAATATGGGCAATAGGGGAAATATTACAGAGGAAAGGAAAACCTTGGATGAAAGCTAAAATGCTGACCATTGACAGAAAGAAGTGGAGAGCATTTATAGAAGAGAATATGAATCTAGGGAGACTAAGAGAAAATCAAGACAAGCTTAAAAATATACCTGTAATAGCAGGAGAGCTATACAATATACTTATGTTTCTTTTCTATGTCAAAAAAAATTATATCAAAACGAGATTGGCTCATTCAGAAGAGAACAAATGCAAAATGCAAATGAATAATAAGTTGGTTGATCCAAAATACATAATTTTGCACCTTTCACACATTGAATTGGAACGCTGTGGAAGCGTTAAACAAAAAAAGTTAAGTCTTTCACAATTTACCATTCCTTTAAAATCCTCCAGAATTCACAGATAACGAACAAATATCTTTGAGATGGAATAGAGTATCAAACACCTTTCTATTCCTCTTATACATGCCTTGATGAGGAGTGGGACTATATTTATTCTATGTACCCATTCTGTCCACTTTTACTAATTTCCTGCTAAATGCTTAATTTCTTCTAAATTTTACCACAATATTCTCCCAAATCAATTTTTTGTTGATCCTTCTATTTTTATAAACCTAGTTTAAATGTTTTAATTCAGTTCTATACCTAGTTTATTATTGTTATTATCCTATAATTTTGTTTGTTCAGAACAACAAAATCAAGAAAACATTACTTTTTCACCTCTTTTATTCTGTTAAATATCGTTTCCGGTTGACATCGATTCATATTATTAAATAAAATACTCCAACGAATACTCACGGTACCGTTTTTTTTCTCCTTTCGGTTGCAAAGAGGCACGTTATATCTAAAGAATTATATGAGCAGGGCAACATTTGTGATTTTTCTTACGAAAACAAATTACGTCTGCCCTCGGGGTCACTTATTCTGTACCTAATTAGGAATTTTAACATACAAAGGACTTTTAATCGCCTAAAGAAAAAATTATGCATGCGTGAATCTTACTTTATTTTAAAAAGTTTCAAAAGAGAGAAAACATTAAATCAGTGTTTTTAAATGAAACTCAAGGTCTCTAGTTAATTCCACAATATAATACAAGTTATTGAAAATTCTAAAAAATTGACAATTGTTTCGATAAATCAATATCGTCGTCAGAATGACAGAAGTTACATTTCATTTTATGCCTACCTGATGTTTAGTAGTTATATTTGGCTAGACCAAGAAGTAACTTGTGATTGGCTTAATATATGTTTATAGAAAAAAGAAGATGTGATATTACAAATATTGAAGCTTAGATATTATTAGCCCTATGGTGATATCCTGGATATCATTTTTCCAATTAAGATCAGTATAACTGTGCAATGATATAGAAAACCAGGAAAACTATATCTGCTGATCTTTACAATTATCACTTAAGAAGACAGTTTATTAGTGGACAATTCCCTAGATTTAACTGTTCATTGACAACTTCATATTGTGGGTTTCTTAAATGTCTTCTAATTTCCAGTTCTTCAAGGAAATCCAGTTCTTGTTTCTTTTCACGAATATGTAGTACTTCTAGTTTTGTGTTAGGTGTCAATGAATGATTGGTGTCAAGTAGATGTTTTGCGTAGTGGGATTTATCTGGTTGTTTTAATCTGTATGCTCGTAAGTGCTCACTGTATCGTATTTCAATATTTCTAAGGGTCTGACCCAAATAGACAGCATTACATTCTGGACATTTTAGTTTATATATACCTGACTTCTTTAATAGTGGTATTTTTGTATTTACATTTAACAATTTTGTACTAACGTTACTTTCTGTTTTAAAAGAAATTGTTGTATTCGTTGCTGAAGATATTATCTTTGAAATATTATTAGAAATATTTCCTGCATATGTGATGGTTTTATAAGTTTTAATTTCATCAGCTTGTTTAGGATATATTAGTTGTAATGCCACTTTTTCCTCTTTTTCACTAATTAGCTTATTTATCATATCTAATGGATAACCGTTAGATGTTGCTATTTGTCTAATTGTATTAATCTCTCTATCAAAATTACATTTGTTCATAGGAACTGAAAAAGCTCTATGTATCATTGAATTAAATGCTGCTAGTCTGTGTGACGAACTTCGAACACAAAAAATTGTTGTCGCCTTCGCAATTTGGTTTTCGCAGAAACATGTCCACAATTATGGCAGTGGTAGATATTGTGGAAAATGTACGCTTTGATAAGAGGTATGACACATTTGCTATTATGTGTGCTCTTACCAAGGCTTTTGACTGCGTGAACAATGAATTTTTTTGGATAAATTGTAAGTTCTTGAGATGCAGAATCGCGGTTGGTTCCAATAACTAAAAGAGTCCGCAGGGATCTATACTAGGAACAATGTTATTCATAATTTATATTAATGTTCCACCAACTGTGCTGGAGGAGGCACATAGAGGGCTTATGTTCAAGGGTCGCTTCCCAAATATTTGCCTTAAAGCAAATGAGGAATTTTCTTAATCAGAAGGTTTTAAAAACAGTCCATTTCACCCTTGTACATAGTCACCCTAATTATGGTGTTGTACTGTGGGGCCATGCCACTAATGTTGCAAGAGTCTTCTTCTCACTCTAGAAAATGGCTGTACATGTCGTATTAAACGCTGAGTATGGTGACCCTTGCCAAAAACATTTAAAAAAATGACAAATACTTTCGCGTTCTTGTGTATATGTCTACGAGTGTCTGAGGGGTGTTTATAGCAATATCGATCAGTTATTACTTCACCCGGACGTACATTTATATAACACTAGGAATGCGATATCCATTGTACCTCAGAGATCTAGAATTTGTTTATCTCAGAACAACAGGCTGGATTATAATTTATATAATGCGTAGCAAAAATACTATGAGGACACTGCCATAAAAATATTGAATGCAATTAGTTTTTCTACTGCCGCTACTAAAACCGCACTTTGAACACGGGTTTGACATGCACAAAACGACTCTTTAAACACTAGTGTTTAAAATGCGAAAAGTCACATCTCGTTTACCTTTGGTTTTTTAAACGTCAAATCAAGTGTATCTTTTGTATGTTGAATTTCCATGCTCCTTGATAATTTTGTTATTCTGCGTCATTTGATTTATCAGTCAGCTGTCAGTCATCGTCCATCATGTAATGAATATAATTCAAATATAATATAATGTTTTCCTTCCCGCGTGCGAAGAAAGAGTATAGTAAGCACCTCGTGTTAAAAACGTCTTTAGTCACTCGTTTCACAAGGAACTTGTTCTGCTTCGCTTCACTAGTGCCTAGTAAAACTCGTGACTCAAGTAACCGTTTTGACACTGGGTACTTAATATACTATTTTAGAAATTAATGAAGGAATTATTATTAGAACACTGTTTCTATAGTGTGGATGACTTTATTGCGTTCTGCAGTAACCCTTGACTTACATATCAGCTCTAAAAAAGATTATATATATATATATATATATATATATATATACAGGGTGTCCCGGGACTAATGGGAAAAAAGTCAGGAGCGTATAATCTGAGTCAAAATAATGTTAGTACTTCATATAAACTCCTTCTATTCAGGTCCTCGTTTTCGAGTTATAGGCCTCCAAAATTTTAATTTTGAATTTGGTTTTTATTTTTATTTTTTGTACTAGTTATTTGATCTTTATAAAATTCACGGCAAAGCTATAATGTACGTGTATGTTTATTTTGGTAAGGTAAACAGATTTACAGTAGTGTCTTGAAGCCAGGGACGGACTACTCGCAATAGTTAGTGATCCAAAAAATTTGCAGGGATGGCACACCCTGTATGAAATTATCGAAATTCACTTCCCCACACATTAATCTAACGAAAAGGTACTCTTGTTAGAATTCGATAAAATAAGCCGTTCGGCTAATATTGACAGTTTTATTGCACTACGTACATTCACCATTTTTATAAGTACACAACTAGGTAAAACTAACTTATTAATACGATGTCCAAGATTTACCTTCAGTACTACAAAAAAATTATTCAACGATAGCAGAAGATAAAAAACATTAACGACTTAATAATTGGAAAGTTGGTAAAAACTTTTTAAAAGTGTTTTTACCGTTTATCAAGTAACCATAGGATTAGTTGTCAAACATTGTGTAGAATAGTTCGTAGTCAGTACTTGTCAATAATTCATAAGTCCTTAATTTAACAGTTACAATGGCAGAATTCACTTTTATTGAGTACGCAGATATGAATTTAATGTATGGACTGGTTTCTCGAAACTGTTTAGAGGCCAGAAGGCTTTATGCAGAACATTTTGCAAACAGAGCATTTCCAGACAGACGAATGTTTGAGCGTATTGATCTCAGGTTACGAGAAACAGGTATGAATAAGTAAATGTAATTTTCCATGTATACAAAACAAAGTTATTAATTTTAGGACGTTTTTTGCCAAAAAAAAGGTGGAGAAGGTCCAGTACGAAGCGTACGTACTGTGGCAGTTGAACAAGACTTGTTAAATGCAGTTGATAATGAACCTTCAACGAGTTTACGAAAATTATCAAGAGAACATAACGTCTCGAAATCAGTTGTGCATCGCGTTCTAAAAGAACAGCTGTTATATCCTTTTCACATGAAAAAAGTACACAGTATGACAGTGGCTGATTATCCTTCACGACTTGAGTATAGCCAGTGGTTTCTGCGACAACAACAAGCAGACAATACATTTATTAGTAACGTTCTCTTTACGAACGAATCCGGTTTCACTAGAGATGTAGTCATAAATTCTCATAATATGCATTTATGGGATGATGCGAATCCACATGGCATTAGTCAAACTAGGAGCCAGCATAGATTCATGGTTAATGTTTGGGCAGGAATAGTTGGAAATCATTTGATAGGGCCATACTTTATTGACGATACTTTGACCGGTCAGAGATATTTGGAGTTTTTGCAAAATGAGCTATGGAACCTGTTTGATGATGTGCTACTACAAACTCGTAGGAATTTATGGTTCATGCATGATGGGGCCCCTCCTCATTTCAGTTTAGATGTACGATAGCATTTACACACAAGGTTTCCTAATAGATGGATTGGTCGTGGAGGCCCTTTTCAATGACCACCGCGATCAGGAGATGTTAATCCTATGGATTTCTTGCTCTAGGGTTATCTCAAAAGTAAGGTATACGCAACACCTGTGCAAACAAGGCAAGATTTAATAGACAGAAATCTGTTACACTGCAATGTTATTAGAAGTGCAAAGAAACAACCGTCGTATACTTAGAATGTGCGTGGAAGTGGGAGGAGCTCATATTGAACATTTATTAGAAGAACGTTAGTTTTTGTCGTTTAGGAACTAGTTTCAGTCGATTGTTTTATAACTTGTGTTGTATGAGGTTTTCTTAATGGTTTAATAATGTTGTGTTCGTAATTTTGATTAAAAGCAACTAATTACGTTGTCTGCGTCTCTTTTTAATTCCCATTAAATAAGTTCTTAATGTTTTTATCATCTGCTATCATCAAATTATTTTTTTGTAGTACATCGTATTAATAAGTTAGTTAGGTAAATTTGTACGTAGTGCATTAATAAAACTGTAAATATTAGCCAAACGGCTCATTTTATCGAATTCCAGCAAGAGTACCTTTTCGTTAGTTTAATGTGTGGGGGAGTCAATTTCGATAATTTCATACACGGTGTGCCATCCCTGCAAATTTTTTGGGTCACTAACCATTGCGAGTAGTCCGTCCCTGGCTTCAAGGCACTACTGTAAATCTGTTTACCTTTCCAAAATAAACATACACGTACATTATAGCTTTGCCGTAAATTTTACAAAGATCAAATAACTAGAAAAAAAAATAAAAATAAAAACCAAATTCAAAATTAAAACTTTGGAGGCCTATAACTCGAAAACGAGGGCCTACATAGAAAAAGTTTATATGAAGTACTAACATTATTTTGGCTCAAATTATACGCTCCTGACTTTTTCCCATTAGTCCCGGGACACCCTGTATATATATATATATATATATATATATATATATATATATATATATATATATATATATATATATATATATATATATTGTTATTTTATATCTTTGGGATTGAGGACCATTTTTAAAGACATTTAACTAGTAGTTAATACATTTTTATCTAACGTTTCGGTCTTCCATGACCTTCATCAGAAATAAAACTAAAAGAAATGGTACAAGTTACAGAAAGAATTTTTAAAAGCAAAACAAATAAATCTTACCTTCGACAGAACGTTCATTTGATTATTTAATATATTTTATAGATGTTTTAGGACGCATCACATAACAGAATACAACTCACACCCAAAACAAAACGAACATTTTAAAAATGTGACATTCATTGATTAAAATTTGTATTGGAATATACGAGTATTTGTTCTATACAATGAAAGCAGCCGTAACGAGGTTTTAATGTGTCGTTTTTGTGTTGACTGGTATTAAAATGAAGTTTATATTTATATAGGGAGTGGTAATAAATGGATTTTATATTTATATAGGGAGTGGTAATAAATTTATTATATTTGGAATGTGCCACGTGTTTCTCTATATTTCTAAGTTTTTATAATGTTATTATAAATTTTACTAAGATTTTTTGTGTCAGTCTTTAAATTTACGGAAGTAGTTTCTTTGTATTTCTATCATTTCTAGAACTTCGCGTTTTTTTGTATGGTTTTCACTTTGAAGAATTTTTGTGTTTTCGAAATCAAATTCGTGCTGGTTATCTGAAACATGGGTAGTGAGTGCCGTTTTGTTTCGTTTGTCATATTTGTGACTATTTATTCTGTTTTTCAAATACTGACTTGTTTGTCCGATCATTTAAATACCAGTCAACACAAAAACGACACATTAAAACCTCGTTACGGCTGCTTTCATTGTATAGAACAAATACTCGTATATTCCAATACAAATTTTAATCAATGAATGTCATATTTTTAAAATGTTCGTTTTGTTTTGGGTGTGAGTTGTATTCTGTTATGTGATGCGTCCTAAAACATCTATAAAATATATTATATAATCAAATGAACGTTCTGTCGAAGGTAAGATTCATTTGTTTTGCTTTTAAAAATTCTTTTTGTAACTTGTACCATTTCTTTTAGTTTTAACAAAAATTTTATTTCTGATGAAGGTCATGGAAGACCGAAACGTTAAATAAAAATGTATTAACTACTAGTTAAATTTCTTTAAAAATGGTCCTCAATCCCAAGAATATAAAATAACAATATATAAGTAAATAAAAAGACCAAGAACCAAAAAAAAGAAAAACTATATATATATATATATATATATATATATATATATATATATATATATATATATATATTTAGAATTATATCTTCTTGGGTTCAAAGGTTGTGGAATGAGACAAATATATTAGTTAAAATATATTTTCGAATAAAGACTTATCAAACTTCTAAGGCAGGTATTCTATTACTATTGACACTTCATTCATGACATTTTATTGACTTTTTCAAAATAATTTTCACAATAACTGTATTTTATGTAATTTAATTTTAATATTTATACATATTCTTTTGAAAATGCTCCTAAAATAAGAGCGAAACGTCAAGAAGTTTGATAAGTCTTTATTCGAAAATATATTTTAACTAATATATTTGTTTCATTCCACAACCTTTGAACCCAAGAAGATATAATTCTAAATATTATCGGAAGGTTGAAGAACATAAGTGAATTTATATAATTTGCAAGGGTCTAAAGTGCAAAATAAGAAACAAAACATGCCATTCTATGAAGAAATACGTAAGAACTATGGAACAACAATTGTGACATCCATGAAATCCATAACCAATTCATTGAGGAAACTTGCTAACCAAAAAAATAGACGTATATTTTTATTGAGATGTAAAAACACAGGAATCCAACCAAATTTTTTGAATTTTGATATATCACATATTAATGTAACAGGTACGTACATTAGAAAGAAATTCAACGATATTATAAACACAACAAAATCAAAACTTTTAAATCTAAATATTACTGAATCAATTCAAAATATAAAAAAGTTAGAAAAAACTATCAATTACGAAACTAATAATTTGAAAAATAGCACTCCTGAAGTCTTAATAAATACATTTTGGAATCTAGAAATAATAAAATACGAGAAACAGTTTCAAAAAATAAAGGAAAATAATTTAAAAAAGTTTCATAAACTAATAAATAACTCCACACAAGATACAATTAAAATAAATTCTGATCAATGGCTTGAAAATATCTCTAACACATATATACCAAATGATATAGTAGAAGTATTAGCATTAGGTAAAAATTTCGCACTTCCATATAAAAATGAAAATGAAGTACCATACACAGAATACATTGCAAGTATTGAATCTGCTATAATGCAGAAATCAGAACAAATAAAAGATGATATTAGGGCTGATGTAGTCAATGTTATCACTAACCATAAAATAAAACTACGACATCATAAAACTCAGAAAAACATCCAAAAAAAGTTGAAGAAAACTAAAGAATTCATCAAATGTAATCCTCAAATTACAATTTTACAACCAGATAAATGTAATAAAACATTAATAATGGACACAGATGAATATAATAATAAAATGATAGAGTTATTGAATGATAAACATGTTTATCAAAAAATAAAGTCAGACAAAACCATTTCATTTCAAAACAAGAACAATACATTCATAAAAAAACTTTTAAATAATGGTTCCATTAATACAGACGGAGCTAAAAAACTACAAACACATAATGCAATACCTCCAAAAATATATGGACTACCCAAATTACACAAACAAAATTTACCAATGCGACCAATAGTATCATATATTCAATCACCATTTTACAAACTATTTAAATATCTAACAAACATTTTATCAAAATTAACTAAAAATAATTTTTATATAAAAGATTCATTTATGCTGAAAGAATTTTTAGATACAGTACATATTCCTAATAATTATAAAATCATATCCTTAGATGTTATCTCAATGTACACAAATATCCCAAATGACTTAATAAAACATGTTTTAAAAGAAAAATGGAATGAAATAAAACAACACACATCACTTACCTATGATGAATTTATAGAAGGTATTACGCTTATTCAAACCAATAATTATTTTCAATATAATAATACTTTCTTTCAACAACTAAATGGTTGTACAATGGGATCTCCAATTTCCTCTAGTTTAGCACAAATTGTAATGGAATATGTAGAAGAAAAAGTATTAGAACATATAAAATTTGATATATTATTCTTCAAACGCTATGTTGACGACTGTTTAGCTGCTATTCCAGAAGACAAATGTAATGAATTCCTCAATATTTTTAATTCTTTTAACTCTAAAATACAATTTACCATAGAAATTGAAAAAAACAATAATATAAATTTTCTAGATATGACACTAATTAAAACCAATGATAATAAAATTGAAACTAAATTATATACAAAAGAAACTTGGTCAGGACGATATCTAAATTATAATTCATGCCATCCAAAAATACAAAAAAATAGTGTTATTATAGGATTGATAGATAGAGCTATAAAACTAACTTCACCTAAATATCGTCCTGAAATAATTAAAAAAGTTAAGATTGTTTTAGAAAATAATCACTATCCTTCAAATCAGATAAATAAAATTATTCAACAACGTACATACAAATACTACAACAATAATATAAAACCAAATTCACTAACAACTTTGAACCACGAAAAAAAATATATATATATATATATATATATATAGCTCTACCTTATACGAATCAATTATCAGAAAAACTAATATATATATTATCTTAACATAATATCAAAATATGCCATAAACCAAATAATACACTATCATCACTATTTACTAAATTAAAAAGCAAAACTAAAAATAATAAGAAATCAAATGTTATATACTCCATACCATGCTTAAACTGTTCAAAAAATTAAGTAGGAATGACTACACAATATCTAGAAAGCCCAATAAACGGCCATAAATACACTAAAAATGCATCCACAGCGCTACACAAACATGAACATAACGAAAATCATGAATTCGATTTCAAAAACACAAAAATTTTAACACAAGACACAAATTATCAAAAACTCAAAATCAAGGAAATGATATATATAAAACAAGATAAATTATCAGTAAATGACAAACAAGACATAAAAAACTTGAGTCAAATTTATTACAAATTAATTAATTAATTTATTTTTATCACTCCCAACATAATATCGTTGCGTAAATATCTAAGGCAGGTATTCTATTACTATTGACACTTCATCATGACATTTTATTGACTTTTTCAAAATAATTGTTACAATAACTGTATTTTATGTAATTTAATTTTAATATTAATACATATTCTTTTGAAAATGCTCCTAAAATAAGAGCGAAACGTCAAGAAGTTTGATAAGTCTTTATTCGAAAATATATTTTAACTAATATATTTGTTTCATTCCACAACCTTTGAACCCAAGAAGATATAATTCTAAATATTATCGGAAGGTTGAAGAACATAAGTGAATTTATATATATATATATATATATATATATATATATAAATAATATATTGTATATATATATATATATATATATATATATATTCAGTAATGTGGTCGCTAGCTTTTTAGAACTTCTATGCTGATTCTGATGTGTGTAAGAATAATCAACTCATACCTATTTGTAATGTAGTGTTTCTCCATATTTTTGTAGTTTATCCAGATGAAGTTTGTAATCACAAATGAAAGCTTGAACTTGGAATGAAGGTATCTACTTAAGAAGCTAAATCAAAAATTTCATTGCTTCCTCCTTGGTTCATTTGGAGGTTCCTACCGTTATATCTTGTTATGTAGTTACCACTACCCCGTTACTGTCCTCCTGTATATATATATATATATATATATATATATATATATATATATATATATATATATATATATATATATAAATATATATATATATATATATATATATATATATATGTATATACATATATATGTCGTGTCGATCTTGGTTGTTGTCCCAAAAACTCGGGATCTTCTAATTGGAGGCAAGAATGAGCATTTGGTTTTCCTGTTGAAATCCGTTGTTTTGTGTTTTCTCGTGTTTCGATCAACAGCTTTGCTCCCAAGTTTCACATCCTTATTTGTTTATACCGTACTGAGGACAGCAAATGAGCCAGAAACATGCATGTCTGCGGTTACCACTCTGTTTCAGTAGCCCTTTTTCTTTTTGCGTGAAATACCCATGAATCTATTTGTTGTTGTTGTTTATATATCACGCGATATTCCTACATCCTCTTTGTTATATATATATATATATATATATATATATATATACATATATATATATATATATACACATATATATATATATATATATATATATATATATATAGATTTTTTAATGTAATATTTGACTGTTATCTATGACTCATTGACTATTTATGTATTTGGACTGTGTAGCATCTACATTTATTTTTGTTTTCACCTATTATATATTTATGTAATCTATTGTTATCGTGTTATTATATGTTTATATTTTAGTGGTCTTCAGAAGACTATGAAGTTTACAACTTCTAATGACAATGACAATGAACAGGAGTTCCTATTTTTTATATCGAAATCTAAAAAACTTTATAATTTGTGACGATATGTACTATTTGTATGCTAAACGTCAATAAACTATACTACTATTATTATTATTTAGTTGGAAGATTTTGTATTAAAATAGTTTTATCTTAATAGTTCCTTACGGAATCAATATCACTTGCAAATATTAACCACAGAATAAGCTCTTGTGGCTGAAGTTCCGGTCTCTACACCGTTACTTCCATTTTATAGGGTTCCATAGCTATATAAAAATAAATGTATCGGAATGATCCCCGTTACCCGTAGACATTTATTCGAGCGTATCGACGCGTCGAGACGCATCCATCGGACAGTCCGGTTTGACGGATACCTGCGCTACGTCGTTATAATAGTAAATCGGATATCCCGTTTGTTAGACGCACCTCACTATTACACGACAAAAAATATCTTATGTATTTTGATATATTGTAATGTTCTTTGACATGTTGTAATGAGAATAGCGGCTTTCTGATGATTAGAACATCTTTCAGTACAAAAATACGAAATCATTACACAAAGTAAAATTTTTATTGGAGCTGCGATTCCCTAAGTTTCCTCAATGATTATTGTGGCAAAATTCGATTATTATTGTGGCACCATTAGTTTAAGACATTATTTTTGAAACTTGGTTTGTACCTCAGTGCTTTTTAGAAAAGTCAGTTTTTATCCAGATACGGCCTCTTTTTCATTATGATACAAAAACTTTGTAGTAGAATTGGAGGTGATCGAAGGAACTTTTCAAGAGTTGTTGGGTTCGTATTATCCTAAAAAAATGAACGTTTGCAATTTGCTGTTAACGGAAAACACTCGTTACTTTCACTAGGGTGAGTTCGGTTCAAAATATCAGTTTGAGTGGGTATTTATTACTTCTCTTTCTTCATTCATTCCACAACTTCTTGATTTATGACTCGATCTATATTTTTTAACAAAGTTTCTTCTGTCGATTCCTTGATCCGTTCAGCTTCATTACTAGGTATTTATATTAACAAACGATTTTCAAAGTACCATAAAACAACAGAGTTCCCAAAATATAAATGGAGAAATCTATATTAGGATCCCAGGTAAACTGTGGTAATGCCTATTACTAGCAGCAGTCTATCGTCGGAGTATGCTTGCGCATAGACTCCTTCTTTCGTTAGTCTTTCTAGTAACCTCATTATGGACAGCCTACTAGAAAGAATAACGAAAGAAGGATTCTATGCGCAAGCATATTCCGACGATGGACTGGTGCTAGTAATAGGCCGGTTAGTATGCACGTGGCTTGCAATATCAACGAAGTATGATGCAATGAAGTAGCACTCTCGATTGATGTAAATAAAACCAAGATGGTCTAATTTACAAGAATACGCCAAGTCACCCAAGTTATTTGGCACGCCCCTAAAATTTCGGGAGGGGGCCAAATACCTGGAAGTAGTGATTGACAAGAGAGTAAACTGGAAACCACATATTGACAGAGTTATTTGCAAGTCAATAACCACGCAGTGGCAGTTGCGACAAGCCGTGGGAAAGAACTGGGAAGTAAATCCCAAGATCCTCAACAGATTTTACCTTGCGGCCATGAGACTGAGGATTCAATATGGTTCCATTGTCTAGTGACGAGGAGAAGCAATAGGTGTCGCATAAGTGGGCGCATGACCATAGAGTAGCGAGCTTAGGAGTTACAGGGCAACAAATACACCAGCGCTCGATGTCTTCCTAGGATTGCCGCCTCTGCCCATATGGATTATTATGAGCGCGATGGCGACTTTTGTTAGATTGCGGGACCATGGCAGTGGAAAGGGGGTGGTGAAGGCCACACAATAATAGCCTAATGAACAGAAACGGAGCTTCCAATTTTAGCTCTCAAAGCTGTTCCAAAAGAAGACAGACAACAAGTTCAAAATAATCATTCCGCCAAGAGAGCAGTGCAACGATGAACAATCTGGATTTCCACTCAGGAACATCGTGTGCTTTACAGATGGTTCCCGCATGGAAGAAAAGTCTGGAGTAGGTGTCCTGATAGAGGGCATAGAAGTACAAAAGAGCTATGCTCTGGGTAAATACTCCACGGTCTTCTAATTAGAAATAGTTGCCATCTTGAAAGCCGCAGAGCAAATAATAGAACGGGACGCATCTAGAAGTCATATTTGCATTTGCTCGAATAGTCAAGCCGCTATTAAAGCAATCTGCAGCGTCAGAACTACTAGGGTACTAGTATGGAAATGCGCAGACGCTCTGGATAGTCTGGCTTTAGAAGGAGAAGTTGCCCTACTGTGGGTACCAGGATGGGATGGAAGGCAACGAGCGCGCAGATGAACCTGCCAGGCGAGGTGCCAACATGTTCTGCCGTGGTCCCGAACCAATAATAGGGTTGAGTAGAGCTCAAACTTCAACGTTGCTCACAGAATGATACAGCCTCCGGTGTGCATGAATTCGTCAATTTTATGATTGGGTACTGTTCAAGTCATATCACAGGCGAATCCTATTGATTTTTCAGCTCACCATAGCCAGTACAACGGGTCTTATAAATTCAGATAAACTACATTTTTAGTAATTTCAGTAGAAATTTCGGTTTGTTAGCACGATACAGGCTCCGGAGTGTATACAAGTGACCAATTTTATGATGGGGCACTGTTAGGGGCATCTCACAGATAAAATCTATTGATTTATGGTCACCAGATTCAGTACAACGGGTGCTATAAATCTAGATGTACTACGTTTTTGGTAATTTCTGGAGAAATTTCGATTTGTTAGCACGGTATAGCCTCCGGAGTGTATACAAGTGACTAATTTTATGATTCGATATTGTTTAAGGCCTCTTACAGATGAACCCAATCGATTTTCAGCCCATCAGAGCTAGTACAACGGGTGCTGTGGTACGTGGAGCACCACATTTTGGTCATGTTTGGAGAAATTTCGGGTTGTTAGGACGATACATTTTACCTATTGTACTAAAAAGTGTAATTACAGATCATTACACTACAATCGTTAAACTTCTCTCCAAAAATGACCAGGAATACGAGATTTTAGATACAAAATACTGTAAATACACTGATTATTCATCCTTGGAAACAGAATTAACCCTCTATGATTGGTCTAATATTATCTCACCTAATATCGGCAAAAGTTTCACACGTTTCCTAGAATTGCTGAAGAATCTCATCGCAAAACACACAAAAACATCAAAGTTTAAACACAGAAACATCAAACGAAAACAATGGATCACACGAGGATTGGTAAACTCCATAAATACCAGAGATAGCGTATTCAAAAAAGTTCGAAAAGATCCAAATAACCTAATTTTGACAAAACAATACAGAAATTATCCAAACACATTGAATAGTCTTATCAAGAAATCAAAAATCAATTTCTATAAGAGTTATCTGGATAGATCACAAACTGACACAAAGGCGCTATGGGAAACGGTGAAGGATATTTCTGGGAAAAATAAAACTATCAAAATTCAAACAATGAAAAGTGAAACAGGTAGTCTTATCTATGATAAAAAAGAGATTACAGATTGTTTCAATAATCACTATTTCTCTATTGGGCAAAAATTTCAAAAACGTATGAAATCTCCCCTGAGAAAAGCATCTTCTGTGCACTCTATATTTTTGGAACCTACAACAGAGGGAGAGATTATTGAAACAATATCATCTCTCGAAATGAACAAAACTCCCGGTATCGATGAAATTGGTGATGAAACCTTGAAAGAGATAAAAATAGAGATAGCTTTTCCTCTGAACAATATTTTTAATAGAATCATAGAAACAGGAAAATTTCCGAAAGAACTTTAAACCAATTTTCAAAAATCGAGACAAACATGGAATTCTAAACTACAGACCAATTACGCTCATTTCAAACATAGCTAAAACAATAGAAAAACTAATCATAAGAAGAATGGTCTCTTACCTTAACAAGCATAATTTTATTTCAAATAAACAGTATGGATTCAAAGAAGGGATATCTACCCAAGAGGCTATTATTTTTCTCACCTCCAAGATATCAGAAAATCTAGAAAAGAGTAAGCAAAGTCTATGTTTTTTCTTATATCTTGCTAAGGCCCTCGACACCGTGAACCACTCACAGCTGTTGATGACCTTGCAAAATACGGGTTTCAGGGGAAGCACATTCAATCTCATCAATAAATCTCTTAAAAACAGAGAGCAATACGTGAAAAAAGGATTGCGGAGTGCGGAGTACCGCAAGGAACAGTTTTGCGGCCAATTCTCTTTACAATATATATCAATGATATATTGCGTCACGATACTTGTGGCAGCATTGTTTGCTTCGCTGACGATACGCAGTATTGTACAGTGCTGATAACTGGAATGACCTCAAAACTTAAGCAGATGATGACATGGGTGAACTCTTTGAATGTTTCGTAGAAAAAATACTATCAATAAATTACGAAAAAACATTATTTTTACCATTATCTTGCTGTGTCAACTCACTACCCCAATATGATACATTAAGTATCGGAAACAATATTATAATTCGATCAGTCGAAAAAATCAAGTATTTAGGAGTAGTGATAGATGGACACCTGAGATGGAACTATCATGTTGACCAAGTGGCTAGAACATTGAGGAGCATTCTTTATAGATTCAGGTATTTACGAAATATATTAAATACCTCGCGAATGAAAACAATCTATTGTGCAATTGTGGAGACTCGTCTTGCATATGAGATAGTGGGCTGGGGTGGAGTAGCAATATCGCATTTGAAAAAATTAGACGTATTACAGAACAAATTTTTAAGAATTCTCCTTGAAAATCATCACAATACTCATCGGAAGCACTTTTCAAAGAATCAAAAGTGCTAGACCTCAGGCAACTCTACTGCCTAAGAACTGTTGTGGAACAACATAAAAACCGAACAAAATTGAGCTATGTAAATCACAGACATTATACAAGACTTAAAGCCAATGCACAACTGAACACAATATGCTCAACCAAAACAATCGTTCAGAGAACATATAATCATCTTGCAAACCGGCTCTACAATTGCTTACCTCTGGAAATCAGACTTGCAACGACAATTTTTTCATTCAAAAAAGATGTCAAGTGTTTCATTTCAGAGACAGATAGAGTCCCTATACATCGATTAATTCACCCCTCGATCTCATGAAATATCCTTTGTAATAGAGATAACATTATTTAGTTATTTACTATACTGTCATAGAGAAGACGAGTTCATATATTCATATTCCTTATATTGTTTTATGTTCCTTTAACCTCATTTATCACTCAAGCACTGTTGACTATTATGATTGCCATCAATTATTATTGGGACTGTGTCATTCTTCAATCTCGATTGTATTATGTACGTTATTGTGTAAACGTGTAGGTAGGTGTATATTTAATGTAATTTGTGTATATATATTTGTTTATCAGTGCAGGGATGTGACTATTATGTATACTAGTAAAAAACATCATAGATTGTATAATGCTACTGTTCCACCCTTTTCAGTATTATATTTATTCAATAAACATACACGATGAAACAACAACCACACCCAGGCAATACCTTAGTGGGTGTTTATTCATTATTAGGAGAATTGCGTCTACTGTTGTATTGACGTTTTGTTGTTTATTTTTATTGTTATTTATTTATTAAAATTAAATTATAATTTTCCAGAAGAAATTAAAGACACAAACAGCTTATTTTCATTTAAAAAGAAAGTTAAGAATTTCATTTGGTTACAAGAAAGATTTGCTTTTAGAGACCTAATTGAGCCTATCACTGGCATATAAAAAAAAGAAAGTTGCTTTGTGTGGTTACTGTCTCTGTTTGTAAGTATTTACTATTTTAGTCGGTTTATTAATGTACCCTTTTATTTAATGTACTTATGATCCATATAATTCAGGATTTTTTTTTATGAAACGTTGTTATTTGTCTAATTTAGGTACGTACTAATGTTGTAAATATTGTAGGCGCTCAGCTAACTATAGTTTCCCCACGTCCAGGCGTTTGCCTTAGTGGGTAAATCGGTTTATTTGTCTTTGTTGAGTTGTAAAATGTATTACCCTACTGCGATTTTGTTGTTCTAATAATATGATTATAGTCATTATTGTAAAATGTTTATAGATGAATAAATATTATTATTCCTTATGCCAAAGTTGTATTAAATAATATTTCCATGTTACGTAGATAAAAATATCATATGTATTACTTTTTAGGTTTTCATACTGTCATGCCTCACAACAATATATTAAAATATATTGATTAAAACTTAATTTTTCACTTTTTCTTTATATTATAGCCTGTTACACTGAAGTATTGAGATATATGTCTTAATTTTCTTAATAAAATTAACAATAATAACAATGAAATTTAAAAAAAAAATCCAGTACCAACATTTGCTCTAGGACTATAGGAAGGATAAAGTAGTGGCCTCTTGAATTTATTTTAACAGAAGGGTGAATTTCCTCCATAATTTTAATTTGGTCATACCAGTTCTCGTCTTTATTTTCAGGCCATTTCCAGTCATTTCCATAACTTTCCATTGTGCTGATGAGAAACTAACCGAGTTTCCCTTTTTTCTGTTATTATTCCTGGGAAAAATTGTTCCTCATCTTTCACGATTAGATAGTAGGTATCTAGAAGTAATGGAATATGTCATTTGACCAATATAAAAACCTTCATTTGAATTTTTCAATTAGTATTTTCCAGGGTCAGTCTCTTCGTTTTTATGTTCTAGTGTGAACAAAATTTTCGTTTTTGCCTTAGATATTTTATCAATTTTCCTTCGCCTGTCTCTGTCTCATTTATTGTTTCTTTTTCAACTTTTTCTGATACCTCTAGTTCAGTCATCTTCATTTTTTGTTTTTGTCATAGACTATATTTTTTGACATGATTTCTTACAGTATGACTCTTGGAGTATATTGAGATATGAATATTCTAACGATAATAAGCCACACATTGATGAATAACTCCGTTTTATTGAAAAAATTACTAGATTTTCTTATTGTGAGGTGTCCTTGGACATGCGTAAAAGGCATGTTATTTTTTCTTAGCTCACGTGTAGCATATATATATATATATATATATATATATATATATATATATATATATTGAAGCACTTTCATTTGGTTCTATTCAATTTAATAAGGATTAACAGTATTACTGAAATAAGTCATATTGATTTTTTCAATCTTGTACTTTATTAGCCATCATTTTAACGAATATTTATAAATTGTTAAAAAAAAAACATGTCTAAATTAATTATAGATGCTGATAGTAAAAACAGTGAACAAAATCCTCACTATAATACTGAAGAGAATCTGACCAAAGATATTGAAACAGACGATATACTCTTTGAACCATCAGAATCGAAAATATTGAAATCTGATTCAGATACAATAGAGATTAAAATTAATAATGCAGTACATGATGTAATTTCAAAAGCATCCGTTGAAATTAGAATGAAATTCAAAATAATTTAAAAGAAACGCGTTAAATTTTCATATAGTTTGTAATTAGGTTATTTTATGCAAGGGATTTCAGGAATTTTAATAAAAAGTAAATAAGTTATGTTAATATTTATATGTATAAAAATCTTTATCTCTATATGCTAATTTCTAATACAAAAATGTCATTTTCATGTTTCATATACGGCTTAAAAATTCTTGGTAATATAAACAGTGAATCGTCGTTAATCACACAATATCTATACAATTCATACGATATAGAGAAGTTTCGATAGCAACCCGCAACGTGATAGATTATGATGGAAATGAAAAAAGTCAGTTGGTTTTTAAAATGTCAAAGGGAAAAGTCGTATTATAATTGATCTCGTCAAGAAGAACGTGCTAATTTACGCAAACTTTTCGGATTATTGTGGAGAAACGACCTCGTTCGAATTACAAGGAAGCATACAGTATATATCATCTGACAGAAACAGTAATAGTTTATGTAATTGGGTAATACCTTCACCAGAAAATACAATAACTACATTAAGAATATTAAAATTGAACTTCTCAAGAAATTCCACGTGCTTGTCAATTAGAAACTTCGACAATATTCAATTGAACGTGTGCAGTAACGACATACTACCCAAACCTGTTGTACTATCTTCAAGAAACAAACTCTCCGTAACTTTAAAATATAATATACCCAGTGTTTTTATGTGTTTGGATTGATCTGGTTGTTACAATTCCACAAACATTTGTAGAACAGCAGATTTCGTTTGTACAGACCATTCTGATTTCACGGGGTGTGCTATTTGTAATTCATCAACTACCCCTTGCAGTAATATTTCTATAGATAGATGTTTCGACCCGTATAAAGACAAATGTGACGGAATCATTAATTGTCCAAAAGAAGAAGAAGAAATAAACTGTTCAGAACTTTGTCCTCAGCTTATCAAATGTCCAAATGAAGATTAGTTTGAAGTGGATACAAACCTAGTAAATAAAAGGTACCATTTTAAAATATTATATTAGAGATCTCTAAATTAAAAAAGGCCTTTATTTAAAAAACATTTTAATTGTTCAATAGTAATAGTAGTTTTATTTTTTTTGTAGTATATCTGTACACATTTTCTGTTTGTAAATTTCTATGTTTTGAAAAAAATTCCTGAAATCATAATTTTGTTCATTTTAATTTCACAAACCAATAATTAGAGTAAATTTGAATGGCGCATTTGAACCCTACCCTTTGATAGAGTTGGTATACATGTTTAATGATTTTTCAGTGTCAAATAATAAATAATTATTGAAACCGATACAATATATATATATATATATATATATATATATATATATATATATATATATATATATATGTGAGACGATAATCACATTCTTAGAAGGTGCAACGTATCAGAAATTATAATCCCTTATAATCAAGCTTAGAAATTGTAGTAAAAACAGGTTTTTTAGTTAATTCTTCTGTTGCTCTTGAATAATATTATAAAATGTTTTGAAAAACAAGTTTTTCATTGTCGAACTTTTAACTCTACTCAATGGCAGACTGTTCCGTAACGCGGATGAATGAATTTTTAAATACATTTACACCTTTCCGATGCGACCCTATGGACTCACGCAAACGATATGCCCATGACTTTACCAGTAACTTTTCCGTTGTATTTAATTTAAAACCTGCTAGTAATCGTATAAAAACGAATCATTTGGAAACAAAAGCTCTATCTTTTAAAATATATAAATAACATGAAATTATTCATTGATGTATGACTTATTATCCTTAGAATATCCATACCTCAATATGTTTCTCGAGCAGTTTTTTGCATCTCTCTCTTCATTATTAATAGTAAGAAAGAGCTACAAAATAGTATACATGCAAGCGAAGTAAATATATTATTGAAAATTGAAACAATCCTAAATGAAAAAATAAGAAGACTAGAAAAATAAAATTTGGAAATGGAAGATGAAATAGAAAGGTTAGATAGGAATAGTAGAAAAAATAACATAATCGTATTTGGATTTCCGACAGCAGACAATAATATCCCTGTGGACGACGTGTGTAGTAAATTGGATAGCTTATTAGATATAAAGATTAATACACAAAATATTAGCAACATTTACAAACTTGGAAAAAGCCAAAAAGCTCCGATCAAGGTAGAATTAACATTTACTCTTGCAAAAATTGACATTTTAAAGAGCTGCAAAAAGCTCATAGGGAGTAACATATGAATAGTGCCTGATTTGACTAAAATTCAGCAGGATAGAAATAAAATACTCAAGAAGTATCTGAAAACATTAAGAGACACAACCCAAGATCGTTGCTATATAAAGGCCGAAAAACTCTATCGAAACAATATAGTATACACAGTTGAGGATATTGTTGGATTTGAAGAGGATCAGGCAGCTGTTGAAATGAAAGAAAAAATTGGCCTGATAATTTTGAAATAGCTGAAAATACAACACAATTAGATGATAATATAATAAAACAGACCAAAGAAGAAAAGGAAGTACGAAAAAACGTAGGAGCTAAACTGAGAAAAAAGAAAGATGATGAACTAAAAAATAAAGGTAAACCTAAAAACACCCCGCCTACCCCAGTTAGAGAGAGAAAGCCTTCATCAAGAAATAGAAATAATTAATTTTAAAACTGGATCCATTTAATGCAAACTATGAAAATGTGGAAATATCAGGAAAACTCATATATGACATACAAAATTTTAACCAAAGCTATTTGACTCATGAACATCCAAATTTTAAAATCTTACATCTGAATATCAGAAGTGTTGCAAAAAATTATGGTGAGTGTCTGATATTTCCTAATCAGTTTTCTGAGCAATATGAATAATAATTTTAACGGAAACTTTCACTATCTTCGATAAGGATGTATACACTATTCCAGATTACAGCAATGTCTACAGTGAAGGAACATTAAACAAAAACGATGGGATCTTAGTGTTTATTAAATGTAACATAAAATGCAATTATAATATTGTTCGGGTTGCCCAGAGTACTGCCATTGAATTCCATATTATTGTTAACAAAATTAAATTGGTCTTAACAACTATTTACAGATCACCCAGTACAGATAAAAATAACTTCATTACAGACCTTTATGATTATCTTCAGTTAAGGAAACAAAATAACTTCCATATTGTCATTGGAGATATGAATATCGATCTACTGGAAAACACTAATGATTCTGATGATTATAAAAATGGGTTTAACTCATTTAATTTCAATCCGTATATAAATCAAGTCACAAGACCTAGTAGTAAAACATGTATAGACCACATATTTGTTAAAAATAATTACAATCGAAATAAATTTAATTCATACGTTTTGAATTATGATATAACTGATCATTTTCCGATCGCAGTTATTTACAACTATGAGTCAATTTCTACCGACAAGATTCAGCAAAATAAGTATAAAAAATATATCAACTATCAAAATCTAAGAAATTCTCTGAACAATGAACAATGGATCGATCGATATTCATGATTCGGAAAATGTCGATTTGATTATGGAAAACTTTATAGAAAACCTAACTAAATATATCCAGTTTCACACAAATACTATCAAAGTAAATACGAAAAAAACTAAAAAGTCATGGATTACAGCAGAAATACCAAATATAATAAATGAAAAAAATTAAATGTATAGAGAACTGAAGGTACATCCTGAAAATATGATACTAAAACAAAATTATAGGTGCTTACAGAATAAGACACTTAGAAAGGACATTAATAAATCTAAAAAAGAATATGCGAATAGAATCATAGAGAATAGTCCAAATTCTTCTAGCGGATTATGGAACGCAGTAAATAGTATTTGCCCAAATCGAAAACCTAACGCAGCAATAGAGACATTAGAGTTGAGTAATGAACTCATAACATGAAATTGTAAATATATTTAATAATTATTATAGCGACTTAGGTGAAAATTATGCAAGTAAAATAAATGATATGAAAAATGTTTCAGAAAATATAACCAATATAAATAATACTGTGTTTCTCTATCCTGTATCAGTATCAGAAACAGAAACTATAAATATCATGAATAACTTAAAACTAAAAAAATCCCCAGAATGAGATAATATCAGATCAGAAACTTTAGAAGAAATAAATATAGAAATTGCCAATCCTTTAACTAATATTTTTAATAAATGTTTCCAGAAAGGTAAATTCCCAAATTGTTTAAAAATTGGTATCATTAAACCACTACACAAACACGGTAACAAACAAAAAGTCGAAAATTACCGCCCTATCTCATTATTGTCACTGTTTTCGAAAATACTGGAAGAACTTATAAAGAATAGATTGTATGAATTTCTTGAAAAGTTTCATGTACTCTCTAATAACCAGTTCGGTTTTAGAGAAGGACGCTCTACTGAGGATGCCATATTGCAGCTGACATCGCAATTATTTGAGGCGTTAGATGAAAAAGTCCCGGTTATATGCATATTTGTGGATTTATCAAAAGCCTTCGATACCATGTGTCATAAACGTTTATTAGAGAAACTGAAATGCTACGGTATAAGAGGTCAAGCTTATTTTTTATTAAAAGACTATTTATCACAGCAATAATAAATAGTGAGTATAGACGGAGTTTCAAGCTGTTCCAGAACGGTAACCTGTGGTGTTCCATAGGGAACAGTCCTGGGACCTTCAATATTCACGATTTATACAAATAGTTTATTGTGTTCCCAAATATCAGGAAAAATAGTCAGTTTTGCAGATGATATGGCCATAAAATATGAGAGTGAAAGCTGGAAAGACCTCAAAGTATTAGCAGAAGAGCACAAATATGCAACTGATTCAAATATAACAAATTAACTCTAAACAGCCAAAAAACAAATTACTTACCGTTCACATCCTACTCCAATCACCTTCCTGATCTGGGACCATTAATAATTGATGACCAAACACAAATTTTTGAAAAAGATCGAATCAAATACTTAGGAATCGTAATAGATAGACATTGAAGGCTGGACTCACAAGTAAACAACGTCAAGAATCAATTGAGAGGTCTGCTGACTAAATTCAGATTCTTAGCTGATTTCCTGACATTGAAAAACCTTAAAATTGTGTATTTCTCGTTGGTGCAATTTCAGTTGCAATATAGTATCCTAGGTTGGGGAGGTGTAACAGAAAGCAAGTTGCAGGGTCATTTATAAAAAAGATATATGGTTTTCTAGTGACAAACTTTTTTTACAAAATAAAATATTTGATGTGAGAAAAATTTTCTGTGAATAGATATTCACAAATTTACATAGAAATAGAATAAAAGTACAACCGGTGGAATTTCTGTCAGCAAAAATTTATAATATTTTACCTCTCAACTTGAGAAACATTAATAACCATAGAACATTTAAACGCTCTATAAAGGAATGGGTGTACAATACTGACAGAAAAATATTCAATAATCTAGTCGACCTTAAATTTTGTATTTGATGTTAGGAATCTAATTGATTCTATCATTTTGAATTATAAAGTAAAATTTTCCCGATTTGGTCAATTTATCCTATAGTGACTGTTTCACCGATTTTTGATTTTATCTAATTCAGACAATTAAATTCCCAATAATTGTGTATGCTGAAATTATAGGTGGGTGCTTATTTATCGTTTCAATAAGGTGGCTGTATGTCTATCTTATATTTTATGGTGTTTTATAAGTGTATCTTTTAATTATGTGAAAATATCACGTACAAGCGTCTTTGGCTCTTCAGTGATTTTATGTATATTCATGTAATTTTTACAATAATTACTCTGTAAATTGTTTATTGTATTGTATTGTATTCCTTGAATAAACATTATTATTATTATTATTATTATTATTATTATTATCATTTTGTTTATTTTTCTGTTATTTCGAGTTCTTTCTCTTTTTGCTTCCTCTCTGCAATTTCGAACCACTAGTAGATGTTAGTAAAGGTGGCAAAATCTCTAGTTTTCTTTTTTCTTTTAAATGCTCTGAATTAGGGTAAATCAATATATTACTCAATATTACTATGATTTTTCTTTTAGGTGTATAAATAATATCGGTATTTGTAGTTGGGACTGTTAATGTAGGATTTGAAATTGAAGGAGAGTCAAGTAATGTATTGATCAAACTACTTTTGTCCAATGTAAATGATTCGTTGTCTGTTACAGCTTCTAATTGCTCAACTAATTCTTGGTCTATTAAAATGTCGGTACTATGGTATAGCAAACTACCATTTTCATTAAAAGAATATTGATCGTATTCCGTGAAGTTAAATTATATCCTAGCATCGTTGAACCTGTCAATTGGATTATTATATTGTTGTTCGGTACCTCAAATGTAATGGAATCTATAATACTTGCACCAGCTTCTACCTGGCTTTGAGGATCCATCTTATCATTGAGGTTCAATTGCTTTTGTTTATCATTATCGAAATAATAACATATAAAGCATCCTCATACGTAAATTTATCCCAAATATCATACAAATTTTTTTCTGAATCCGTATATGTTGATTGCTTGAATTGGGGAATTGAAATATTGTAAATGTAAAAGCCGGGATTTAGTTTTGTGAGCCACGAGCTTCGGTTCTTCTAGAGTGATTTTGGAATAGTCTACATTATCCGGGGAAAAGGGATATAAGCCACATGTTCTGAAACCATTTACAAGACATTTCCTAAAATCGTTTTCGTTCATAATTCTTTGAAGGAGTCGAGGTACGTCGTATTCCTTCACATCAACGTCATTACGCAATCTAAACATTTTCATTTCAGTTTTCCATTTGCTTCTTAATGGAAAAATGAGACTGACATCTAGGGGTTTATGTATGTGTGTTGTGTTGGAATGCAAACATACAACGATGTAATTTTTAGCATTATGCCTATCACGCTCCAACGATAAACAAACTGGTGATCCACCGACAAATAATTTTTTAATGAAATTGACTGTCTCGACCCTTACTTCGTGGAATATGCTCATATTAGTGTTTTTAAATGAAACTCAAGGTCTCTAGTTAATTCCACAATATAATACAAATTATTGAAAATTGTCAATTTTTTAGAATTTTCAATAATTTGTATTATATTGTGGAATTAACTAGAGACCTTGAATTTCATTTAAAAACACTAATTAATTTTTTCATTATATTGTGAAATTATTTAGAAACAGTTAGTTTCATTTATAATGGTAACAATTATTGTGTTCTTTGGGAAACATGTTCAGTTGTCAAGAGTGATTGCTCGTCAATCCCGCCATATCACATTTCTCCCTCTTTTTGTCATTCTCTCTCTCTCTCTCTCTCTCTATCATGATGCCCTGGGCGACATTAAGAGTGACTGCCCGTCACTCGTGCCATGTCAAATTCCTCAACTTTTTTCGCTCCTTCTTGTTGCCTCTTTCTCTATCATGATGCGCATGATACACACAATTTCCTCCTTTTCCTCACCCCGCAATTGTATTTTTTTTATTAACTTAAAAAGTATATCATCTACGGGAAAAGTATAATAATAATAATCTTTATTCAATAAATACAAAGGAGTATCTTACAAAAAAAATAAAATGAGTAAAGGTAATGAGCAATAAATGCTGTTCCACTTGTTTCGCATAAATATTAAAAGGTTTATAAGAATTATTACATACATCACACAAATATATACTTTAAGTAGCTCCTAAAAATAGAGATGATAATATAACATACTTATAAACAATAAACAATGGAGACAAAAACAAATAAACGATATATAGAATAACAATTAGTTTCTCCTCATTTATGCAAGCAGCACACTGTAACATATGGATCATGATCTGTTCAGCTTGCGTAAGTATCGAAAAGGCGATGAATTAATTGTCTTTGATTGTCAAGAATGAATTTTTTCAATGCATTTTTGAATTGCGGTGGATATATACATGTTTTCATTCGTTCAGGTTATTATAAAATTTTATTTTGGTGCCAAGAAATTGAAGGAACGTTGTGTTACTGTTTTCATCATGTAGGGAACTGGGTGTTGATTTCGATTTCGGGTATTGTATGGATGATTATCTACTAATGCTGTTTTGTGGTGTGATATTTTATGAGTGTGTGAAAGAAGTATAGTTGTCTGGTGTCCATAATTTCTGTTTCTAGGTACAGTTGATCAGAGTTGTACTGTCGATCTTTAGAAAAAATGAGTTTGAGAAAACGTTTCTGACATATTTCTAAGAGGTGTATGTAGGTTTTCCTTGCAGCTCCCCATCCTAGTATTCCATAGCGGATATGGCTTTCCACTAGTGCGTGGTATAGTCTTTTTAGGAGGTGGCTTGGTAATATATTTTTAAGGTATCTGAATTTGTATAAAATAATTTGTAGTTTTTTGATGATTTATTTAATGTGAAAGTCCCACCTTAAATGTGAATCAATGATAACTCCCATATATTTAATTTTATTAAGCGGTGAAATATGATAGGACTTGTCATTTATATTTACAGTTAAGTTATCGAAAATCGGTAATCCAGTTCTGTTACAACTAAAAGGGACGTAGTTCGTTTTTTCTAAGTTCACTGTGAGTAATTTACTATCTAAAAAGGATTTTATTTTACTAAAATCGTTTTGGGATTTTTCTTTTAGTTCTTCCCAAGTGTCAGCTGTATAGAGTATTGCCGTATCATAAGCGAAACCAAGAATGAAACCATCACTTTCAAGAGAATATAATTCAACCACATAAATACTGAAAAGAGTCGGCCCTAATACTGTACCTTGTGGTATTCCGAATTAAATTTTCCTTGTCTCGCTAATGACTTTTACTAGCTGGTATCCATGTTATAAATAATTTTCGAACAGCTTCAGACTTTGTCCTCTTATATCTATGTTTTCAAATGATTTCAAAAGCAAATTATGGTGAACCGTGTCGAATGCTTTGGAAATATCTATAAAAACGCAAAGACACGGATTACTATCATTCAGTGCTGTGGTTATTCTTGATGTCAAGGTTAATATCGCATCCTCGGTAGATTTCTTCTCTCTAAAACCAAATTGATTATTAGAGATTATAATATATTTCTTCAGGGAAGAATCTAAACGATTTTTTAAAGCCTTTTCGAAAATTTTGGAGATGTGTGTTATCAGAGAAATAGGGCGATAATTTGTGATTGTGGTTCGGTCCCCTTTTTTGTATAGCGGGATTATGAGTGACTCTTTAAAGTCTGACGGCCATATTCCTGATTCGAAACATCTGTTGATAAGGTTTTTTAAGGGTTCCAGAATATGATTTGCAACTGATTTGAGGGTTTCTGATTTGATGTTGTCTATACCAGCAACTTTTTTGATTTTCAGTTCCTGAATTATACTGCGCAGCTCTCCAGAATCTATTGGAAAAAGAATCATAGAATTGCACACGGATTTATTTGCTGCTGTATAGGTTGGCATTCTGCTTATCTTGTTTGCCAGTGTTTTTCCATTGGATGCAAACACTCCGTTAAATTCATTGGTAATATCTTTTTAAACGGTTATAAGTTGACCAGTATTATTTTAAACAGCGTCAATGCTTCGTTCTGATTTACTATTTTTGCTATTTTTTTTCACTACTATAATTCCATAATTTTTTTGAGTCCTTATTGTTGTTTTCTATCTGTCTATTGTAATATTTTCGTTTAGTAATCTTAATTAAGGAGGTCAACTTGTTTTTGTAGTGGTTATATTGCAGTTTCAATTGTAAGTCGTTAGGATTTTTAGTCACATTTTTATGTAGTGTGTTCTTTGTATTTATGGATTTAAGTAAAGCGTTAGTAATCCACGGAGCGATTTTTCTTTGTTTTCAGGCTTATTTCAGAATGAAATAGGGCTATTGTAGAGAGTACGCAACGTCGAAAACATTTCAATACAGTTTTTCGTTTTGGTGTTCCTAGATGCCAAAATCACCCTCCGTTCCAAAGGTTATATATATATATATATATATATATATATATTATATATATATTTATATATATATATATATATATATATATAATATATATATATATATATTATATATATATATATATATATATATATATATATATATATATATATGTTATATTCACAAATTCACATTAAACTTTTTAAAAACAATTTTTATTGAGTTACACAGTTTTATGTTATATGAAAAAGAAATAATAGGTTGAAATTATAATTGTAACTAACTATTTTACATAAAGTCAAAGAATTTATAGAATTTGTTAAATCAACGTCAGCGTTTATTTTCATGGAGAATTCGATGTAGCGTCGCTCCCATGAAAGTGCAGAAATCATTATTTTTCTGTAACATAATATTTGTGTTACTTAATGTGTTTATTTTATAAAAACGCAACGTAGCATCGTTCTCATGAAAATACGGAAATCGTAATCTGATGTTTGACATTGCGTAACATTACTTAAACATAAGCGTTTTTTCGTATATAACAACTCCCCCCTTAATTAAAATTGTTGTTTAATAAACAACAATTTTGAGAATAAAAACCAAAATACATAAAATATAAAATAGACAATACAATATATACAGAGATTTCAAGATTAAAAGGAAAATACGCAAAATACAAAAAATAAAAATATAAAGGTATACATTAAACCATGAAATTGTCAATTTTCGATTTCCACTTCCTCAGAGGCTTCGGTGTCAAGTTTGGGTCTTCTTTTTGGCAGAATGTTATGGATTTTGATAAAAACATCATTTGGTTGGTCCGGGACAGGCTTTCCTGGCGATTTGTTGAATTTAATATTTCTACACTTATGACAGGTGTAGAGGACGATCAAAGCAACGATGAGTGAGATCGTAGTATATGTGAACCACGAAATATTTTTCTCAACAAACGGTTTGTTTATGAGTTCATCCAAACTTTTTGAGTATTGGTCCAGTTTGTGTTTTGTCACTTGCAGATCATTCAAGTTAATGTTATTAAGATGTAGTGGTTCTATTTTGGGTACTTCTACTTTGTTTGGAATGTCTAGGCAACAGTTGTAATCAACAATTACGGGATGAAGTACATGAGGAATGTTTATAGTTTTTCTGGTACTAGCTTGTATTTTAGTAATGCCAACAAAAGCGGAGCATCCTGAGTATAGCTGTAAAATAGAATTTTCATTTACGGTTAATGTTTTCGTTTTTGTGTCTGGAAGACTTATGGTCACGTGTACCGGTTCGGCAATCGACACTAGCCACACGTTTTCTTCGAGTTTTTGCACATTATAACCTTGTCCGTTGACTAAAGACTAAAGAATCATCGTCTCGCGCTAAATATTTTTGTGAAAATGATAAAATGTGGTGAAATCCAGTTCTATTATCATAAATTGGTATTGGGTATAGGTGGAATAAAGTAAATACTTGTGGTTCAATCAAAGGTATTTTAAGAACGAAAACAAGATCTGAATTTGTTTGATATGCTTCGAGATCGATTATTTCCAAATACTGTGAAATTTCAGAATATTTTATTGGTAGCGGTAAACCTTTTCTTACTGTATTTTCTGATATTTTTCTTAAGAGCAGTGATCAAATTTTCTGGTTCAATAATAGAAGTATGAATTATTTGAAGCTGTGCAAAAGTGATAGAGTTTAGAATATCATTAATAGTATTTTCAAGATACGAATAACTCTCCATTAGTTGTTCACAAATTTCAAAGAAATTTAATTTGGCTTCGATAAGCGCAATTTCGTTTGTTGATTGTCGAATGGTGGTTTCAATTTTTTCTATATCTGAGTTAAATATTTTCTCATTTAATTTTAATTGTCCTATAGTACTGTTGAGATTTGTTATGACTGAGCTTGTGATTGACATTTGATTTTTTAATAAGTTTTCTATCTGGTTTTGATCAGTTTTTAATTTATTAATGCAGTCCATATAATATTCACCGTCAGACGCATCGAGATTTCCGGTTATTGATTTAAATATGGTGCCAATACCATTAATTAACCCTCGTTTTTGTCTTTTAACATCGAAAGATATTTCACTAAATTTATCGCCAATAGATTTTGTAATTTGTTGCAATAATGCCAAATGTGATTTTACTTCGGATCGGAAGGACTTCATACTGGAGTAGTTTGAAGTAAAGGTATTTTGAATTGTGTCAAGAATTCTATTATTTCTTTCAAAAGTTTGTTTAAAAGCTGATATATTTTTATGCACTAATAAAGTCCATTCGTCGTTCGAAACCATTATTTTGGTTTCGTCGTGGTAGTAGATTCCAACTGTATTGTTTATGGGTTCGATTTTATATTGACATGTTGCTGTTCCGATCAGCAGCAGAAACCTGAAAATAAGTTAATTTTCAACATAGGGTTTCATAAGATCGAAATTTATTTTTGATTTGTTATTTGTTTCTAAATTTAATACTGTTGCGGAATTTCTGTGTATCTCTAGTATTTCGAAAGGGCCATTAAACTTATTTTCTAACTTGTTTTTTATTTGAGTTTCTTTTACGTAAACTTTGTCACCTACTTCATAATTTGGTTTGTTTTCGGAGACATGTTTGTCAAATCGGTCTTTAGCATTTTCTTTTTGCTTTATGGTTTTTTCTCTCGCTATTTTATAATAATAGGATATGCGGTTATTTAGATCTCTAATATATTTAGTAATTAATTCTTGTTCATTGTATAATTTTTCGGGAGGTCTACTGGACGTGTGTCCAAATACAAGTTCGTATGGTGTGAATCCGTGTGTTTTGTTTATTGAGTTATTATAAGCGATAATAGCAAATGGTAAAATACTGAAGGGGTGTTCATTGGGGTGGTCTGCTAAATGTAATCGAATCATTTCTAACAGAGTAGCATGTAATCTTTCTAGAGATCCGTTACTTTGCGGATGACCGACACTTGAATATGTTAACTTAATATCGAACATATTACAAAGGTCTTTCATTAACGCATTATTGAATTCGCGACCGGCATCGCAATGAATGCGAAGTGGTGCACCAAAATGCTGAAAATAAGCTAATAATGAAGTGACAACGGATTTGGCACTTTTATCTTCAAGCGGATATGCTTGAGAAAATTTTGTTAGTTCGTCTCTTATTGTAAGAGCGTAATTCTTTTGAGGTACCTCTAAAATATCAATATTAATACGTTCAAAAGGTGTTTTAGGCGTTTCAGTTATAACGAGGGGACTGTCCAAATTTTTGCGACATATTTTTGTCTCTTGGCATGCCCGGCATGACTTAATATAATTTTCGACATCTCGATTGAGCCCGGCCCAATTATATTTTTGTCGTATTCGCCTAATAGTTTCATTAATTCCGCGGTGAAGGTGGCTTTTGCCATTATGGAATTGATCTAAGATAATAGGTATTTGATTTTGTTCTGGCTCTTTAGTAATATTTTGACAAATAGTGAATTTTACGTCAACTTCCGAAAGTAGAAATGATAGTGTTTCTAGTATTGGTAGGTCAGGATTATTTTCGATAAAATATTTTTCTGAAGGTTTAAATAAATCTCGATTTCTGTAAATTGCAGCAAATAAGTATTCACTAATACTGTCTGGATCCCATGGTATAGCAATAATAAGGTATTTTCTATTTTTGACAGTTTTACTGCTAAGTACATTAATTTTTGCATAAGAAAAGTCGGGGTTTTCCTCAAATATATCCTCGATTATTTTTTCATGAAAATCTTGTAAATTGTTTTGTTGAAAAAAGGTTAAAATGTTTTTATTTTGTTTGTCTAGTAGATGATTATTGGAATATTCTATTTTAGAATAGTCAATCAGTGATTTTGTTTTATAAAGTTCCTCAAAAGACAAAAATTCTTCTGCAGCGGCATCCCAGTCAATTTCAGGTTTATTTTCAGTTTGTTGGGATGACCCTGCATCTTCAAGAGCGGGATAAATTGAGTAAGGTAAATATTTAAAGTTTCCTAATTTTGAGCGAAATGAATCAAAGTCATTTATGTGGTTAATTTTTATTCGAGAAAGGGCATCGGCATTTTTATTGGATTTGCCAGATTTGAATTCAATTTGATAGTCGTATTCCTCTAATTTGAGGCGCCATCGTGCTAGACGACTACCGGGGTCTTTTATAGAGAATAACCAAGTAAGTGGACGGTGGTCAGTTATAAGGGTAAATTTTCGGCCATATAAATAGGGTCTAAAGTGTTTAACTGCCCACACAATTGCCAAAAGTTCTCTCTCTATCGTAGAGTATTTGGTTTCTGCTTTGCACAATGTCCTGGACGCATAGGCTATCGGTAAATCCTTACCTACTGGGCCTTGTGACAAAACTGCACCGATTGCAAATGCGCTAGCATCGGTAGTTAAAAGAAATCGTTCTTCAAAGTTTGGGTATATCAATATCGGAGTAGAAGTAAGAGCATTTTTTAATTCTTGGAATGACTTTTGACATTCGGAGTCAAAATTAAATGGGACATCCTTTTGTAAAAGTTTTGTCATTGGTTTGGAAATTTTAGCGAAGTTCGGTATAAATCTTCTGTAGTAACCAGCGAGTCCCAAAAAGGATTTTATTTCCTTTTGGTTCGTAGGTTGAGGGAATTTTTGGACGCATTCAATTTTTTCCGGGAAACTGCTTAACGCCATCTTCCGTGATTAAATGTCCAAGGTAGGCGACTTCTTTTCTCAAGAATTCGCACTTGTCTGGCTGAAGTTTTAAGTTAGCTTTTTGAAGTCTCTTGAATACTTCTGTTAAGCGGGTAATATGTTCTTGAATTGTCGGTGAATAGACGATGATGTCGTCCATATAGACAAGACATCGCTCGTTTTGAATTCCAGCAAGGACATTGTCCATGACCCTCTGGAATGTTGAAGGGGCATTTTTTAGACCGTACGGCATTCTGAGGAATTCGAAATGTCCGTTTTCAACTGTGAAGGCGGTCTTTGGTATATCTTCAGGCATTATTTCAATTTGATGAAAGCCTGATGCAAGATCTAGTGTCGTGAAATATTGACACTTACCAAGCTGGTCCAATAAATCTCCAATGTTTGGTAACGGGTATTTGTCGTCTACGGTAACCTCATTCAGTTTTCTGTAGTCTACGACAACACGCCATTTTTGTTTACCTGATGCGTCGAGCTTCTTGGGCACATCCACACGGGCGATGACCATGGGGAATTGCTGGGTTGTATAATGTTTTGTGAAAGCATTTTATTGATCTGATCTTTCACCTCTTGTTTATGAATTTGGGGATAGCGATATGATTTTACATAAGTGGGCTTAGAATTTTGCGTATCTATGGAATGTTTTATTTCGTTGGTGAAAGTAAGTATGTCTCCTTCTAAATAAAAAATGTCAGAAAAATCATGACAAAGTTGGGAAATTAAGTCTCGTTCTTCTTCATTAAGATGATCAAGTCTTAGTTGATTTTTTAATTCCGATGTTCTGTCGGTGCACATTTCTTGGGTGGTTAGTTGAATATTATTTACATTATTTATTTCATATGGTTCTAAGTTAAGTTTTGAAAATGTTACAGTTTTAGGTATACAATTAACATTTAATACTGAAACAAAAAATTCTCCTTTTTCATTTATTTTAACTAATGCGTTTGGTAGTTTAACTTTCTCTACTTCTTGACCTACCAGTATAGCATCAGTATTAACTAAATCGCATTTTAGTTTAAATATTTGTTCAGTCCTAGGTTCAATGGAAATTGTATTTTTGTAAATTTGTGGAAATTGGTTTTCGATTGAAATATTGGTAGTTTCATTATCTGTTACTTTAAATAATGGTACAATTTTGAAATCAGTAATAAGTTGTTTATTTTTTAGATCAACTATACAATTATAATGTTCTAAAAAATCCATGCCTAATAATCCATCAAAATCAATATCTAAATTACAAATGAATACTCTGTGTGGATCGTTAGGTTTAAATGGAATAAGGGTTGATTCGTTAACTCTTATTTTTTGGTTCGTTATACCTTGAATAATTACATTTTCAGGGGATCGATTTCTATAATTTTCGCAAGTTTTGGGTTTGAAAATTGATAATCCAGCACCTGTATCAATTAGAATTTTATAAGTGTTTGTTCTGTCTTTAATATAGTATAAGTTTTTAGAATTTACCGGTAAGGTATTTTTTACATGAACATCTGTTCGAGGCAGTCCGATTCTGGACTGTTCAAACTCATGGTTTGAATTTGTGAACTGAGGTCTGGGATCGACAAATTTGGAGTTTGGTCGCTTCGCGGATCTGGGGGTTTCGTTTGTAAAGGGCCTTGTCGAAAATCCTGATAATAATCATAATTTGGATTTAGGAGGTTGTCAGAATCAAAGTTATAAACATTTTCATTATTATAATTAAAATTGTCTTGTTCGATATGGCTATAATCGAAAGTTTCGTCTTCATTCGTATTGCAAACTGGTATACCATTATCAGAGTTAGGATCACTATCAGCAGTATAATAGTTTTCCTCTATTTCACTATTAACAGTATAATAGTCAGGAGCACTGGGGTTAATTTCTTGGTAATATTCTTGATAATCAAGTGAATTATCGGAGTATTGTTCTTGATTTTCATAATAATTTTGACTTTCATCTGTATAATAGCCATAACTGTTATGAGAGTGTTTGTTAAAATCACGATTTCGATTGAAATGAAAAGTTCTTTGTTGATTAAAATTTGTGTTGGGTCGATTTCCCGGTGGTCCTTGAGGTCTAAAACTTGGATTTGGTCTAATTACAGATGGGCGATTTTGATTTTGTTGGTTATTTTGAAATTGTGGCCTTTGTTGAAAATTTTGGCCAGTTTGGTTATGTGAATTAGAAGTTTGATTTGGTCTAAAGGAACCCTGAGCTAAATATTGAGATTGTCTTTGACGTGTGAGACACTCATTTATAGTATGTCCTATTCTGTGACAAAAATTACATTGTTTTGGTGAATTTTGGCTAAATCTACGAGTAGGTATATTATTTGTATTACGATTAGTCTGAGGTTTGTGGTTTTCATAGTAAGTTAATTGAAGTTCTCTTCTGATTCGTGAAATAGCTGATAAAACACTTATTGGATTACTAGCTCTAACAATTTGACCGATTTTTGGATCTAGACCGGTTAATAAAGTATTTAAAGTTAATGATTCTATAAGACGTGTTTGTGCTACTTTTTGATCTATTGTTAAATGCTGTTGTTTACTTATAGCTGAATACATTTTTGCTTCCAGAGTTTGTAATCTCGAAACAAAAATTAAAGGCGATTCGTTTGGTAGTTGTTTCATTCTTTGAAGGTCTTGAATCAACGAATTTAAGTCGCGAGAATCTCCAAAGTGAGTATTTAATAATGTTTTAATTTCTTCCCAATTTGAAGGGTCGCGTGAATTAACTAATTCAGCGGCTCTTCCATTAAGTTTGTTTTTAATATGAAGAGTTAAAAGTACTTTTTGGTCGTTGTCGGCCATTCTGTAAGCGGTTTTACAAGCATTTATAAAAGTATTTAAGAAAATTTGATTACCGTCATATTCCGGAATTATTGAAAATATTTCGGATAATCTGTGAGGTTCTAGATTCGACGCTTGATCGGTTTGAGCAACTGGAGTATTAGCATTGGCATTAGCGTTTGTTGCACTACGTGTTTCAGGCATTTTGTTTTATATTGAAATGATTGTATTCAAAATAAAAGTAATTATGACAATAGAACTTGGTAAAAATAAAAAATAAATTGCAAAATATTAAATAAAAATAAAACGAGATGATTCTTACGTAAATATTTTCATTCCTTCCTTGGCAGCTGAAATCCTTATCCGTGAGCTTTGCTACACCTGGTTAGCAGTTTGCGTGTTCCTGGTGCCGGAGAGACCGTCTGCTTCTTGAAGATCTGGAGCTGGTACTTGAAAATTCCTTAAAGGTTTAGGAACCACCACACTTAGTTAGGCAATTCTTGTTCTAAATGTGTTTAGGAATCCTACTGACTGCGCCACTGTTATATTCACAAATTCACATTAAACTTTTTAAAAACAATTTTTATTGAGTTACACAGTTTTATGTTATATAAAAAAGAAATAATAGGTTGAAATTATAATTGTAACTAACTATTTTACATAAAGTCAAAGAATTTATAGAATTTGTTAAATCAACGTCAGCGTTTATTTTCATGGAGAATTCGATGTAGCGTCGCTCCCATGAAAGTGCAGAAATCATTATTTTTCTGTAACATAATATTTGTGTTACTTAATGTGTTTATTTTATAAAAACGCAACGTAGCATCGTTCTCATGAAAATACGGAAATCGTAATCTGATGTTTGACATTGCGTAACATTACTTAAACATAAGCGTTTTTTCGTATATAACATATATATATATATATATATATATATATATATATATATATATATATATATATATAAAGTAGAAGGGTAGTCACGGCTGAATAGTTGAAAAACTAACTTTTAAATATTATGGGGTACAGCCAAAATGTATGGGTGGTTAAGAAAATTCGATTTTCACTATACCAAGCTTTCGATAATTTCATTATTATCTTTTTCAAGGCTAAAATACAATTTTGTTAAACTAAAAAACAAGGTTTATGTTTTATATAAGTAAAACTTACTAGTAAATTGAATAAATTCTTGAAGGATATCAAAATTGATAACATTATTATGATTTCAGTTTCATATAATTACAAAACACTGATATCAATTGCTGAGAACGTTGTCTGTAGTATCAAGGAATAAATTTTTTTTGAAATGATTGATCAGTCATAGTTTTTTTGACTTTTTTTGATAACAGTGACGACTGACAACGTTAAGGTTTAAGGTTAAATACCTTAACTTACACTAACTTTTTTATCTAGTGTGAAATTACATCTTGTCATTCATATATTAATGACAAATGTAAATTTAAAGGTTAAAGGTTAAAGGTTGAATATCCTGATTAACACTAACATGTAGATTTAGTATAAATTTTCATTATATGATTTGAAATTCATTTAATTTCATTTAAATTTGAAAATTACCAATGATTTTTTTTTTTTTCATACAAAATAAACAACTACCTCCAAATCATGTTATAATCAGCTTAGATGTTGTCTCACTCTTTAGTAATATTCCAATTTCATTAGTTAAACAAAGTATAAAAAAACACTGGCCAAATATAAGTATACATTGTAAACTATCTTATAACAATTTTATTGAATTCGTTGATCTTATTGAAAAGGGTACCTTTTTTGCATATAACGACAAATTATATAAACAAATTTTTGGAACACCAATGGGAAGCTCTGTCTCACCAATATATGCACAATATGTAATGGATGACTTACTTAATAGTTGTATTCCAAAATTACCATTTGAAATCCCTTTTTTAAAAAAATATGTTGATGATTTAATTTGTGCAATTCCTAGTAATGGTATAGACACGATTCTACAAGTTTTTAATAGCCATAATACCAACATACAATTTACAATTGAAACAGAAACCAACAATAGTATACCTTTCCTAGACAGTTTATTGATACGTAATCCAAAAAATATAGTTATATTAGATTGGTATAGGAAACCCACAAATTCAGGATGATACTTGAATTACAACTCTTACCATTCCGAAAAAATAAAAATAAATCTAGTTCTATCCATGAAAAATAGAATAGCACGAATTTGTCATCCCACCCTTTTGAACAAAAATTTAAAAGTTCTTTTCGATATTTTCATTAACAATAGTTATCCTAGAACCTTATTAAAAAAATTGATTTTTAATACAACTATTGATACAAACCTCAATCATACACATACAAGCAACGAAAATGTACCCTTAGATAATAATGAAACAGTGAATACTAAATATGGGTCATTACCTTATGTTAAGAACCTTTCAGACAAAATCAATATAATATTTAAAAATGAAAACATTAAAATTGCTAACAGGAATATTTTAAAGGTAGGAGACGTTTTTTCAAAAGTTAAACAGAAAGATGAAAAAGTAATGAAAACTAACGTAATATATAACATTCCATGTAAACATTGTAACTTAACTTACACTGGCCAGACCTCACGTACCCTAAAGCAACGTATAACCCAACATCAAAGTGATTGCAATCTAAATAAAAAAACTTGTGCACTCACAGAACATGTTTTAGAAACTAAACATAGAATGAATTATAAAGAAACTAAAATTTTGAGTATAGAATCTAATAAAACTAAAAGAGAATTCATAGAACTAGTAAACATAAAATTAAATCAACCATCGATGAATAAGAGGTCAGATATCAACAATGTCAGTGCAATATATACTCAACTTATTTACCTACAAAATAAACCAACAACCTTTAACAATGACACGGATTTCCTACACATAACATCAGATGATGAATATTAAATAAAATGCATGATTTTATGATAACTAACATAGTTATTATAAAGTTTCAATTTCTTTCATATCCTTTTTTTTTAAATAAATTTAACTTGTCATTACAAAAAAATTTTTTATTGGTAATTTTCAAATTTAAATGAAATTAAATGAATTTCAAATCATATAATGAAAATTTATACTAAATCTACATGTTAGTGTTAATCAGGATATTCAACCTTTAACCTTTAACCTTTAAATTTACATTTGTCATTAATATATGAATGACAAGATGTAATTTCACACTAGATAAAAAAGTTAGTGTAAGTTAAGGTATTTAACCTTAAACCTTAACGTTGTCAGTCGTCACTGTTATCAAAAAAAGTCAAAAAAACTATGACTGATCAATCATTTCAAAAAAATTTTATTCCTTGATACTACAGACAACGTTCTCAGCAATTGATATCAGTGTTTTGTAATTATATGAAACTGGAATCATAATAATGTTATCAATTTTGATATCCTTCAAGAATTTATTCAATTTACTATTAAGTTTTACTTATATAAAACATAAACCTTGTTTTTTAGTTTAACAAAATTGTATTTTAGCCTTGAAAAAGATAATAATAAAATTATCGAAAGCTTGGTATAGTGAAAATCGAATTTTCTTAACCACCCATACATTTTGGCTGTACCCCATAATATTTAAAAGTTAGTTATATATATATATATATATATATATATATATATATATATATATATAAGCAAAAAAGCGATAAACGCCTATGATCGTTGCTGATCAATTAAGACACAAAAGGACAAATACTATTGAGGTTAGCAGCAAAAGGAAGTGTACTATTCTTAGATTTCCAAGCTTTCGCAAATATTTATTTGCATCTTCAGGGAACTACAAAGACAGAGAAAAAACATAAATTACAAAAACAGTCCGCTACAACAGTTTCATAACTTACGCTAATTTAGAATGTATCCCTGATCTTAACATAAGGACAATCGTTAAACAGTTAAAATCAAAGAAAGAAACAAGTCCAGATTGCATTACAAACACTAACAGTCACATAATAAAATATTTTAAAATCATTAAAAGGTTGATACATTAAAACAGCGAGAATTCACACAAGCACATGGATCTATTTTAAATTGTATCTAAATTTGAAAACAGAATAAGGACAGGTTCTTCTTTCCTATGAAATAGAAAAGAAAAATTATTAAAAAATTATTAATTACCACGACCATAATGACCTAAACTAAAAACGATCGAAACAATATATACATTTGAATAGAATACGAATACGAGGGAGGTACAATAATTCGGTCGATGTTATGTAGAAATATTGTTAGAATTATTACCAATCTGCTTACAGGAATTTTTTTGCTTGTCTAGAGTCAAGAGGAGAGAGTACAAATTGCTTAAATTTTGAATGTCTGTTTTCTTATTAATACGGATATCCTCCTGAAAAATGAAGGCCATTTCCAAAAATAATCTTTTACTGTAGTTTCTTTCACATGATAGAATCTTAATCCCTTCAAAATCTAGTACATGATCTAAGGAGGAAACATGATTGGCAAGAGAACATCTCTCTGGATGCAGTCTTATATCGCTTCTATGGAGAGATACACGACTAGACAGCTTTTGAGAGGTCTGGCCAATATATGTATGATCACAGCTATTGCAAACAAGTTTATAGACCACATTACTACTATCTAAGGTAGGTATTTTGTCTTTTAAAGGACTATAAATCGATTTCTCCAATACGGCACTCCCACAAGCAAACTTAACATTTTGTAAATATTTTGAAAAAATCCTTGTATGTCTGGGAGTAACCTCCCTAATGTACGGCAAAGAAACAATTGAAATGGTCGATACCCCTTCCGAAGTTGAAAGGGCATCCCGACCAGCTGCACTCGCTTCAACTCCTGAATATATATATATATATATATATATATATATATATATATATATATATATCTATATATATATATATATATATATATATATATATATAAACGTTAAATAAAAATGTATTAATTACTAGTTATATGTCTTTAAAAATGGTCTTCAATCCCAAGAATACAAAATAAACAATATATAATTAAATAAAAAAGACCAAGAACCAAAAAAAAAAGAAACTATATATATATATATATATATATATATATATATATATATATATATATATATATATGTGTTATAACGGCATTTGTAAGCACGATAGAGGGCGTTTTTTGGACGGATCGAAACCAAACTCGCTACAAAAATCGTTTAAGCCAAAATCTTGGACGAGTTCGTTAATGAGCCAAATCGGCCCAGTAAAAACAAAATGGCGGCCTGTCAAAGTTGAAAAAAAATCGTATTTCTTTTGTTTTTCATTTGACGCAAAAAAGTTATAGAGCTTTTTCATAGACCTTAATACGTTCTACAACTTTCGTATTTACCATTTTTCTCTAAATCGTACATTAAAGCATTTATTTAAGAAAATTCACAAATTATAACGGAATTTGTAAGCATGATAGAGGGCGTATTTTTTGACGGATCGAAACCAAACTCGCTACAAGAATCGGATAGGCTAAAATCTTATACGAGTTCGTTAATGAGCCAGATCGGCCAAGTAAAAACAAAATGGCGACCTGTCAAAGTTGAAAACAAATCGTATTTCCTTTGTTTTTCATTTGAAGCAAAAAAGTTACCAAGCTTTTTTATAGATCTTAACACGTTCTACAACTTTTGTATTCAACATTTTTCTCTAAATCGTACATTAAAACATTTATTTAAGAAAATTCACCAATTTACCAGATTTTTTTTTTATTTTTTTGGTTTTGATTTGATGCCAGAATGTTACTTTGGTTTTTTGTACATCTCAAAACATTCTATTACTTTTGTATCTAATTTTTTATTTTGGGTTTTATGCAAACATGTTACTGAAATAAGCCTGTCCAATTGGTCCTGTGCCATTGGGATTTCTTTTCATTTGACGTTTTTCTGTGGATTCTTTGATTGCATTGGATAATGTTTCTATAAATACGCTAGTAGCGACATCTGGACTTTTTTGATTGTATACTTTGGTCCAGAAAGTGTTTTCTAATTTGTTATTTAGTGTTTTTATGTTCATTGTTTCAACGTAATTTATGTTGTCTACTTTAGTCACTTCTTCCTTATTAAATATCACTTGTAAGATAGTAGTTTAGTGGTCTGTTATATTTGTTTGGAGTACGATTGGTAGTATGTTCTCAGTAATATTATTTTTGGCTTTCATGAATATATGGTCCAAGCACGCCCTTTATCTTGTTGGATTATCAATAGTTGAGATGTAGCCGAATTCGTTTAGAAGGTTTGTGTATTCATTTGTGGTGAGATCGAGTTCCAGGATATTGATGTTTAGATCTCCAATGAAAATGTATAATTCTTCTGAATTTGTATCATGTGTGTCGAGGTAGTTTTGTAAATTTGTAATAAATTCCTTTGGATTTGTATCGGGTGATCTGTATAACGCATAAATTGTAGCACAACGATTTTTATATAGATGTATTTTCATCGACAATATGTTTATATTATTGCATAGTTGTATAATTTCGTATGAATAGGTACAATTGTTTTATATATATATATATATATATATATATATATATATATATATATATATATTCCTCTAGTGTAGTTTAGTGGAACCGGATGATAGTGCTGCCGGCAGCCGGATGATAGTGGTGCCGGTAGGATGAGTAGTGGTGGAGAAGTAGGCGGAGCTATGGCCTTTCCTGTATGGTAATGATTTATGCATCGACTAGTCGTTCCTAGATGGCGACCTAAACCAAGCACTAAAAATATTTTTTATCCAAATAGAAAACTATCGCCAATAGACTAACACTTTTCTGAAAATAAAGTAATATAACTTTTTACTCAAATTTATCGATAATACCTACATATTATAACTACAGTTATTTTGAGAAGAGTATGGAATCTGACAGTAAATACATATTCTGAAAGTCATACACCATAAAAGTATTCAAAATTATTCAAATTCAAATTTTTAGTATTGTTTCAAATTTTATTCGTTTTTAAATTGTTTTTATAATTATAGTAGTTATACTAAAAGAGTTTAATAAGTGAGTATGAATATCGATATTATTTTACTTTTGCTGCTTTAAGAAGGCTCAATTTCACTTAAATTCATTGTAATATTCGTTGTTAAAGTAGTATTGTATGATTTATATGTTCCTTCCTGTGGCATTACTAAAATTAAAAAGAATTTATTGGGAAAACAGAACCAATATTTTAATACAAATCGTTTATTATTTTTGACGTTTCGGTGTTTAACTAAGGTTTAGAAATATCATATTTTATAGAGTGAAAATTGTAATTGTAAATGACGTCAGGTTAGACACCGAACGTCAAAACTAAAAAACGATTTGTATTAAAACAGTGGTTTATTTTCCCAATGAATGCTTTTTAGTTTTAATATTTTTATTCCCAGAAATCGAGTTTTGTCGTTAGAATGAGATGGAATATATTGCTACATGCTGATCAGTTGTAAAGACGTTGTTGGCTATCTCACTCACTTGCCGAACACTGGTTACTGGTTAATATTAGGTATGTATCAATGAAAGGATCTGCATACACGCAAAAAATAAGGACGAAAGTTAAAAGTCGGAAAACGATTTAAAATTTCATTCGATTGTATCGCAGAACGCACGGGCCATGGCCGACTAATTATATACAGTGTGTCCACGGATGGGGTGCTCAAGAGGAAAACTTTTTTATTTTCAGTTTTAGCGAAAAATATTGTTCTTGATAATAAGTCCTGCTTGTTGAGAAACCCCATAAAATGAATTATACTTCAATTTCTCAAAAACTGCTTTATTTTATTATCAATTATATTGTGAAACCGTATGAATTTATGCAAAATTAGGTATAATAATAATCTGGAGAGTAAGTTATGCGCTGTTCCTAGGTAATTGTCAACATTCATTTTCATCAACGGTAACTATGCAACAAATAATATATCTTGTAAAGTGCTACGGTATTGGAGCTGTATCGTTCAAGTACGCAATTAATTTATCTAATGAAAAATATCGGGATGTACCAGTTACGCGAAATGGATTGAAATTATTAATAAAGAAATTGGATGAGACAGGATCTGTTGAAAACAGAAAGAAATCGAAAAATACGTACAATGAGGATGATGATGCAGCTACTGCCCTAGCTATGCATTCAGTATGGGAAAGTCCCAAGTTGGGTTTACGAAAAAAAAGTTTACAGAAAATATTCAAGCTAAACAAAATTAATACATTCAAACCGAACTTTATTCACATTATGATTATGACAAGAAGCTTGACTTTTGTGCTTTAGTTGGTGAAAAGTTTACGAATGACCTCTTCTTTCACTACAATATTTTATTTTCTCATAAATCAACGTTAACGAAAAATGGAACTGTTTCATCCCAAAACTGACGGTATTGGGCTAGTGAAAATCCTCATAACAGAATTCATCGTCATATTCAATTTGCTAAAAAGGTAATTGTTTGGTGTGCTGTTTTACCAGATAGAATAATGGGACCTTATTTTCAGGAGGAGACAATAAATCAAAAAGTATATTTGGTTTTGCAAGACAATTTTTTAATACCTAAATCAGATGACGTCCCTTGGAACAAAGGCGTAAAATGTATTTTCAGTATGATATATGTTCGTCTCATTCGACATTGTTGATAAGAGGATGGCTGGATAAATATTTTCCTGAACGATGGATAGGATGGTATGGACCAATATTTTTTCCGCCTCGATCATCCGATTTAACCATTCTGGATTTTTTTATGAGACTACCTAAAGGAGAAAGTTTATGAAAAAGAATTAAACCCTACTATTGAAGATCTGAAAGACGTAATGGATATCAATGCCGTAAATGGAATCACCTCAGGCATGCTAAGAAACCCTTATAAAGAATTGAAAAATAGTTTGGAGAGATGTTTTGAAGTTGTTGATGGAGGCTATGTGGAGTAGTTGTTTTTTCACTGTTACTTTTTCCACATTTTTCTGTATTATTATTCGTGTTCTGTTTTCAACAGATTCTGTCTCATCGAATTTATTTATTAATTTCTTAATCCATTCCGAGTCCCTGGTTCATCATTGTATTTTTCATTGAATAAATGAATGGCGTACTTGTTAAAATTGTTGACAAAGAATGAAAATTTGAAAATTATTCACCGAAGTTGACAGTTGCCCAGGGACATCCGCAATAATAATATTATTATTATCCGAAAATAATTCATAGGGTTTTACAGAAAATTGAATATAAAATGAAATACAAAAACTTTTATTATTTCATTTTATGGGGTTATTGAATAAGCAGGAATTTTTATCCAGAACAATATTTTCCGCTAAAACTGAAAATAAAAAAGTTTTACCGTGGACACACTGTATAATTTCGTCAAACGAAATAAGTAATTTTAGCAGAAATGTGACACTCCCTAAGTATTAATAAAATTTGACTAACCAACTACAGGCCGCATATTTTGGAAGTAATAAAGATATTTTAATTCTGTTAAAGCCTATTTTTAGAGCGCCAAGAGAGCTCCAGGTTTGAATATAAATTGACTGTAAATATGTCAATATATAGATGGCGCTGTGCTCAAAACTTTTTTTTCGATGACAGGATCTTTCAAATATTTCACACTTACCTTTTTATGCATATTTTGTTCTATGAACTAATTCCGTAAATCTAGCCATTTTCTATATAATAATAATAATTTATTCTCAAAAAAAGTACATAGATACATCACATTAGGATACAATGAAATAAGAATAAATTTATACTCAATAAGTGCCAAGCACTTGTTTTGAGAATTAATTAATAAAATGCAATATATAAAATGGATAAAACAGATAAACAAATAAACAAATAAATAAAATGGATGGAACAGGAACTTTGTTACAAGTCTTTTGAATCTTGGAAGTACTTTAGTGGATCGAATTGTCTCAGGAAGTATATTAAATATTTTTTGGGATAGGTAATAGAACGATCCTTGGCTTAACGTTTTAGTGACTGTCGGGAAAATGTGCAATGATCTATTTCGCGTGTGGTATGTTAATTTATGAGTTTTATTGAAATACTTTACACTCTAGCATAAGAAGTAAAGTTGTCTCACATCCAGAACATTACATTCCCGGTATAATAGATTTGAGCTGTATAATCTGTTTCTTGAATGTATTAGTTTTAGAAATCGCCTTTGAATAACTTCTACCTGGTTAATTCTCATATCAGTAGCAACTACCCCATGCCACTATTCCATATCTTAAATGACTTTCAACTAACGAACGATATAATTGTTTGAGAGTTTGGAACGGCAAATTTTTTTTAAATACCTAAATGTATACAAGATACTCTGAAGTTGTTTAACGACATAGTGTATGTGGCAGTCGCATCTCAAATGGCAATCTATATAAATACCAAGGTATTTAACTTGTTTCATAGAGTGTATAACATGGTTTGATTCGGACAGATAATTGAATTTATATGGCGGTAGTCCAATCACATTACAACTAAAAGGAAGATAAGACAAGTTTTCTCAAAGTTCAATGTTAGTAGCTTAGAATCTAACAATCTTTTTATATTTGAGAAGTCCTTTTCGGCTAATGTTTTCAGATTGTCCCAATCAGCTCCTTCATTTTGGATATAGGTAGTGTGTTCATGAATGGAGTTCACCACAGGAGAAAAATGGTTATCTTAGATCAGATCATACAAGGTAATAAATTAACAAAACATGAAAAATTTTCAAGAGAGAAGTAGCATTATTTATGATTTGAAGCAAAATTTTTGTAAAAAAAAATTGTTTGTAATTCAAAATAAAGCCCGAATACAAATTTTCTAATCAAAATATCAATGATTACACTTATTCTATTTTGTTGTGGGTAACAAAAATCACTATGCTTATTCTACTGACACAAATGTTTTTATTTAATTGCTGCCTTTACAATGATATCTGCCTCGAGTCTTATGACAAACTGTTTTTTTTTTAAATTTCAAAGAAAAAAAACACTTTCAATGACTAAACTTGGAAATAGGAAAATAGTATTAGCAATATTTTAAATAAAAATAAAATCCCAGCTGTGAAACAAAAATTGTTGACATTTCTCAATCAATGAAGTCCTGTCAGTATCTCGAAAGTTATAGAAGACTATTATCGATAATAGTTTTCCACACAAATCAAAATTAATTAAATATAATTTTAATTTATGGACAGTGCCAAAAAAATGCTTCAGACGCAATGCGTTTATATGGAGTACGTTTTCCGCACAGACCATTGTTTATATGCCAATTTAGGTAATTACAGAACTTTTAAAAAACCACATTTAACACGACGAAAAAGAGCCACAATGCATGAAAACATTACTGCAGTTACTGGTCTGAAGAGAAATCCTAAGTGGCTGAGACAAACCAGATTCCAGACTAGGTTTGGCGTAAGTGTTTCCTACGGAATTATAACCGGCTTTATTGTAACTTTTTTAAATGAAACTAACTGTGTCCAAATATGACAGAAATTACATTTCAGTTGATGCCTACCTGATATTAATTAATTACTTTTGTTGGTTCACAACTGTATCACGAAGATTTACCTGGTGCCAGGATCGTTACAGATTTACCAATCGAGTTAGATACGATGTGATTTCACCAAGATAGTGCAGGTCCACATATTCATAACATCGTCACTCATTATCTAAACCAAACATATTCAGAAAGATGGAATGGCAACATATGGGTACTCAGGTAGTATGGCTTACCAAGAACCATTAGAGGACATGGCCGACCTTTATATAAAAAGTATGCCAGTATTGCAGCTGTTGACCAACGTACTTTATTACAAGTTTGTAGAGGTGAACTGATCAGAAGATTTAACATGTGTATGAACGAAAATGGCAACAATTTTCGAACACCTCATACCATAAACTATTTTCCTATTAGAAGTTCTTTATTTTTAATTATAACAACTTTTTTTTATAAACATTTTGTTTTAAATAATAATAGCTATTTATGTAACAAGTACATAATCTAAGACGTTATTGGACGAGTTGCAGCTTATTGGCAGAGGGCGCTTGCGGGCGAGGCCAATAATAAAGACGAGTTAATTAAGTCTGATTATGTACGAGTAACATACTTAGCTTTATGTTCGATTCAAAAAATGTCTAGGAAAATATATTTTATTTAGTGAAATTTGCAATAGAAAATATATAATGAGCATTCTGCGTTGTTATAGATACGTAGATACGAAATTTGTAAATGTGTCAGAAAGCGTCGATTAAATAATTATTAATTGGTTCTGGTAGGTTAAAAATGGATCTACCAGAAGAAATGAAACTTTCAGACAACATAAGACAAATAACATACGTTTGGTGTATTTCTGGCTTAAAATAAATCGTTATTTGGAAGTTTTAATTTTCAAATAATTTGACAAATTACTTTATCATTATGGACTAGTCCAATAAAATAACAGATTATGGATTCTAAACAGTGTCATAGATCAGCCTATTATGATCGAGTCGAACATAATAGTATATTAAGTACCAAGTGTCATAAATGTTACTTTAGTCACGAGTTTTACCATGCACGAGTGGAGCGAAGCGGAACGAGTGCCTTGTGAAACGAGTGACTAAAGACGTTTTTAACACGAGGTGCTTACTATACTTTTTCTTCGCCCGCAGGAAAGAAAAAAATTATATTATATTTGAATTATATTCATAACATGACGGACGATGGCTATCGGCTGACTGTCAAATCTGCGTTGTTATAGATACGTAGATACGAAATTTGTAAATGTGTCAGAAAGCGTCGATTAAATAATTATTAATTGGTTCTGGTAGGTTAAAAATGGATCTACCAGAAGAAATGAAACTTTCAGACAACATAAGACAAATAACATACGTTTGGTGTATTTCTGGCTTAAAATAAATCGTTATTTGGAAGTTTTAATTTTCAAATAATTTGACAAATTACTTTATCATTATGGACTAGTCCAATAAAATAACAGATTATGGATTCTAAACAGTGTCATAGATCAGCCTATTATGATCGAGTCGAACATAATAGTATATTAAGTACCAAGTGTCATAAATGTTACTTTAGTCACGAGTTTTACTATGCACGAGTGGAGCGAAGCGGAACGAGTGCCTTGTGAAACGAGTGACTAAAGACGTTTTTAACACGAGGTGCTTACTATACTTTTTCTTCGCCCGCAGGAAAGAAAAAAATTATATTATATTTGAATTATATTCATAACATGACGGACGATGGCTATCGGCTGACTGTCAAATCAAATGACACATAACAACAAAATTATCACGGAACATGAAATTTAACATACAAAAGATACACTTGATTTGACGGTTAAAAAACAAAAGATAAACGAGATGTGACTTTTCGCATTTTAAAAACTAGTGTTTAATGAGTCGTTTTGTACATATCAAACCCGTGTTCAAAATGCGGTTTTAGTAACGGAAGTAGAAACATAATATTACTTCTCTGGTGAAACATTTTCATGTTTTATTAATTTATTAATACCTTGTATGCACATCTAATCTAAGAACGATTTTTCTCCAATGGTGAACTCCATTCGTGGGTAGAACAAAATTTGCTTATATTTCCTACCAGGTGTGCTATATTTGAAAGATCCTGCTATCGAAACAAAATTCTTGAGCAAAGCGCAATCTACATATTGACATATTTAAAGACAATTTATATCCAAACCTGAAGCCCTCTTACAAATTGGCTTTTACAGAATTAAAATATCTCTATTACTTTCCAAAATATCCGGCCTGTGAATTTTATTAGAAACACGTGTGTATTTTTCAAAATAAACATATAGGTATATTTTTTTCGCCAAAAATCGTTATTTTAGAAGTACCTAGGTAGTATACCGAAAGCAAATTAATTCTCTTAAGTTGAGAGTCGGATTCTACTGGAATCGACCTGTGATTCCGAGTATGCATTGGGTTTTCTCCAACGTAGTCGAATTTTGTTATAAACAATATATATTTTACCCGCTAAAAATCGAATCTACATCGAATATATCCAGTTTTCACATATGAACAATAGTTTATCACAATTGAAGTTTTGATATTAATGATACTTATTTTTTTTTCACTGCAATTAGCTCATCAATATCAGTGGGATTTGTATATTTAATGCAGCTTTCTAAAAGCATATAGACGCCTTGCAGTTTGTTATAAGTATCTCCATTGTCGTATAAACCTACTTTTCTTTGGTAACAGAAATATCAGTCATAAACGTGGGCGACTTTGGATAAGTTGTAATTTTTCAAGTTCAAGAGTGAACTAATTATTGTAAATGAATTAGGTATTTACTCGTTTTTAATTAATCAAATACTATGATTAAACTACATTGATATAACCAAATATAAAATGAGTCGCTCAATGCTTCTTTGTTCATTACTAAATAGCGGAAGATGGAGTGAAGTCCAATCGATGGGTATTTATCATTTTAAAAGTATTCATGTAGGATTTTTATATTCTTATCTTTACTTCATTCCCCTGCCGGTTAGAAAAAACCAAAACAAACAGTGACGGAGAATAACAAAAAGAATATGTTCTGTTTGCAGGTGCCGGCGCCGCCGTCTCGAGATAAAAACACAAAAATCTGTATAAAAAAGGGTCTGCACAACATTTTTTTATAGTTGGTTTTATCTACCAAATTCCTTGTTAATATTTAAGACACACAAGCATGTTTGGTTATAGTTGTTCACTTTTTAGGTAGATACTGTTTAATGTATAAATAATACAGAGAATAGTTGAAAGTTAGTATGAGTGAGAATAGTGTAGGTACAAAGAAATAGTCTGATTATAATAGTACATTGTTTAAATAAACGAGTATACAGGGTGTCCCAGGTAGCCTGTCGTACCCTTATAACTTGGTTATTTCAAATAATTCAAACCGCATTAAATGCCGCTGTCCATCTGCCATAAAAATGTCATTTGTCAAAATAACGATAGTCAATCGTAGTATTCTCCAACGACAAGAACCGAGACCCAGACCTGATGGTTAATCCGGAGATTTACAACATTGTCAGAAGCTTAATTAAAACAAACTTCGGATTTAATTATATGTACCTATGTACAGACAATGTTTTTTTATTATAATTCAATAGTTATTACGTGAAAAACTATAAACCTATTGTTTAGTTACATTGTAAAGTGACGATATCCTCTTTTGTAAGCTACACATATGAAAAATGTAGCTATTTAAACAGTTATATTTTGGTGAAATCTGTTTATAAGTCTAATATTAAATATGTACGATCTGATAAACTTACAATGAAACGAACTTTATATCTAAATCAATGGAGAGGAGAGACGGAATTTCATTTTCCTGAAGGAATTTAATGGAATATTATATCTAACGGGGACACTTTAAGGGTATATTGAAAGAATTTTAATAAAAATCTAGGTCAAAAATGAAATGCATGTTTCCCATTGATTACGTAGGGTACCTAAAACAAAGAATTACGAGAAATAGTAGTTTGTACAACAAGTGCGCATATCGTCACTTTTCCCACGAGCGCAGAAGTTTGTACCGCCAATCCAGCGAACGGAAAAGTGCTTTGCGTACGAGTTGTAGACAATATTTTTCTTAAAACACGTTCATTAATGAGAGAATAAAGTCACTTATATTGTATTTAAACTTTGAACAGAATTTAAAAGCTGAATATTCAATTTAGTTGGTAGTGTAACTTGAACAATCTTGAATTGTTATGCCTGGAGTATCTTTAATGAAAATAAGTTTTCATTAATTGTAAAATTGGTGTCTGTCAACAAAATTCATTATAAAGGTTATGTTAGATTGTCCAAATAATTTTGATATTAACATTTCCGTGAGAAAAAGTGACATTTTCGTGCGGAAAAGTGACATAGCGTGTACCCGTCTAAATTAATAATTTTCCAACGAATACCTATCAAAGCAATTAAATTAGAATTAAAGGCCAGCTTTGCGTATAAAAATTTGTGAAGCAAAGAGTGGTTTGCATAGTGGTTGTAGAAAAATAACTATTTGAATTAAATTTGGCACACTCGTGCACAAGCGTAACCTCAATTGGGGGAAAAAATAAATAGGAAGGTGGGTTTTGTGACGCCTTGTTTAAAAGGTATTTGAATTTTGTATCCAACAGTTTATATACTTTTCAGTACTCATAAATATTATTATTTAGCTAAATTTTAAGGTGTCGAATACTGAATCCGATATACAGCGTTAACACTGAAAAGAGATTTTGAATTAAAGTTACATTGAAGTAGTAATGAGGTATCGAAACAGCTGGTCTGTATCTGAACAAAAAATAATGAGGATGATGTTTCTAACACAAAACGTTGAAATTAAATATTAATAAAACGGGTAAACGGGATTTATATCATTATGATTCTTTTTATTTTCTTAATTATTTTTAATAAAATTAAAGCACCACACTATGTAGAAAATATTTTTGAAGTAGTATTACTATACAAGCTATTGTAAATTTCGATCGAGAATGCTCAAGAGGCCTTCGTAAAATAATGAAAAATAAGGTAGGGACTGCAACAGCTTAGCTTTAGAGATATAAAATAGTAAATTTGAAAAACATTTTTTCCACAAATATAATTGTAATGTGAATGAATGGAATACGTGATATTATTTTTAAATTTGGTAATGAATTTTATCAAAACATTATTTTCGGACAATTTGTGCAGTGGCGTGTAGAATTCCCGCCATTTATACATATTCTCCTGTTTATTTCCTCGAAAGAAATTAACGACCTTTAGTTAAAATATACAAAAATAAACTGTTATTGAGTTAATTCGCCATGAATACAAGCTACAGGAAAAGTTGCTCTGAGTTGTCATAATACACCATTACCTAATCATAACAACTGAAGAAACAGTCGAACACACCGATGCGATATCAAAAAAACGAGTGACCTATATTTAAAATCTAATAGAACAACTGGCTATATTCAATAATAACAATTACCAAATTTTATACACAAACTTCATTGACTAGTGATCACAAATTTCTATACGTGTGTATTGTACTCGATTTTTCTGTGTCGGCGGTATTTAATTGTTGATATATTTACAGGGTATTTCGTAAGGAATGGTAAATATTTTAATCATAAGTTCGAGGCCTCAAAATATTAATATTTTGCTGAATAACACTATGGCAAATGCTCTACTACTTACTGATATACAGGGAGTTAAAGTTAAAATTTATTATTAGTTTTTTTGAAATATTTGCGTTATTATTTAACGTATTAAATTGAAATTTAGTATTAATATATTTTAAGGCTAGTAAATCACAAATATCTCATCAATTTTGGGATTTGATAAAGAGGGCGTCCTTATAATGCAAAAAACGTATACTTTTGCTTTTAAAATACCTATCCTAGACACAGTTTCTATTTAATTTACTTTACAATATTTCTTCATAGTAGGCATTGCAATCTGTGAAAAAATAATTTACGAATGTAAAATGATGTATCAAAATTGATAACACGTTTTTGATTTACCAAACCAAAATTATAATCATACGAAATTTCAACTCAATACGATAGGTAGGTAAGTGAGAATTGACCACCCCTTTATTTCAATATTGCATACAGATGCAAAAAAAAGTTTTATATAAAAGTTATAGGAGTATAAATTAATTTCAATAACATATACTTTCACAGTAATATAAGGATGTATTTTTTAAATAGAACGCCCTGTATATTATGATATATTAGGATAGGGCTTTTTTTCTCATACCAAAAAGTTATACTTTCATAGTTCTATCTTTTATACTTTCCAAACTAATGGACAGTAAATTTCTAAAGAACTTAAGTTAGTATTTAGCTAAAAGAAGTACCTAGTTGACTATACATGTCTTACTGCAATTGTTGATCTTATCACTCAAAATTAAAATCGAAAGTAACAAATACAACTTACTTGTTAAAAATTGTATATTTTTCAAAAATGGATTATAAGGCTTCCGAAAAAGTAGAAATATTTTTTGTATATGTCAAAAATAACAGTAATAGCGTGCTGCAAGTCGAGAATATCTACAGTTGTATCCAAATCGACCATCATATCTATGCCTACCATAACTATTTGAGAAAAAAACGTAGGGCCATAGTAAATGAAGAAGAACAGTTGAATATACTGTTACACTGGTAAAAAAAATAATACTTTTATTCAATTAATATTAAATTGCATAAAAATTTACTATAGTTACTATAAAGTTCAAAAGCACTAAAAAATAATAACTATCGCCCTTACAAAATTTTATCAGTACAGGAATTAAGTGAGAACGATTGGAATTCTGTCAACAAATGATAAGAAATTGAGACGACAATGAAAATTACTTGGGCAGATGAATCAAGTTTCTCTACATCAGGTCTGTTTAACAGGAAAAATCGATGTTCTTTGGAACGAAAACTTTTTAGGAAATACAAAATTAAACAAATTAAAAAAATGGGTCGGAAATCTATTCATGTCTGGTGTGGAATTCTGCAGAGAGTGAAGTAGTTGGGCCCAAAATGTGCCGATTTAACGCCTTTAAATGGCTTTTTATGGAGCTATAGAAGAAAAATTTGATTTCTTTATCAATAACAGTAGTGCAATAATTAAAGAAAAAATTAAAGCAGAAATTGAACATCTCCATCATGGAAATAGAAATAGTAAAAATATTTTAAACTGTAAAGAAAGTTTAAGAAGAAGATATGAACTTTGTATTGAAAATAATGGCGGCACTTGCTTTAGTTTGCTTAGAATTTGTGAAATCATCAAATCGGTTTGGAATTCGTAATAAACACTCTATCTCTTTTATGTTGTTTTATATTGTCGCACCCAGTCACCTATTTTTTTTTTAGACATTTACAGTCTATTACTTTGGAAAGTATAAACGCTAAACCTATAAAAGCATATATTATTGTTACGAGAAAAAAAGGCCCTATCCGAATGTCATATAATACACTACTATTTAAAAAAATATGTATTCTTATATTTATACCCCGTAATGCAAAAACGCTACTGTGGAGCAAAGTATATTTATATAATAATAATAATAATATGTATAATTCATACTCTTACAACTTTTATATAAAACTTTTTTTGTATCTATATGCTTAAGAGAAATAATGGGATGGTCAAATTATAACCAATAACCCTATACATCAGTATTACATAATATTTGACCCAGTATTATTTAGCAAAATACTAATATTTTGTGGTCCTGAATCTGTGGTAAATATATTTACCATTCTTTATTGATTGTAAAAGACTGAAACTCAAATATCAGAATTACGTCACACACGCGGTATAATAAAAGCAAAATTGACTAGATTTGAAAAGTTATTTAAACCTCAGTAAACAGAACTAAAATTTCACAAATTGGAATACGATTAAAAAATATCCGGTTTATACATTTTGATAATTGACAGTCACAACTAAAATTTTTAGATAGCGATGAACACTAGGAAAGAGATAATGTAGAATCGATATTTTCACCCTTATTGCAGAGGCAAAAGAAATTATTCATGCACAAAAGAAAACTAGAAATATTAGACATTAGAGGTATGCTATTGCCTATGCCTGTTTATAACCAAAGCTCGAATTCACAGTTACGAAGGTTGCCAGATATGGGTTTACCATCATTTTGCGGAACGTATGAAACATGGTTAGGATTTTTTGATGTTTTTAATTGTAATGTACACTAACGCAATGATACTTTTGAAATTCAAAAATTTATATATTTAAAAACCTGTTGTAAATACGATGCATTGTGCTTGATCAGCTCGTTAGAAGTAACAAGTGTAAATTGTTCGATTGAACTTGATTTATACTAAAAAAGAGATATGAAAATAAAATAGCAATGAACTAGCAATTAATTATAGGGTGGGTCGCATTTGGGCGAAGTGACATCGGAATCATATGACGGGTTTTTCATATACAAGCCGAATCATTTGTGAGAAAAGCATTTTTCAATAAAATAATGATCAGTTATAATACCGTATACGTCGAAAAAAAACAATGACTCGATTTAACATCTGTCCATCATCTAGAAGGTGATTCAATGGAGAAGTTATTTTTTCATGCATAGTATTTCTCAGAAATCATATTATACTTGTTACATTCGCAGAAGTCTCATTCCTAACTATATTCCTAGCTCATCTCACAATATCTCTAGGACTTACCAAATATATAAGATTCTTTGAATTTCTAATATGAGCTGGAAGTTCCCACTACCATTCCTTATATCTGAGCAAGAATTCTCCTAGTAGACAACAATATCCAAATTAGAATGTTGGTACCAAATTGAACAATGTCAATATATTAATGAGAAAAACTAGCCATATTACCATGGATAAAGAAATAAAACAATGAAAACTCTAGTGGATTTGCTGAATATGTTTCAATTGTGGAGTTTCCTCGTGTGATTCTCACACGTTTTCGATTTGATTTGTCTTTACTATTTTACTCGGATTAGTGGTTATTGTGCGATTCATGATGTTACTCCTGATGAGAACTATACTTTTTATCTGATATTATAACACTTGAAAAGAGGGTTCTTTTAATGTCAGAATTGATGATCAATTCATGAGAAATAGTTAGGCTATTATTCCGAAACCTGGCGAAAAAAATTGACAATTGTTTCGAAACCATAAAATATCCTCGTCCTACATAACATGCATAGATTCCACAAAGTAAGGGTTGAAACAGTAAATATAGCTACACCTGTTATGAATTGTATCAACTATGATGATAGATGAAATGAATGTGAAATAATATGTCTTTTTTCGCATTTTCACTCTATAAAACAACAAATTTGTTCAAGTCTCAAAATAGCATTAATTTTAAAAGAAAAGATTTTGAAAATAATTTCATATGAATTTATCACACAAGGATGTGATGATATTACCACATCGGATAAATCAGTATAAAATCATAATTTTTGAGATACGGAGTACTGAAAAGTCAATATCCCTCATATTCAATACCCTGTTTCTCGAAAACTAGTCATAAGGTCGTGCTGTGGCCATTAAAACATTTCTACAGAATGATAAATTCCACAAATCAAAAATTCAAGAAATTAGACGGAGCCCCTTTTTCCCACAAAAGGTGTGCGGAGTCCTTTTCACTCTAACGTTATTCAAACAGCGGCTTTTACAAACGTGTTTTTATTACTTATAGCGATAGTATTTATTGAAGACGATTTGGGTAAGGTACGCGAATATGATAATAAAATATGATAACCAATTTTTCTTAGATATATTTTATTTGAATGTCAGAATTAATGGGATAAATCAAGGTATTACTAATATTACCCATAAAACTAATGCAAAATTAGTCTGTTTTAACTCATTTCAAGTCAATCTACCGTTTTTATTTATTCCATTTATAAGTGACAACTTACCATGACTAGAATTTTCCAGGAACATTTTGAAATACCCCCAAAATTACGACTTAGCTGATGAGAGATTTTACGTTCCAATAAATATTCAATTAAATTGACTGTCCTGACTCTTACTTCGTGGAATATGCTCATATTAGGTCAATTTTTTAGAATTTTCAATAACTTGTATTATATTGTGGAATTAACTAGAGACCGTGAGTTTCATTTAAAACACAAATATTCAATTACTCATCGGCACAGGAATAGGTATTTTATGAATTATTGTGGAACAGAAAATAAAATTAGGAAAAAATATGCCACTATTGGTTGAAACAAAACTTAGATGGAGAGGTTCATTAAATATAAATTATGAAAAAACGAATAAGCTCAAAAATCAAATTTGTTGTAATATAAGTCATGAAAATTCTAACGATAATTTAAATCAAACGCTCATGAAATTTTGGATAATCAATGAATTGCCGAAAAATAAATTCCTATCACCGGAAGACAAATATTGTGAACCTTATTTTTTGGAACCTACCACACGTGGCAGGAATAATACTTTTATTGTCAGATTACCGTTTAGGCCAAATAAATTAGATTTACTGGGTGATTCTCAACATCTTTGTTTAAAACAATTTGTGGGCTCGAATATCGCTTAGCAGAAAATGAACATCTTAAACAACAATACGTATACTTTCTACGCAAATATTAGGTGAATGATTTTTGAGTGTAATCTTAACAATGAACAAAGAATAGGAATAAGAAAGAAAAATTGAAAAGATTGATTCTTGAACCTCATTTTGTTGATAACAAAGTGAAAAATAGCAATTTTTTCATTTTTCCAACGTGAATATCTTCTGAGATCTTTCAAAAATAGCTCTAAAAAAGGCAAAAATCTCAGATTTGTTATATAATAATGATCGCTCTTGTAATATTCATGTTAAGTAGGAGAGAATTGTTAATTGACGAATGCATAATTAATAGAAAAATCGTGATAAAAATTGTTTACCACGGACCATTGTTCATTCATCTATTCAGTAGATGCCTGAATTTTCTCAGTTCTTGATTTTCATATTTAATAAATTTGAGAAAATTATAAAAATTGGTCCTACAGTTCCGGGAGGCAGGACTTATTTAGGAAAGTACCCCGCACACCTTATATGGGAAAATGACTCGCCGTCAAATTTCTTGAATTTTTGATATGTTGTAGAATTGATCATCCTGGTGAAAGGTTTCAATGGGCGCTACACGATCCTATGACTAGTTTTCGAGATACAGGGTGTTGAATATGAGGAATATTCACTTTTCATCACTCCGTATCTCCCAAGTTATGATTTAGTTCTGATTTATCTTTGGTGGTATTATCATCACATCCTTGTATGACAAATTCATGAGAAAATCATTTCCAAATCTTTTCGTATTACAAGGCAATTTCACTTGATAATAATGCTATTTTGTGGCTTTCATAATTTTGTTGTTTTATAAAGAGAAAATGCGAAAAAAGGTTGAAATATCACATAATATTATAAATGAATTTCATCTTTTATCACAGTTGATACAATTCATATGAGGTGATTCACGAATATAGAAAAATACCGAATTTTGGTTTTTTTCGGACACCTTGTAGTAATAAACCCACCGAAAATGACAAAATACTCGTGAAAGATGTTAATTGATGTGTTTCATCGTATAAAGAGACGATTGATGTCAATTGGAGGAATTACGTATACTTTATTTAATAAAAACCTCAAAATACTTGCATTCATATCGTACAAGTACGGAATCCCATGACGTGTTTTCATATACAAGGCGAACACTCTGTGAAAAAAGCTGAGATCTGTACATTTTCCCATTGCTATATTTTCACTCCAGTTTTCGGCGGGATTGTATAGATCAGTAATAATACCGTACCATGGCGTACCGTATCCCTCGAAAAAAAGCCACGACTCGAATTAACATTTGCAGCATCTTCTAGAAGGCGATTCAATAGAGAAGTTATTTTTTCATGCTTAGTGTTTCTTAGAAGTCATATTATACTTGTTACATTCGCAGAAGCTCCTTATTTCGAATTTTCACTGTATAAAATAATAAAATTGTCAAAGTCTCAAAATAGCATTATTATCAGAGGAAATCGCCTTGTAATACAAAAAGATTTGAAAATGAATTTGTCACACAAGAAAAATACCACATAGGATAAATCAGTATAAAATCATAATTTGTACGAATTTCTGTCGGTTTATATAGAGTATATATTATGTTAGTTCAAATTCACGGCATATTTCTTCACCAAAGGAACGTTTTATTCTTTAATTATCTTTTTGTATCTTCGAATCGTATAAATGTTTGTATATTCCCACCTTTTCGAGAACGTTTCTCTTTCTTTTTCTTGTACTTGAAATGTTATCTGAATCATCTTCGAATACCTACAGAGCACCACTTATTATTATACTTATTGCTGTTATCTCGTAGTAGGTATGGAGAACAATTCAAAGAGGGTAAAATCAACAAAATTCTAATGTCAATAGTCGTTTTCTTGTAGATGTCATGAAGCTCATGAACTATTTCTGAATTATTAGACTAATTGGAGTTTTGTTTGTACTGTTGAAGTTTATGTGATTTTCAGTGTTTGTTGAACTTTGCTGAACAATATGGCCTTCGCAAATAGAGTGAATTGTTAAGTTTGTGACCGAAATGTTATTCCTAGACTCTCAATGCGTTGGAATAGAGGAGATAATATTGATGTTTTGCATATTGTGACATATCGAAGACAAGCTGCGGGAAATCCACCTATTGATATTCAGGATGATACAAAAATATGTTTCAATTGTAATAACACAGTGATGAATGACGTTATTGCTATGGAAAATAACCCGAATTGCTTTCGTCTCAATGTGTTGTCCCGCGTATTAAGTCGTGCGTGCATTATTTGTAATGCTCGTCAAAAAATTCAAAGATTTTCTTTAGAATGTAGAGTGGATATTTTTGTTGCTTCTGATATATATGACCCAGATTTCTTGAGAAATTGTGGTCACCATCTTGATCGTCAAGGTTTCCTTCCAAATTACTTGCATGGAGGTTTGAATTTTGTGAATAAACGATACATAATTTCCAATCTTCAACATTTTCTTCAAAGAATCAGGATAATTGCTAATAGAAACAGTCCACTCCGTAACAACAGTTTCACTGAAGATGAATTTAAGGAGCTCACATCAATTTAAAAAAATGATTTTCGACAATTACTAGAATTTTACGATATTATTGAACAAGGTGACAAGAGAAGCAATGTCGGAAAAAACTTTTGCTCACATTTTTTATCAAAATGAAGCATGGAGTTTCAGATGAGTTTTTGAAAATATTGTTTAGTTATGCTTCCCGATAAGCAGCAAGCCTCATAATTTCTAATGTGAGATTATCTCTTTTATATAATCATATAAACAGACATGTATCCCCTTATACGAATGAACTGTACAATTCCACACCAGACATTCCCAAAGCAATAGTTTATATAGATTGTACCTACAATAAAATGGACAAGAGCAGTAACTTTCGAGTATTGATGCAATCATACTGTTTCCACAAGAATGAACATTTGGTCAAACCAGAGATCATAGTTGTCCCCGATGGATATATCTTAGCAATCAACGGGCCGTACTTCGTAGATGCTAGTAATAATGATGCGAGTCTTCTAAATCACGAATTACAAAATGATTTGAATGGAATGAGAATATGGTTTCAGGAAGGCGATATTGTGATCGTGAATGTTGCTCATATTCAACACCCTGTATCTCGAAAACTAGTCATAGGATCGTGATGCGCCCATTGAAACATTTCACCAGAATGATCAATTCTACAACATATCAAAAACTCAAGAAATTTGACGGAGAGCCATTTTCTCATATAAGGGTAATTTCCCATAAAAGTCCTGCCTCCCGGACCAATTTTTATAATTTTCTCAGAGAGTTGATAATACGGTCGAAAACGAGGTCTTTGTATTGCATAAGCTCCATCCACAAACTTATTAAATATGAAAATTAAGAACTGAAAAAATTCAGGCACCTACTGAATTAGATGAATGAACAATGGTCCGTGGTAAACAATTTTTATCACGATTTTTCTATTAATTATGCATTCGTCAATTAACAATTCTCTCCTACTTAACATGAATATTACAAGCGCGATAATTATTATATAACAAATCTGAGATTTTTGCCTTTTTTAGAGCTATTTTTGCAAGGTCTCAGAAGATATTCACGTTGGAAAAATGAAAAAATTACTATTTTTCACTTTGTTATCAACAAAATGAGGTTCAAGAAACAAGCTTTTCAATTTTTCTTTCTTATTCCTATTCAATAGTCCGAGTTCAAACAATTTTTATCACGATTTTTCTATTAATTATGCATTAGTCAATTGACAATTTTATCCTACTCAATATGAATATTGCAAGCGCGATAATTGTTATATAACAAATCTGAGATTTTTTCCTTTTTTAGAGCTATTTTTGAAAGGTCTAAAAAGATATTCACATTAGAAAAATGAGAAAATTGTTATTTTTCACTTTGTTATCAACAAAATAAGGTTCAAAAATCAAGCTATTAAATTTTTCTTTCTGATTCCTATTCTTTGTTCATTGTTGAGATTACACTCAAAAATAATATGATCTAAACTTTAATATTTGTGTAGAAATTCTACGTATTGTTGTTTAAGATGTTCATTTTCTGCTAAGCGATATTCGAGCGCGTTAAATCGTTTTAAACAAAGATGTTGAGAATCACCCAGTAAATCCAATTTATTTTGCCTAATCGGGTCCTTTCCTTCTCTCTTTGAATCTGTTTTAAGATTTAAAAAATGTCATATAGTTTTTGAGAAATTTGCAAAAAACCAAACGTCATGTTTTCTCTCAGTTAGTTATTTATAATTTTTGCAAGTGGCTCTTGATTTTTTTCCAAAAATCATCTACACGCTATTCCCTATCGAACGATAACTCGTTAATATTTTTCGGAGGCGGAGAAATTAAAACCACTAAATAAATCAGTTGTTGATATCAGTTTAATTTGGTTCTTTGATTCTAACAATTCACATTTAATTAATTAATTCTTGTTAATTTTTGCGTATCAAACATTACACATGTTCCAAAGCATGGCCTAATTTCGGAATTGAATGGACTAGAACAGCTGATTTTAAAATTTTCATAAAAACAATAGTGTCACATAACCTTAACTCACGACACGTTATAAAAAACATTTGTATAGGTAAAAATGGATATTTTGAAGAATCAGCAGATTTTTGTCTCGTCTCAGATGATTCTATAATAAATTAAACTGAGATTATATACGATAACTGCAGTTACAAAGTATACATATATATATATATATATATATATATATATATATATATATATATATATATATATATATATATATATATATATATATATATGTTCCTCTAATGTAGTTTAGTGGAACCAAATAACGCACGTATTGGATTATAGTAGCACCATCTGGATGATAGTGATGCCATGGCTGGATGATAGTGGTGCCGAACTATATTTGACTAAATATTCGGTAGGCGTGGCCGCGTGGGTTAATAAAATATCAACAATTTAATGGGTGGAGCTAAAGGTAATATTCAGATTAGTTTCAGATTAGTAACGCTACTGGCCGCTAGGTTTGGACTAATCAGACTAGTTCATCCTTTGACCGCTAGAATCACTTTGTAACTGCAGTTATCGTATATAATCTCAGTTTAATTTATTATAGAATCATCTGAGACGAGACAAAAATCTGCTGATTCTTCAAAATATCCATTTTTACCTATACAAATGTTTTTTATAACGTGTCGTGAGTTAAGGTTATGTGACACTATTGTTTTTATGAAAATTTTAAAATCAGCTGTTCTAGTCCATTCAATTCCGAAATTAGGCCATGCTTTGGAACATGTGTAATGTTTGATACGCAAAAATTAACAAGAATTAATTAATTAAATGTGAATTGTTAGAATCAAAGAACCAAATTAAACTGATATCAACAACTGATTTATTTAGTGGTTTTAATTTCTCCGCCTCCGAAAAATATTAACGAGTTATCGTTCGATAGGGAATAGCGTGTAGATGATTTTTGGAAAAAAATCAAGAGCCACTTGCAAAAATTATAAATAACTAACTGAGAGAAAACATGACGTTTGGTTTTTTGCAAATTTCTCAAAAACTATATGACATTTTTTAAATCTTAAAACAGATTCAAAGAGAGAAGGAAAGGACCCGATTAGGCAAAATAAATTGGATTTACTGGGTGATTCTCAACATCTTTGTTTAAAACGATTTAACGCGCTCGAATATCGCTTAGCAGAAAATGAACATCTTAAACAACAATACGTAGAATTTCTACACAAATATTAAAGTTTAGATCATATTATTTTGAGTGTAATCTCAACAATGAACAAAGAATAGGAATCAGAAAGAAAAATTTAATAGCTTGATTTTTGAACCTTATTTTGTTGATAACAAAGTGAAAAATAACAATTTTCTCATTTTTCTAATGTGAATATCTTTTTAGACCTTTCAAAAATAGCTCTAAAAAAGGAAAAAATCTCAGATTTGTTATATAACAATTATCGCGCTTGCAATATTCATATTGAGTAGGATAAAATTGTCAATTGACTAATGCATAATTAATAGAAAAATCGTGATAAAAATTGTTTGAACTCGGACTATTGAATAGGAATAAGAAAGAAAAATTGAAAAGCTTGTTTCTTGAACCTCATTTTGTTGATAACAAAGTGAAAAATAGTAATTTTTTCATTTTTCCAACGTGAATATCTTCTGAGACCTTGCAAAAATAGCTCTAAAAAAGGCAAAAATCTCAGATTTGTTATATAATAATTATCGCGCTTGTAATATTCATGTTAAGTAGGAGAGAATTGTTAATTGACGAATGCATAATTAATAGAAAAATCGTGATAAAAATTGTTTACCACGGACCATTGTTCATTCATCTAATTCAGTAGGTGCCTGAATTTTTTCAGTTCTTAATTTTCATATTTAATAAGTTTGTGGATGGAGCTTATGCAATACAAAGACCTCGTTTTCGACCGTATTATCAACTCTCTGAGAAAATTATAAAAATTGGTCCGGGAGGCAGGACTTTTATGGGAAATTACCCTTATATGAGAAAATGGCTCTCCGTCAAATTTCTTGAGTTTTTGATATGTTGTAGAATTGATCATTCTGGTGAAATGTTTCAATGGGCGCATCACGATCCTATGACTAGTTTTCGAGATACAGGGTGTTGAATATGAGCAACATTCACGATCACAATATCGCCTTCCTGAAACCATATTCTCATTCCATTCAAATCATTTTGTAATTCGTGATTTAGAAGACTCGCATCATTATTACTAGCATCTACGAAGTACGGCCCGTTGATTGCTAAGATATATCCATCGGGGACAACTATGATCTCTGGTTTGACCAAATGTTCATTCTTGTGGAAACAGTATGATTGCATCAATACTCGAAAGTTACTGCTCTTGTCCATTTTATTGTAGGTACAATCTATATAAACTATTGCTTTGGGAATGTCTGGTGTGGAATTGTACAGTTCATTCGTATAAGGGATACATGTCTGTTTATATGATTATATAAAAGAGATAATCTCACATTAGAAATTATGAGGCTTGCTGCTTATCGGGAAGCATAACTAAACAATATTTTCAAAAACTCATCTGAAACTCCATGCTTCATTTTGATAAAAAATGTGAGCAAAAGTTTTTTCCGACATTGCTTCTCTTGTCACCTTGTTCAATAATATCGTAAAATTCTAGTAATTGTCGAAAATCATTTTTTTAAATTGATGTGAGCTCCTTAAATTCATCTTCAGTGAAACTGTTGTTACGGAGTGGACTGTTTCTATTAGCAAATTATCCTGATTC